>CM031627.1:25966345-25985599 GCA_018398815.1 Conus ventricosus
TGATGTAAAAGAGGAGATACATAATCAGACATGAAGTATATGCTTTTTTATTCGTATCTCTCTAGAAACGTAGGTGCTTTCACAAGTTCAGAAGTACTGAGTTAGGGACGTTCTTGCTCGTGTGAGTAGCTACAAGCACAGAGCATCCTATGTTCATTTAAAGGTAAAACTCCTGCCTCTCTGTAGGTCATATCAATTGATGCCCATCTTGGAAGCCCCAAAGCAATTTTAAGTGCTAAGGAATCAATACTAGTTAACTTATGTAAATCTGTCTTTGGTGCAGTAAAAATACTTCTTGACCATAACTTACAATCGAACGAACTGTCCCTAAGGCGACATGGATAAGATTAGATCCATAATTTATCACGGGGATTCCAGTTAGGACTCGCTGTAACGCAATTTTCTTTCTTGCCTTTTCCACGAGATGATTTATATGTTTACACCAAAATAATTTATAATGAAAAATAACGCCTAGAAATTTTACTTGCTTACTTGGGAAAATGAAAGAATCACATATTTTTACTTTTTACAGCGTCCCTACCTCCAAAATCGATATTTTTCTTTGTAAATATAATAAAACGATTTGTCCGTTGATAAGTTAAAACCGTTTGAATTCAAAATAATTAACAAGTAGAGAACTATAAAGCTCATTCTGGCTCACCCGGCCTCACCAGTTTCGGCCCGGCTGACTCCAGAATGAGCTTATTATAGTTCTCTGACAAGTAAGACTTCAATAACCAAAAATAACGACCCTACAACAAACATACTGTGTAGGATTATCCGTTTTCAATACTAATTTACTAAACTTTTCAGATTTCAGTTTTTGTTTAAATCCTGCGTTTTTCTTGATCGTTTCAATAACATCTTTTTCGCGCAAACATTCTTCAAGGAGTCTCTGTCTTTCATGTGAAATAACACTACAGTCTTTAACTGTTCTCTAAAGTCTTTTAAAACCGAGTTTTTATTTTGGCATAAAATCCACACACTTATCCGGATGTCTTCCACTGAAAGCTAGTTTTGACAAAGTGTTTCTTTTTTTAACTATGTCTTTTTCTGCCGAACAGTCATCTATAATAAATAGTGTCTGCGTTCCTTTAAACAGTTTATAAAAGTATTCTAACCACTTACTCAATTTATTGCTAGGATTAACTAAATATATGTTATCATCTGTCCATATAAACCTTCTTTCATGATATGCTTTGTTAAATTCAAGTGTTGGACAGAAAATCACAATATAATCAAAAATTTTAGTGATAAACTGTTTGTAATAGGTTTAGGACAAATATTGTTTTTCCACATCCAGTCTGCCCCCAAATCAATGAACAATGAGGAGTTTTTGTCATAAAATTTAACTGCTCCATAGTTTTATAACAGAATTTAATCTAATCCAGTTATTATGTTTATCATACTCTCTGTCAAAACTTGTTCAGTATAATAAAACCCTATAAGGCCTAAATGTGTAAGATTAATTCAATTTAGTGCTGTAAGATTGTTTCTATTTAGACTAATATTGATTTTTTTGCTTGTTGTTATGACCTTAATATCCTACCCTTGTGAAGAACGACGACAGTAACTTTAAGACTGTCAACGTCTAAGTTTTGCCCGCTAATTAGAATTCCTTTTAGAAGGACGTCACTAACACCCACAACCCCATCCCTCTCCACATCTTTTAAGACAGAAATTTCAAATATCATTGTGAACGTGTCTCCTAATTTCATTTGCGGAATGAACTGTAATTTTGTAGAAGCATCTTTCAAAACCGTTTTCTTCTGTGGAGGATGTACTGTTTATTCCCATACGGCTTTATTTCAATCTCTTTTCGACTATTGTCCCTGGCAAAAGGGTTTAATTTTAAAGGATGAGTTAAATGTTTTTTCTAAATTTTTTTTGATGGTTAAAAATGAAAAGGGGTTTTTAAATTTCAAATTTTTTTTCCCCATTCAAAAATAGGGTTTCAAAGTCCCCTTTGTGTAAATTTTTTTCGAATATTTTATTTTCATAGGGCCCGGCATTTTTTTCCCTTTTTAAATTGCGCGGGGGTTGCTTTTGTTTAAAAAAAACCCCTTTTGTTGTCGCCAACCTTTGGTTTATAATCGCCATTTTAGTGTACCCCAAACCCTACAAATTTCCCTTTATTCACCTTTCTGTTCAAAGTCCGAAAGGGTCTGAAAGGTTTTTAATTCTAAATTTATACACTTACGGGGCGCAAAAGTAATCCTGGTTTTTTGGGCCCCACGGACAGTTTTAGTACAAGTATTATTTTTTTTCAAAAAAATGTGAGGTTATGTTTTCACAATTTTTCCCCCCTTTGTTTTTGTTTTTTATTTTTAAATGATAAACCCCCCCAAAAAATAATTTTTTAAAAACGGGAAAAATTTAGGAATTGTATTTTTTCTAATGAAATTTATGCAGTTTTCCCTAGGGGAAGAGCTTTTAAAAAACATTTTGGGGGGGTTTCCCATCTTAAAATTTTCATCAGTGCTCGCTATAAATGAACATAGAGAAATGAATGTAATCAAGATCGAGCGGATTTTTTTCCCTCAAAAAGTAGTTTTGTTTGCTGCAATCAAAAAACTTAAAGGGTCGTTTGGGAATTTGAAAGAAAAAATTTTTTGGGCTAGTCTCTTTTTAAAAAAACCTTTCTTTTTTTCGGGCTTAATTTTAAACTTTTTTTTCTTTTTTCGCTTTTTAAAATTTTTGGGGATTAAGGGTCAAGTTACTCTTGTTTTTTAGGAGAAAAAACCCTAATAACCATCGGGAAAGGAAAAAGGTAAAAATTTCCCTCATTATTAATTTTTTAATCTTATTATTCTCCGGTTTCCCAACTTATTTTAAAACCCCTACAACTTTGTAAAAAAATGTCAGGAAGCGAAACCCATTTGCTTCCACAATTTTTTCATCTGCTCAAAAAACAAGGAGGGTCTTGATTTGTTATTGTTAAAAAACTTTTTTAAACAAAATTTAAAAAGGGAATGCTTTTATAAATGATGCAAAATTTTCTGTGGGCCGCACTACAATTTAAAAATATAGAAACGGGAAAAACCCTGGGACATTTTGTGACTCGTCTGAGCCTTTTCAAGAAAGGTGATTTTCCCGGGACAAATATTTTAAAACCCCCCCTTTTAAAAAAGAAAACCCCCAAAATTTTGGTTTGGGGTATCCGAGCAGTTTTTTTTTAAGAACCAGTTAAATTTTCCCGTGTTTTTTGCAAAGGGTTTGTGGGTGGGGAAATCCCAAAACCATTAAATCAGCTAATCCTTGGGTGAGGTCATGTATAGTTTTTTCTTTTTTATTACCCCTTCAGACGTATTTGACTGAAGGGCAAGCGCCATTGCCAAATAAACAAACCTTTTTTAACCCTTTCAGCAACAGAATAGACATGAAGGTTTTGAAAGGTTCTTTTAACGAATTCAATATTAATGTTAAGGAAGGTTTTAAAGAAAAAAAGTTGGTTTTTAAATTCGGGTTAGGCCCCCCTTATTTTGGGGGGGGCCAAAAAGGGTAAACTATGACTGGGATCCCCCCTTATACATCTTTCTCTTCGGGCACAACTGTTCACCTGGGGGTCCATAAGAAAAGGGCATAAAACGCATGGAAAAAATTTTTTTGGGGACATTTTCAAAGGGGTAACTAAAGCAGGAATAGAGGAATAAACAAATCTTTTCTACTTTCGTTTGGTTTTTGCTAGGCTCGCAAGCAAAAAACGAGATCGGCATAACTGACCTTCTACTGGTTTGACCCCAAAAAACAATATTTAAAGAAAATTTAGGGGGCCCCTTTAAATTTCACTTTTGTTTTCCCTTTTCAAGTAAAAAAGGGTTTCCAAAAATTTTTTTTTCAATACGCAAGATCGAAAGTAGACTTTGCTGTTGGCACGGGTTTTTACATGTCCCTTTTGGGACCTCAGTTCCAATATGGCGTAATAAAAACCTAAAATAATAAACCCCTGGGTGGCGGGCAATGAAAAAAATTTGGGGAAAAAAACGAAAAAAAATTCTAGCCTTTAAAATTTGCAAGCGTAAACAAAACCCCAAGATTAAGTCACCCAACCCCCGAGGCCCAAAAACCCCAAAGCCCTTTGGAAAAAGTAAAAAAAAATAATGACCATAAATTTTGAAAAGACACGTAGTTTTTTGGGTTTTAAAATGGCTAGGTTTAATTGGGTCTTTATCTTATTTAAATAGAAACCCAACTATTAAGGAACTAATGCCCATAAGTCCCCGGGCCTTTTAAAGCCAATACTTCCCTTGCAGAAAGAAAAAACCCAGTAAACGAAAACCCCCCTAATATACCGGGGTTAAAGCGTCCACGGTTTTTAGGGGCAAATTTTTTTTTTTTAATTAAAATCGCAAGAGGGTCAAGCTGTTTTTTTCCCCATGTTTTAAATCAGGTGGGGTATGGCGGGGGGGCACGGGCCCCGGGAACCCAGCCGTTTAAAATCCCAACCCCAAAAGTGTACTTATTGCAATTTCCTAAAGCTTTATAACGTTGCTAATGTGAACCCCCTGCTCTCTAAACAGTGTTCGTATTCGTTTGGCTAGTGTGTGTCTTTTTAAAAAATTTTTTTTCGAAATTTTTCTCTTATTCTGTTGCTGAGATCGTAATTGTTTCTCGGATAGTAAAACCCCTTTTTTGTTTTCCTGATTTTTTTTTTTAGATCTTTTGGGTTTTTTGGGTTTTTTTTCTTTAATATCAGGCTCTAAGTTGGCGTCATCACCCTCAGGAGTTTTTTTTTCTCTCTTTTTTATATGTCATCTAGTTCTTTCCATTTTTGCTAACGGTTTTTTTTAATTTTGTCTTTGGGGGCTTTAAAAGAAACGCCCAGGGTATTTTTTTTTCTTTAGGGGTACGGCGGATGGGAATATTTTTTAATGTTTTTTCTTCTAAAAAAAACGGTTTTTCTGCTTCTTTTAATTTTGTCTGCTTCTTTTTTTTTTGTCTGCTGTTGATTAAATTGGAAGTTCCACGTTTTGTATTTGGCTATCTTGGGGAAATTTCCGGGCGTGTGTTTTAAATTTTAGAAAGGGGCCTCCCCCCCAAAATTTCGGTTTAAAAAGGGGGGGAAGGCTTTTTCGTTGGGCCCACTTTAAGTTTTTTGTCTAATTGTTTCTATGCCACAAATTTGATGGGTTCTTTTTAACTGTAAGGGGAAACACCCCTGCCCTTTTAAATCGTTTTTTAATACAAAGGGCCCCGGCCTTTTTGTTCAAAATCACAGGGGCTATAAATTCAGGGGGTCTTTACCTAAAACTTCTATAAAATAAAATTTGCCCTTTGGTTCTTTTAAATTTAAATGCCACATTGACCCGGTTGAGGGGATGCTGAAATCAAAGGAGTCTTTTCCTCATGTCGCCCTTAAAGGATCAAAAACAATAAATTTTTTACCCCCAATTTCCCCTGAAAATTTTTTTAAAAAATTTAAAACTTTTTTTTTTTGTTTAAAAAAAAAATGGCGCAAAAATATGGTTTTTTCTTGCCCGGATAGAAGATGAAAGACCCCTTTTGGGGCGTAAAGGGAAATAAACAGAAAATTATTGTTCCAAATATCACCCTATTTATTATCGATAAAATTTCTTACTTTTAAAATTTTCCCAAACCTGGAGCGGGATAAAGTGATTGTGCCGGGCTCTACGCGACTTACTTTCAAAATAAATTTCAAAATCAAGGGGAAAAAACCCCAAAGGAAGTTTGCAAAATTTTGGGGGCGGGGCAATTGTTAAAAAAATTTTCTATAAAACTTGAGGGGAAAGATTTTTTCTTTACATAATGCTGACAAAATTTTTTAAACCTATTCTAAACTATGGCAAACCCGAAAATGAAAGGGCTGATTTTTGCTTTTGGGGGAATAGATAATAATGAAGCACAAAAAACCAAAAAGGGCCCCTCAATGCTGAAAGGGAAAAAAGCATGCAGTGAAAGGGTTTTTGCGAAAGGAAATCGCTTTTCTACCCCCTTGGGGGTTTTTGAGTTTTAAAGTACGTTTGCGCCATACTTTAAAAGGAGCATTAAAGACAGATTGTCTTTTTAAAACCCTTTTTAATAAAACCAAACGTTTTTATCAGATAAAAACCCCAAAACCCCGAACAAAGTACAGCTTTTTGGGGGACTGGGGGCGTTAGGTTTAAACGTTTTTTAAACTCAAATTTTTGCGGGGTTTGATTGAGCAACGATAAAGGCATAAAATATTTTAACGAAAAGGGGAAATCACCTTTAAAACCCTAAAAGCGGGGCAGAACTATAGGGAAAATTTTTTTTTAAGTGTCTTAATTTTTTCATTTTAAAGGTATTTTTTTTGCTGTGTAAAAGATAAAGACCCTTTTAAAAAAGGACAACAAAAAGTTTTTTAAATCCAAAAAACGAAAGTCCCAAGGTAAAATTTGGAGGTAGCCCTAAAAATTTTACGCTAGCGGGCTTAGATTACTTTTTGATAAAAAATAAAAAAAATTTTTCGGTGGGGGGAGCATGAAGCCCCACAGAAACCCTTGTGTCTAAAGATCTACCCCTTAATGATTTTTGACCGATGTTTTTTTAAAAAACAAAATACTTTATGGATTGCCCTAAACGACAGGGAAAAATTTTGGGCATGGAAGTGGGAAAAATTTTTAAAGACGTAAAAAAAACATTCAAATTGCCCCCGGTTAAAAAAATGACGAAAACCGCTTAATGTTTTTTTTGGTTTTTAATATATGATGTGAGCTAAATATTTAGAAAAAGGTTTCAAAATTTTAAAAGGCAAAAATTATTTTTTATTTTAAAAAAGCATTTTGTTCATTTTATCCAAATGTGCCTACAGGCCAGAGCCCGCCAAACAAAGGGAAGTAGAAACCCCTAACAAAAAAAATTTTCGATTAACAAACTTACACAATGCAACAAAAACTAGAGCAGGCCCTTCAAAATACAGCAAACCCCAAACGAAGGTTTTTCTGCTCCCTTTTAAAATTGTTTGTTCCTATGTTAATACTGGAGCATGGCTAAAAACCCGATCAGCGGGAACATGTGGGCCCTCTTGCATAGGCATAGGGCCCTGACTTTACCTCTAGGCGTTTGTTTTTTGGCTCTGGGCCCTTTTGTCATTAGCTTTAGGTGCTGCTAGAAAAAAAATAAAAACTAAACTCAAAACAAGGTAGGGGGTTAACTAATAACAGCAAAAAACTTAGTTCCTTCAAACGATAAAAAAATAAAGCACGGGGCTGACTCAACCAAGGGGATGAGAATTTACCCGGGTTTACGGGGCAGATTTTAATGACTACAAAAGTCAAAATTTTGATTTAAAAAAAAGGAAGGGCAACTTTTTTCAACACCAGACCCCGAGAAGAAAAAAAAGGAATGTTAAAAAAAGAAAAGGAAACATTAAACTTGTTTTTAAACCGCTCACATTAACAACCCCAAAGGGGCGTTTATACTTTAGTTTATGAGTCCCAAACACAAAAAAAAACCGTTGATAAATTTATTAATTATTTTTTTTTTTTTAAAATTTAAATTTTTTTGGGTTTGAAAAGAAAATCAGAAAGGTTTAAAATATAAGAAAAACCAGATGAATTTTTTTTGAAGCAATGGTAAGGAAGAAGATTTACAAGAGCATGAATGATTTTGAAATTTTTAAGTCCCTTGGGGCCAGCAAGGGAAAGGGGGAAGGTTGGCATTTGGGATTTCTCAAATTCCAAGTAAAAATGACAATTTGGGCCCCCCGTTAAAAATTTGTTAGCTGTTTTTAATAACCCCAAAGTAACAAAAAATAAGAAAATCTAGAAATTGGGGTTTAAAATAAAAAAACAGATATTCTTTTTTCATAATACTTTAAAACCCGGGTTTGGGGACGAACCCGTTACACAGTTTTTATGTGGGCTGGAAAAAGCTAAAAAGAAGGGCCTTTGGGGGGGTTGGGTCAGGGGGGGAAAATCTTAGAGATCAATTAAAACAGTCTAAGTAGGCCGATTGTTTGGGAAAGGTTACATTTTCCCCTGCCCCCCGCATTGGGAGCGAAAAAAGCAGTTTTTTAAAAAAAAAAAAGAATTCGGACAACAAAGTTTTAAAGTGGTTTGGGGTTTTTGCAAGGGTGCAAACACGGCCCCCAAAAAAAGGAGAGAGTGGGCTAATAGGGAACCCTTTCATTAAAAATTTAAAATTTAGTGGAAAATTTTCCTTTTCCCGTTTTTGCGTGGATTCCATTGATCAGTTTGGGAAAAAAACAAACAAAACCCAAAAACTGGGCAATGGGCAAAAAAAGGGGTGAGGGAAAAAAAAAACAAAAACCGATTTAAAAAAGTCCCAAAAATTTAAATTCCACCCAAAGGGGGCGTTCTTTTTTTAGTCTAGAGGGAAAAGGGCATCAGTGATTTTGATTAAACCAAAAAAGCCAAAATGTGTGGGAGAAGTTAATTGTAAAACGATGGGGGGGAATATCATGATCCTACTTAAAAGGGTGTTTTAGTTTTTTGGCGGACGTCTTTAAAATTATAGAAAGGGCCTGGATGAAACATTATTGTTTGGACCCCGGCATTACATTTCTGGCCCCGGGGTGAAATTGGGGGTTTCTTTTTTTAAAATTTACTGGGGTACAGATTGGGTTTATTTTTCTGATACCCAAAGATTAGATGATTGAAAAGGTTTTCTGGAGGAATTAGAAAGCGTTTCCCCTCAATTTCTGTTTAAACCAAAAAACAAATACTTGGGGGGACTATGAAAAGTAAAAGGGTTAAAAATTTTTATGTATTTAAGCAAACAATCTAGGGGTTTGGGGTATGGCGCAAAAACCCTTCCCCTTACGTAAAATTTAAAAAGTACAAAAAAGCGGTGGGACGTTTTAAAATTTAAAAGGCATTAAAGTGGGTTTTAAAAAGTTTAAACCTAACAGCAAACGTGGTTTCTTTTTAAAAACTGATTTTGAATATCCCATGAACTCCCCGGGCCGGTTTAAAGACTATCCCTTAGCACAGAAAGCCTAAAAATGGCAAAAACAGAACCCCCAAAAATTGTGCCCCAACTTTTTTGGCAAAAAAAAAAATGTCTGTCCCTTAAGACTTCTTCAATTTTTTTTTAAGCATGGTTTGAAGTTGAGAGCATTTATCGATAATTTTTTTGACAAGAACCAAGGTTCTGAAAAAAACATCATGAAGAACACTGATTCAGAACCAAAACCCCCAATTGCTCAAAAAGATTTTTTTAAGTGATGAACAACAGTTTTTGGAAAGACTATGGGGGAATTTCCCCACCCGCGCAAAGATTTAGATTAGTCACCCAAAAGGGAAAGAAGCAAATTAAAAAAGACCCTTTAAACCCAAAATTTTAGGGCTTTAGAAGATTCATGATCACTTTTTGGCATAATGATAAAAAAAAGAAAGTCAAATTTGACAAACCGGGATTTTTTTCGGGTTTTTCCCTTTTTGAAATTTTCAAAACTTTTGATGTTTTGAAAATTTTTTTATGATAATTTAAAACCCCCGTATCCAGAGTCCAGATTTCTTTACACCCTACAGTAGTTTTGTTATAAAAACCCTATGAAGAATTTTATAAAAACATGGAAAAAGGAGTGGCCCCAAAGGACATGCAGGATGGGATGACAATCCCAAATTTCCCCAAAGAATGCCCTTTGGGATTCATTATAACAAAAAGGTTTAGGGAAAAATGAAGGGGCGAATTAAACCTTGGGAAAAGGTTTATTAAGGGGGTTTTTTTGTTTAAGATCGAAAAAAGTACAGTATTCGAGAGGAAAAACCCTTTTAAAAAAACAAAAGGAATTCTCGCAGTGTTGGCCAAAACAAACATTAAAATGGGCAACTACAAAGAAGCATTTTTTGGTAATAAGACTTTTCATCATGACAACGTAAAATAGATCTAATCTTCCCTGAAACAACCAACAGTTGTAACAATGAAATCATTTGATAGAACAAACACAAAACGGGGATTGGGGTTAAATTTTTTCCCGAGTTTTCATATGCAATCGGGCACTGGGTTCGCCCAAAAAAAGGGGGGGTTTTTTTTTTCAACAACTTTTATTATAAAACAATATAGCTTAAACCAATTTTTTAAATCTTTTTTCAAGTTTGCTGATGGCTCGAATTTTTTTTTTTATTTCAAGATATTTTTTTTTCCCCAATTTTGGGGTTTTGAGTTGTAGGGGATCTGATGGTTTAGCAAAGCATTTATTAATCCCGCAAATTTCCCCTTTAAAAAGGCAGAACACGATTTAAAAAGTTCCCCTATCATTTTTTAAGGCTCTTCCCTTTTCCATTTTGTTTGGTTTTGGGGTTCCTTTTGGGGCTTCCCCTTTTAAATCAAATAATTTTCGTAAAAAATTTAAACGGAATGTTCCCGGCGGGGTTATCTGCAGTTTTCCCCTTTAAAAAGATCTTTGAGGGGTGGTTTTTTTTGTTGTGTCCCGTTTCGTAAAATTTAATAAGGGGGGATCATTTTACAATTCTTTTTATTTATATGGTAAACTCCAAACCCGGTTGTTTCCCCGATGCGAGTGCCCTTTTGCTTCCCCGGTAATAAAGGGAACCCTTTCTTTCAAAAACCCAAAAGGGAATAGTTTCCGGATGAAAGACCTTTCCCTTTAACAAAATTTATTGGGTTTTTTTTTTATTGTTGACGGTTTTAGCCCCTTTTAAAATTTTTTCTTATTTTTGCGCGCAAAACTGAGGGGAGTCTTTAACCAATTTTTGTTGCGGAATTGTAAAACAGTCTCTGTGATTTTGGTAGGAAAAAAATTTTATTAAGGGGATTAAAAATTTTAACTAAAGCCTTGATCTGTGAAACCCCCGGGATGCCCCTTTTTAAAAGGTAAATCATGTTTTTAAAAATTAAAATTTATTCATCGGGCCCTTTTAAAATTTTTTTCCATCATTGATTTTAATTGCGAGGATAAGTTAAGGGGGCCCCGTTGATAATCATTTTTATAGCGAAAAGCAAACAGGGAGAAGCCTCTTTTTTGTTTAAAAAATTCCCCCATCTTTGTATTTTTGAAGCTATGTCAATGACTGTGGTTTTACTTAATCTTTTTGTTAATCGAAAATGGGGGAAATTTTAGAAGGTCCATTTGTGGGTGTTTGTTTGGCGTTGTATTTAAAAAAAGTGGGCCCTTTGGGAAATTTGTTTTGGTGCAGGTAAAAAAAATTTGCCAAAACGCTTTTTTAGATAACCATTTTCCCCTTTTCCCTTTGTTCGTGAATCCCCCTGCTTTGGGGTTTGGGTTTTTAATTGCCCTGAATTTCCCTTTCCCAAAATCCTTTTGGTGAATAATAATTTTGTTCATTTTTTTTTCAAACAATATTTTGGGAACAAAAAAAAACATCCCGGGCCAAAAAAAAATAAACCCGAAATTTTTTGCATCTTTTTTTTTTTTGAAGGTTGGGTAAAAGTACTGAATTTTGGTGGGGCAAATGTTTCGATTGGTTTGCCTGTTTCAAGTAATATTCTTTTATTGGTGGGTCAAAAAATTTTTAAAAGTGTAAACTGCATTGCTGTTTTTTTTAGTTTTTATTAAAAAAATCTAACGGCCCAAATTTTTGCTTTTCTAGGGTCTTGTGCAGGTGCTAGTTTTCCCCGCTTTGTTATTTTCTTTTTCTCCGCCTATCCCGCATTTTACTAAATGGTAATTTTCTTCCCCTAAAAGCAAACCCCATTTACCACAGCGCCACCTTCATATTACGAGTGAAGCCATTTTTTATTTTAAAAGTATTTTTTTTAAATTTTCCTATCAATACTGTCAGGAATTATTTTTTGCTTAACTTTGAAAATCTTTTTGTAGCAATGAAGCTGCAATAATAGAAACAGTTTTGCCAAAACCTCAAAATTTAGTTTGCCAAGTTTTTTGGTTAATTTTTAAAAAAGTTTTTCCAAACCCTCGTGTTCCTATACTTAGGCCCCCAATAACGGGAGAATGGGGGATACAAGGTTGGCCAAAAGTTTTTTTAGCGTCCCTTTAAACCCAAAAAATTTTTTAATTTAAAAAAACATGAACACCGATGAAAAAAAAATTTTTAAACCTTCCGAACTTATGATTACAAAAGACCTGGTTGATGACCCGCTTTTTATGCCCAAAAAGGAAAAGGGTGTATTCTTTGGCACATGTGGAAAAAAAAAAACCGTTCCCCGGAAATGAATTAAGCATAAAAGATTTTTAAAAAATGTCCCCCGCAAGACATTTTTAAAATTTTATAACAGGTATGGAAAAACGCAACTAGGATCAAGAATGGTAAAAAATGTGGGGCCCCAAAAGGGGTCTTATTTTTTAACCTAAATAGTCAGTAGATTTGGCCCCCCTTGATTTGAACAAGACCTTTTTGTTTGAAATTTAAAAGCAGGGTTGTTTTTAACAAAGTATTAGAGTTTTAGGGGTGATCTATACTACAGATTTGGAAATTGTTATCGCCCTTAATCTGGGGTTTTAAAAACTTTTTAAACATTTGATTTTTTTTTCCCCTTTAAAATGAACCCAGCCCGAAATTTAGGGAGAAACAGAATCAGAAAACATTGAAACAGGTGAAAGTGGTCCCCTAAAAAAACCCCATTCCCGGGGCGCTTTTCAGGGGAGGAAAAAAAAATTTGCTGGTGGGAAAAAACAAAAAAATTTTCAGTTACAATCAAGAATATAACTATCAAGAAAACATAACACCCCCAACGCCAAACAAAATTGATTCAAAAGCAGCTATTAAAAAATCCCTGTGATTCAAAACCTACGGGGCCAAAATCTTCATGGGAAAATTGAACTTAAAACTGTTGCCTTTTTTGGGCCCCTTTGCTGTTGGGGGGGGTTATTAGGTTTTAAAAGAAAAAAACAATGGGAAAAAAGAAAAAAAAGCAGTCAAAAAAATTGAACCACTAAATTTAGAAAACAACAGCACGCCCAAAAAGCCACAAAAAAAAGATCATTTTGAACCATTTCAGATGGAATAATTTTTAAAAAACTTAATTTTAAAATTTTTTTGATAAAAAAAAAATTATGGGGGGTTATTATTTTTTTTAAAAAGTGAAAATCAAAAAAAAAGACAGGGGTCAAAAAAAAGACATTTCCATAGACCAAATTGAAAACAATGCGGTTTCTTACAATGTAAAACTTTATTAAAAATTTTTTGGGTGAAACCCAAACTCACGCCCCAAAGAAAACTGGCAAGACATCCTCGCCCTTTACACGTTTTTTGAGGCGTGTGTGAAATATTTGACCTTTATATTTAAGATAAAAAAAAGTTGTTTGATTTTTGATAATTATAAATAATTAAATAAAAAAACTTGGTTGTACTTAGAGGAGGGCTTTAAATTTTGATCTTAAAGGGTTTTTGGGGTAAGAACTTGAGGATACTGAGGAAACTTAAATAAGAACTTAGAAGTGACTTGGGAAAGACTTGGGATGAATTAGGATGACTTGAGGAAACTTGAGGATGCTTGAGTAAGGGGGGAAATTTGAAGTTTACCTTTAGGGGACTTGGAACAAAATTGGGGTAAGAACTTAAAAAGTGACTTTATTTAAAAAATTAACTAAGAATTGAGGTGGCTTAAGGGGACTTTAAAAAAAAAAAATTTTTTTTTTTAAATTTTTTTTTTTTTTTTTTTTTTAATTTTTTTTTTTTAAATTTTTTTTTTAATTTTTTTTTTAATTTTTTTTTTTTTAATTTTTTTTTAAATTAAGGTGACTGAAAATGATTTTTTCTCCCTTTTAAAAAAAGCAAAAAAAAATAATTTTGTCCCCTGAAAAAATTTTTATTTATAGATCAGTGAGAGAGAATTAATTATTTAAAAAAAAAGTGTTTTTGGTTTAATTTGCTAAAAATTTTTTAAAATAAAATTTTTGTACCAAAAATTGCACTAAAAAGTACTTTAAAGCACAGTTGTTGTTTAAAACCCTTTAAAAAAAAATTTTGCTTTTAATAATAAACAAAATTTTTAAAAAACCCCCAATTTTTGAAAAAAAATAAAATTAGAAAGCTTTTTGTTTGTACGTTATATATTTTATTTAAACCAAAAAGGGGGGGAAAGTTTTGGGGAAAATGGGGTGCGGTGGTTTTGTGCTTGGGTTTGGGGTTGGGTTTTTTAAAATTTTAATTGGGCCCCTTATTTCCCTATAGTGACCCCTTTCCCTTTTCCCGGTTTCGTCTAGGGCAAATGGGGCGGCAAAAACGCCGCCAAAACCCCAAAAGGTTTTCTGGGGCACTGGGGTGGCTATAAACCCCCTGCAAACCACAAGGGGATGTCCCGGGGAATGGCGTGGCTTTTAAAAGCCCCCAAACCACAATATGTGCGTGTCCCAGGAAGGGCCCCTGAAAATGGGGTGAGAGAATTGCCCCAAATTAGACAAACTGAAAGTAGGCAACCAAGTATAAGAAATACCACTATTAGAGGCATATTCCCAAAACTCTTCGCATCTGGCCACATTATCTGTGATCCTCTGGATTGGCTTGGGGCCCTAGGGCGCCATAGGGTCTCAAGTTAGACCCATGGGTGATCAGTAATGTGGCTAGATGCGAAGAGTTTTGCATTTTTTTTAATTGAAAATGATCAAGAAAACACAGGATTAAGCAAAAACTAAAATCTAAAAAGTTTAGTAAATTAGTATTGAAAACAGATAATCCTACACAGTATGTATGTTTGTAGGGTCGTTATTTTTTGGTTATTGAAGTCTTACTTGTTAGAGAACTATAAAAAGCTCATTCTGGAGTCAGCCGGCCGAAACTGGTTGAGCCAGAATGAGCTTTTTATAGTTCTCTCAAGTTTACTGATCGCAAATTGAAACTGTTCAACAATTTTATTACGCTTGATTTGTTTTTTGTAAAATTACAATTTACATAAACTGGTTGAGCCAGAATGAGCTTTTTATAGTTCTCTCAAGTTTACTGATCGCAAATTGAAACTGTTCAACAATTTTATTACGCTTGATTTTGTTTTTTGTAAAATTACAATTTACATTTTTCCACATTGCAATATCATCTGCATAAGCAGCTAAAGTTGCTCCTTTCGTGTCAATTTGGTTAAGATCATAAAGCATCAATGAGAAGAGGATTGGAGAAATTACACTTCCTTGAGGGACACCCATGTTAACATATCTTGTACTTGACAGCACACCATTTAGTTTTACTTGTAGCGTTCTTTCAGATAAAAATGATTGTAAAAACATGTGGAAACGACCTTTAATCCCAGTTTCATGAGCCTTGGACAATAATTTGAAATGCCAAACGGAATCGTACGCTCTATGAATATAAAAAAAACGTGGACAAAGTGGAGTGTCGCTTAGCCAAGGCTTTTTTGATGTGTGAAGCTAAAAGACTAACATGATCAGTGACACCCTCCCTTTCCTGTTGTAGCGTTCTTTCAGATAAAAATGATTGTAAAAACATGTGGAAACGACCTTTAATCCCAGTTTCATGAGCCTTGGACAATAATTTGAAATACCAAACGGAATCGTACGCTCTATGAATATAAAAAAAACGTGGACAAAGTGGAGTGTCGCTTAGCCAAGGCTTTTTGATGTGTGAAGCTAAAAGACTAACATGATCAGTGACACCCCTCCCTTTCCTGAAACCAGCTTGAAATATTGGCAAAATCCCATTCTTTCAAGGAAATGTTCTAATCTGAATTTCATTATCCTCTCAAAAAGTTTTCCAATGTGAGGAGTCAAAGAAATGGGTCGAAAATTGGAAGATTTTCTTTTTGATTTTCCTTGTTTATGGATAGGTACAACTGTTGCTTTCTTCCAACCCATTGGCAGCTTTCCAGAATTCCAGCATAATTGGAAGAACTCTAATAATTTTTCCAGAAAGTATTGTGGAAAATGCTTTATCATGTTGTAAGAAATGGGATCAAATCCTGTCGCAATTTTACCAGATTTTAGACGGCGAAGTGAGTACAGAAGCTCCTCCATTGTTAGATTTTTATTAATATATACCATGTTGTCATTGTCATGTGGTTCAATGGTTCTACCTTCCTTTTCAATATTTCTTCTTCGTTCTTGCTCTTCTTTAGGCAGATGTTCAGTCTGACTCATTGCTGCGAAAGTGTCAGCAAATAATTCAACTTTCTCCTCGTTTGTTTTACACATTTTATCGTTTTCGATCAAGACAGGCTCTGGAGATGAAAAGAACCTTTAGATTTTCTAATTTCTTTCCAAAGTAAAGCGCTATCGTTTGGGTGTTTGGAACAGTTGATGACTAGGTTTTTGTAATATTGCTGCTTTGCAAAAGCAACAACTTTGTTACTATTGGTGTTAGCTTTTTTGTATTCAGCGTGTAACTGTTCCACTCTACTTTTAGGCTGCGTATGACGGCTTATCATCCAGCTTTTGAAGGCCTTAGTTTTCGCACCCACGGCGACTTAACACGCAATATTCCACCATGGGTTTGATGCTTTCTTTGGATGATTCTTTAATTTGACTTTTGGGATTGCAGAATCTGCAGCCTTAAGGATAAGTTTTCTTAGTTCAAAATAACAATTTTCCAAACCTTCCTCTAACACTGTATTTTGATTGAAATTTAGAAAAGACGAACCTGCTGTCAAAATTTGATAGAAAAGCGCCCAATTAGCCTTATCTTCATTATATTTAGTGCATTCAGAATTGTAGATTGTTTTTTCAGGGTTCACTAGAAGTTGGATTTCAATGGGGAGATGATCACTGCCTAACGGTATTTGATGAACCTGCCAAGTACACAAAGGGTTTATGTCTGGGGAAACTAAAGACAAATCTATCGATGAGCAACGTTGATCTGATCGATCAGCAATTCTTGTTATAGAGCCATCATTAAAATGGTTAAATTTGCGTTGATTATTGTACTGGCAAGGTATTCGTTGTTAACAATATTATTGGGATTTTCGGACCACAAAGCGTGATGGGAATTAAAATCGCCAAGAATAACCCATTGTCTAGAACAGTCTAAATCCATTATCCAGTCAGCTTCACCTTTAGACACTCCATCTGGATAATAACAGTTCAAAATTTTGAAGTATTTACCATCAACCTTAATTTCTATACAGCAAGAATATAAACGTTTATCTATTGAAGAACACGGTGTTTTGCACGGTTGATACATAAGATTGCAAGCTACATATGTAGCAACTTTTATTTTAACGTTGGGTTTTACCTCATCTATAACAGGTGGGTAGAAAAATCCGTTTAACTTGGGTAAGTCATTTTTGTGGCAATTCAATGACTGAAGCACAACTACGTCAAAAGAACGCTTCTGCAAATTTTTTTCCAAATATACAAAATTGCACTTACTTCTACAGTTCAATTGTAGAAACGAGCAAATACCAGTAGGTTTGACTTGTTCAGGCCTCGTACACATGATGTGTCCGTAAGGAAAAGGACTATAACTGAGAATACCAGCAACAGAGAACACCAAAAACGGATAAAGTTTGACAGAAATTCTCTTTGTACGTTCATTTGGAGTTCAGACAGGTACTGGACAGAATTGTTTTCAATTCAATGATTGACGAAGTCATGACATCAGAAATGTTTGTTAGGATGGTCAGAAATTTCACTGAGAGATTTTCAAGATACATTAAAATCTTTTCAAGATCAAAATTTACAGATTGTTTTTTTAACGAACTTGAAAAGTCAGACTTTTCTTTAAGAGTACTTGGCACAGATGTTTCGAAATTTTTGATGTCTGTCCTATACTTTTCTGATTTGTGACAGCAATACCAGTTTGATTTGAACTGTCAGTATGAGTTGGTAAAATACGTGTGCCCCAGATTGAAGGGGGGCTAGAATCCAAAGAAGTGGGCACCGGGTTTTGTTCATTAGCCTTCATCATTCCTTGACTTAAACCGAGGAATAAGACCTGCTGTGGTGATTAGCTTTGGTTGAATTATCGTTTCCCGGCACCCTGGGGTCTTCTTTTAATTCCTGCACCTTTACCTCTCCTTTGCTCATTTGGACTTTCATTTGCCTGAGAGCCTCAGAATATGGCATGTGGCTGGAAGACTTTAGCTTTCCGGCCAAAACACGTAGTTTATATTCTGGCATCCATGGTAAGAGGCTGAATGATCTCCAGAACAGTTTATACAATGTTTGGCCCTGGTACACGATTCCAAGACATGGTCATTGTGACCACATCTTCCACAAGTCGGCTTAGCCCGACACGCGGACTTTGTGTGCCCCAGTCTGTTGCACCTAGTACAACGATAAACAGGTGGTACAAAAGGATCAACAGAGAAACACTGGAACCCAATAAAGATTTCTTTGGCAGTGTTGATGTTGAGAAAGTGATTTTTATGGCTCTTGATTCACTACCATCTTTATTGGGTACACACATACGCACGCATGCACGCACGCACGCACGCACGCACGCACGCACGCACGCACACACACACACACACACACACACACACACACACACACATACACACACACACACACACACACACACACACACACACACACACACACACACACACACACACACACACACACACACAGTTCTCAAACAGATCAGTTCAAAATGCTTCTGCACTAGGTGATGGTGATGCCTTATGTTGTCTGGCACCAGCTTCTCTGTGGTCGTCTCTATGGACTCTTCTTTGACATGGAAGTCTTTTTCTTCCTTTTCCTTTCCTCCCCACATCTGGCTTTTGGACTTCGCTTAAACGTAGAAGTCTTCTTCTTCCGTAGTTTTCCCCCCCCACGTGTGGCTCTTGGATCTTTTGTTCTCAGCTTGTCTTTGATGCCTAACCCCTGCGTTAAAGATCTGGCCTCCACTTCTGTCTCCCAGATCACGTTCTTCGAACTCTAATCTGTCCAGCTTCCTCTTCTTTCCCCTGTGTCGTGTTGTTCTTTTTCTTCCCGTTCCTTTTCCGTTCTCTCTTTTCTTCTCAACGTTCATTTTTTATGTTTTTTTAATTTTTTTTATGGAAACCTCATCCACGTTCCCTCTATCACCATGTTCACAAAAATCCACATTGATTTCATCTCCAACTGCATTCTTCCACACGTTAGCATCTACACACATTCCAACATAATAGCCTAGCAAACGACCACTTCTCAACAAATGGACATCGAAAATTCCCAACGACTTCTGAGGTCACTTTCACACAGTATATTATCTCATAGAAAGCTAAGAAACGCAATCCACACGCATCTCCAACCAGCCTGACAATAACATCAACAGCAATACCATCAGAACAGGTCAGAGACTCAAGTTCTTCAAGTGATTGGGCTCGTCTCTTGTCAGACAATTCAGGTGATGAGCCTCAGCACAACTGATGCTCCGTGGTCCGAGTGGATATTTGCTCTTACCATCAGCAGGTTCGAACAAGGGTCTCCAAGAC
>CM031627.1:25985699-26035699 GCA_018398815.1 Conus ventricosus
TACCATGTCAGGGTAAAGTACCCACCATGTCAGGATAAAGTACCCACCATGTCAGGATAAAGTACCTACCATGTCAGGGTAAAACACCCTCCATGTCAGGGTAAAGTAGTATCATGTCAGGGTAAAGAGCCAACCATGTCAAGAAAAGCACCCATATGGCAGAATAAATCTTCCAGATTCAGAAGAAAGTACCCATTATGTTAGGCTAAAGCGCACACCATGACAGGATAAAGTGCCTATAATATCAGGGTAAAGCGCACACCATGGCAGAATAAAGTACATACCATGTCATGGTAACGTTTCTACCATGTCAGGGTTAAGTACCCAAAATGTCAGGGTAAGTACCTACCATGTCCGGGTAAAGCACACATCATGGCAGCATAAAGAACCCACAACGTCAGGTTAAAGTACCCACCATGGCAGGGTAATGTGCTACCATGTCAAGGTAAATTGCCCACCATGGCAGGATAAAGTACGTACCATATCATGTCAGGGTAAAGCGCACACCATGGCAGGATAAAGTGCCTATCATGGCAGGGTAAAGCGAACATCATGACCTGGTAAAGTATCTACCATGTCAGGGTAAAGTACCCACAATGTCAGGGTAAGGTATCCACCATGTCAGGGTAAATTACGTACCATGTCAGGGTAAAGTCTTACCATGTCAGGGTACCGCACCTACCATGTCAGGGGAAAGCGACAATAATGGCAGGATAACGTACCCACTACGGCAGGGTAAAGGACACACCATGGAAGGATAAAGTACCCACCAAGTCAGGGTGGAGCACGCACCACAGCAGGAGAAAGTGCCTATTATGTCATTGTAAAGCGCACGTCATGACCGAATAAAGCATCTAGCATGCCAGGGTAAAGTAATCACCATGTCACCATGGTAAAGCTTCAACATGGCAGGATAAAGTACCCATCTTGGCAGGTAAAGCACACACATGACTTGGTGAGGTACCTACCATGTCAGAGTAATGTACCAACCATGTCAAGGTAAAGTGCCCAGCATGGTGGGATGAAGTACCTAGCATGTGAGGGTAAAGTACCATCCATGGAAGGGTAAAGTACCCATCACGTCAGGGTAAAGTACCTACCATGGCAGGGAAACATACCAACCATGTCATTGATAAGTATCTACCATGTCAGGGTAAGCACACACCATAGCAGGTAAAGTACGTATCATGTCAGGTAAAGATCATATCATGTCAGGATAAAGTACCTACCATGTCAGGTTAAAGTACCAATCCCGTGAGAGTAAAACGCCCGCCATGCAGGTAAAGTATCACCATGCTGGGGTAAAGCACACACCATGAAGGATTGAGATCTCACCCTGTCAGTATAAAACGCTCACCATGGCCGATAGATTGACTATCATGTCAGGTAAAGTGCACACCATGGCAGATTGAAAGTACCTATCATGTCAGGGTAAAGTACCCGCCATGTAGAGTAAGTACCTGAAAGTCAGGTCAAATGCCTACCATGTGAGGTAAAATACTTACCACGTCAGGCAAGTACCCACCATGTCAGGTAAAATTCCCACCATGTAAGGTAAAGTACCCACCACGTCAGGGTAAAGTACCTACCATTTCAGGGTAAAGTACCCAACATGTCAGGGTAAAGTGCACACCATGTCAGGTAAAGTGCACACCATGTCAGGGTAAAGTACCCACCATTTAAGATTAAAGCGCCCACCACGACAGGATAAAGTGCCAGGGTAAAGCGCCAACAATTGCACGATAAAGTACACACAATGTCAGGGTATAGTACCAACCATGTCAGGGTACAGTACCCCTCATGTCAGGGTAAGGTACCTGTCATGTCAGGGTAAAGCGCCCTCCATGTCAGGATAAAGTATCCACTATTGCAGAATAAAGAAAACACAATGGGAGGATAAAGTACAACCATGTCATGGTAAAGTACCTATCATGGCAGGATAAAGCCCCACCATGGCAGGATAAAGTACCCAACATGTCAGGGTAAAGCACACACCATGACTGGGTAAAGTTATCTGACATGTCCAGGTAAGGTATACATCATGTCAGGTAAAGTACCCCGTTTGGCAGAATAAACCCACCAGCATATCATAATAAAATACTCATTATGTTAGGGAAAAGCGCACACCATGGCAGGATAAAGTACTAACTTTTTCAGGTTAAAGCATACACCATGACAGGATAAAGTGCCTATCATTTCAGGGTAAAGCGCACACCATGACCGGGCAAAGTGTCTACCATGTCAGGGCAAAGTACCCACTATGTCAGGGTGAACCACCCACCATGACAGGATAAAGTGCCTATCATGTCAGGGTAAAGCACCCACCATGCCGAAAAGAGTGCCTATCACGACAGGGTAAAGCGCACAGCATGACCTGGTAAAGTATCTGCCATGTCCGGGTAATGTACCTACCATGTCATGGTAAAGTGCCCACCATGGCAGGATAAAGTGCCTATAATGGCATGGGGTTAAAGCGCACACCATGACAGGATAAAGTACTTAACATTATCAGGGTAGATTACCTACCATGTCAGGGTAAAGCTCACTAGATGGCAGGATAAAGTACCCACCACGTCAGGGTAAAGTACCCACCATGGCAGGGTAAAGTACCCATCATGTAAGGTTAAGCGCCGACCATGGCAGGATAAAGTGCCTATCATGTCAGGGTAAAGCGCCAACCATGGCAAGATGAAGTCCTACCATGTCAATGTGAAGTACTTACCGTGCCAGGGTACTGTACCCACCATGTTACTGTATAGTCCCCACCATGTCAGGGTAAAGCATATACCATGTCAGGATAAAGTACACACTATGGCAGAATAAAGCCCCCACAATGGCAGGGTAAAGTACCCATCATATCAGGATAAATGCCCACCATGGCAGGGAAAAATGCCTATCATGTCAGGGTAAAATGCACACCATGACCAGGTAAAGTATCTTACATGTCAGAATAAAGTACTCACCTTGTCAGGGTAAAGCGCCCACCATGGAAGGATACAGTACCTATCAAAGCAGGGTCAAGTGCACACCATGACGGGTAAAGTCTCTAACATGTCATGGTAACGTACCCACCTTGTCAGGATAAAGCGCCAACTATGACAGAGTAGAGTACCTACCATGTCAAGGTAAAGTACCCTCCAGGTCAGGGTAAAGCGCCTGCCATGGCAGAATAACGAACCTATCATATCAGGGTAAAGCGCCCACCATGTGAGATAAAAAGTATGTATCATATCAAGGTAAAGCGCTTGCCATATCAGAATAATGTACTTATCATGTCATGGTAAAGGACTTATCATGTGAGGGTAAAGCGCCACCATGTTAGGTCAAAGTCCAAATGTCATGGTAAAGTACCCACCATGTCAGGGTAAAGTGCCTATCATGTCAGGGTAAAGCACACACCATGCCCGGGCAAAGCATCTACCATGTCAGGGTAAAATACTTACCATGTAAGGATCAAGCGCCCACCATGACAGAGCTAAGTACCTACCATGTCAGGTAAAGCGCCCACAACGTCAGGGTAAAGTACCGGCCATGTCATTGTAAAGCACACATCATGTCAGGGTAAAGCACGTATCATGTCAGGTTAAAGCACCCACCATGGCAGGATAAAGTGCCTATCATGTCAGGGTAAAGCGCCCACCATTGCAGGGTAAAGCACCTATCATATCAGTGTAAATCGCCCACCATGGCAGGTGTCACGACCGACCCCTGGAGGTCTGCCCTGACAGGATCGGTCTAGATGGGAGTGAAGGGAGTGACTGAACTCACACGCCCCGCAAGAGACCAATAAGAAAGATTACGATACAACACCCCATTTATTCACACCAACACACACGTAGACACAAATAAGCATTCCAACACACACAACATGCACAATCACACTCAAGCATTTTTAACACTCATGACATACACACAATTAAGCATTTCAACACACACGACATACCATAGTCGCAAACAAACGTTTCAACGCACACAATTTAACTATAATCTTAAATAAGGATTTCCAGCACGCATTCCCCTCCGTGCTTCATGTGGTTCCCCACATCCCTGCCTCCCCAAAGTCCACTGTGAGCACCGAGTCGCACCAAGTGCCCCAAACCGGGTGGGTTCCTGAACAAAGTGTCTTCAACGCCGACACCATTGACACACACACACCCGAATTGCACGACGCACAACGAACCACACTGGTGACACGGGCTGTAGGAGGCCGAAGACCGCGGAGAACGCGTCCCGTGGGACGAGGCGTTGTCGCTGAAGGTCCCGGACAGGGTCGGATCCTCCAGCAAAGTCCTGGTGCTCCTCAACCAGTGCGTGGCCCCCAACAGCGCAAGCTTCGGGTGAATCCCCCGGGAGGAGAGGACACGGAAGGAACTGGAAGGAAAGAAGGAAGGGTACAGCTACCCGTGGTTGACCCCAGTGGCAGGTCAAGCGACTCTCTGCCCTCTGTCCGGTCGAGAGGACAGCAGAGCAGATGCGGAAAAGAGTTGACGTGATGTCCCTCCCCTACAGGCCGACTGTAGGAATGAAGGTACCGACCGTACCTTCGACGAAGTGGTGTAGAACCAGAACCGGAGCAGGCACTCCCAGAGACATCTTCCGCTCGAGTGAAGAGAAAACCTGCCTCAGCGATGGCAGCCAACATGCCACGCTACGTCACAGTGAGAATACCTCAAGCCTAAGAGGAATAATGCACGTGCGGCAGGTAAAAAGGCAGACGAGAGGCCGATAGAGACAGCCAGTTCAAGCGAAAGGTACCAGCCACCCGTGAACTTGCAGGATGAATTGCACGGGCAGTGGAATTAGAGAGAGAGAGAGAGAGAGAGAGAGAGAGAGAGAGAGAGAGAGAGAGAGAGAGAGAGAGAGAGAGAGAGAGAGAGTAAACCTAACCTGAGCTGAACGACATTAAGGTGCAACCGCACCACAAGCCACCTCAAGGGACGGATACACGACAACAACAACGACAATAAATAAATGAATGATTCCACCACCCTAGATGGGCCAGTTGTCATAGGCCTCGTGACAAACTCGTGACAAACCCCCTTCTAAAAGCATCTGCTTCTCTGAGATACAGTGCTCCTTTGAACCTTGACGCATGTGCAAAATCACAACAATGGGACCGAACCCAACACTCTGTGATCGACAGAGTACGATAAAATCCAATACAACCGTTTCACGATAGAATTACACAGGGAAATACATAATACTACATTTATCAAACAACTAAGCAAACCTTCCAACAATAACAGTAGCAATCCGAACCAGTGGTGCTTCACTACCGTTAACATTACTGAAGTGAAAGCTGTCACTACACCTGATACAGAGACAAAAGGGGATATAACTCTGGTTGAGGGGAAGTGTCCCTCTGACTGATTTCTCCAATGTGCTGACTACGGAGCTCGGCTGAGATGGTCAGCATCCGTATTGCTGGAACCCTTGATATGGCGAAAATGACTCTGCAGTTCCACTGCCTAACTCATGAGTCGACGACTGACTGGCCGGATCCGGTCCAGGCACTGGAGAGGATGATGATCGCTCTCCAGTACAAACTTCCGGCCGTACTTCTTCTTGGGTATGCCCTGGAACTCTTGGCATAACCTGTGCAGTTGATCTGTCTGAGCTGAGGAGAGGTTTGTACCAAAGCAAACATCCTGCCACGACTCCTCCCGACGAGAGGAACAGTGGGGATGTCCTGAGCCACCGACACGGCGTGCTCATCGCCACTCTCCACAACGACAGGGGTGAATCCTGCCTGGCACTGAGTTCGTCGCACGTATGCCTTCAAGAGGTTGGCATGATACAGGCGTTCCTTGCCTCGCACGCGAATCCTATAGTCCCAGTCACCCACCCGACTGCAGACTACGAAAGGGCCCTGCCAAGCAAGCTGTAACTTGTTCTTCTTTTGTGGAAGGAGAAGCAACACCTCATCACCTGGCTCAAACCACCGTTCAACACTGCGCCGGTGTCGTATATAATACTGTCGCTCATAAAATCGTGTCGCAGCGACAGTATTTCCCGGAAATACTGCAGCTGGTTCATGAAAAATTATCGCTGCGACCATATTTCACAGGAAATGTTAACTCTAGCAGTAAGATTTTACGTGAAAATGTGTCGCAAGCGACAGTATTCACTGACTACAATATTTCACAGTGTCCTGTCGCAAAAAGCTGTCGCAAAATTACGCTGCGACCATATTTCACAGGAAATGTTAACTCTAGCAGTAAGATTTCACGTGAAAATGTGTCGCAAGCGACAGTATTCACTGACTACAATATTTCACAGTGTCCTGTCGCAAAAAACTGTCGCAAAATTTCGAGCGACAGTATTTTATGGACAGCTACAATATTCTATGGGACATTTTCGTGAAAAGTTGTCGCGCGACAATTTTTTTCCCGCAAATATTGTCGCTGCAACAATATTTCACGTGAAATGCTATCGCTGCGATACAATTCCACGGCGACAGTATTATATACGACACCGGTCGTACAGAGCCTTGTACTTGGTTTTTGCCGACTGCAAATGTTGCTGAGCAAGCTGGCAAGTGTCAGCGATGCGGTTGCGCAAATCGACCACATATCGACTCTCCTCCTTGACAGCGGGTTCCATATCGTCGTGAGTCCACATCTGCTTCAAGACGTTGGTGGGTCCTCGTACTGTTCTGCCATACAGGAGTTCGAACGGGGAAAAGCGCATGCTTTCCTATGGAACCTCCCTGTAGGCGAACAGCACGGCAGGAATGAAACGATCCCACTCACGAGGTTGCTCTGCACACAGGCGACGCAACATCTGCTTCAATGTCCCATTAAAGCGCTCGACAAGGCCATTGGCCTGGGCATGATAGTGTGACGTTGTCTCCTTGCGAACGTTGAGCAGAGTGTTCACTTCCTACATGGTTTCGGACAGAAACTGGGTTATCTGGTCCGAAAGGATCTCTTGGGCACGCCAGTGCGCGTCCAAATCTGCCAGAGAGCTTCAGCAACAGTAGGGCATCGATAGTCCTAAGCGGGACAGCCTCTGGATACCGAGTCGCATAGTCCACCACTACCAAAATGTAGCGGTGACCCCGATCGGATGGTGGATTAATGGGTCCCACCAGGTCGACCCCAACGTTGCTGAATGGCTCCCCAACCAGTGGCACTGATCCCAGAGGAACACGCCTCAAGCGCCCCTTAGGCGTTGTCCGTTGGCAGACATCGCAACTGCGGCAGTACTGCCTGACCTGAGAATTCATCCCCGGCCAGAAGAAATCCTGTCTAACTCGCTCGAGAGTCCGCTTTGAGCCCATATGACCTGCCATGGGTGAATCATGGGCCTGCCGGAGAACAGATTCTCTCAAGCTTTGGGGGATGACTAGCTGCTTGGGCCACCCTATCTGCCTGAGTGAAAACCCTAAAGAGGATCCCTTTGTGGAGCTTAAAGCTCACCTTGGCGTGTCGGGCCGACTGAGCGGGACGACCCACCAGTTGTCGCAGGCGCTGGACATCCAAGTCCCTGGCCTGAAGACGGACCATGGTAGCAGGATCAGCCCTAGCCAGAACCTCGTCAGAGATCGGCTGTAGAACGGGACGCAATTCCTGCTCCTGCTTCTTGGCTTTGGCGCGCGTGGTAACTCCCACACACGCATGTACGGGCAGATCCGTAGACACAGACTGACTGCGTCCATCTGCGAAGGTGATGGTATTCCCTATGAGAAGGGAATACAGAGGTCGCTCCACCGCGATAGCCCATACTTCGCCACAGAAGTAGGGGGTGGAGATAGGAATGAGTACAGAAGGACGGGTGGAGGTAAAACCAGCCTCCAACCCGCACACATCATAACTGGCGCCCCGCTGAGCCTCAGGAGAAACCAAATCCTTATCGACAAAGAGCGTTGATGCTCCCGAATCCCTGATGGAGTTGACCAAGGAAGAACCAACAACAGAATGAAATACTGGGCACTCTGAACCACCAGAAGCTGGGATGGACCCCACGTTAGCTGAGGCACGAGGACGCTGGAAAGGACTAGCCCCATGACTACCGGCGGCTTTAGGGCAATCTTTCCTAATGTGGCCGGGACGACCACAAAGAAAACACAGTCGGGGTGCTGAGGTCCCCGATAACTGCCTACCTGCTCGACCCGCTAGCCGTCGTCGGCGCCTTATTGCCACTAAATCCTGTGGGGGCCTTCCTGTCCGTATCTGAGCGATGCCCATAAGCTCTAAGGGTTTCAGCAAACACCTCAGCGTATGAATCACAGCCGCGAAATCCTGAGGTGCTGTCTCGCCTATACGGATCCTCAACTCTGGGGACACAGTGTTGGTCAGCTGTTCGATGAGAATCAGATCCTCCAGCTCCAGCTTAGCTAACTGACGCCAGTACCCTAGCGTTTTACGCAGCCTATCTCCAAACTGCACGAAGGTCTCATCGCTATTCTTTTTCATGGACCTGAATTTCCTCCTGTACGTCTCTGGAGTAAGGTGGAAACGCTTACGCAGAGCCAACTGCATGTCTGCATAAGACGCGCCTTCATTTAGAGTGAGCACACACTCCCTTGCAGTACCCGATAATCCAGAAAAAAGGTGCATGGCCTTTTGTTCCTCAGACAATTGGTATGAACTAGCAACCTTGTCAAAATGCTCTAAGAACATATCAATGTCCTCACTAGGTCTGAACTCTGGGAGCTTTAACTTTGGGCCTCTAACTCTATCACTTGCCTGTCGATCAACCCCCTGATTTACAGATGCGGGAGACCGCGAAAGAAGTTGTTCCATCTCCTCCCTGCGCAGAGCTTCCTGTCTGGCAGTCTCCTCTCTGCGCAGATCTTCCTGTCTGGCAGCCTCCTCTCTACGCTGATCTAACTCCTCCCGACGGAGGGCTTCCTGCATGACAGCCTCTTCCCTATGGAGCATAGCCTCTTCTCTGCGCTCTTCCCTACGCAGAGCTTCCTGCCTATCCAGCTCTTCCCTACGGAGGGCTTCCTGCCTGGAAGCCTCTTCCCGACGGAGGGCCTCATCCTCTCGTCGCTGTCGCTCCAAAAACATCAGGACAGAGGCGATATCCTGAGCACGATTTACCACTCCCGACACGGAGAGATGACCCGTCTGGTCCGTCCCTTGGGTCTCGACTTTCCCATGAGGAAAGTCCCCCGGGCATGCTCCTTACGAGGGGAAGCATGGAGAAGAGAGGGTTTTTGTTTCTGCGACTCAACAGAAGCCCACAGCTGCTTCGCTATACTCTGACGCTTCCGAGCGGAAGTGCCAGTCGGGGTCTCAACAGAAGATCCCCTAGCGAAGAAGTAGTGAAAGTACTCGCTGGACTATCGGCTACAGCACTGGAATAAGTATAAGTCACTGTAGTCGAAGTGCTGGTACTAATAGTAGGGACTACACCCTGAAGACCCTTCTTCTTTGACGCACGCGTCGCCATACCACCAGCACCAGACGTTGCCATGACAACTATATCCTACGGTTCTCAAATACAGGGAAAGACAATTCCACTAGAAGAAACAAATACCGCTCGGATATGTCACGTCTCTTGTGACTGACTGAGAAACAGCAAATAAAAAAAAAACGGCAACATACAATGTTTGGCTGCTCCCACTCTGGCAACACCGCGCTCCACAGCACGAGCAACAGTGCGGTGGGGCTCACCGACAAAAATAAAAATAAAAAAAAATATGTCCAGGCTGCTCCCACTCTGGCAACACCGCGCTCCACAGCACGAGCAACAGTGCGGTGGGCTCACCGACAAAAAAAAAAAAAAAAAAAAATGGCAGACGGAATCCGGAGAGAGGAAAAAGTGACACTAACGTCCGATAACACCCACCTGTACTCAATAACCACCCGGTAAAAAAAAACTGATTAACTACAAAACAGGAATGACAGACTGAGTGGCAACAGAAAGGAAAGTCTTACGGCCGTATCTGCGTGAGGCACCCGGCGGAAGGAGGAGGTCTGGTCGCGGTCGACTCCCCTTCGTCTCGACTCGACTCCCCAGTCACACCGGATGTTCCTTCAGCCACCAAGACTCCCTACACGCTAGAGTCACCCAGCCAACCACCCACAAACAAACATGACAAACTAACTAAACGTATACAAAACAGACAGAACTGGACAGGTACTCCGCGAAACGAGAGAGACAGTCAGAGCCCTTCACATCCCGGACGAGCCCCCACAAATGTCGTGACCGACCCCTGGAGGTCTGCCCTGACAGGATCAGTCTAGATGGGAGTGAAGGGAGTGACTGAACTCACACGCCCCGCAAGAGACCACACAAGAAAGATTACGATACAAGACCCCATTTATTCACACCAACACACACGTAGACACAAATAAGCATTCCAACACACACAACATGCACAATCACACTCAAGCATTTTTAACACTCATGACATACACACAATTAAGCATTTCAACACACACGACATACCCATAGTCGCAAACAAACGTTTCAACTCACACAATATAACTATAATCTTAAATAAGGATTTCCAGCACGCATTCCCCTCCGTGCTTCATGTGGTTCCTCCACATCCCTGCCTCCCCAAAGTCCACTGTGAGCACCGAGTCGCACCAAGTGCCCCAAACCGGGTCGGTTCCTGAACAAAGTGTCTTTCAATGCCGACACCATTGACACACACACACCCGAAATTGCACGACGCACAACGAACCACACTGGTGACACGGGCTGTAGGAGGTCCGAAGACTGCGGAGAACGCGTCCCGTGGGACGAGGCGTTGTCGCTGAAGGTCCCGGACAGGGTCGGGATCCTCCAGCAAAGTCCTGGTGCTCCTCAACCAGTGCGTGGCCCCCAACAGCGCAAGCTTCGGGTGAATCCCCCCCGGGAGGAGAGGACACGGAAGGAACTGGAAGGAAAGAAGGAAGGGTACAGCTACCCGTGGTTGACCCCAGTGGCGGGTCAAGCGACTCTCTGCCCTCTGTCCGGTCGAGAGGACAGCAGAGCAGATGCGGAAAAGAGTTGACGTGATGTCCCTCCCCTACAGGCCGACTGTAGGAATGAAGGTACCGACCGTACCTTCGACGAAGTGGTGTAGAACCAGAACCGGAGCAGGCACTCCCAGAGACATCTTCCGCTCGAGTGAAGAGAAAACCTGCCTCAGCGATGGCAGCCAACATGCCACGCTACGTCACAGTGAGAATACCTCAAGCCTAAGAGGAATAATGCACGTGCGGCAGGTAAAAAGACAGACGAGAGGCCGATAGAGACAGCCAGTTCAAGCGAAAGGTACCAGCCACCCGTGAACTTGCAGGATGAATTGCACGGGCAGTGGAATTAGAGAGAGAGAGAGAGAGAGAGAGAGAGAGAGAGAGAGAGAGAGAGAGAGAGAGAGAGAGAGAGAGAGAGAGAGAGGAGAGAGAGAGAGAGAGAGAGAGAAAGTAAACCTAACCTAGAGCTGAACGACATTAAGGTGCAACCGCACCACAAGCCACCTCAAGGGACGGATACACGACAACAACAACGACAATAAATAAATGAATGATTCCACCACCCTAGATGGGCCAGCCGTCATAGGCCTCGTGACAAACTCGTGACAGCAGGATAAAGTACCCATCATGGCAGGATAAAGTACGTATGGCATGGTAAAGAGCCCACCATGGCAGGGTAAAGTAGCTATGTCGTGGTAAAAAATGCCCACCATAGCAGGATAAAGTGCTTATCATGTCAGGCTGAAGCGCAAACCATGACCGGATAAACTATCTATCATGACATAGTAAAGTACCCCTATGGATGGGTAAAGTACATACCATGGCAGGGTAAAGTACATACCATGTCAGGGTAAAATTCCCACCAAATCAGGGCAAAGTACCGACCGTGTCAGGGTAACGTATCCATCATGTCAAGGTAGAGTACCTGCCATTATCAGCGTAAAGCGTACACCATGACCGGGTAAAATATCTACCATGACAGAGTAAAGTACGCACCATAGCAGGGTAAAGTACCTACCATGTCAGGGTAAAGTACATACCATGTAAGGATCAAGGCCCACCATGACAGAGTAAAGAAACCACCATGGCAGGGTAAAGTATCTACCATGTCAGGGTAAAGTTCCCACCATGTCAGGGTAAAGTACATACAATGTCAGGGTAAAGCGCACACCATGACCAGGTAAAATATCTACAAAGACAGAGTAAAGTACCCACCATGGCAGGGTAAAGGAAACGTGACCATCGTGCCAGGGTAAGGTGTATGCCATTTTAGGATAAAGCAAATGTCCTATCAGGGTAAAACGAATATCATGTCAGGGTAAAGCGACTGTCATTTCAGGGTAAATGAATGTCATGTTAAGGTAAAAATTAATGCTCTCTCAGGATAAAGAGAATCCCATATTAGGGTAAAGCGAATGCTATATCAGGGTAAAGCCAATGCCCTATCAAGGTAAAGCCAATGCCATATTAGGGTAAAGCCAATGCCATATCAGGGTGAAGCAAATACCATATTATGGTAAAGCCAATGCAATATCAGGGTAAAGCCAATGCCATATCAGGGTAAAGCCAATGCCATATCAGGGTAAAGCCAATGCCATATCAGGGTAAAGCCAATCGCATCTCAGGGTAAAGCCAATGCCATATCAGGGTGAAGCACCCGTCATGTCGGTGTAAAAACGCCCACCACGTCAGGTTAAGCCATCCATCAAGTCAGGAAAAATTATCGTATGTCAGTAATTTAGTATAAATAAACTTCAAGCATAAATGAAAAGACCAATGGTTAAATAATCCACAACATTCTTTTAAACCATTCCTGCAATGAAGGTTCAAAATGTTTAAGTGTCAACTGTGTAACATATCAGTAGATTTTTGAAACCACTCAGAACACATTTCTTAGGTGTTAATGATTAATAGATCAGGATGCTTCAATAGACTATCAGCAGAGCGCACGCACCTGAACATCGAATACTTGCCGTTCTTATTTGTGCTCTCTCTCTCTCTACTCTCTCTCTCTCTCTCTCTCTCTCTCTCTCTCTCTCTCTCTCCACTGCGTTCTTATAAATCACAAATTGCACGTGCTGGCAATAAATCAAAGTTTGCGTGCAGCTCCCTGTCTCATACATCATTGTAACTCTGCCCCTTCCTTGCCGCTCGCTGTGTACAACTCTCGTAGATCATAAATCACTCACAGCGGAATATATACGCATTCGTCCAAGACCATGTCTGTGCATCCATGTGTGCGTGTGTATATGCGTGTACAGGCAGTGTGCGCGCGCGCGCGCGCGCGCGCGCGTGTGTGTTGTGTGTGTGTGTGTGTGTGTGTGTGTGTGTGTGTTGTGTGTGTGTGTGTGTGTGTGTGTGTGATGTGTGTGTGTGTGTGTGTGTGTGTGTGTGTGTGTGTGTGTGTGTGTGTGTGTGTGTGTGTGTCTGTGTGTGTGTGTGAGAGAGAGAGAGAGAGAGAGAGAGAGAGAGAGAGAGAGAGAGAGAGAGAGAGAGAGAGAAAGAGAGAGAGAGAGAGAGAACGAACGAACGAACGAACGAACAAAACTTAATGATAGGCCAATCTGCCCATGTCATCAGGGGTATGAAAATTGGAAATGTGAGGGGGAAAATGATGATAATACTAAAATAAAATAGCAAAAGCAAAAGTATATATTCAAATGAATCAAACATCAAACATCGTACAAGAAGTGGTTTCTAGTATTAAAGGCTTTAGATAAATACACAGCAAGGGGAAATTACAAAATTCTGACACCTGAAAGTAACAAAGTCAGTTTGAATGCATTTAAATGACTATGGTATTTGGCTGGGATAAAGGTTTTCCGTAAAGAACTGTATTCATTACACACTAGTATAAAATGCAATTCAGATTCTTCAATACCAGGACAAAATGGACAATCATTATTTATTCTTGTAATTGAGAATCTAGACTTATGAATTCTTAGTTGTGAAACTCCAAGTCGAATTCTTGTCAAGTATTTTCTAAGAGATGGATTTTTTTTATTCTAGACAAATATTCTGGAACATCATAGAGTTGTCGAAAAGAAGAATAGAGCTGAAATCTTTCTTTTGCGTTAATAGCAACGTCTAAGCCTTGTAAATAACAGTCAACAAGTCTTTGATTGAAGGCATGCACAAAACATTTAACATTTTCCACCCCTTGATTTTCCCACACAAATGCCAAACCATATTTATATAATGTCAAACATATATTACAGTTCTTTTGCCATTATAAAGCAGACTACATAACATTTTATATAGGATTTTCTTGGGATACGACTGTTTCCATACGGGTCAATTTCAACCAATGCTTTACACATTTATGAAAGTCTGAATATATAACGCATATCTGCCAGATTCGGAATATATAAGTGCACTTGGTGTGTGAACACTCACATTCAGAAGACGTTTAATAGCTAAAAGGTGTACTCTTTCAATTATAGTATGGTTTGCAGTTAAACCCCAAACTTCAACGCCATATGTTAAAATTGGCTGGATCTGACTATCAAATATTTTGAAGAAAATGTTTGGATTATTTTCGCCTAGAGACCACAAAAATTTCAAAACACTAAAAACACATTTTTTTAGCTTTGAGCGCCTTGTCCTCCAAGGAATACGAAAAAGTTAAACCGTAGAAAGAATGACACCTAAGTATTTATACTCATTCACAACTGCGATTGTATACCATTGAAAAAACCATTTTTCTCGTGAGGCAACATGCCCTCCTTTACGAAATATTATAATTTTAGATTTTTTCCTCATTCACGATCAGTCCTAGTTTATTGGCAGTGTTGTTAATATATCTAGTTGTTTTTGAAGACCAATTACAGTTTGTGAAAGGGGAACAACGTCATCAGCAAAAAGCATAATAAAAATGTGAAGAATATCGGGGGATAAACTTATTCCATGTTTTCCAGATAATGCGACGTCATTTGCAAGTTCATTTGTGAAAAGCGAAAATAAGATAGGACTAGAGTTGTCACCTTGTTTCAAACCACGAGGACATGTAAAGGCTTCAGTAAAATCACTGTTTCCCCGAACTCTAGCTTTAACGACTTGGTACATGCTTTAATTGCATGATGCATTTTACCTTGCACACCATTTTTATCAGTATTAACCACAGTTTATTTCTATTCACTAGATCGAAGGCTTTTTTAAAGTCGATAAATGCTGCATAGAGCTTTTTGCCAGAAGACAACTGTTTCTGTACAAGTGATACTAAAGTAAATATGTGGTCGACTGTGCTATAACCATTCCTGAATCGTGCCTGTGACTCATTGATTACATTATTTTCTTCCACCCACTCTGTAAGACATTTGTTCAGAATAGAGGTGTATAATTTGCCACTTACATTTAACAATGAGATACCTCGGTAATTGTCCGGAAAATTAACATTACCTTTTTCATGCAGAGGATGTATAATTGCTTCTGACCACATGAGTGGAAATGTCCCGGAATCAAACAGTCTATTGAAAAATGTGGTCAAAAAAGAAACGACTAATGGAGGAGCATACTTGTAAAATCACAACTGAATCCATCGGTTCCAGCAGCTTTACCATTTCGAAGTGATCGTACTGCATTTTTAACCTCTAATTCTGTTATTTCCCAGTCAAGGGCAAAGTATCTAAATTACAACAGAAACTAGTGTCACTATTATTATTGTTTGTCATCTGATTAGCTAAAGGTACAAAATAATCGCTGATTCCAGAATATAGTTCGTTTCTCCTGTTCAAAGTCGTTATAAACTTTATGAAAGTGATTGTGCCATTCTTCAATTGTGATGGAGTTTTCTAGTGCTTTCGTACCTACCTTTGACTTAACAGTCCCCCAGAATTTCTTGGGTCATTTTTATTTGTCTCAAGAGTAGCCAGAATGCGTAATTTATCTTCTTTTTGTTTTCTAACAAGCAAATGTTTGTATCTCTTCGTTACTAGTGTAAGTAAGCCTCAGTTCCTCAACTTGTATTGCGTTTTTGCAATATGTAAAATTTTCAAGGATTGCAATAAGTCTGATCTTGCATTTCGACATTCACTATCGAACCAGGAATTGTTGTTCTTTTCACCTATAACAATATGTTTTTTCATACATTGGCCTGCAGGAGTCAAACATTCGGAAAATTTTTTCAGTGCCAGGTTGACATCAGTAGTCATCAGAATTACAGCTTCGTTCAAAATATCTAGTATCTCCTGTGACTCAAAGGCCTGTTGATATTCCTCTAAACGATCCTTGTTCCAAATGAACCTTTGAATGACACGCTTACAGATTTATTTTGAATGTGTTTTACATTTCTTGGTAGGTTTAATCTTAATTCCATAGGTAAATATTTAGATTCAGCAATGTTGAGCACTCTCATGCTTAGAGCATGTTCAAAAAGGCACCTTGAAATAAAAACAAATCTATGATACTTGCCCCGTATATATGTATAGTTTCCGTGCCTATCAACTGAGGAAACACCATTTAGAATTATATATTTATTATTTTTGTCAGAAACTTTTGCGACCAATTTCCCTTCATATCTGTTTCCTTCTTTTATATTTTTTGTGTCACCTGATTGAAATTATCTGATGCTGCGACATCCCGTCTATCTGGTGGTGTTGTTCTTATGGTAAAAAAGACAATTTCTAGATTTGTTGAACACATTCCATTAGAATGTGATAATTGTATTGCTGTGAAACTATTTAAACAGTTTAGTGGCTTACATGTCGACACTATAAATGTTAGGCATTTATGTTTCCCCCAGCATCAAGCCCGTATTATTTACATACAGAAAAAAGAAATGGAATATATCTGCTTGAGCACTGTCTTCTCGATATTTTTTTTTTAACAGTATGGAGAATTACCTTTCATTATTATGGGAGATTTAATGTCAGGACAGGTAAATCAAACGCTAGGGAAGTTACTCTCTCTGATACTAATGTTTGGAACGATGATGACAATAATACTAAAGAAGATGAAGCATATCTTAGAAATTCCAAAGATGAAATGATGAATGAATTTGGATGTTACTTATTGAAAATGTGCGAAGAGAGAGAGAGAGAGAGGGAGAGAGAGAGAGAGAGAGAGAAGAGAGAGAGAGAAGAGAGAGAGAGAGAGAGAGAGAGAGAGAGAGAGAGAGAGAGAGAGAGAGAGAGGAGAGAGACGCGTGTGTTTATAATGTGTGTTTGCGTGCGTGCATGGGTGCGTGCGTGCGTGCGTGCGTGCGTGCATGCGTGCGTGCGTGCGTGCGAGTGTGTGTGTGTGTGTGTGTGTGTGTGTGTGTGTGTGTTGTGTGTGTGTGTGTGTGTGTGTGTGTGTGTGTGTGGTGTGTGTGTGTGTGTGTGTGTGTGTGTGTGTGTGAGTTCGCGCGCGCTCGCGCACGACCATGTATTTTTGTGCGTACCCTACGCCTGTATGTGTCTCTTTCTTGGTATTATGTCTTACATAATGACTGTGGATAATTAAGATAAAATTGATTTTGATGTTCCACCACCAAAATGCAAACATGATGCACCTGGTCGGCTGGGCTATAAGCAACAGCCCATCTTACCTTTGTATTAACGTTTATAGGCTTCATTTCTTTTACGTCATGGGATCGAGCGGCCTTTTCTCTTTTTTTTTCACTCATAAAAAGCATATGCTTAAACTTAGAGTGTGTGCGTGCGTGTCACACGTGCGCGCGTGCGCGCGCGAAGTGTGTGTGTGTGTGTGTGTGTGTGTGTGGTGTGTGTGTGTGTGTTGTGTGTGTGTGTGTGTGTGTGTGTGGGTGTGGGTTGGTGGTGTGTGTGTGTGTGTGTGTGTGTATGTGTGTGTGTGTGTGTGTGTGTGGTGTGTGTGTGTGTGTGTGTGTGTGAGTGTGTGTGTGTGTGTGTGTGTGTGTGTGTGTGTGTGTGTGTGTGTGTGTGTGTGTGTGTGTGTGTGGTGTGTGTGTGTGTGTTCCTGATATTTCATAATAGATCTTCCACAAATAAGAAAAAAGCGGATTATCAACTCTACATGTAAAGTCTTATACGGGTTATTGTTTATTTGTGGCTGTTTTTAAGTGTTGTTTTTTTGGTTGTTTTTAAGTTGTTGGGTTTTTTTTTTCTTTCCAAGTGACATATAAATGCTTGCGCTGTCAGGTATGTGTGACTCCAATACACCAACTTGTACTGTTCTTTTTCCCCCACAATTTCACAGGACAGTTTGGGAGTATTTTTGAGGCTTTTCACGAGAGAGTAGGGCGAGGTATGGTTGGAGAGAGTTTCTGAGAATTTCAGGGAGTTTGGGAGATTTTCGGGGTATTTCAGCGAGTTTCGGATAGTTTTGACGAAAACGGTGGACCATACACAAAGTGTCTTCTCAGGGTTAGTATCATAAGAACGCGCAACAAACCATCCATAGATAAATACAATCTGTCGAAATACAAACACAGTCTCTCTCTCTCTTCTCTCTCTCTCCTCTCTCTCCTCTCTCTTCTCTCTCTCTCTCTCTCTCTCTCTCTCTCTCTCTCTCTCCTCTCTCTCTCTCTCTCTCTCTCTCTCTCTCGACTTCATCTTAGCATAATACCAGAAATATCTTCTATTATTGCATGCGATTATTTATATCATTATTCAATTATTCAGTGTGTGTGTGTGTGTGTGTGTGTGTGTGTGTGTGTGTGGTGTGTGTGTGTGTGTGTGTGTGTGTGTGTGTGTGTGTGTGTGTGTGTGTGTGTGTGTGTGGTGTATGTGTGGTGTGTGTGTGTGTGTGTGTGTGTGGTGTGTGTGTGTGTGTGTGTGTGTGTGTGTGTGTGTGTGGTGTTTTGTGTGTGTGTGTGTGTGTGCGTGCGTGCGTGCGTGCGTGCGCGCGCGCGCGCGCGCCATGTCATCCCCATGAACTTACATGAAACTATTCTGTTCCCATAAGAATATGTTTTTCCATGTTCATTTCATTGGCCGTATTATCTTGTACTTTGGACCTGGGATACCTGGAAATTTGCAATTGCTTTGGCTCAGAGGTTTTGCTTAAGCTTCCGACTCTTCTTACGTTGTTTCTGTCGTGTATGTTAGCTTTTATTTTGCGGGCTTATGTGCCTAGTACTTGACATCGTTTTGAATGTTTTGGACCTTTACTGATTTTGAGTGACAACCGTTTTGGTATTATTTAATCCTTGTTGTGTTGCTGTTGTCTTAAGATATAAACTATACTTTTTTCGCTTTACTAGAACATTTCTGTTAGGTGTCATCTTCAATCATCATGTTGCAGAAGCCAACAGATCTCAAGTGGTTAACAAAAAAAGGCTTTAAAGAAGGTTATCTAAATGCTTGCCATCTTTTAAACAAGATATCAGATGTTCCTTCTATTTTGTCGAATTCAGACAATTGTTTTCATGTTTTTGGTTTTTCTGAAACTAGGTTAACTGATATTGTTTCCGACCGTTTAGTTCTATTCCAAGCTATAATCTTATACGTAAAGATGCATCACGTTCAAATAAACTAGAAACGGGATTAGTGGCGTATATCCATCAATCAGTGAAGTATAAGCAACTTAATGTGTTTGATAAACACTCTGTGGAATGTATATGGATTGAAGTGTGTCTAAAGGGAAATAGACCAATGTTAATAGGTATATTGTATAGAAACCCTGATGAACGTGCTGATTGGTTCGACCGTTTTGAGTCAATGATAGAATAAGTATTAGACCATTCCAGTGAAATAATACTACTCGGTGATTTCAACATCGACTTACTAAAACCATACAACACATGGAAAAAGATTATTGATACATACAACTTAACCCAACTAATAAATTCCCCTACGCGCAAAACATTGAAAACAAAAACATTGATTGACCATGTCTATGTTACAAATTCTTCTAATATTGTAGAAACATCTGTACCTATTTTTGGATTGAGTGATCACTTTCCAGTTTGTCTAACTTGGTGTAAGAAAGGCGTGAAAATTCCTAGATCCTACCATGAATATATAATTTACAGAAGTTGCAAAAAATTCAATCCAGATCTCTTTTGTTCGATCTAATTAACACAAACTTTTCAGAGGTATATCAGCATAGGGACCCTGACGGAGCTCTGAATACATGGTATGATGCGTTTCTTGCGGTATTTAATAAGTATGCTCCATGCAAAAAGAAAAGAGTAAAACTTACAGACAAACCTCCATGGTTAAATGAAGAAACTAACGCAGCTAGAAATAACCGTGAATATTAACTTCAGCAAACAGAAAATGATGAAAACTTCAAGAAACAGCGGAATAAAGTAAACTTAATGAAAAGAGCTGCTGAAAAGAAATACTTTAGCGAATTAATCGCTTCTAAATTTAACACTAAATCTATATGGAAAGCAGTAAACCAACTATCAGGAAAAAACAAAGCATCTTCAAACACTCCGTCTACAAACCTATCAAACGATGAATTGAACAATCACCTCTCGACAGTTTCTGATTCGATTGTCAAGGAATACCACACTCATCAGAATGACTTGCTGTTACGTAAAGATTTTTGTGCGTTGAAAAATGTAAAATCTGTTCTTAAGTTTAAATTCATAAGTGTTCATGAAGTATACCATGAATTATGTTCCTTATGTCAGTCTAGATCTCGTGGATTGGATGATTTAGACAATCGAATACTTAAAACGGCAGCTCCAATCATTGTGGAACATTTAACCTATATTTATAATTTGTGTATTAAAAATTGTCATTTCCCTCAAGCTTTTATTAAGGATGCCAAGGTAATTCCTCTCTTTAAATCTGGTGACCCAAATGATGCTTCAGACTACAGGCCCATATCAGTTTTATCTGTTCTGTCAAAACCGTTAGAAAAGCATTTAAGGAAAATGATTCAGTCCCATTTTGATGAATATAATTTGTTTCATCCAAACTAAAGTGGTTTCAGAAAAAGATCATTCTTTTCACACTGCACTCTCAAACCTAGTAGAACAATGGCACATAAATAATAATATCGACCTTGTTACTGGGCAGTATTTGTTGACTTTGCTAAGGCATTTGATAGCCATTGACCACAATCTCCTTATAAAAAACTGGGATTATATTGTTTATCACAAGATGCAATCAATGTGATTTCATCCTTTCTAACCAACAGACAACAATTAGTTTTCCCAGGATTGTAAACAAAATCATCTTTCAACCAGTAAACTATGGTGTTCCCCAAGGGTCAGTCCTAGGACCAGTTTTATTTTCTGTCTATATAAACGATCTTCCGTTAAGCGTCTCATCTGACTGCGAACTATTTGCAGATGATAGTAAAAATGCATAAAAAAACACAAACACAGACTCGGTGCTTGCAGATATACAAAACGACTTTACAAAACTGGAAACATGGACTAAACTAAATCATATGGCTCTACATCCTAAGAAATCAACGTTAATGATAATTACCACTAGACAAAAACGCCAAAACTTCAAAACTGTCTTAAGCAAAATAAAAATAAACGACAGTGTATAGAAGAGGTTAACTGTCACAAACTGCTTGGTCTAACAATTGACAACACTCTTTCCTGGTCAGTACACATTTCTGCACTCACGCGTAAACTTTCTAAGAAATTATTTCAGTTTAACAAAATAAAACACTTTCTCGATCACCACACTAGAAAATTATTTTTCCATGCATATTTACAACCAGATTTCGACTATGCATCTACAATATGGGATATGGGTAGTAAAACTGTCTTAAACCCTTAGAAAGCATTTACAGGCGTTCTATCAAACTTATACTTCTAAAATCATCTTCCCTACTAATTCATGACTACAAATCATTACATAAATTTTTCCGTTTCAATTGAGATGTCAATTCAATAAAGCAGTATTTTTCTACAAAATAGTTAATGGACTTGCTCCATCATATCTCTACGAAAAACTCCAAAAGACTAAACTACGAGACAAAGAGAGAATACAACTTCCCCTTCCTAGAACTGATCTGTAAATGACTTCTCTAATATACTCAGGCGGTAAACAATGGAACGAAATTCCTGATGGCATTAAAACAAAGAATTCCTTGGCATCATTCAAAAGCTGCTACCATGATTACATATTTAAGCTATAATAATAATAATTCCATTTGCTTACTGTTCATGTAAATGGTATATATCTGCAATGTATTCAGTTACCCTGATGATGACCCCTCTCTCTCTCATCTCTCTTTCTCTTTCTCCTCTCTCTCACTCTCTCTCGTCTCTCTCTCTGTGTCTGTCTGTCTGTCTGTCTGTCTGTCTCTCTCTGTCTCTCTCTCTCTCTCTCTACTCCCCTCTCTCTCTCTCTCTCTCTCTCTCTATCTCTCTGTCTGTCTCTCTCTCTCTCTGTCTGTCTGTCTCTCTCTCTCTCTCTCTCTCTCTCTCTCTCTCTCTCTCTCTCTCTCCCTCTTTCTCTCTCTCTGTCTTTCTCTCTCTCGTCACTCTCTCTCTCTCTCTCTCTCTCCTCTCTCTCTCTTCCTCTCCTCTCCTCTCTCTCTCTCTCTCTTTCTCTTTCAGTTGTACTTATATGTACAGTAGTTAAGTGTACATGTATACGTGTATGCATATATGTAGATATGTCTTGATTTATATAATGTACTCTGCCCCCTTTGTTTTTATTTTGTTTATTGCATCCCGATCCTTTTTTATTAATATTATTTGTTGTATTGTCATAGCTGATATTATTGTTAACATACTCTTACTGCTCTTTCTTGGCCTTTGTTTAATTTGTGATTGGGTTTGCTTTGTTTTTGAGGACCTGATGAAAAAAAAGTATTGAAATGCTTAATCAGTTATCCTCATTAAAGATTTCAGATTCAGATTCAGATTCAGATTCTCTCTCTCTCGTGCTTCGTGCAAACAGATCATTGTCTTTTTTGTCATGTTGTTCAATGCATTGCTCGATAAGGATATGTTTTCACGACTCTTGGTGCGAATCTGTAACTCTTATACTGTATAAAAAAGGTTATGTGAACAAAGTAAATAACTATCGAGGTATCTCGTTATCTGATATTAGTAGCAAAGTGGGGCCGGAATAGCTCAGTTGGTAGCACGACGGACTCGTGATCCTGGTGTTGCGGGTTCGAATTTCGGTACAGGGGGGATTTTCTCTAGGAGTTAACATTGGTTCTGACTCCATTCCCCATTCAGTCCTTCGAATGAGACCATAAACCGACTGAGGTTGCGTGTGTGAATGCACGCACAACATCTTGCACACACGTAAAATTCCATCACCAACTTCCGGAAGAGAAGGCCAGTTTGACCGTTGGTATGGATAACACGTTACACATAGCATGCACCTCCCCGAAGATGGAGTATGGCTGCCTTAATGGCGGGATAGAAAACGGTCACACACACAAAACTCCACTGCCTGTCTAGACAGGCAGCGTCTGCAGGAGTACCAGCCTACGCAGAAAGAAAGAAAGAAAAGTAGCAAAGTATTTAGTACCATTATCAACTCAAGATTTCAGGAATATGCTGAAGAAAATTAACTAACCGGTGAACATCAAGCTAGATTTAAACGCAGACACTCGACTGTAGACCATATGTTAACCCTTCTTGCCTGATTCAGAAGCAGTTTTCTTTTAATCGTAGATTATTCATGGCATTTATTGATTTTGAAAAGGCGTTTGACTCGATCAATCGAAATTTACTTTGGCCTCTATTGATATAAACCGGTATAAAAGGAGAATTGTTTAAGTGTATTCACAGCATGTATTAAGCAATCAAAACAAGGATAAGAAGCGGCACTAAATTGACTGACTATATAATGTGCAATAGAGGAGTAAAGAAAAAGGGGATGTGTGCAGTCCTGTTCTATTTTCATTATTCATTAATGAGCTCGCAACTGAAATAGTAGAAAACGGCAAGCATGGTGCTAGATTTACAAACGATCTAATGGAACTCTTTATTCTACTGCTTGCAGATGATATAGCGTTGCTCTCAGAGACTGTCGTTTGTTTGCAGACACACTTAAATAATTTAAAGTACTCAGCTGAGAGATTAGAATTAAAAGTCAATTTTGAAAAAAAGCACGATTATTGTTTTTAGAAAAGGAGGTCAGTTGGCTGCAAATGGAGAAAGGGTTGTATGATGGTTCTCTTATGCCCGTGTAAACGTTTATAAATACCTAGGCATATTTCTTTTCTACTCGCCTGAGTTTTGTTGCCGCTTGTAGAGACCTTTCTAGTAGAGCCAGAATGTGTTATTACGTGTTATGAAGAAATTGTCACTGTTGAATAAAACTCCTTAGAATTGTTTGTCAAAATTGTTGATGCACAGATACAACCCATTGTGCAGTATGGTTCAGAGTTATGGGTTTAAATAAGAACGCTATTGTTCATTGTGAATCGGTTCATTTAAACTGTGTTAAAAAAAGTTGTTATATGTGTGGAGCGTAAAACTCCAAATGATTTAGTATATGGTGAAACGAATAGATACCCAATATACATAAATTCTGCGGTTAAAAATGTTTGCTTCTAGTTAAAGTTGTTGAAATGAATGGTGATAGATTACTCGAAAAACGAATAATACAATTTTGATCTCGATTCAAGAGGCAAAATTAACTGGGTTTCAAACATATGTATTTGTTTATTTGAGCTGGGGCTAGGGTATACATGGATATATTAAGGAGTAGGAGAAGATAGAAAGTCTATTTAAGTAATTCGACAAAGATTAATTGACAGTAGATGGCAAACGTGGGAAAGCCATATTCTTTCAAGTAACAGGTTTGATGTGTACAAAGTTTATAGTTCCTCACATTTAGTTTTTAAAAAAGTGTCTTCTAATCTATATGAACAGATATTTACGATGCACTTTACCAGATTTGGATTTTGACTCTTTGAAATAAAGTGCATGCTAATCGCTACAAAAAGTAATTTGCAACGAACTTTGTAAAGAATCAATTGAAGGTGAAGTTCATTTGTCTTGCAGTGCCCCGTCTTTAAGGATCTCCGTGTGCAACTAATACCTAGGAAATTTTACAGTCAACCATAACCATGCATGTTTCGCACAACACATACACACACACACGCAAGCACGCAAGCACGCACGCCCGCACGCACGCCACCGCGCACACACACACACAACACAAAAAACCCTACCAAAACCCCACACACACCACACAAAACACCACACACACACACCCACACACACACACAACCCACACACCCACACAAACACACCCATACACACACACCACACACACCACAGGTTTTTAGTTATCAAGGACATATGCAGCAACTATCCATTAAAGCTTCACCCCACCACTATGTTTTTTATACCCCACTGCCATGATAAAATGATGGAAAATTGAATTTTAACTAATAAGAATTTGAAGAGGGTCTCGTGGGTTTCGACTTTGTTTGTTGACCTACGATTTGCCCAATCATGCCCAAATGAGTACCCATACATTGGTTTTGTCATTTTCAAAATTTTATTTGTGTGAATGAAAGTACGCATGTTGTAAGGGGTGTGTGGGCACAGGGCCTGTGTGTGCGCGAGCGCATGTGTTGTGGCACGAGCCAGTATGAAGATATGTGTCTGTGTTTGCGCACGCAGTGTGCTCCTTGTGTGTTAGTGAGTAAAAACGCACAACCACGTGTGTGTGAGTGTGTGGTGGGTGTGTGTGGGTGGTGTTGGGGGTGTTGGTGTGTGTGTGTGTTGTGTTGGTGTGTGTGGGGTGTGTGTGTGCAGGTGCACTGCATTCCGTAAATTTGTGGGGTTGGGGGAGCATACCACAATCGCATAGATGTGACCATTTGTGTATGTGGTTGTCTTTTTATGTGGGCTATCCGTGGCATGTGTATGCGCATGCCGTTCATGTGTTTGCATATATTTGGGCGGCATGTTTGTTTGGGTTGGGGTGTGGGGTGTGTGTGTGTTGTGGTGTGTGTGGTGGGTGTGTGTGTTTTGTGGGTGGTGTGTGTGTTGAGGGTGTGGGTGTGTGTGTGTTGGTGGTGTTTGTGTGTGTGTGTTGTTTTTGTTGTGTGGTTTTTGTGGGGTGTGTGTGTGAGGTAGGGTTTTGGGGTGGTGTTGTGTGTGGGTGTGGTGTTGTGTTGTGTGTGTGTTGTGTGTGTGGGTGTGGTGTGTTGTTGTGTGTGTGCTGTCCCCGACCCACCCTGGAGCCCCTCGGATCGGTCAGTGGAGTGAAGGGAGTGCTACCTCCCAACGCCCCGCAAGAACCACACAAGAAAATTACAATACAAACAGCATTTATTTACACCAACACCAAAAAAGTCACAAAAAACATCCCCCACAACAACAGCACAATCACAATTTAAGCAAATTTTAAAAACACTGACATCACACAATTTAAATTTTAACACACACGACATACCCATATCACAAAAACATTTCAACGCACACAAAATAAACCCTAATCATAAATAACATTTCCCCCGCACGCATTCCTTTCCTGCTTCATGTGGGGTTCCCCACACCCCCGCCTCCCAAAGGCACGGGACACCGGTCGCACAGTGCCCCAAAACCGGGGCGGTTCTTGAAAAAGGCTTTTAAAGCCGACACCATTGACACCACACACACACCCCAAAAAGCACAACAGGCTAACCACACTGGTCACATGGGGGTTGAATCCGAGGGGCGTAAGAACCCATCCCTGGGGCGAGGCATTGTCGAAGGCCCGGACGGGTTTGGTTTACCAGCAAGTCCCGGGGGGTTCCTTACACTGCGCGGGCCCCAACGCCCAAGCACGGGGGAAGCCCCGGGAGGGGAGAAAACGGGAAGGGAATAAGGAAGAAAAAGGGGTTTCTGGAACCCCCGCAGTCATACGGGCTGAAATTTGTGCTTTAAACCTAACCCGCTCGCATGGTGGGCGAGGGGGGTGTTTTTTGAAACATTTGAACCCACTCAACACAGACCTGAGCATAACACATAAACAAAACCCAAAAAGGAAAGTTCACAAAGGGCTTCCACACGAAGCGGAAGAGATTACATTAAAGGTTAACAAACGATTAGCAAATTTTTATCTTCACCTTCCCCCACCCCCGTTTAAATTTCCCTTTTTAGGGAAATGAAAAATACCAACCATTTCTTTTTACTCCACCCCCAATTGCAAATATAAACAATGGCACATTACCAACATTTTAAGTAACTTTAAAAAAAAAACAATTTTACAACCACGCATCCAATGACAATCACGGTACGCACGCTCGCAAACACAAAACACCGTTTTCCCTTTCAAACCAAAAAGACGAGGCGGAAGAATAAAAGACCGGCGTTTTTTTGGACAGGGGGGACGAGCGAGACCAAAAAAAGTTCCAACCCTAATCACCAGGTTCTCCCCCCCCCACCAACTACCGCATCACCAGATGCATTGAAAGGAGAAAGAAATTTTGAATTAATTTAGAATGGCCAGGGTTTAAAAATTTTAATTAACCCCAAAAAAGGGGCTCAAACAAATTTTTTTTATAATTTTTAAAAAAAAGGAAATTGCGCAAAAAAAAAGAAATTAGCCGGCTAACCAAAAAAAAAAAAAAAAAACACAAACTGATGCTTACCCCTACCCTGGGGGCCCCAAAAATGGGGTCAAGTGACTCCTGCCCCCTGTCCAGTCGAGAGGGCCAGCAAGCAATGCGGAAAGTGACGTGAGTCCCTCCCCACAGGGCCCCGCGGGAGAAGGTACCGACCGTACCCTTTGCGTGGTAGAGAACCAAAACCAGAGCGGGGGGCCCCAGGGGCTCTTCCGCTCGAGGAAGAGAAAACGTGCCTAACCCATGGCACCAACATGCCACCTCGCACAAGTGAGAATACCCCCCAAACCAAGAGGGAAAGCTCACGTGCGGCAGGGAAAAAGACAGATGAAGGGGCCCATAAAGACGCCATTCAAGAGAAAGGTACCCAGCCACCCCCTGAACCCCCAGGATGAATTGCACGGAAGGAAATTAGAGGGGAGGAGAGAAATAAACAACCGAGCGAACGACATTAAGGTGCAAACACCCCACAACCCCATTTAAGGGGTAACACGACAAAAACAAGCAATAAAAATGAAAAATTTCCCCACCCGAGGGCCCTCGTCATAGGGCCTGCAAAACCCCCCCTTTTAAGAGTCTGTTTCTCTGAATCAGTGCCCTTGAACCTGATGCTTGGGGCAAATTACAAACAATGGGGCCGAAAACCCCAAACCCCTGTTCGCAGCGTCACAAATCCAATACAACATTCCCAAAAAGAATTATCAGGGGGTTTTCATAGTATTCATTATCTATTAATCAAAAAAGGCTTTAGACAACAAAAGTAGTAACCAACAGGTATGAACCTACCGAATGCATCACCTGGGACACGGCCAAAAGGGACAAAAACCCCCGGTGAGGGATGTTCCCCCGAAATTCCCAATGGGGGGCTGACTACGGACTCGGCGGAATGTCCCGCATCCGTATTGCTGGAACCCTTGGAAAGGCGAAAAGATCTGCAGTTCCTGCCTAAAACTAGGCGACACTGACTGGGCCCGGGTCCGGTCCCGGACTGGAGAGTTTAACGCTCTCCAGAAAAAACTTCCGGCCGTACTTTTTCTTTGGGGACGCCGTGCGGGTCCAAACTGCCAGAAGCTTCACAACAGTGGGGCATCGATAGCCTAAGTGGGGCACCTCGGTTTTTGACGCACAGTCTACCCTTACCAAATGTAGCGGTGACCCGCATGGTGGTTAATAGGTTTCCCCCAGTAAACACCAACCTTCAATGGTCCCCCCCAACCCGGGGCAAACCCACCAGGGGAACATCGCAAGCGACCCTTAGGGGTTTTTCCGTGGGGGAAATCGCAACGCGGCGTACCGCCTAACCTGAGAAATTTATCCCCGGCCCGAAGAATTTCCCGTCTAACTCGCTCAAAGTCCCTTTGAGCCCCTTTGGTCTGCCCGGGGGGGGCAGGGCCCGCCCGGGGAAAAGACTCCAAACTTTGGGGGGGATATTTTTGGCTACTCGATCTCCTGAGTGAAAACCCTAAAGAGACCCCTTGTGGGGCTTTTAAAAATCCCTTAGCATTTGGGGGACTGACGGGACGACCCACCAGTTGTCACAGGGGTTGGACATCCAATCCTGGCCCGAAGACGACCATAAGCAGGGTCACCCTTCAAGAACCCCGCAGAGATCGCTGAAGAACGGGGGCGCAAATTTCCGCTCCGTTCTTGGCTTTTTGGGGCCGTGGAACTCCCACCATGCCTGTAAAGGGCAGACCCAAAAACACAACGACTGGTCCATCTGCAAAGGTGAGGTATTCCCCATGAGAAAGGGAATCAAGGGGCGTCCACCCCGATGGCCCATACTTCGCCACAAAATAGGGGGTGGAAAAGGAAAGAGTCGGAAGGACGGGGAGGAAAAACCCCCCCAACCCGCAAACACGAAAATGGGCCCGATACCCCAGGGAAAACCCCAAACCTTATCCACAAAGAGGGGGGGATGCCCCGAATCCCGATGGAGCGCCCAAGGACAACCAACAACAGAAAAAAACACGGACACACGTACACCGAACGGGGAAGGACCCCACGTTACCGAGCACGAGGACCGAAAGGACTACCCCCTACTACCGACAGCTTTTAGGGCAATCTTTCCTAATGGGGCCGGGACGACCACAAAAAAACACAGTCGGGGTGCGGGGGTCCCCGATAATGCCTGACTGTTTGACCCCTGCAGTCGCGGCGCCTATTTTCCCCTAAATCCTGTGGGGTCTTCTGTCCGTATCTGGGCGATCCCCTAGCCTACGGGCTTCAGCAAGCCCCAGCGGTATGAATCCAGCCGGAAATCCTGGGGGCGTCTCGCCTATCGGATCCCCACTCGGGACACGGGGGTTTTTTAAGGTTCGATAAATCAGATCCCAAGTCCCCCCCTTAGCAAATGACGCCAGTACCCTACGTTTTGCGCAGCCTACTCCAAAATGCCGAAGGGCTCTCGTATTCTTTTTCATGGGCCTGAACTTTCCCCCTTACGTCCGGTAAAAGGGGGAAACGTTTTCGCAAGCCAATTCATGTCTGCATAAGACGCGCCTTCATTTTTAAATGGCCACCTCCCTTGCAGAAATGAAATCAGAAAAAAAGTGCATGGGTTTTTTTCCTCGAAAAGGGATGAAATACTCCTTGCAAAATGCTCAAAAAACTATCAATGTCCTCAGTAGGTCTGAACCTGGAAGCTTAATGTTTGGGCCCAAAATCTATCACTTGCCTGGGGATTAACCCCTGATTTACAGATGCGGGAGTTCGCAAAAAACGTTGTTCCATTCTTCCCTACGCAGAACTCCCCGTTTGGGAGCCTCCCTCGCGTGTCAATCTTCCCGCGGGGCTTTTTGTCTGCGCCTCCTCCCTACGCAAGCTTCCCCGTCTGGCACTCTTCCCTTACCCCGGGTTTCCCCTTTCCCCGCGCAAAGCTTCCTGTCGGCAGACTCCTCCGCGCAGAGCCTCCATCCAAACCAGCCTTTCCCTACGCAGGGCTTCCGCCTGGGAAACTTTTCCTTATGCCGAGTTTCCCTTCCCAGGAGGGCTGCTCCTCTCGGTTGCTCCAAAAAAATCAGGACAAGGCGATATCCCGACCGGGTTCACCACTCCCCCCACGGGGGGATGCCCTTTGGCCGTCCCTTGGGTCTCGACCCTTCCCATGAGAAAGTCTCCCGGGGATGCCCCTTTCAGGGGAAGCATAAAAAGAGGGTTTCTGTTTTTTGCACTCAAAAGAAGCCCACAGTTGTTCACTATCCGACGCTTTTTACGGGGGAAATGCCGTCGGGGCTCAGCAGGAAGATCCCCAGTGAAAAAAATAGGAAAGTACTCGCTGACTATCGGCACAGCACTGGGGAAAATAGAAATCACGTACGAAGTCTGGGACTAAAATTTGGGATACATTTTGAAAACCTTTCTTCTTTGACGCAGCACGATACCACCAGACCGGGCGTTTTCCTGAACTATATCCTAGGTTCCAAATACGGGAAAGACAATTCCCCCTTGAAAAAACAAAACCCCCGGGTAGCACGTCTCTTGGGATGTGGGGGAAACGCAAATAAAAAAAAAGCAACGACAAATTTCCCGGGTCCCACTCTGGCACACCGCCTCCATAGCACGAGCAACAGTGCGGTGGGGCTCACCGAAAAAATAAGAAAAAAAAAATGTCCCGGCTGCTCCCACCCCGGCAAACCCCCCTTCCACAACAAACAGTGGGTGGGGGTCACCCCACAAAAAAAAAAAAAAAAAAAAGACGACGGGAACCGGGGAAAAAAACAAAGGACACAACCCCCGATACAACCCCCCGTACTCAAACCACCCGATAAGAAAATGGTTAACCCCAAAACGGAATGGGGAGACTGAGTTGCAACAGAGAGGCAAGTCCCCGGGGGTACCAGGACCCGGGGGAAAGAGGGAAGGGTTTACGCGTCGTTCCCCCTTTGTTAACTCGCCCCCCAGGGAGCCAGAGTTCTTTCAGGGCCACCAAAAAACTCCCTAGAGCTAGAGTCACAAGCCAACCCCCCACAACAAAATACAAAAGACTAAACGTATACAAAACGACAGAACGGGGCAGGCCTCCCCAAAAAAAAAGACGCAAACCCCTTTACACCCGGGCGAGCCCCCCCAAATGCACACCGCCCCCAGGTCTGCCCTGAAGGTCGGTCTAGATGGGGGTAAGGGGGGGGGATGACCCCACACGCCCCGCAAGAGACCCCACAAGAAGATTCAAACAATACGCATTTATTCACACCCCAAAACACACATAAACCCCAAAAAAGCATTTCCAACCACACAACATGCACAAACACATCAACATTTCAAACCCCACACAAACACAATTAAAACATTTCAACACACACGACAACCCCCAGTCACAAACAAGCATTTCAACGCACACAAAAACCATAATCAAAATAACATTTCCCCGCACGCTTCCTTTCCCTGCTTTATGGGTTCCCCCACACCCCTCCTCCCAAAGTCCTTGGGAGCACGGGTTCGAATAAGGTGCCCCAAAACCCGGGGCGTTTCTTGAAAAAGAATGTCTTTCAAGCCGGGGGCCCCTTACCCACACACAACCCCAAATTCACGACCAAGCTAAACCCACTGGTCCATGGGCTTTTAAGCTGAGGACGTGGAGAACGCATCCCCGGGGGGCAGGCATTGTCGCTGAAGGTCCCCACAGGGGGAGATCTCCCCGGGCCAGGGTCCTCACAAATGCCGGGCCCCAAAAAGCCCAAGCTTGGGTTGGGCCCCGGAGGGGAAAAAACGGAAGGAACGGGAAAGGGAAAAAAGAAAGGGAAAGGGAACCCCCCAGTCAGTACGTCCCGAAAATTTCTGCTTAATCCTAAAACCCCTCGCATGGGGGCGGGGGGGGTGTTTCTGAATACTTATAACCCAGCTCAAAAACAACCTGACAAACACAGTAAAAAAACCCCAAAGAGGAAGTTCACTAAAGGTCTTTTCCACAAAGCAGGTAAAAATTCATTAAAAGGCTAAACAAACGAATAGCCATTTATCTTATCCTTCCCTCACTCCGTTTAAAATTTCCCCTTTTTTAGGAACCCCCAACAAAAAAAAGAACCCAAATTTCTTTTAACGCCAACAAAAGCAAAATAAAATTCAATGGCAACATTATCCCCATTTTATGTAACATTTTTAAAAAAAACAATTTTACAACCCGCAACCCAAAAGCTAACACGCGTACGCACGCCGCAAACACAAAAAACCCCGTTTCCCTTGCAAACACAAAAAGACGATGGGGGAAGAAAAAAACCCGGATTTTGACAGGGGCGGACGAGCGGACCAAACAAATTCCAACCCTAAAACACCAGTTTTCCCCCCCCCCCACCGACTACCGCATCACCAGATGCTTGAAAAGGGGAAAGATTTTGAAAAAATTTAGAATGCCGGTTTTAAAAATTGAATTAAACCCAAAAAGTGGACTCAAAAAATATTTCTTTTATAAAATTTTTAAAAAAAAGAAATTGCGCAAAAGAGAAGAATTGCCGAACCAAAAAAAAAAAAAAAAAAACAAAAGAGCTACCAAACCCCTGGGGACCCAAAAGGGTTGGTCAAATGAATCCTCCCCTTTTCCAGTCGAGAGGACCCAGCAAACGGGAAAAAATTCGTGACGTCCCTCCCCCACAGGCCGCGCAGGGTGAAGGTACCACCGACCCTTTACGATGGGTTGGAAAACCCAAAACCAAGCGGGCGCTCCCGGAAACTTTCCCCTCGATGAAGAGAAAAAAGTGCCTAACCGGGGCAGCCAACATGCCACCTACTCACAGAGTGAAATACCCCAAGCCCAAAGGAAGCTGCCTGCGGGAGGTAAAAAACAGATGAGGGCCGTAGAGACAGCCATCAAGAGAAATACCCGCCACCCTGAACCCAAGAATTGCACGGCATGAAATTAAGAGGAGAAGAGAAAGTAAACTAACCCGGCTGCCCAAAGGGCAAACACACCACAGCCCATTAAGGGACTGATACACACAAAAACAACGACAAAAATAAAAAACATTCCCCCCCCTAATGGGCCAAAGTAAGCCCGTGACAAACCCCCCCTTTAAAGCATCTGTTTCTCGAGATACATGCTTTTCCTTTTAACCTTTATGCAAAGTGCAAATTCACAAAAATGGGGCCGAAACCCCCCCCCTGGATCGACGCGTACGACAATCCAAACAAAAATTCCAAAATAGAATTATCGGGTGACATATTTACATTCTATTAATCAAAAAAGCTCGACAACAAAAATAGTAATCCCGGGCAGGGATGATTCAACCCCTCAACTGTCACTACACCTGGGACACACCAAAAGGGACAAACCCTGGGTGGGGGGAAGTCCCCCCTGAGTGTTTCCCCAATGGGTTGCAAAAGGAGCTCGGTGAAATAGTCAGCATCCGTATTGCGGGGCCCTTTAATGGGGAAAATACTTCATTCCCTGCCAAATCATGAGTCGCGCTGACTGGGCCGGGTCCCGGCCAGGCACTGAGAGGATGATACGTCCCAGTAAAACTTTCCCGGCCGTATTTTTTTTGGGCACGCCCGTGCGCGTCCAAAACTGCCCAAAAGCTTCCAACATAGACATCGATATCCCAAGTGGGACACCCGGGGACGAGTCGCACATCTACCTTCCAAAAGGCGGGGACCCCGAACGGATGGTGGTTAAAAGGGCCCCCCCGGTAAACACCCCAACCTTTCTGAATGGCTCCCCCAAACCCGTGGGACCGTCCAGGGGGAAAAGCGTCAAGCGACCCTTTGGGGTTTTTTCCGTTGGCGACATCGCAAATGCGGCGTACGCCTAACCTGAGAATTCACCCCGGCCCGAAAAGTCCTGTCTAACTCCTCAAGGCCCCTTTTACCCAATTTGGCTCCTGGGTGAATCATGGGCCTCCGAGAACAGATTCTCAAACTTTGGGGGCACATTGCTTGGCCTCGATCGCCTGAGTGAAAACCCTAAGAGATCCCCCCTTGTGGGGCTTTAAAACCACCTTTGCATTCGGGCAAAGGGGCGGGGGGACCCACCATTGTCACAGGCTTGGGCATCCAAGTCCCTGCCCAAGGAACCTAGTGCGGATCCCCTTCAAAAACCCGTCAAAATCGGCTGAAGAAAGGGGGCAAACCTGCTCCCGCTTCTTGTTTGGCGCGCGTGGTAACTCCCACAAAATCCCTTTCCAGATCCTAACACGACTGACTGCGTCCCTCCAAAAGGGATGGATTCCCTTTGAGAAGGGAAAACAGAGGTCCTCCACCCCGATGGCCCATACTTCGCCCCAAAAAGTAGGGGGGGGAGATAGGAATGGGCGGAAGGACGGGGGGGGTAAAACCAGCCCCCAACCCGCAACCCCCGAACGGCGCCCCGATGGGCCCCAGGGAAAACCCAAAAACCCTTTCCACAAAGTCGTTGAAAGCTCCCGAATCCCCATGGATCGACCAAGGACGAACCAACCAAAAAGAAACACTGGACCACTGTACCCCCCAAGCGGTGGACCCCACGTTAGCCGGGCACGAACGTGGAAAGGAGCCCCCGACTCCGACAGCTTTAGGGGAATCTTTCCTAAATTGGGGGGGACACCCCAAAGAAAACACAGTCGGGTGCTGAGTCCCCGTGAATGCCCCCGACTTTTTCGACCCCCCGCAGCGTCGGGCCTTATGCCCCTAAAACCCGTGAGGGTTTCTTGCCTTCTGGGGGGGTGCCCCAAACTCACGGCTTTACAACCCCTCAGCGGTATGAATCGCAGCCGCGAAAACCTGTGGTGCTGTCTCCCTTACGATCCTCAATCTGGGACACGGGTTGGGAAGGTTTTGATGAAATCAAACCCCAACCCAGCTTAGCCAACTACGCCAGTACCTAGGTTTTGCGCAGCCCATCTCCAAACTGACGAAGGCTCGCGTTTTCTTTTTCATGACCTTAACTTTCCCCCTTTAGTCTTGGGGGGAAGGTGGAAACTTTTTTTGCAGACCAATTCAGTCTCAAAGAGCGCCTTCATTTAGAGTGAGCTCACCCCCCCTTGCAGTACCTATAACCAGAAAAAAAAAGGGATGGCTTTTGTTCCCAGACAAAAGGTATGAACAGCTACCTTTTCAAAATCTCTAAGAAAATAACAATTCCTCATAGGTCTGAACTCTGGGGAAACTTTTAAAGTTTCCCCCTTTAAATTATACTTTCCCGGTGATTAACCCCCGATTACAGAGCGGGGGGTTCGCGAAAGACGTTGTTCCATTTTTCCCCACGCAAGCTTCCGGGCCTCCTCTCTGCGCTGATAACTCTTCCGACGGAGGGCTTCCTTTGGCGCCTCCCCCCACGCAAGCTTCCCCGTTGGCATCCTTCTTACGCCAGTTGCCTCTCCCCCGCAAAGCTTCCTTCTGGGAGACCCCTCTCGCAGAGCCCCATCCACCACCTCCCTACCAGGGGTTTCCCGCCTGGAAGCTTGTTCCTTATGCCGAGTTTCCCCTTCCCGAGGAGGGCTGCTCCTCGTCCTGTTTCTCCAAAAACATCAGGACAAGGCGATTTTCCTGAGCCGGGTTCACCACCCGACCGGGGGATGACCTTTGGCCCGTCCCTTGGTCCGACCTTCCCTGAGGAAAGTCTCCCCCGGGGGTTCCTTACGAGGGGGAACATGGAAAGAGAGGGTTTTCTGTTTTTGCGACTCAACAAAGCCCCCGTTGCTTACTAACCCCACGCTTCCGAGCGGGAAATGCCGTCGGGGGCTCGCGGAAATCCCCCAGTGAAAAAGTAGTGAAAGTATCGTACTATCGGCTACAGCACTGGAAAAGTAAAGTCACTGTATCGAAGTACTGGGACTAATTAGGGACTACATTTTAAGACCTTTTTTTCTTCACCACGCACGCCATACCACCCCACGGCGTTGCCCCTGACAACTAATCCTATGGTTCTCAAAAACAGGGAAAACAATTCCCCTTGAAAGAAACAAAACCCCGGGTATTTTCCCTTTGGGGACTACTGAAAACAGCAAATAAAAAAAAAAACAACGTACAATGTCCCGGCTCTCCCCCTTGCAACACCGCGCTCCATACAGAGCAACAGTGCGGTGGGGGTCACCGACAAAAATAAAGAAAAAAAAAAAGTCCAGGCTGCTCCCACCCTGGCAACACCCCTCTCCCCAACACGAGCAACAGTGCGGTGGGGCTCACCGACAAAAAAAAAAAAAAAAAATGACAGAGGAATCCGGAGAAAAAAACAAAGTACACTAACGCCCGATACACCCACCGTACCCAACCACCCGGGTAAAAAATTTTAAACCCCAAAACAGGAATGGCAACTGGTGCAAAAAAGGGGCAAGTCCCACGCCCATCTGCATGAGGGCCCCCGGGGGAAAAAAGGGGTCTGGCCGGGTTTCCCTTCCCTTTGTCCAACTCGACCCCCCAGGGACGCCAATTTTCTTTCAGCCACCAAAAGACCCCAACCTAGAGTCACACAGCCAACCCCCCACAAACAACAGACAAACTGACAAAAAGTATACAAAAAAGCAAACTGGAAGGCCTCCACGAAACGAAGACAGTAGAAACCCTTCACACCCGACGAGCCCCCCCAAAAATCACGACCGACCCCTGGAGGCTGCCCTGACAGGATCGTTAGATGGGAGGAAGGGGGGACTGCCTCACACCCCCGCAAGAGACCAACAAAAAGATTACAATACAATACAGCTTTTTCACACCAACACACACATAATACAAATAAGCATTCCAAAACACACAACAGAAATCACAAACAGCTTTCAACACACACGCAACACACAATTAAGATTTTTAACACACACGACATACCCATGCACAAAAAATTTCAACCACAAACATAAAAAAAACATAAATAAGCATTTCCCACCCATTTCCTTTCCGTCTTCAGTGGTTCCCCCACACCCCTGCCTCTCCAAAGTCCTTTGGGGGCACGTCGAATAAGGGGCCCCAAACCGGGTCGGGTTCTTGAAAAGAAGTGTCTTTCAAGCCGACACCTTGACACACACACACACACCCCAAATTTCACGACACAGAGCCCAACCCACTGGCACAGGGGTTATGAATTGAGCAGTGAGAACGCATCCCCTGGGGACGAGGCATTGTCCTGAAGGGCCCACAGGGGGAGGATATCCGCAAAGGCCACTGCTCCTCACCTGCGGGGCCCCAACACCCAACTTTGGGTGAACCCCGGGAGAGAAAACGAAGGAAATGAAGGAAAGAAGAAAGGTATGGAACCCCCCGTCGTACGGTCTGAAATTTGCTGCTTAACCAACAGCCCCTCGAGGTGGGCCCGGGGGGGTGTTGCTGAAACTTAGTAACACCACTCAACCCGACCTACTAACACAGTAACAAAAACCAAAAGAGGGAAAGTTCACTAAAGGTCTTCTACACAAAGCAGGTAAGAGATTTAAATTTTTCAGGCTAAACAAAAGAATAGCAATTTTTTTCTTATCCTTTCCCCCATCACGTTCAAACATTTCCCCTTTCTAAGGGAAAGAAATATTCAGCAACCATTGCTTATAACGCCACCCCTTGCAAATAATAATTTAATGGGACATTATTCCCCCCATTTTAGTAACTTTAAAAAAAAACAATTTTTCAACCCCGCACCCCCTGCTATCACCTACGCACCCGCAAACCCCAAAAAACCCCGTTCCTCTTGCAAACACAAAAGACGATGCGGAAAAATAAGGAAAACCGGGGATTTTACAGGGGCGGGCGGGGAGACCAAGCAAGTTCCAACCCTAAATCACCAGGGTTTTCCCCCCCTCCCCACCGACTACCGCATCACCAATGCATGAAAAGGGGAAAAATTTTGAATATAATTTAGAATGGCCAGGTTTTAAAAATTGATTAACCAAGAAAAGGACTCAAAAAAAATTTCTTTTTTAATTTTTAAAACAAAGAAAATTTCGCAAAAAAGAAGAATTAGCCGGGTAACCAAAAAAAAAAAAAAAAACACGAAACTGTGCTTACCACTACCCTGGTGACCCAAAAAAGGGGGGGCAAATGACTCTCTGCCCTCTGTCCAGTCGAGAGGACCAGCAGAGCAATGCGGAAAAAATTTACGTGACTCCCCCCCCCTACAGGCCCCCTGCGGGATGAAGGTAGACCGTACCTTTGCGGTTTTAAAAAGAACCAAAAACCGGGCGGGCGCTCCCAGGGACATCTTTTCCCCTCAGTGAAGAAAAAACGGCCTACCGATGGACCAACATACCACGCTACGTCACAGAGTGAATACCTCAACCAAAGGAAACTGCACTGGGCAGGTAAAAAGACAGGGGAGAGGGCCCTAGAGCACCATTTTAAGAAAGGTACCACCCCCATGAACCCGCAGGGTTAATTCCGGACATGAAATTAAGAGTGAGAGGAGAAGAAAGTAAATAACCTGACGAACGAAATTTTAAAGGTGCAAAAACACCACAAGCCACTTAAGGGACTGATAAAGCAACAAAAACGACAATAAATAAAGAACAATTCACCCCCCTAAGGCCAATCGTCTAGGACTCGGACAGTGCCTCGCACATATTTATTCATGCATCGCATGTCCACCCAACACACCCACACACCCAACACACACACCAAAAAACACACACCCCCACAACCAAACCCCACACACAGAGACACACAGACACCATACCCAAGGGCCCCACATTATTCCATTGACTTTTTTGATTAAAACCCTGCATCATCCCCCCCTGATCCCCAGGAACACACTCACACTATACACTGGGGTCCCGAAAGATAATGTCTGGTCTCAGTTACAATTTTTGATATTTTTGTCTGTTTTTTAAAAAGCCCATTGATTTTTCCCAATCGCTGGAGTCTTTGCAGTGTTGCCTTGAAATTATTTAATGTTGTTTGTTTGGGAATTTTCTGCTCTTTTTGATGCTGGATTTGGCCCCTTCTTCCTTTTGGTTTAAAATTGAAGATGGCAGGCAAGTGGCTTCGCTCTTTTTTTGCTTTTGATTCTTCAGATTTTTTCTCAAATCGATCGCCCCAAACTTTAAACCAGATCTTTCGTTGCCTTGCCAACAGGGTTCCCCTCATTTTCCTTTTAAAATTTCCTGTGTCCAGGGCAGTACACCCCCTGAGTTCCCCAATGGAAGGCTGCCAAATTTGTTCATTCCAAGCAGGGGCTTCCCTTTTCCTTCACTTTTTTAAGTAGGTTCATGGTCATCATACATGGTTTGTTGAGTTTAAACTGGCCAGGGGTTAATAAATGGGTATCGTGTCACTGCTTCTACCTCCTTTCAAAGTTGAAATTACAACTGTTTACGGGCCCCTGTCTTTCCCGGTAGTTCGGCCCCTTTTTTGTTTCTGTATACCCACCTATTACCTTTGGGGAATAACCCTCGTGTTTGACCTACAGTTTTTTCCCAAAGGGCTTTTATCTGCAACTAATTTCCATTTGCTTTTTGCCTTCTTACCATTCTCAACAGTGTCCCATGGACAAAAACCTTTACAAAACCCTCCGACGGTCCCACTAAAACCCAAACCAAAAAATAGTTTCAAACAGCCCCCTCTCCCCCCTCAACCCCCCCCCCCCCCTCCCTCCCCATTCTCTCGCTTAGGGCAGTGCGAAAACCCCCTGGGTGAATGATCTAACAAGGAAACAAAGGGGCAGGAAACCCTCTCCCCTCTCAACGCCCCCCCCCCCCATCCCCCTTCTCTCGCTAGGACAGTGCAAAGCCTTTCGTTCTTATCAGCCTACCACCTCTTCCTCTCTCAACCCTCTTTTTCCACTCTGAATAGTTACGGCGCAGGAAAATTTCAATTGCATTGTGACAATTGCCCGTCTCCCCCCTCCCCCACCCCCCCTTCCCGGCGCTATCTTCACACCCCCCCCCCCTCTATCCCGTGAAACAAAGGCATGACGCCGCTGCCGTGCTCTCCGCCACCACTCATCCCCCTCCCCACCTGAGCCACGTGCGGCCATAGTTGACACAAAGGCAATCGTCAAACCTCCCTCTGTCTCCATCCCCCACCCCCACCCTGCCCACCCCCCTCATATCTACAGTCCGTGTGCTCGCAGATCTTTGGTAAATTATGTCACTTGAGTTTCTCCGTGAGAGTCTGTGTCTATAAGGACGCATAAATTAACCGGCCGCTGACGTCAGTGAGCTGTGCCGATTAGGTTCAAACAATTTCTGAGACGACTGGTGATAAGACTAGATCCCTCCCCCTCTCACTCCTGATGTGTGAATGACAGGTTGTCAAAACCTAAAATCGGGAGTTTAGAATACATATACGAGACACACAGGGTCGCAACTTCCGAGCGAGCGTGATTGTCGATGATCCACCACACAGATGTAGAGCAGACATCAGCGGTTTAGCAGAGACAGTCAGAGCGAGCGTGATCGTCGATGATCGACCACACACCTGTAGAGCAGCACATCAGCGGTTCAGCATGGGGGCACTCTCGATGGATCCCCATCTCTGATAGATCCCTGTCTTGATGGATCCCTGTCTTGATAGATCCCTGTCTCAATAGATCCCCATCTCGATGGATCCCCGTTACTGTTTTTGGATCTACCGAGATGGGGATCTATCGAGATGGGGATCTACCAAGATGGGTATCTACCAAGTAAGGGATCTATTGAGACGGAAATTCGTCCACATGTAGTGGGGGATCTATCGAGACAGGGATCTACCGAGATGGGGATCTACCAAGACGGAAATTCATCCACATGTAGTGGGGGATCTATCGAGACAGGGATCTACCGAGATGGGGATCTACTGAGATGGGGATCTACCAAGACGGAAATTCGTCCACATGTAGTGGAGGATCTATCGAGATGGGGATCTACCGAGAGGGGGATCTACCGAGATGGGGATCTACCGAGACGGGGATCTACCAAGATGGGGATCTATCTAGATGTACCCATTCAGCACAGAGCTGTGTGGACAACCCTTCATCATCACAACCCATCAGCATCATGTGTGTGACTGGCTGCACTTCTCAGAGCCTTCACCCTACCACCAGGAGGAGGAGAGGGTGAGAGGAAAACGGCTTTCACCCATCCACCAGGAGGAGAAGAGAAGAGGAATGGCCAAAAGGAAAGAAACGACCTTCACTCAACTGCTGAGAGGGGGTGAGAAGAGGAACGGCCAAGGAGGAGAGGGTAGGAACAGCCTACAGATACCCACAGGTAAGTGACAGAAGGTAAGTCACAGTACTCGTTGTACAGAAAATACGTCAGCTACAGAGAAGGCAAGTCTGTACTTTTGATAGAGAAGTTACGAAAGTTTGCCTATGAAGTTTACGAAATTTTGCCTCTGAAGTTTACTAAATTTTGCTACGAAGTTTAGTCACTACCATCGTCAGACTCGCGTCTGTGTTACGAAATTTTATCCTCGAATTGAACTCGTTACCTCGTCATTGGACTCACTGCCCGGAGGTCAAGACATAAACTTGCTACTGACAACTTGTAAGTTTGTTAACAAATCGAGGTACAACTAACTGCATCACATCGAAGAAAACGCCATTTTGGAGCCAACGCGCCGACCAACGGGTTGGTCTCAATGGCAGAAAACCATTCACCAAACCAAGATGGACACCCCAATTAATGGTCCAACCAGCGAAAGAGAGCCCTCAGCAACAGTTCCCTCTTTTCCCTTGATATTGTCATGACCGACATGGACGATGAAGAACTATGCCAGGACAGCTGGATAACTGTCCAAAATAAAAGACAGAAAAAGGGACCCCACCAGCATCCCACCAAGGGCCAGTTGTCAAGTGTCATTGACATTCCATCCGCCAATGACAAAACAAGCACAACAAAGGTGAAGAGACCGATGAGACATCACACACTGTCACGACCGACCCCTGGAGGTCTGCCTGACAGGATCGGTCTAGATGGGAGTGAAGGGAGTGACCGACCTCACACGCCTCGCAAGAGCCCACACAAGAACGATTACAATAAATACACCATTTATTAAACACCAACATACACTTTAGTCACAAATAAGCATTTCAACCACACAACATGCACAATCACAATTAAGCATTTCATCACACACAACATACACATAGTCACCAACAAGCATTTCAACGCACACAACATAACCATAATCATAAATAAGCATTTCCAACACACATTCCTTTCCGTGCTTCATGTGGTTCCCCCTCATCCCTGTCTCTCCAAAGACCTCCGAGAGTACCGTGTCAAATCAGGTGTCCCAAACCGGGGCTGTTCTCGAACAGAGTCTTTCAATGCTGACACCATTGACACACACACACACACCCAAATTGCACGACACAGAGCTAACCACACTGGTCACTTGAGTTGTCGGAAGTCGAGGACAGCGGAGAACGCATCCCACGGGATGAGGCGTTGTTGTGAAGGTCCCGGACAGGGGTTAGGATCATCCAGCAAGGTCCACATGCTCCTCACACTGCACGGCCCCAACAGCGCAAGCTTCGGGTGAAGCCCCCGGGAGGAGAGAAACGGAAGGAACTGAAAGGAAAGCAGAAAGGGTACTGGAACCCCGCAGTCAGTACGGTCTGAAATTTGCTGCTTAATCCTAACAGCCACTCGCATGGTGGGCGAGGGGAGGTGTTTGCTGAATACATTAGTACCACCAGCTCAACACCAGACCTGAGCATAACACAGTAAACAAACCAAATGAGGAATGTTCGCTAAGGTCTCCTCACACGAAGCGGGTAAGAGATTACATTAACAGGCTATAAACGAATAGCAATTTATATCTTCATCCTTCCCTCACTCACGTTCAACATTTTCTTTTCTTAGGAACTGAACTATACAGCAACCATTGCTTTATAACTGCCACCACAATTGCAAATAATCATAATTCAATGGCACGATTATCCCCACATTTTATAGTAACATTTCACAAATTGTGACAGGGGGGAGGACGAGCGAGACAAGCAAGTCCCAACCCTAAATCACCAGTTTCCCCCATCCACACCCGATACCGCATCACCAGATGCATTGAAAGGAGAAAGAATTTTGAATATAATTTAGAATGGCCAAGTTAAAGATTAAATTTAACCAGAGAAAAGTGGTCTCAAACAATATTTCTTTTATAATATTGAAAAAAAAAGGAAATGCGCAAAAGAGAAGAATTAGCCGGCTAACAACAACAAAAAAAAAACAAACCACGAAACTGATGCTTCCCAGCTACCCGCGGGTGACCCAAAAGTGGCGGGTCAAGTGACTCTCTGCCCTCTGCCCAGTCGAGAGGACCAGCAGAGCAGATGCGGGAAAAGATGACGTGACGTCCCTCCCTACAGGCCGACTGCAGGAATGAAGGTACCGACCGTACCTTCGACGAAGTGGTAGAGAACCAAAAACCGGAGCGGGCGCTCCCAGGGACATCTTCCGCTCGAGTGAAGAGAAAACCTCCTAACCGATGGCAGCCAACATGCCACCCTACGTCACAGAGTGAGAATACCTCAAGCCTAAGAGGAATGCTGCACGTGCGGCAGGTAAAAAGACAGGTGAGAGGCCGATAGAAACAGCCAGTTCAAGAAAAAGGTACCAGCCTCCCGTGAACCTGCAGGATGAATTGCACGGACAGTGAAATTAGAGAGAGAGAGATAGAAAGAAAACCTAACCTGAGCTGAACTACATGAAGGTGCAACACACCACAAGCCACATTAAGGGACTGATACACGACAACAACAACAACAATAAATAAATGAATAATTCTACCACCCTAGATGGGTCAATCGTCATAGGCCTCGTGACAACCACCAAGTAAGACCTTGACGTCAAGTGCTAAGAAACTTCTCCATCCACCAATGACAAAACAAGTATGAGCACAAATGGACGTGGGAAGACACCACCTAGTGGGGCCCACACAAAAAGATGACACAGGAAAACCCCACCCCCAGTGGCAACAAAGCGACAGTACATACTGCCTCCTACAGACAGCGTAGCAAATCCTACGCCAGCACCCAGACCCAGGTCCATCTTCAAGGACCTTTCTGTCATGATTGAGAAAAATGGGCTTACAACCGCCCCGCTCCGGTCCCTAGACTGAAAAATAGCAGACATCTTGAAAGGGTTGTTGGAACAGTCTGGTCAATTAAAACCTCTCACCTAAACGACTGCTGATAGGATGTGTCAGCCACTTACAGCAAGACAGACTGACAAAAATTAGTAAAAATAGGACAGACACCTGTATGGTGCTTTGTCCCTATCCCCATGACCATCGGGGTGGTCAGAGGTATCCCCCACCACGTGCCAATGGAAATATTCCTCAGAAAGGTGGAATCGAACCACCCAATCAAGACAGCTGAAACGTCTGGCATTAGAGATGGAACGCCATCAAGGGCAGTGAAGGTTACCTTAATGATGACCCAGCTGCCACCCTCATGACTATCAAGATGGAATACAGTGTCTCGCCTTACGTCGAAAAGGCAAGAACCTGTTACTGATGCAACAAGCTGGGTCACACCCAGAAAGAATGCGGGCGATAGAAAAAAAACCTGCCCTGTCTGTGGAAGACCTGGACACAACCACAAACGTGCACCGCGACCATGCCCAGATGTATCAACTGCAGAGGTGAACACTCTGCAAACTACTTCGCCTGCCAGCACGTAAACAAATGACCTTGGCCAACAGACTTGGGGCAGAAACGTACGTGCACGTGCCCTGGCCTTCATGGAAGCTAAAGAAATCCTAGCTGCCAAAAAAGAGGAAGCCACACAAGAGGAACCAAATCTTCCTATAACCCCGTGGAGAACATACTTCACCCCCGATAGCTACGCAGGAAAAGTCAGGGGCTCACGTCCAGTGCCCAAACCTAGAAAATCGGTTATCCAAGCACAAACACACACACCGCCCTCTCCCCCAACAGATCAACCACCATCACTGAAGTCATCGCTCACTTCCCGCAGATAGTGGAGGAACTGAAGATGGAAATCTCCAGTCTTAGGGAAGAGAACACTATGCTGAAGAGAGAGAACTCCAGCAGAAGACATCTACTGGAGTTCTTTCTTCAGTTAGCATAAAAGAACCACCCCTGCAGCTGACCAAGACGAGCCAGTCCTTACAGCAGGTGAGGGGGAGCCAATCACCCGAAGAGCAGACCATGGAGGAAGATTCCTTGACAACAGGACAAGTATTCTCGAACCAAGTGTTCACCAAGTCCCTACGAAAACAACCGACCATGGACATGGACAGGAATGAAACGGGAACTCGGCGCCAGCTGTCCATCCTACAATGGAACTGCAGATCCATCATTGGAAAGATCCCTTTCCTCTATGACTATCTGCAGAATCTACCACCTACTGACGTGTTGATGATTCAATCACTCAACACCACAAAGAACAAACTCCCCACCATTGACGGCTTCTACCTGCCAGTCATGGGCCTTGATGGGGATCGAGTTATGGTGACGTCCTACGTCAGCACCAGACTAACATACATCACCATCCAAGTTTCTACCAACCAAACCAGATGTCGACTAACCACATGTGTTTGTTACCATACCAACGCGCAAAAAACCGATCTATCAATCTAGCAATGTCTACTATCCTGAAGGAAGCAAAACCACAGCAGACGTCACCTGGCTCAACGACCTCGGAACAGACGATAGTAGCGGGGGTAGTAGCTGGAGACTTCAACGTCAGTCACTGACTGTGTGACGCTGGGCAAACACGGGAAACCGGAACTCACCTTGCCGACACAGTCACCAACTCCAACCTGGTCTTCCTCAATGACGGGTCCATCACCCAATTGGCCAAAAGGCATACAAGAGCAGCGCCATCGACCTGACCATGACGACACCAAACTTCAGCCTAGACGCAGAGTGGACAGTAGGAACGGACCACCTTCATGTCCGACACCTGCCCCTACACCTTGTGCTCCAATCCGCCAACCTTACACCCACGGAAATGGACACCAGACCCAAATTACAGTACCACAGAGCTGATGGGACAGCTTCGCACAGCACTTGCTTTGAATGCCACTCCAGTGACCCGAGTGACCTACACATCAACATCTATCATGACAACATGAGAGCCATGATCCTTCGAGCAGCAGATGCTGCCATCCCAAAGATGGTGCCAGGCATGGATGGACCACATTGGCACTCAGCATTCTGGTGGAAGGAAGAATGCACCAAAGCTAGCAGCAAAAAACGATGCATACTCTGTAAATTCCGGAAAAAGATCTCTTTAGAGGACAACAAATCCGAATGATCGAAGCCACCGACCAATTCCAAGCCATCGCCGATGAAGCCAAAAGGGATCACTGGGAACAATTCTGCAAAGAAGAAGTACGCGAACCCACAGATGGACCCAAAATATGGAAGAAGGTGCGACAGATGAGGAAGCAGAGACGCCGACCAGAGCGTCCCCTCCTTGTAGACGGCCAGCTTACAAAAAATACACAAAAAAGGCCGAAGCACTCGCCAGCACATTCTCCAAGGCGAGCCAATCGCGCCATCTCCCTGCTGAGATGCTCCTTCGCAGATGGGAGGCAGAACCAATTTCACCATACCAGCACCGGACAACGCTGGCACTATTAACAGCAGCCTAACCCTGGAAGAAGTGAAGATGGCAATCACCAGCCTAGGTTCGGCCAGCAAAGCCACTGGAGAAGATCCCCTTCCTGTCACATGATTAAACGGTTCCCAGAGCCCATGGTGCGAGTACTACACTCTTTCTACCAAGTCTGTTGGGACTCTGGAAAAATCCTGAAGGCCTGGAAGACAGCCATTGTCGTAGCGATCCCAAGAATGGCAAACCAGCCACCTTCCCCAGCTACCGACCTGTCGCCTTAACCCCCACCTCGGAAAAAATCTTGAGAGGGTACTGAAGAACAGTCTGGAACACCATCTGGAGACACACAGTATCCTACCTCTTTGCCAGGCTGGCTTCAGAAAAGGATGCAACTGTATGGAGCCGTTGTCCAATCCTTGAAGATTCCAAACGCTGGACCCTGCCAAACAAATTCAGAACAACTGTCACTACCTTCTTTGATATCAAGCCTTCGACACAGTCTGGCATTCCAAACTTCTCGACAAGATCGACGCCCTCGGCACTTCCGGCCAGATTGTACCGTTCATTTCAACCTTCCTGGACGCCAGAGAAATGGCAGTGAAAGTGGGACCCTCCATATCCCGGATGCACACCCTAGACATGGGCCGTGCCACAGGGCAATGTGATAGCACCAACCTTTCTGTATCATGCTGCATGATATCAAGAAGTCCCTCAGATCAAGACCCAAATCAGCCTGTGCTTTCCATATATGCCGACGATTTGGCCTTCTGGTCGAACATGATGGAGACACACAGAGTAAGCCAAATGAGACAGTACCAAAAGGACGTAGACAACATCCAGTCCCACATAAAAGACAACGGCTTCGAACTGTCAGCTGAGAAGACAGTTCTAATGGCCTTCACAAAATGCAGGAGGAACAGGATAACTACCCCATAAGAGTAGCTGACCACCTCATATTTCCCAGCAAGGAAGCCAAGTTCCTGGGCGTGACCATCACTCCCCAATTTCACCTGGGAAACGCACATCAGGGAGCTCACACAAGGCCACTAGAGCAGTGGGACTCATAAAATTGCTAAAGCAAGAACCTGGGCAACACCCGAGAGCCGGATCCACCTGACAGGAAACCCTGGTGCGATGAAGACTGACCTATGGCCATGAAACGTTCTTCACTGCACCAAAACCTCATGGCAAAAACTCGAACGAGTGGAAACTGGCAGCACTCAAGCATGCCTTTGGCGTCAGCCGATTCGCCATCAACGACCTTGTTTACCAGGAAGTAGGATGGCTTCCCTGAAAGACGAATGTCGCCTCAGAAATGCGAACTTCGAAGCCCGTGTCACAGCGGTAGGCACCAAATGTGAAAGCCACCCTCCAGGACAACCCAAGCACACGGTACGGCACCTACAGGCACTCCTCAAAGAAAGGAAGGCAGGACCTCCACTGACGGACATGCCCTTTAGTGACCAGACCAACGAAATCTGGGCAAGGGCCAACACCCGACCACATGACGTGGAACCAACTCCTACACATCCCCTACTACCATGGGAACTAAAGAAACCACAAATCCATCACTATGGAGGGACCACGCCCAAGAAAGACAACCCACTCTACTTGTCAACACTGGCAAAGGAAAAATCGGAGTAGAATACGACCATCACCTAAAAATCTACACTGATGGCTTAGTCCTAGAAAACGGCGAGGCAGGATGCGCTTGGTTATCCAAGAACTCAAAAACCACAAAGCAGTACCGACTACCAAAGGGATCAGCATTTTTACTGCCGAACTCTACGCCATTTCAAAGGCCTGTGCTACCATCAATGGGCATGCCACGACCTCCCCAGGCTGTGATCATCTAACGGACTCCAAGTCTCATTGCAAAGCTTGTCGACAGGGAGGATAATTCTGGTAGGCTTCTGTTAGGATTTTAAAGCAGTGAGTGGGAATTCAGGTGAATTGTGAGTGAGAGATGATCAGTCTTAGAATATAAATGCTGTGCTTTGGGCTGCATTTAGTGGGCCCTTTGGTTTTTTATGCTTGACAAAGGTTTTACCAATAAACCGAAAATTTGCAAATGCTTATTGGGTGTTGGTGGTTTTTACTGTTCAATCAGTGAATGAAAGACATGTTCCTAAAAGCTTTCGCTATGAGGACGTAAACTCTCAACTATTTTCGGTCGCAACTTCACTGACCCCTCAAGACTGCTTTTAGACCAGACCAGTGGAAGAAAAAGGGATGACTAGAGACGGCCTGGGAAAACTCCTGGTAACCTCTTTGATCTCAAGTCATCCACTGTTCATTCCCAGGAAAAGTGAGTTGGAACTCTGTTTTACATTTTCGAATCTCTGTGTTGATTTTATGTATGCTGTGTGCGTTAACATTGTATCTTTGTACAAATGCTTAGCAACATTTATCAAACTGATGAATGATTATTCTGTGTAGGAGTTTGCTTGCCATCATATGGCAAAAAGCTCACTCTCTCCCAGTGGTTATGATTCTTTGTTAACAATCTGACACTTTTCTTTGTGTTCACCCTGACGTTTGGCAGTATGCAATTCTGTCTGTTAAGATAGTAATTCATGATTAAATTGGATCAGGAAAACAGTATGCCTGTGCTAGGTTAAAACTGCAAAGCTGATTATAAATACTGGTGATTGTTGGAATGATTTGTAGTGTATGACTTTAAGTCTACACCACATGTGGACTTGGACTAAGTGTAGCCCAAGTCCGTGTGATTTAATTCATAAGAAACATGGAAGAGTTGTTTGACTGAAACTGTGTAACAGTGTATTACTGTCTCTTACCCTTTTGTAAGCTTAACTTAGCCTTTAACCAAAAGTGGAGATTAATAGTTATAGCAGAAACTCTACCATAGAGAAACTTTGCTGGCTGAATCTCACATCTCTTCTGAAAGAAAGAGAAAAAGGGTTTAAAATTGTGTACTCAACAAACCAGCCATCAGATTCTCACTTACAGACCAAGTTCTCTTTATTGCAGAACTGGGATCCTGGTCACGCTACACAGTGCAACTGAACCAGAAGCTGGGACTTCGCAGAAAAAACGGGGCAACACCAGAAAACCAATCTACACTAGTGGGGCAGTCACCAACCACAGGAGAGATTAACTACCCTCTCTGAGGCAAAGCTAAGTTTTGCTAACCCCCTGGACTCAAACCCATCAGACCCCTTTCCCTCACTTTATGATGAAACAGAGAAAACCTGTCTATGAGTACCACTTTGGCTTTCTGCTCAAGGTGCATGCAAGCAAAGTGGATG
>CM031627.1:26037848-26052634 GCA_018398815.1 Conus ventricosus
AATTCTCTTCCTCCCCTCTGTGAGGTCAAATCCTTTCATAACGATTCCTTCACAGCGCCGAAATCAGACTGTTGTTCTGCTGGTAACGCAGTAAAAATCTGTAATGCCTTACCCGTCAGTAACGCTGACAAAATGACTGCCCACTCTTCTGAAGGCCAACCCTGACGGGTCGCAAACGTTTCGAAACGACTGATGTATGCATCATCGAATCGGTTCCTTCAGAGAATTTTGGCAACTTGGGTCGGGGAGCATAGCTGCGCACAGAGTCACTGGAAAGTGAGCTACCATCCTCGGTGGTCTCCCTTTGTATTCTCACTTTCTCTAGCTCTAATTGAACCTTTAGTCTTTCTGTTTCCTGCTTCATTCTTTCTGTTTCCTGCGTTTCCCTTATTCTTTCTGTTTCCTGCTTTATTCTTTCTGTTCTTCTTTTACCGCGACACGTCGTCTTTCTGCTCGCTCATCCCTTTCCATCTTCTGCTGGTTTTCAACGAATCTCGCAACTCTTCTCCCGAATAGCCTAAATCACGAGCGACGCTCACAAGTTGTTCAATAGGGTGTTTCTTTTCTTCGCCATTGTATCTCTCTTTTTTTTTTTTGAACAAGATTTTACTACTACGACAGCAAACTGGTGGTTACCGACACGAGTGACGTAATAGCACAATCCTATGAATGATAATATAGCTTGGGACAACGTAATTAGTTTTTATAAGACGCCCAGCGCCTGACCCAACTATGAGAGCGAATTATAGGCAATCTGTGCGAAATGAGTACTCTGGGGCTGAAATGCCAAGCCTAGTATTAACTATCTTGGAAGCAATGCCAAGCCTAGTATTTAACTATCTTGGGAGCATACAGTAAGACAACCCCTTGTCTTAGGATTACAATACTTGAATCCCACCCAGCTTCCTCTCTGAGAAGTTGAACAATTATAATAAATGGGCCAGAATATCCTGGCAGGCTCGCCAATAAATTGTCAACCTCGGTGTAATGTCAGTGGAGGAAGGACTAGCGCACAGCCCAAACACACTCACAGCTTGCTTACGATCTCATTCATATATCATGCATTCGTCACATCAAACCACTAGTAAAGTCTATAACTTTAACTACACATGTTCATGGAACGAAACATCAATGCATATGGAATCAAATGAAATAAAACATTCTCTCTTTCCTGAACTTCACAAATCATTTATCTAAAACATCATTAACTAACCCGGGTATAAACAGATTTCTACTTTACCTGGCCAGGTGATCTTAACTATTCACGAATCACTGTCTTTTTCTTTTCCTTTTTTTTTTTTCTTTTCACTGTCACTTTCACAACACGACACAACTGCTGGCACTGGTATTGGTCTGCTTGCACCTGGTCAGGTGAGACTGTTGGCACTGGCGTTGTCTACTTGCACCGGTCAAGCTGGACTGCTGGCACCGGTCAGGCTGGACTGCTGATGAAAGTGGCGCTGGCCAAGTATGAGGTCGAACCCAGTGAGGATAGAACAGTGACTATCAACATCGATCTGTTCTCCTTTCTTTCTTCCTGCATTAACGCATTGCACTCTCTCTCTCTCTCTTCTAGTCTGCTCTTATCAAATGGACATGGTTGCTTTTCTTTTTTTTTTCTTTTCTTTCTTTTCTCCTTCATTAATTAGCAACTCTCTCTCTCTCCACATCTCTCCTCAGTCCTTCCTCTGCAGACTATCTCATGCTAATCTCTCAACTTGGTTTCTCTTCTCTCCCCCCCTCATCTCTCTGCTTTTCTCTCAAGCAGACCTAGAACCTCTCCCTCTCTCTGTTTCTCTGTTCGTTCTCCCCTCGTTCTCCCGTTCTCTCACTCCCACATCCTCTTTATTCGTTCCGATCTGTCCAAAAAGGGCGAGTACCATTGGTCAGTATTTTTACCGCCCTGACACCCGAAGTTATCCCCCTCTAATTCCATTGGATGTTCAAATCATGACAGTCACGCCTACACACCTTACTCTCTGTGGTGGTCAATTGGTCATTTAAATTTGGGATTATTAGAATTTTTCCCCCCCCACCAAAACTCAAACCCTTTCCCCCCTTTTCCTATTTAACTACGCCGGGTGGTTTAAAGTCGTGGACCCCGGTAAAGGGGTAAATTGGCCACTGGTTGGGGGCGCCCGACGTCTAAATTAAAAATTTGACCGGGTTTCCCACAAAGGGGCCCAGATAAATTTAAAAGGCCAGGCGAAAGACGGCCCCGCTAGACTTCGGGGGGCGGGGGTCAAAACGGCTTGGGCCCAGTCTGGGTGGTTCTTTCCCGTCTCTGTGAAGCCTCCCCACTAAGTTTAAATTTTGGCCCGGGACCCGGGAACCAGGGGCCCCGGGTTTCAGTGGCCCCTTTGACTGTTTGATTTTGGGACTTATGCCCAAAACCCAAATTTGGGGCGGGCGACCCCAAAAAGGGGGTTGGGGTTTCCATTTTTTTTGTCCGGGGAAGTCTTTCTGAAAAAGGGGAATTCCTTTCTGGACATCTTCCAGAGATGGGATCATTTTGGCTTGTTCATCCTTGCTCTTAAAACGGATTGTGATGCGAAAAGCTGACCCCCACGGTCAAACCGTATTTTGGATAAAGGGGATCAAAACGTTCACATTTCTTTTTCGGGCAGTGTCGCCCATCATAACAGTTTTGGCTTTGAAAATCTGGGATGCTTTTTTCAAGCTGTACCCCAATTTTAAACACAAGTGACCCCTTTTTTACACATTTTGTGGAATCCGAATTCCCCTATTTGTCGGGTGCAGGGGGCAAAAAGTCAAAATTGACAGGGTCAGTAGCTTGAAGCCAGGTTTAAAAACCCTTTTCATTTTGAATGTTTTTTCATTAACGGAAGAAATCTGCCCAATTCTCCAAGGCGTGAGGGGTTTCTGCCTGGTGTATTTTCTTCTACGCCCTGCTAAAAAAATCTTTCCCCATTTTTTCAAGACGGGAAATCTTTTCTTATGACAGAACTTATCTAAATAAACCCCCTTTCCATGTTTGAAATGACTTTCTGGAAGAAATTCCGTGAGACATGCTTGAAAAAGGGCTAAATCATTTCCCTTGTTTTAACAACGGGCCCTCTTCTTGGTTTGGGGGCCAGTGTAAAGGTTTTTGTGGAAGTCTTTCATGTTTAACAAAAAGGTTTTCTCGGGAAAAAGTGCTTTGCAATACTGACACGCCCCCAACTCTTTTTGCGTTGAACGTTTTCCCTTTTTTTGGGTTTATTTGGGGATTAAGCTCCCTTCTTTGTTTTTGATGGCTTCATACTTATGTTTAAAGTCACCTTAAATCTTGCATTTTTATGAACGTTTTCCCCTTTTTTCAAAAATTTTTTTCCTTTGGAAGGATGGTTTGCAACTTCGGGTTCTGGTCAATCCCAACTGTGTCAAATGTGTCGGACTTTTTTTGGTGTTATTTTTGACAAAACTTGAAACCCAATGTTTTTTTATTTTTTGGGGGTTTTATTCTCCCCGACGGTTTCCCAACTGTAGCATCCCCACTTTTTTCCAATTAAATTTCCCTAAATCATTTTTTGTTAGTTTACTTTTTTCTCCTTGGACATTGAAAAAACAAAAACTACCAGAAAAAAATTTTAAATCAGTTTTTTTTACAATTTCCTTGCAAACTTTTCATTGCCCTGTAGGTATTATGTCGGTTTTCATAAAAGGAGGGAAAGACTTGCATTACATTCCTGTCTGATTCAAATCTGATTCAAAGATTTTTTCCCCCCAAATTTGGGGCCCAGTTTAAATTCAGAATCAATAAAAAACTAAAAAAGACAAGTCACGGGTCACTTCACTTTTCAGGCCCTCCTAAAAGGAAAACTGGAGGGGGGGGTCTGCTGGTTGAGGCTGGCCCTGGCATGGGGGTTTGCTTTGCGCAGAATCCAGGACCAGCTTCCTTTGACCCCTTTCGGGCCCCCTTCCCCAAAGTTGTCCCCATTTAAACAGAACTGAAAGACATACACAAACATTTATACTGATTTGTTTTTTTATTTGCCATGCATTATTAGTCCAAGAAGTAAAAATCAAACAATACAAAAAATCAAACTCTTCATGACGGGTAACATGTGGAAAAGGGAAAATGGATTTATCATCTGTCGGTTGGGGTGGATGTAGCTGAAACCCTTTACGTGCGTCTTGAAACGACAGCTACCAAATTTTTTGCAGACTACAATCAATACTTTTTTTAACAAGACAAAAACGTTCAGCAGTATTTACGAAATTTAAAAGGGCCCCTTTTCCGACAGGGGACGACCCTTTATAAATTCCCCCAAACCATGGGGGAAACCCAAAAATTTCCTTTGCATGGTGTTAATACTATGCGAGACAATCTCTGAAATAAAGATGAAAAAACTTTGCATAATAAAGCTTTAGGCTCAAGCCTTTTTCAGTATGGGGGGCCTTAGCCTTCAATTAAAGCCCCAGGGTGACTATATTCCCTTTTTTTTCCCCATCTTAAAAAAAAAAAAAAATTTTAAAATCTTTATTCTTTTAACACAATCTAAGAACCCACACCGCCCTGGTTTCCCCAATTTTTTCCCCAAAATTTTCCCAAAAAAATTTGCAACCCCCCGGGGTACAAACCCCTCAGGGCTTTACTGAAAGCAAAAAACCCAAATTTTTTCTGCTTGTACCCGGCTTGTGTTCAAAAACATTTTTCTGGGGGCCCTGGGGTTTTTGAGCAATAAAGATTTCGGGGGACAGTTTCTGTAACTCTTTTTTCATACCTCTCCTCGGTGGAAGAGAGGGGTCTGCTGGTTGAGGCTGGTCGGGGCATGGGTGGGGGGTACATTGTGCCGAGCCCCAGGGCCAGCTTCCAAACTCCCCCCCTAAAACCTTTTCCCCAAGTTATCCCCGGGCTTCCACTCCCCTCCATCAGAACTGAAAAAAAAAAACACCTTTAAAAAACCGTTTTTAAACAAACTGTACAGCTTTATTATTCCTTTGACCATCCTTCTTGTGCGTGGTCAGCATCTCAGATTCCCGCCCGGGGAGGTCTACAGTTTAAAACCCCATCATGGTCAAGGGATTTTTTTTGTCCGGGGACCAACCCTGCCAGTGGGTGGCTAGGGAGCTCAAGGGGAAAAACAAAAACCCAACAAATCAAAGCTTCTTTATTGGGGAGGGGAACTAAAGGTGTTCCCTTTTAATTTCCCAAAATGCCCCAACCCACTGTAGTTTATCTGTAGTTTTTGGGGTTTGGTTAATGCCGGGAAAACCCCTAATTAATCCCGGGGTATTTAAAAGGGAAAGGGGAAAATAAAAAACCTGTCCTGAAAGTCTCAGACCGAAAATAAAAATTAAAACAGCATAATCATTACCCCCAATCTTTTTCATCGTTTTTCATACCCAAACAATCATAAAAAAAAAGGAACGGCCCCAAAATTTCTGGGGGCCTTTGCATGCCGGCTTTGGTGACTTCGGGGCCAATTACCAACCCAGTTAATCCCCTTTGTTTTTAAGGTCAAAGCCCATGGTGATCGTGGTTCGGGGGAGTTTTTGTTGGATGGAAATTGGCGATTGTTGTCGTCGTGGGGGGTTAGTAGGTGGTGTCCTAGACCCCGCTGGAATCCACAAATTTTTTTTCGGGAAACAGTCCCAATTCTTCACGGTTGGGGGCCTTTCCTGATCATCGAAAAAGATTTGTTTCCATTTGGGCATTTGGTTTTTGGATTCAAATAATTTTGAACAACCCGGGATTTACTGTGTTTTTTGGGGCCCGGGGAATGACGGTTTGTAGAAAAGCCATTTTAAAAGCGCAGAAAATGATTTCAGTAAAAAATTTTAAAACCCCAAATGAGAAAAAATTTTTAATTTAATTTAATCTTTTTAGAAAAGCCTCCTTCGTAAATGGCCTGACCAGGGATGAACCCTTTTCCAAATTTTTTAAAAGCGGGGATTTTTATGACCCGGGGCATTTTTAATTGGAAGAAAAGGCTTTTCCCCATCCCAACCTTCCCCCTCTTCAACCCCCTTGCCCGGAACCCAAAGGAACGAAAGGGCTCCCAGTGCTATTTGTAATGTGTTTAAAAAACTTATTGAAGTTTTTAAATTCTCTCTCTCTTCTCCTCTCTCCCCCTCCCCTCTCCCCTTGTTATTTTTTTGCAGATCTGCCCCCTTTTTCCCAAGATATATCCCGACGGGGAAAAAATCTATTTACAACCCCCAAATTTTTCAGGGTCCACTATTCTTTGCCCTTGACCTTAAACGGTACAAAATTTTCCAATGCCCAAATAATGTTTCTCTTATTTTTTCGATCGCCCAAATGGCGGGCCTTTTCCCCTGGGGGGAAAGGAAGCGGTGCGCTGCACCCCAGGCTCCCTTTAAGTTTTGGGCCAGGGGCCCATGGGGTCGGGCCAGGTCCTCGCCCTGAGCGCCTGGAAAGGCGGGCAGAAATGGACAACGTTCTGTTGTCTGGCGGGCTATTCCTGCATGGCCCTGCCGGGGGGGCCGGGAGGGGAAATGGGGTGTAGAGATGGGGGTTTTCAGGGGGATTGGGGCCCAGCCCTGATCCTGAACCCGGGAAACCTCTCTCGTCTTGGTCGGTTGCTAATACACCCTTGTCATGTTGTGGTTGGGGTTTTTCCTGTATCCACTTCGCTGCAGGGCTTTGAAAAGGTTTGGTTCAGAGTAGGATTTTGCCCTTTGTCCACACCAAAACCAAAACCCCCTTTTCACACCAGGGTTTCAACAGCAATGTCAACCATCTTGGTTTGGCAAAAAAATATTTTTTATTTAAATAAATTTTCATCACCGGGGTAACCAATTTTAACCCTTAAAAAATTTAATGTTTGGATCCCCTTTTTTTTTAAGGGGGGGCACTTTTAAACCCCAAAAAATTTTAAAAGCAAATTCTTTTTTTTTCTATAACCCTCATTTGGATGATTTTCACATCCACACCAGTGATCAATTAAACCTGAATCCTTAAACCTTAATAGGTACAAAATTATTGGGAAGCCCTTTAAACCCAAAACAACTTAATATCAAGTTTAAAAGCTTGTGCATCGCCGGGGCCCCGGTTTTCATTTTTAAATTTTCATATGAAAGGAAAAAGACCTTGACATTTGTGAAAAAAAACCTTAAACAACCCACCCAATCGGCCCAAAAAAAAACCCCCAAAACCCAAAAAAAAAGATTTGAAATTATCCCCACCCCCCCTCCAACCCCCCCCCCAACCCCCCCCCCCCCCCCCCCCCCCCCCCCCCCCCCTTTTTCCCCAAAGTTAGGCCCGGCGCGATCGCACGTTAAACAAAAATGCTTTTACAAAGGGAAATATTTTAAAATAAAGGGTTTTTTCCCCGGCCCCCCCCCCCCCCTTTTCCCCCTTTCTCCGGTCCCGCGGCAAAAAAGGCTTGTGCCCTCTTCCCCCACCACCACCCCCACCCCCCCTTTCCCCCCCCCCCCCCCCCCCCCCCTCTACTCCCCTTCCCCACTTAAACCCAGACGCGGAGTTTTCCCTTTTAAACAATTTTGTGAATGCCCCGTCTAAACACTCACCCCCCCCCCTTCCCCTTCTATCCCTTTGAAACAAAAGCGCGACTCCAAACTCCCCCGTGCCCCGCCCCCCCCCCCCCCTCTTTTCTCTCTCTCTCCCCAGTGCCACGGGGGAAAATCGCCAAACCCCCCTCCTTCTCCCAACCACCCCCCCCCCCCCCCCCCCCGGACGCTTTACATTAAAGGGCCGTGGAATATGCCGATTAAGTTAGGGTTTTCCGAGGCGACTACCCTATCGACTAGTTTCCCTTTCCCCTTCTCACCCCCTGAGAAAGGTAAAAGGTTGTAAAACCCTCAAAATTCCGCAGTTAGAACCCAATTTTCCCCAACCCACACGGGGATAACTTCCTGAGCCTCAAGACCCCGGAGCCCGGGACCAGTAGAAGACAAAGGAGAAAACCTAGAGAAGTCGTGGGAAAATCCGGGTATCCTCGTTGATCCCCATTCTTCCCACTGTTAAACCCCCAGGAAAAGGGGAGTTAAAAATTTATGTTTTACTTTTTCGGTTTAAATGTTTTGTTTTTATGTATGCTGTGTTCTTTTAACTTTGTAAATTTGTACAAATGTTTTGGCAACGGGATCAAATGATTTTTTTTGTGTGGGGATTTTGGTTTGCCACCAAAGGGCACAAGCTCTTTTCCCAGTACCCTATGTTCTTTGTTTACCCCAAAAGGGGCTCTGTCACTTTTTCTTTGTTTTACCCTGATTTTCCCGGGAGGAATTTTTGGTTGTTAAGATAATAATTAATGATTAATTATGGTTTTGGAAAAAAGTATGCCTGTGCTAGGTTTTAAAAACCCGCTACCCTCATTTATAAATACTGGTGATTGTTGGAATGATTTAGTGTATACTTTAAGTCTACACCAATGTGTACTTGGGCTCAAGAGTAAACCCAGCAGTTGAAATTTAAATTTTTTTAAAAAAAATGGAAAGGGTTTTTTACTGAAACTAAAGAAAAATTGTATTACTGTTCCCACCCTTTTGTAAGGGGTTTAAATTAGTCTTTAAAAAAAAAGTGGAGATTAAAAAGTTAAGCAAGACACTTTTACCATAGAGAATAAATTTGCTGGTTTAGTCTCACAAACCCGTGCTGAAAGTAAAAAACCCGGGGTAAAGGGGAGCAACCCCGACCAAACCAGCCACAGATTCTCACCTACAACCAAGTTCTCTTATCGAAAAACTGGGATCCTTGGGCCCCCCTATCCGGGCACCTTTTCCTGGCCACGCTAACATTGCTGCTGGGGCCAAAGGTGGGATTTTGGCCCAAAACCCAGGGGATACCAGACCTCCAATCTACACCCGTGGGGCAGTCAAACCCAACCCCAGGAAAGATCAACTACTCTCTCCGAAACAAAGCTAAGTTAAATTACCCCCCGGGGCTCAAAAAAAGCAGACCCTTGCCCTCCCCTTTTTGATGAACAGGGGGGACTCTGTCTATGATACCCCTTTTTGGGTTTCATTCCCGGGTAAATTAACAGACCCCCCTTTTGCCCAAATTTAAAAATTGGTGGGATGGTTTTAAGCGGTTAAAATAGGAGTGAGGGAAAGGGGCCCCCCATTTTTGGGAGTTTCCCCCTGAAAGTTTAAAAAACCTAGGGCCCATTCAGAGTTGACCCTGGCCCAAAACTTACCCAAATTTTAAGCAATAAAATTGATGTTTGAAAGTGGGACTTAACTTGTGTCAGTTCCTGTTGTTCGATCAAAGGGTTTAAATTTTTTTGTTTCAAATTTTTCAATTCCCCGTCCTCGGGCTACAAGTACTTAAAAATTTTATGAGAAAAAGCCCAAGGAAATCTTTCACAGAGCCACTGTTTTTGTATTTTGCCCCCGTCCCGAAAATTTAAAAAAAATTTTTCGATACTGTACCGGAAAATTGCTTTCCTTTTCCCCCAATAGTAAAGAGAGAGGGTTTTAGGTGAAGTGGTAAGATAATTTCCCAGGGGAAATTAAACCCCCCCCTTCCCCCCAAAAGGGCCCCCCTACACACAAATTTCCCCACAACCATCTCGTACAAAAATTGAAAAATCCATGTCCCAATCCTTCCTTTTTCAAAAAGGACACACCAACCCCAAAATTTGGGAAAAATTTTGGGCCCAGCTGTTTAGGGATATCCTTGGGGCAGCAAAAAGAAAAAAACGCCCATCGCAAAGGCTGATCACTGACCCGACAAAAAAAAACTTCAAATTTACCAAATGAACCGTAACCCCTTTTTACGGAATACCCCTTTCCCTTCCCTTTGAAGCCAAAAAAAACTTCCTTTGGGAGTCATGAAAGCCTGGAGAGGAAAGAAAATGGGAGTAAACAAAAGAAACAACAACAAAAATTAACAGTTAAAAAACAACAAAATCCCTTTCAAAAGGGTGGGGTTTTTCATGGGCATTAACTTTTTTTCCCCTTAAGGGCGTTGGGGGGGGGGGGGGGGGAATAGTAGAACATTAAAAGTGGCCCGGCCCCGTTTTCATGGGAAATCTACTTAATTTTTTAGTTTAACACTGAAAAAGTTTTTCCCCCTTGCTCTTTTGGGGGAAAAAATTGTTTATAACTACTAAAAAAAAAAAAGTAAACTTTTTATGCAACAAACCCTAGGGGGAGTTGAGGTGCAAAAAAGACTTTTACAAATCCAATAAAAGGGTTTAAAAAAAATTTTTTCCGGGCAAAACTTAGTTTTTAAAAAAAAGAGTCGGTTTGGTCGGTTTTTAAAAAAAATTTTTCTATCAAGATTAAATTTATAAATAATTTTATATAAAATTTTTATATATATATTATATATATATATAATATAAAATATAAATTTAATTAAAATATTTGTTTGAAGGGAAAAAACCCGTTGCTTGCTGGGCACCCCCTCAAGGGGCAAAGAGTGGCCCAAAAATAGTCATTAGCACAAGAATTAAAAAAATCCGCACTTTTCCCTTCCCCCTCCACAATTTAAACTTTTTTAAATTTTCCCTTTAAACTTTCGCCCTTTTTTTCAAGGGTTCCCCCAGGGGAAAGGGTGGGAAAAAAAAACATAACCCTAACGGATTAAAAAAAATTTTCCCTTTTAAAATTTTTTAAAAAATTTTTTTAAGAGGGAGATGACGAGGGGGGGGGGGGGGGGGGGGGGGGGGGGGGGGGGGGGGGAAACGGGGGGAAAGGGAAGGCGGCGGGGGGGGGGGGGGGGAGAGGAAGAAAAATCCGGGGGGGGGGGGGGTTTTGGGATGGGAAAAAAAAGAAACCCGGGGAAAACCGGGGGAAGGGGAAACACAAGGGGGGAAGGGGATTTACGGAAAGGGACCCAAATGGTAACACAAACTTTTCAGGAAAAAAGAGGGGAAAAACGAGGGAGGAAATGCAAAAAAGAGAGAGAGGGGGGGATTGGAAAAAGGGGGGGGGGGGAGGGGGGGGGCGGAATGAGGGGGGGAAAGAGGTTTCGGGGGGGGGGGGGGGGGGGGGTGTTAAAGGGGGGGGGGGGGGGTTTGGGGGGGGGTGGGGGGTTTTGGGGGTTGGGGGGGGGGTAGGGGGGGGGGGGGGGGGGGGGTGGGGGGGGGGGGGGGGGGGGGGGGGGGGGGGGGGGGGGGGGGGGGGGGGGGGGGGGGGGGGGGGGGGAAAGGGGGGGGGGGGGGGGGGGGGGGGGGGGGGGGGGGGGGGGGGGGGGGGGTGGGGGGGGGAGGGGGGGAGGGGTTTTTACCCCCTCCCCTTTCCCAGGGGAAAGGGAGGGGAAATGGGGGGGGGGGGCGGGGGGGGGGTGGGGGGGGGGGGGGGGGGGGGGGGGGGGGGGGGGGGGGGGGGGGGGGGGGGGGGGGGCGGGGGGGGGGGGAAAAGACCCCTCCTTTTCCCCCCTTTCCCCCCCCCCCCTTTCCCCTAAATTTTTTTTTTCTTTTTTTTTTCATATCTTTCTCGTTTTTCGAGGTTCCCCTCACTCCCCCGGGGGAAAAAAAGATTTGTCGATTGGGTTTCAAAAAAACATTTCATTTTTTAAAAAAAATGGTGATCCCCTCCTCCCCCCCCCCCCCCCCCCCCACCACACACAAGAAACACCCCACCACAACCCCTTTTCAATTTAATATTTCCCCCTTTGTGCACTGCCCAGCTATTTTGCCCAAAATTTAACCCCAAACTGTTTGGAACTTTTTTTTTTTGTTAAAGTATTTACGCCCGACGACAGACAACAAAAAAAAGAACAACGATTTAAAACATTTTATTGCAAAACCGCTCGGTAACAATTTAGGAGCTACCCACCCAAAAGAAAATATTTTAGCAAAATAATAAGAAAAAAATAATCAAGTGTCCTTTACCCCAACCTTTTGGGGAAAAAACCAAGGGTTCTGCCCAAACATGGGGCTGTTTTTGGGAAAAGTTAAAAAGGCTTTTTTAAATCCCCAAATACTACTACTACAAAGCTGGCAATTCTTGCCCCTTTTTTTTCCCCCCCCCCCCCCCCCCCCCCCCCCCCCAACCATTCCCCCCTTCCCTTTCCCGCCTTTTTTTCCCAAAGTTTAACGACGTTTTTAAAAAGGGGGTTTTTTTTTTTTTTTTTTCCCCCCCCCCCCTGTTTTCCATCGCAATGGGAATCAGGGTTGGGGTTTAGCGACGCATGCAGCCAGATCCAATCAAAACGGAAAATTTAACCCCCCAAATGGCACCCCCGCACTTAACTTTTAAACTGCACCAACCCAGTAAGTAAACCCAAAACAGAATTAAATTAAAAAACACAAAAACCCTAGGAAAAAAAAACCCCCGTATATTAAACCCAAAAATAACGAAAAGGGAAAAGTAACTGGACTTAAAAACCTGAAAACAACAATCTTGGACAGAACAAACTAGACTCAAGATGTCCCAAGGGGTCACATAAATACATTTTGGGGGGGTATTTGGGAATTGAGAAAATTTTTTTTTCAAACACCAAAATTAAAAATTTCAAAAATACAAAATAACAAAATAAAATAAAAAATTACTTCAACCTGTTTGGCCCAAAAAACCCCTCCGACCCAAAAGGGGAAAGGGGGGTGTCGATGCGAGTTCGCCCTTTGCTCCGTCCCACTGTCCCATAAAAAACCCGAGTAGAGGGGAAAGGGCCCCCTTTGGGCCCTTTTTTTTTCCCCCCCTGTGTAAGTTGGGGAGACTTTGGAAACCCTTTTTTACACAGAATTAAAAGGGGGCAAGTCCCGAATTTCCCCAATTCCCACGAAAAACCCCAACCATTGGGTTTTTAGACCAAAATTTTTTTTTGGGGACTTATTGACTAGACCCATTTTAATGGCGGGAAACTGCAAAAAAAAACCCGGGGTTCCCCCCAAAATTTTAAACCCCGTAATTTTTTTAAAACCGGGGTTTTTAATGAGTGTAACATAAAGGAAAAAACCTGGTGTTGGGGAAAAAACAGACAACACACACACACCCCCACACCACACCACAACACACCCCCAACACACAACACACCCCCACACATACACAATAAGGGCGGCGCATTCATGCACGCAAACGGGAATTTATATAGCAAATTCCAAAAAAATACCCTTTTTTTTTTTTTAAAGTTTTAAAAAAACAAACCCCGGGTTTTGAAGAAAACTCTAAAAAAAATCAATCCAGCACACACAAACACAACCCCAAACCCAAAACACCACAAACCCCACACAAAACACAAAACCACAACCCCCACACACGTTTCACTCAAAGGGGGCATCCGTTTAAGAATTTAGCGTTTGGTGGAACGTTTGGTTTTTAAATTTACCCAAATTTGCAGGAGCGCCCCCGCCGGCGCTTATTTCGAACAGGGGGAAAAAAAAGGGCAAAATTTCGGTTTAAAAAAAATCAGTTGACAGAAGTATCCCAAAGGGGGGTGAAAACCCCTTGCGATCTTTCTCTGATAGTGAAAGGGGGACAAATTATCCACTCGGACCACGGAGCATCAGTTGTGGTGCCTGAGGCTCAGTCATCTAAAGTTGTCTGGCAATCAGACCGAGCCCATCACTTGACCAACAGGAGTCTTTGGCATGTTCGGATGGTCTTGCTGTGAGGCACCATGTTGATGTTATTGTCTGGCTGGTTGGAGTGCGTGTGGATTGTGTTTCTTACCTTTCTATAGGATAAAAACTGTGTGAAAGTGACCTTAGAAGTCGTTGAAAATTTTCTATGACCATTTGGTGAGAAGTGGTTATTTGTTATGCTATTATGTGGAAATGTGTGTAAATGCTAATGTGTGTAAGAATGGAGTTAGAGATGAACTCAATGTGGATTTTGTGCACATGGTGATAGAGGCAACGAGGATGAAATTAGAGATGAACTCAATGTGGATTTTGTGCACATGGTGATAGAGGCAACGAGGATGAAATTAGAGATGAACTCAATGTGGATTTTGTGCACATGGTGATAGAGGCAATGAGCATGAACTTAGAGATGAACTCAATGTGGATTTTGTGCACATGGTGATAGAGGCAACGAGGATGAAATTAGAGATGAACTCAATGTGGATTTTGTGCACATGGTGATAGAGGCAACGAGGATGAAATTAGAGATGAACTCAATGTGGATTTTGTGCACATGGTGATAGAGGCAACGTGGATGAAATTAGAGATGAACTCAATGTGGATTTTGTGCACATGGTGATAGAGGCAACGAGGATGAAATTAGAGATGAACTCAATGTGGATTTCGTGCACATGGTGATAGAGGCAACGAGGATGAAATTAGAGATGAACTCAATGTGGATTTCGTGCACATGGTGATAGAGGCAACGAGGATGAAATTAGAGATGAACTCAATGTGGTTTTTGTGCACATGGGATAGAGGCAACGAGGATGAAATTAGAGATGAACTCAATGTGGATTTCGTGCCCATGGTGATAGAGGCAACGAGGATGAAATTCCATAAAAAACAAAAGCAAAACAAAAACAAACTGAACGTTGAGAAGAAAAGAGACAAAGGAAAAGGAATGGGGAGAAAAGAAGAACACCGCATGCGGAAAGAAGAGAAAGCTTGACAGATTAGGGTTCGAAAGAACGTGATCTGGCAGACAGAAGTGGAAGCCAGATCTTCAAAGCAGGGGTTAAACATCAAAGACAAGCTGAGAAAAAAGTCCAAGAGCCACAAGTGAAGGACGCAAGCATCAAAGGAGAAAACCATCACGTTTTAAGCATAGTTCAAAAGCCAGAGGTAGTGGGGTGGGGGGGGGAGAAGAAGACTTTGATGTCGAAAAGAGTCCCTAGAGATGACCACAGAGACCCAGTCCTGAAACTGGTGCCAGACAACGTAAGGCAACCCATCACTGGTGCAGAAGCATTTGCAGTGACCTGTTTGAGAACTGATATGTGT
>CM031627.1:26053634-26066134 GCA_018398815.1 Conus ventricosus
TACCAGCAGATAAGAAATTTGCTGTAGCTTTGTCTGGCTTAACACACAAGTACATTGCACTGATGCACGCAATAGCCAATGCTCGTCCTCTGGAATGGTATGTCACGAACTCGTTTCTCTTTTGACACGATTGGGAACAAGAAATATTGCTTCTGCTCTATTTGTAATCACATATGAAGATCCAAATGCACCAAAAATATATGATAGAAAGACAAGACATAAACACTTCCTAATTCCGAGTTATATGCTATAATGGTTTATTGGCTGGCCTGGTGCACACACACAACACACACACACACACACACACACACACACACCACACACACACACACACACACACACACACATCACAGTTCTCAAACAGGTCACTGCAAAATGCTTCTGCACCGGGTGATGGTGTCGCCTTACGTTGTCTGGCACCAGGTTTCAGGACTGAGTCTCTGTGGTCATCTCTAGGGACTCGTTTTCAACATCGAAGTATTCTTCTTTCTTTTTTTTTCTCCCCCCACCTCTGGCTTTTGAACTTTTCTTAAACGTGGAAGTCTTCTACTTCCGTGCTTCGTCCTGCACTTGTGGCTCTTGGACTTTTTTCTCAGCTTGTCTTTGATGCTTAATCCCATGCGTTAAAGATCTGGCTTCCACTTCTGTCTGCCAGATCACGTTCTTTCCAACCCTAATCTGTCCAGCCTTCTCTTCTTTTCCCCATGTCGTGTTCTTCTTCTCCCTATTCCTTTTCCTTTGTCTCTTTTCTTCTCATCGTTCAGTTTGTTTTTGTTTGTTGTTTTTTTTTATGGGAATTTCATCCTCGTTGCCTCTATCACCATGTGCACAAAATCCACATTGAGTTCATCTCTAACTGCATTCTTCCACACATTAGCATCTACACACATTTCCACATAATAGCATAACAAATAACCACTTCTCACCAAATGGACATATAAAATTCTCAACGACTTCTAAGGTCACTTTCACACAGTTTTTATCCTATAGAAAGCTCAGAAACACAATCCGCACGCACTCCAACCAGCCAGACAATAACATCAACATATTGCCTACGCAGACATCAACATGCAAAATCCTGTGTCAGTGATGGCTCGTCTGATGCAGACAATTCAGGTGACTGAGCTCAGGCACACTGATGCTCTGGCCAGTGGATATTGTCCCCTTACTTGAGAAGGTTCGACCTAGGTCCTCACCGTCTTGATGACTTCTGTTAACTACATTTACCGACAATTTTACCTCACATGTCGAAGATAAGCGCAGTAGGCGCTATGCTATCGTGAATTACGTCTCCACACGCTAATCTTGAGTATGCCTGAGTGACGCGTGTTGTGTGTTGTGTGTGTGTGGTGGTTGTGTGTTGGTTGGTGTGGTGTGTGGGGTGTGTGTGTGGGGTGTGTGTGTGTGTGTGTAGTGTGTGTATGCGGTGTGCGTCTGGGCTGGTCGGCGTGCGTGTGTGTTGTGTGTTGGGGTGTGTGGGTGTGTGGGTGGTGTTTGTTGTGTGTGTGTGTGGTGACGACAATCACGCACTTGTCGAGTTTATTGATTATGGTGGTTTACAACTGCCCAACAGCAATTTCTTAAATTATAATCAAATGAAGCAATAAGATTGATCCTGGAAACCACACATGATACACCAGTTAACTATGCATACTGTTTGACCTCCTTTAATAGTGCATTCACACGTCAACTTTTATTGCTACAAGGTAGTCTCGGCTGTTCCACGTTCATTGGCAGGGTTTAGTTCTCATGGACACCACAATGAGGGCCCTCCCTGCTCCAATTTAATTGCTTGTCACTCGTCAGCAAGCTAAAGTTGGCATACAGGGGTCGTCTGTCTAGTTGACACTGAATGTATTGGTTTTATACATCCACTTTGCTGCATGCACTAGGCCGTAGGCCAAATGTGTAACCATAGCACACGTTTTCTTCGTTTATCATAAAGTGTGGGCAAGGGTTGATGGGTTTGGTCTGGTGGTTAGCTAACTTGCTTTGCTCAGAGGAGGGTGTTATTTCTGTGGTTGGGGGATGCCCATGTGTGATTGGTTTTTGGTGTTGCCGTTTTTTTGCGATGTCAGTTTGGTTGTGTTGTGTGTAGCGTGACAGGATCCCAGTGTTCTGCAATAAAGGACTTGGTCTGTACGTGAGATTGTGGCTGGTTGTGTTGATGTACACACTTTCCTCTTTCTCTTTGTTGTAGAGAGATGTGAGATTCACCCAGCAAGTTTTCTCATGGTATGATTTCTGCTATATATTAAACTCCACTTTTGTTTAAAGGCTAATAAGTTCAAAAGGGTAAGAGACGAAACACTGTTACACAGTTTCAGTCAAACAACTCTTTCTGTTTCTTATGAATTAAATCACACGGACTTTTGCTACACTTAGTCCAAGTCCATGTGGTGTGACTTGTTAAAGTTCATCACTACAAATCATTCCAACAATCACCGTATTTATAAATGCTGACTTTGCAGTTTTAACTAGCACAGGCATTTGTTTTTACTGATCCATTTATCATTGAATTACTATTGAACAGACAGAATTGCATACTCCCAAACGTCTGTGTTACACATAAGTATAGTGGTCATGATTGTTATCAGTGATTTCATAACCACTGGAGAGAGTGAGTTTTGCATATGTGGCAAGAACTCCTACACAGGAATAGATCATTCATGGTGTTGATATTTGCTAGCATTTGTACAAGCTACAGGGTTAAGTCACTGCATACTAAAATCCACAGAGATTCGAAAAATGTTTAAACAGAGTTCAACTCACTTTCTGGGAATGAACAACTTGGATGTTCTTTAGTCAAGAGGTTCGGAGATTTCCAGGCCGCTATAGTTATCCCTTTTCTTACGTGTTCGGGTCTAAAGCAGTCTTTGGGGGTAGTGAAGTTGCGACCAAAAGTGAGAGTTTTACGTCCTTTAGCGAAGCTTTTAGGAACATGTCTTTCATTCACCGGTAGTTTTGGTGTCATTGGATTTAAGACATTTTGTGGTGCGGTTAGTCGTTTTTTTCCGACGGTGTAGTGTTAAAGTGTCTCCTTTGTTTAGTTTTGATGTCATTTCGTTTCTTCTGGGGTGGGATTGAACAGTTGTCGATCTCAGAGGAGTAGGCATTGGCCAGCATCCTCAGGGTTGAGACCATAGGGTTGCAGTCCTAGGGTTGTGCAAGAAATTACGCTGCAGTGTAGTTGGTGTGTTTCGTCTGTAGTCCTCATATGGATGGTCATGGCACGGTTGAGGTTGGTGCTAGTCGCTCTGGGCAAGTATTGGAGAGAGGCCTCTGACACGCATTGGCAGTATGCCCAGGAGAAACATCTGTGGTATCCTGTCCTGGATCGTCGAGGATTTGCTGGAGTCCAGGGAAGGTCGGAGTCGTTGAGTTCTTTTTCTTTGCACGGGGTTAGATGAACACCCATCCGCTCACCACATTGGGTCTTCTACGTCGTTCCTGAGTCAAAGGTGGCATGTCGGGCTTTCCTGGGTAAACTTCAGCCAGAGATAGTCGTAGTGATTGGGCAATTTTGTGGTTTTTGGTTAGTTGCCTGTGTTGCTACCTGATCCTTATGGAGGCAGCCACACAGGTAAGGTCTTGTTCTTACAATATAATTTACTGAATCCAGTACAGTTTCCTTGAAGCTACCGTATATCTCATCCTCCCTGTCGACAAGCTTTGCAATGAGGACTTGCAGTCCGTTAGATGATCACAGCCTGGGGAGGTCGTGGCATGTCATTGATGGTAGCACAGGCCTTTGAAATGGCGTAGAGTTCGGCAGTAAAAATGCTGATCCCTTTGGGTAGTCGGTACTGCTTTGTGGTTTTGAGTTCTTGGATAACCAGAGCGCATCCTGCCTCGCCGTTTTCTAGGACTAAGCCATCAGTGTAGATTTTTAGGTGATGGTCGTATTCTACTCCGATTTTTCCTTTGCCAGTGTTGACAAGTAGATGGGTTGTCTTTCTTGGGCGTGGTCCCTCCATATGATGGATTTGTGGTTTCTTTAGTTCCCATGGTGGTAGGGGATGTGTAGGAGTTGGTTCCACGTCATGTGGTCGGGTGTTGGCCCTTGCCCAGATTTGTTGGTCTGGTCACTAAAGGGCGATGTCCGTCAGTGGAGGTCTGCCTTCCTTTCTTTGAGGGAGTGCCTGTAGGTGGCCGTACCGTGTGCTTGGGTTGTCCTGGAGGGTGGCTTTCACAGTGGTGCCTACCGCTGTGACACGGGCTTCGAAGTTCGCATTTCTGAGGCGACATTCGTCTTTCAGGGGAAGCCATCCTACTTCCTGGTAAACAAGGTCGTTGATGGCGAATCGGCTGACGCCAAAGGCATGCTTGAGTGCTGCCAGTTCCACTCGTTCGAGTTTTTGCCATGAGGTTTTTGGTGCAGTGAAGAACGTTTCATGGCCATAGGTCAGTCTTCATCGCACCAGGGTTCCTGTCAGGTGGATCCGGCTCTCTGGTGTTGCCCAGGGTTCTTGCTTTAGCGATTTATGAGTCCCACTGCTCTAGTGGCCTTGGTGGTGAGCTCCCTGATGTGCGTTTCCCAGGTGAAATTGGGAGTGATGGTCACGCCCAGGAACTTGGCTTCCTTGCTGGGAAATATGAGGTGGTCAGCTACTCTTATGTGGTAGTTATCCTGGTTCCTCCTGCATTTTGTGAAGGCCATTAGAACTGTCTTCTCAGCTGACAGTTCGAAGCCGTTGTCTTTTATGTAGGACTGGATGTTGTCTACGTCCTTTTGGTACTGTCTCATTTGGCTTACTCTGTGTGTCTCCATCATGTTCGACCAGATGGCCAAATCGTCGGCATATATGGAAAGCACTGGCTGATTTGGTCTTGATCTGAGGGACTTCTTGATATCATGCAGCATGATACAGAAGAGGGTTGGTGCTATCACATTGCCCTGTGGCACGCCCATGTCTAGGGTGTGCATCCGGGATATGGAAGGTCCCACTTTCACTGCCATTTCTCTGGCGTCCAGGAAGGTTGAAATGAACTGGTACAATCTGGCCGGAAGTGCCGAGGGCGTCGATCTTGTCGAGAAGTTTGGAATGCCAGACTGTGTCGAAGGCCTTGATATCAAAGAAGGTAGTGACAGTTGTTCTGAATTTGTTTGGCAGGGTCCAGCGTTTGGCATTTTCAAGGAGTTGGACAACGTGCTCCATACAGTTGCATCCTTTTCTGAAGCCAGCCTGGCAAAATGGCTTGTCTTCCGATGGCTTTCAGGATGTTCCAGTACTCCCAAAGATTGGGTAGAAAGAGCGTAGTCTGCACCATGGGACTCTGGGACCTTTAATCGTGACGGACAATGGGATCTTCCCCCAGGTGCTTTGTGGCCAACAACTAGGCTGGTGTATTGCCATCTCTAACTTATCTTGCAGGGTCTTTCAGTGCTGCTGGCGATTGTGATGCATCTCACTTCTTCCGAGGCCGTTTGTGCCAGCGTTGTCGGTGATGGTTGGTAAATTGGTTTATGCCTCCCATCTGCGAAGGAGCATCTCAGCAGGGAGATGGCGCGATTGGCTCGCCTTGGAGAATGTGCTGGCGAGTGCTTCGGCCTTTTTTGTGTATTTTTTGTAAGCTGGCCGTCTACAAGGAGGGGACGCTCTGGTCGGCGTCTCTGCTTCCTCATCTGTCGCACCTTCTTCCATATTTTGGGTCCATCTGTGGGTTCGCGTACTTCTTCTTTGCAGAATTGTTCCCAGTGATCCCTTTTGGCTTCATCGGCGATGGCTTGGAATTGGTCGGTGGCTTCGATCAGTTCGGATTTGTTGTCCTCTGAGAGATCTTTCCGGAATTTACAGAGTATGCATCGTTTTTTGCTGCTAGCTTTGGTGCATTCTTCCTTCCACCAGAATGCTGAGTGCCAATGTGGTCCATCCATGCCTGGCACCATCTTTGGGATGGCAGCATCTGCTGTTCGAAGGATCATGGCTCTCATGTTGTCATGGTAGATGTTGATGTGTAGGTCACTCGGGTCACTGGAGTGGCATTAAAAGCAAGTGCTGTGCGAAGCTGTCCCAGTCAGCTCTGTGGTACTGTAATTTGGGTCTGGTGTCCATTTCCGTGGGTGTAAGATTGGCGGATTGGAGCACAAGGTGTAGGGGCAGGTGGTCGGACTGAAGGTGGTCCGTTCCTACTGTCCACTCTGCGTCTAGGCTGAAGTTTGGTGTCGTCATGGTCAGGTCGATGGCGCTGCGTCTTGTATGCCTTTTGGCCAATTTGGGTGATGGACCGTCATTGAGGAAGACCAGGTTGGAGTTGGTGACTGTGTCGGCAAGGTGAGTTCCGGTTTCCCGTGTTTGCCCAGCGTCCCACAGTCGGTGACTGACGTTGAAGTCTCCAGCTACTACCCAGCTACTATCGTCTGTTCCGAGGTCGTTGAGCCAGGTGACGTCTGCTGTGGTTTTGCTTCCTTCAGGATAGTAGACATTGGCTAGATTGATAGATCGGTTCTTGCGCGTTGGTATGGTAACAACACATGTGGTTAGTCGACATCTGGTTTGGTTGGTAGAAACTTGGATGGTGTGTATGTTAGTCTGGTGCTGACGTAGGTCGTCACCATAACTCGATCCCCTTCAAGGCCCATGACTGGCAGGTAGAAGCCGTCAATGGTGGGGAGTTTGTACTTTGTGGTGTTGAGTGATTGAATCATCAACACGTCAGTAGGTGGTAGATTCTGCAGATAGTCATAGAGGAAAGGGATCTTTCCAATGATGGATCTGCAGTTCCATTGTAGGATGGACAGCTGGCGCCGAGTTCCCGTTTCATTCCTGTCCATGTCCATGGTCGGTGTTTTCGTAGGGACGTGGTGAACACTTGGTTCGAGAATACTTGTCCTGTTGTCAAGGGAATCTTCCTCCATGGTCTGCTCTTCGGTGGTGATTGGCTCCCCCTCACCTGCTTAAGGACTGGCTCTCTTGGTCAGCCGCAGGGGTGGTTCTTTTACGCTAACTGAAGAAAGAACTCCAGTAGATGTCTTCTGCTGGAGTTCTCTCTTCAGCATAGTGTTCTCTTCCCTAAGACTGGAGATTTCCATCTTCAGTTCCTCCACTATCTGCGGGAAGTGAGCGATGACTTCAGTGATGGTGGGTTGATCTGTTGGGGGAGAGGGCGGTGTGTGTGTTTGTGCTTGGATAACCGATTTTCTAGGTTTGGGCACTGGACGTGAGCCCCTGACTTTTCCTGCGTAGCTATCGGTGGTGAAGTATGTTCTCCACGGGGTTATAGGAAGATTTGGTTCCTCTTGTGTGGCTTCCTCTTTTTTTTGGCAGCTAGGATTTCTTTAGCTTCCATGAAGGCCAGGGCACGTGGCATGTACGTTTCTGCCCCAAGTCTGTTGGCCAAGGTCATTTGTTTACGTGCTGGGCAGGCGAAGTAGTTTGCAGAGTGTTCACCTCTGCAGTTGATACATCTGGGCATGGTCGCGGTGCACGTTTGTGGGTTGTGTCCAGGTCTTCCACAGACAGGGCAGGTTTTTTTTTCTATCGCCCGGCATTCTTTCTGGGTGTGACCCAGCTTGTTGCATCAGTAACAGGTTCTTGCCTTTTCGACGTAAGGCGAGACACTGTATTCCATCTTGATAGTCATGAGGGTGGGCAGCTGGGTCATCATTAAGGTAACCTTCACTGCCCTTGATGGCGTTCCATCTCTTAATGCCAGACGTTCAGCTGTCTTGATTGGGTGGTTCGATTCCACCTTTCTGAGGAATATTTCCATTGGCACGTGGTGGGGGATACCTCTGACCACCCCGATGGTCATGGGGATAGGGACAAAGCACCATACAGGTGTCTGTCCTATTTTACTAATTTTTGTCAGTCTGTCTTGCTGTAAGTGGCTGACACATCCTATCAGCAGTCGTTTAGGTGAGAGGGTTTTAATTGACCAGACTGTTCCAACCAACCTTTCAAGATGTCTGCTATTTTTCAGTCTAGGGACCGGAGCGGGGCGGTTGTAGGCCCATTTTTCTCAATCATGACAGAAAGGTCCTTGAAGATGGACCTGGGTCTGGGTGCTGGCGTAGGTTTGCTACGCTGTCTGTAGGAGGCAGTATGTACTGTCGCTTTGTTGCCACTGGTGGTGGGTTTGCCTGTGTCATCTTGTTGTGTGGCCACAGTAGGTGGTGTCTTCCCACGTCCATTTGTGCTCATACTTGTTTTGTCATTGGCGGATGGAGAAGTGTTCTTAGCACTTGACGTCAAGGTCTTACTTGGTGGTTGTCACGAGGCCTATGACGATTGACCCATCTAGGGTGGTAGAATTATTCATTTATTTATTGTTGTTGCTGTTGTCGTGTATCAGTCCCTTAATGTGGCTTGTGGTGTGTTTGCACCTTCATGTAGTTCAGCTCAGGTTAGGTTTACTTTCTATCTCTCTCTCTCTAATTTCACTGTCCGTGCAATTCATCCTGCAGGTTCACGGGAGGCTGGTACCTTTTTCTTGAACTGGCTGTTTCTATCGGCCTCTCACCTGTCTTTTTACCTGCCGCACGTGCAGCATTCCTCTTAGGCTTGAGGTATTCTCACTCTGTGACGTAGGGTGGCATGTTGGCTGCCATCGGTTAGGAGGTTTTCTCTTCACTCGAGCGGAAGATGTCCCTGGGAGCGCCCGCTCCGGTTTTGGTTCTCTACCACTTCGTCGAAGGTACGGTCGGTACCTTCATTCCTGCAGTCAGCCTGTAGGGGAGGGACGTCACGTCATCTTTTCCGCATCTGCTCTGCTGGTCCTCTCGACTGGACAGAGGGCAGAGAGTCACTTGACCCGCCACTTTTGGGTCACCCACGGGTAGCTGGTAAGCATCAGTTTCGTGGTTTGTTTGGTTTTTTTGTTGTTGTTAGCCGGCTAATTCTTCTCTTTTGCGCAATTTCCTTTTGTTTTCAATATTATAAAAGAAATATTGTTTGAGACCACTTTTCTCTGGTTAATTCAATCTTTAACTTGGCCATTCTAAATTATATTCAAAATTCTTTCTCCTTTCAATGCATCTGGTGATGCGGTAGTCGGTGTGGATGGGGGAGAACTGGTGATTTAGGGTTGGGACTTGCTTGGTCTCGCTCGTCCTCCCCTGTCACAATTTGTGAAATGTTACTATAAATGTGGGGATAATCGTGCCATTGAATTATGATTATTTGCAATTGTGGTGGCAGTTATAAAGCAATGGTTGCTGTATTAGTTCAGTTCCTAAGAAAAGAAAATGTTGAACGTGAGTGAGGGAAGGATGAAGATATAAATTGCTATTCGTTTTATAGCCTGTTAATGTAATCTCTTACCTGCTTCGTGTGAGGAGACCTTTAGCGAACATTCCTCATTTGGTTTGTTTACTGTGTTATGCTCAGGTCTGTGTTGAGCTGGTGTTACTAATGTATTCAGCAAACACCTCCCCTCGCCCACCATGCGAGTGGCTGTTAGGATTAAGCAGCAAATTTCAGACCGTACTGACTGCGGGGTTCCAGTACCCTTTCTGCTTTCCTTTCAGTTCCTTCCGTTTTCTCTCCTCCCGGGGGCTTCACCCGAAGCTTGCGCTGTTGGGGCCGGCAGTGTGAGGAGCACGTGGACCTTGCTGGATGATCCTAACCCCTGTCCGGGACCTTCAGCGACAACGCCTCGTCCCGTGGGATGCGTTCTCCGCTGTCCTCGGACTTCCGACAACTCAAGTGACCAGTGTGGTTAGCTCTGTGTCGTGCAATTTGGGGGGGGGGGGGGGGTGTCAAGGGTGTCAGCATTGAAAGACTCTGTTCGAGAACAGCCCCGGTTTGGGACACCTGATTTGACACGGTACTCTCGGAGGACTTTGGAGAGACAGGGGTGAGGGGGAACCACATGAAGCACGGAAAGGAATGTGTGTTGGAAATGCTTATTTATGAATATGGTTATGTTGTGTGCGTTGAAATGCTTGTTGGTGACTATGTGTATGTTGTGTGTGTTGAAATGCTTAATTGTGATTGTGCATGTTGTGTGTGTTGAAATGCTTATTTGTGACTATGTGTTGTTGGTGTGAATAAATGGTGTATTTTATTGTAATCGTTCTTGTGTGGTCTCTTGCGAGGCGTGTGAGGTCGGTCACTCCCTTCACTCCCATCTAGACCGATCCTGTCAGGGCAGACCTCCAGGGGTCGGTCGTGACAGTGGTGATGTCTCTTCGGTCTCTTCACCTTTGTTTGTGCTTGTTTTGTCATTGGCGGATGGAATGTCAATGACACTTGACAACTGGCTCCTTGGTGGGGATGCTGGTGGGCTCCCTTTTTTCTGTCTTTTATTTTGGACAGTTATCCAGCTGTCCTGGCATAGTTCTTCATCGTCCATGTCGGTCATGACAATATCAAGGGAAAAGAGGGAACTGTTGCTGAGGACTCTCTTTCGCTGGGTTGGACCATTAATTGGGGTGTCCATCTTGGTTTGGTGAATGGTTTCTGCCATTGAGGCCAACCCGGTGGTCGGCGCGTTGGCTCCAAAATGGCGTTTTCTTCGATGTGATGGCAGTTAGTTGTACCTCGATTTGTTAACAAACTTACAAGTTGTCAGTAGCAAGTTTATGTCTTGACCTCCGGGCAGTGAGTCCAATGACGATGGTAACGAGTTCAATTCGAGGATAAAATTTCGTAACACAGACGCGAGTCTGACGATGGTAGTGACTAAACTTCGTAGGCAAAATTTAGTAAACTTCAGAGGCAAAATTTCGTAAACTTCATAGGCAAACTTTCGTAACTTCTCTATCAAAAGTACAGACTTGCCTTCTCTGTAGCTGACGTATTTTCTGTACAACGAGTACTGTGACTTACCTTCTGTCACTTACCTGTGGGTATCTGTAGGCTGTTCCTACCCTCTCCTCCTTGGCCGTTCCTCTTCTCACCCCCTCTCAGCAGTTGAGTGAAGGTCGTTTCTTTCCTTTTGGCCATTCCTCTTCTCTTCTCCTCCTGGTGGATGGGTGAAAGCCGTTTTCCTCTCACCCTCTCCTCCTCCTGGTGGTAGGGTGAAGGCTCTGAGAAGTGCAGCCAGTCACACACAGTGATGCTGATGGGTTGTGATGATGAAGGGTTGTCCACACAGCTCTGTGCTGAATGGGTACATCTAGATAGATCCCCATCTTGGTAGATCCCGTCTCGGTAGATCCCCATCTCGGTAGATCCCCATCTCGGTAGATCCCCATCTCGATAGATCCTCCACTACATGTGGACGAATTTCCCTCTTGGTAGATCCCCATCTCAGTAGATCCCCATCTCGGTAGATCCCTGTCTCGATAGATCCCCCACTACATGTGGATGAATTTCCGTCTTGGTAGATCCCCATCTCGGTAGATCCCTGTCTCGATAGATCCCCCACTACATGTGGACGAATTTCCGTCTCAATAGATCCCTTCTTGGTAGATTCCCATCTTGGTAGATCCCCATCTCGATAGATCCCCTCTCGGTAGATCCAAAAACAGTAACGGGGATCCATCGAGATGGGGATCTATTGAGACAGGGATCTATCAAGACAGGGATCCATCAAGACAGGGATCTATCAGAGATGGGGATCCATCGAGAGTGCCCCCCATGCTGAACCGCTGATGTGCTGCTCTACAGGTGTGTGGTCGATCATCGACGATCACGCTCGCTCTGACTGTCTCTGCTGAACCGCTGATGTGCTGCTCTACATCTGTGTGGTGGATCATCGACATCACGCTCGCTCTGGAAGTTGCGACCCTGTGTGTCTCGTATATGTATTCTAAACTCCCGATTTTAGGTTTTGACAACCTGTCATTCACACATCAGGAGTGAGAGGGGGAGGGATCTAGTCTTATCACCAGTCGTCTCAGAAATTGTTTGAACCTAATCGGCACAGCTCACTGACGTCAGCGGCCGGTTAATTTATGCGTCCTTATAGACACAGACTCTCACGGAGAAACTCAAGTGACATAATTTACCAAAGATCTGCGAGCACACGGACTGTAGATATGAGGGGGGTGGGCAGGGTGGGGGTGGGGGTTGGAGACAGAGGGAGGTTTGACGATTGCCTTTGTGTCAACTATGGCCGCAGTGGCTCAGGTGGGGAGGGGGATGAGTGGTGGCGGAGAGCACGGCAGCGGCGTCATGCCTTTGTTTCACGGGATAGAGGGGGGGGGGGGTGTGAAGATAGCGCCGGGAAGGGGGGTGGGGGGAGGGGGGAGACGGGCAATTGTCACAATGCAATTGAAATTTTCCTGCGCCGTAACTATTCAGAGTGGAAAAAGAGGGTTGAGGAGAGGAAGAGGTGGTAGGCTGATAAGAACGAAAGGCTTCGCACTGTCCTAAGCGAGAGAATGGGGATGGGGGGTGGGGGGCGTTGAGAGGGGAGAGTGTTTACCATGACGCAATTTTTTCCTTTGTCATAGATCATGTCAGCCAGGTGGTTCGCACTGTCCTAAGCGAGAGAATGGGGATGGGAGGGGGGGGGGGGGTTGAGAGGGGAGAGTGGGCATAGATTTGAAATCTATTCTTTGGTTTGAGGTTTTAGTGGGACCGATCGGATGGTTTTGTCAAGCGTTTTGT
>CM031627.1:26071134-26081134 GCA_018398815.1 Conus ventricosus
CATAACACGTAATAACACATTCCTGTCTCTACTAGAAAGGTCTCTACAAGCGGCAACAAAACTCAGGCGAGTAGAAAAGAAATATGCCTAGGTATTTATAAACGTTTACAACGGGCATTTAAAAGAACCATCATACATCCCTTTCTCCATTGCAGCCAACTGACCTCCTTTTCTAAAAACAATAATCGTGCTTTTTTTCAAAAATTGACTTTTAATTCTAATCTCTCAGCTGAGTACTTTAAATTATTTAAGTGTGTCTGCAAACCAACGACAGTCTCCGAGAGCAACGCTATATCATCTGCAAGCAGTAGAATAAAGAGTTCCATTAGATCGTTTGTAAATCTAGCACCATGCTTGCCGTTTTTTACTATTTCAGTTGCGAGCTCATTAATGAATAATGAAAATAGAACAGGACTGCACACATCCCCCTTTTTTACTCCTCTAGTGCACATTATATAGTCAGTCAATTTAGTGCCGCTTCTTATCCTTGTTTTGATTGCTTGATACATGCTGTGAATACACTTAAACAATTCTCCTTTTATACCGGTTTATATCAATAGAGGCCAAAGTAAATTTCGATTGATCGAGTCAAACGCCTTTTCAAAATCAATAAATGCCATGAATAATCTACGATTAAAAGAAAACTGCTTCTGAATCAGGGCAAGAAGGGTTAACATATGGTCTACAGTCGAGTGTCTGCGTTTAAATCTAGCTTGATGTTCACCGGTTAGGTTATTTTCTTCAGCATATTCCTGAAGTCTTGAGCTGATAATGGTACTAAATACTTTGCTACTTTTCTTTCTTTCTTTCTGCGTAGGCTGGTACTCCTGCAGACGCTGCCTGTCTAGACAGGCAGTGGAGTTTTGTGTGTATGACCGTTTTCTATCCCGCTATTAAGGCAGCCATACTCCATCTTCGGGGAGGTGCATGCTATGTGCAACGTGTTATCCATACCAACGGTCAAACTGGCCTTCTCTTCCGAAAGTTGGTGATGGAATTTTACGTGTGTGCAAGATGTTGTGCGTGCATTCACACACGCAACCTCGGTCGGTTTATGGTCTCATGCTAAGGACTGAATGGGGAATGGAGTCAGAACCAATGTTAACTCCTAGAGAAAATCCCCCCTGTACCGAAATTCGAACCCGCAACACCAGGATCACGAGTCCGGCGTGCTACCAACTGAGCTATTCCGGCCCCCACTTTGCTACTAATATCAGATAACGAGATACCTCGATAGTTATTTACATTGTTCACATAACCTTTCTTATACAGTGAAAGAGTTACAGATTCGCACCAAGAGTCAGGAAAAAATACCCTTATCAAGCAATGCATTGAACAACATGACAAAAAAGACAATGATCTGTTTGCACGGAGCACGAGAGAGAGAGAATCTGAATCTGAATCTGAAATCTTTAATGAGGATAACTGAATAAGCATTTCAATACTTCTTTTTCATCAGGTCCTCAAAAACAAAGCAAACCACATCACAAATTAAACAAAGGCCAAGAAAGAGCAGTAAGAGTATGTTAACAATAATATCAGCTATGACAATACAATAAATAATTAGTTGCAAAGCGAGACGACTGCAGGCGGAAATCTAAACAAATCTTAAATAAATGTTAGCGAACCGCCCAGAGAACGTGGACAAACGAGTCACAAGCCTTCTTCCTTGCGCTGAACCCTAAGCGATCTGAAGCGATCAAAGCTAAGTGAAATATTAATAAAAAAAGGATCGGGATGCAATAAACAAAATAAAAACAAAGGGGCAGAGTACATTATATATGTCACGACCGACCCCCTGGAGGTCTGCCCTGACAGGATCGGTTTAGATGGGAGTGAAGGGGGTGACTGACCTCACACGCCTCGCAAGAGACCACACAAGAACGATTACGATACAACACCCCATTTATTCACATCAACACACGCAATCACAAATAAATATTTCAACACACGCACTATGCACAATCACAATCAAGCATTCCAACACACACAAACATGCACAATCACCACCAAGCATTTCAATACACGACATACACAATCACAATCATAAATAAATAATTCCAGCATCCATCCCTTTCCCTGTCATGTAGTGCCCTCACACCCTTGCCTCTCCAAAGTCTTCTGGGAACACCCTGTCGCACTGGGTGTCCCAAACCGGTTCGGTTCTTGAAGAGAGTTGTTCAAGGCCGACACCCTCGACACGCACAAACAGACGGTGGAGAGCGCGTCTCGGGGAACGGGGCGTTGTTGCTGGAGGTCCTAGACGGGGATCAGGACCGTCTAGCCAAGTCCACGGGCTTTTCCACCAGTACGTGGCCTCAACCAGTGCGTTGTCCCCACCAGTGCGTGGCCCCCAACCAGTGCGCGTTACCAACCAGTGCGCGGTCCCAACCAGTGCGCGTTTACCAACCAGTGCGTGCTCCGGGTGAAGTCTCCGGGAGGAGGGAAAAGGTAACTGGGAGGAAAGTAGAAAGACGGGTACTGGAACCCCACAGTCAGTACTGTCTGACACATGCTGTTAAACCTTAACAGCCACTCGCATGATGGGCGAGGGGAGGTCTACTAAATACACCAACACCAGCTCAACACAGACCCGAGCATAACACAGCAAACCAACGAAATCAGGAATATTCGTTAAAGTCTTCTCATACGAAGCAGGTAGAGACTGCATTAAATTAACAAGCTATAAAACAAATATGAATTATCTTCATCCTTCTCTCACTCACGTTTAACATTTTCGTTTCTTAGGAATTGAACTAATAAAGCAACCATGGCTTTACATCAGCCACCACATTTGCAAATAATAATAATTCAATGGCACAATTATCCCTACATTTTATGGCAACATTTCAAAATAACACAAATTTCCCCCCCACGCATCCAAACAACTAATCATGCGTACGCACGCTCGCGAACATAAAACTCGTTCTCCTTCCACACACAAACAGACGGTGGCCGAAGAATAAGAGTCCGGCGAATGTGACAGGGGCGGACGAGCGAGACCAAGCAAGTACCAACCCTGAATCACCAGGTTCTCTCCATCCCCACCGACTACCGCATCACCAGATGCATAAAAAGGAGGAAGAATTTTGGATATAATTTAGAATGGCCAGGTTAAAGATTGAATTAACCAGAAAAAAGTGGTCTCAAACAATATTTCTTTTATAATTTTGAAAACCAAAAGAAATTGCGCAAAAGAGAAGAATTAGCCGGCTAACAACAAAAAAAAGCAACAACAAACGAACACGAAACTGATGCTTACCAGCTACCCGTGGGTGACCCAGAAGAGGCGGGTCAAACGACTCTCTCTGCCCTCTGTCCAGTCGAGAGGGACAGCAGCGCAGATGCGGAAAAAGATGAAGTGATGTCTCCCTCCTACAGGCCGACTGTAGGAAATGAAAGTCCCGACTGTACCTTCGACGATAAGGTGAAGAACCAGGACCGGAGCAGGCGCTCCCAGAGACATCTTCCGCTCGAGTCAAGAGAAAACCTCCCTAAACGATGGCAGCCGACATGCCACGCTACGTCACAGTGAGCATACCTCAAGTCTAAGAGGAATGATGCACGTGCGACAGGTAAAAAGACAGGAGAGAGGCCGATAGAGACAGCCAGTACAAGAAAACGATACCAGCCACCGTGAACCTGCAGGATGAATTACACGGGCAGTGGAATTAGAGAGAGAGAGAGAGAGAGAAAGTAAACCTAACCTGAGCTAAACCACACCAAAGGTGCAACCACACCACAAGCCACATTAAGGGACGGATATGTGACAACAACGATGACAATAAATAAATGAATAATTCCACCACCCTAGATGGATCAATCGTCATAGGCCTCGTGACAAACTCGTGACAATATAAATCAAGACATATCTACATATATGCATACACGTATACATGTACACTTACCTACTTGTACATATAAGTACAACTGAAAGAGAGAGAGAGAGAGAGAGAGAGAGAGAGAGAGAGAGAGAGAGAGAGAGAGAGAGAGAGAGAGACGAGAGAGAGAGAGACAGAGACAGAGAGAAAGAGGGGAGAGAGAGAGAGAGAGAGAGAGAGAGAGAGAGAGAGAGACAGAGAGAGAGACAGAGAGAGACAGACAGACAGACAGACAGACAGACAGACACAGAGAGAGAGACGAGAGAGAGTGAGAGAGAGAGAGAGAAAGAGAAAGAGAGATGAGAGAGAGAGGGGTCATCATCAGGGTAACTGAATACATTGCAGATATATACAATTTACATGAACAGTAAGCAAATTGAATTATTATTATAATAGCTTAAATTTGTAATCATGGTAGCAGCTTTTGAATGATGCCAAGGAATTCTTTGTTTTAATGCCATCAGGAATTTCGTTCCATTGTTTACCGCCTGAGTATATAAGAGAAGTCATTTACAGATCAGTTCTAGGAAGGGGAAGTTGTATTCTCTCTTTGTCTCGTAGTTTAGTCTTTTGGAGTTTTTCGTAGATATATGATGGAGCAAGTCCATTAACTATTTTGTAGAAAAATACTGCTTTATTGAATTGACATCTCAATTGAAACGGAAGAATATGTAATGATTTGTAGTCATGAATTAGTAGGGAAGATGATTTTAGAAGTATAAGTTTGATAGAACGCCTGTAAATGCTTTCTAAGGGTTTAAGACAGTTTTTACTAGCCATATCCCATATTGTAGATGCATAGTCGAAATCTGGTTGTAAATATGCATGGAAAAATAATTTTCTAGTGTGTTGATCGAGAAAGTGTTTTATTCTGTTAAACTGAAATAATTGTTAACTTGTTAACTGTTAACTTGCACTTGTTTTCTCCCACTGTTTAATTGTTCAGCAGTTAACTGAAATAATTTCTTAGAAAGTTTACGCGTGAGTGCAGAAATGTGTACTGATCAGGAAAGATTGTTGTCAATTGTTAGACCAAGCAGTTTGTGACAGTTAACCTCTTCTATAACACTGTCGTTTATTTCTATTTTGCTTAAGACAGTTTTGAAGTTTTGGCGTTTTTGTCTAGTGGTAATTATCATTAACTTTGATTTCTTAGGATGTAGAGCCATATGATTTAGTTTAGTCCATGTTTCCAGTTTTGTAAGGTCGTTTTGTATATCTGCAAGCACCGAGTCTGTGTTTGTGTTTTTGTTATGCATTGTACTATCATCTGCAAATAGATCAAAGTCAGATGAGACGTTTAACGGAAGATCGTTTATATAGACAGAAAATAAAACTGGTCCTAGGACTGACCCTTGGGGAACACCATAGTTTACTGGTTGAAAATATGATTTTTTACAATCCTGGAAAACTAATTGTTGTCTGTTGGTTAGAAAGGATGAAATCAGATTGATTGCATCTTGTGATAAACAATATAATTCCAGTTTTTTTATAAGGAGATTGTGGTCAATGGTATCAAATGCCTTAGCAAAGTCAACAAATACTGCCCCAGTAACAAGGTCGTTATTAATATTTATGTGCCATGTTTCTACTAGGTTTGAGAGAGCAGTGTGACAAGAATGATTTTTTCTGAAACCACTTTGGTTTGGATGAAACAAATTATATTCATCAAAATGGGACTGAATCATTTTCCTTAAATGCTTTTCTAACGCTTTTGACAGAACAGATAAAACTGATATGGGCCTGTAGTCTGCAGCATCATTTGGGTCACCAGATTTAAAGAGAGGAATTACCTTGGCATCCTTAAAAGCTTGAGGGAAATGACATTTTTCAATACACAAATTATAAATATAGGTTAAATGTTCCGCAATGATTGGAGCTGCCGTTTTAAGTATTCGATTGTCCAAATCATCCAATCCACGAGATATAGACTGACTTAAGGAACATAATTCATGGTATACTTCATGAACACTTATGAATTTAAACTTAAGAACAGATTTTACATTTTTCAACGCACAAAAATCGTTAAGTAACAGCAAGTCATTCTGATGAGTGTGGTCTTCCTTGACAATCGAATCAGAAACTGTCGAGAAGTGATTGTTCAATTCGTCGTTTGATAGGTTTGTAGACGGAGTGTTTGAAGATGCTTTGTTTCCACGTTTAGATGATGATGACGTGGCCTTATGTGAAGGACTGGTTACCTTAGAGGAATCAACAAATGCGCTTAGTAAACTACGTAATGGGTCGGCACCTGGTTGTGACGGAATTACAGTAGAATTCTTAAAATTCTTTTGGAGTAAATTAGGTAAATTGGTAACAAGCTCTTTTATTGAATCTTTTCATAAAGGTGAATATCATACACTGAAAGACAAGGAATCATCACTTTATTACACAAAGGAAAAGACTTAGAAGAGAACAGTTAACAAACTGGAGACCAATCACCTTGACTAATACAGACTATAAAATCCTTGCAAAAGTTCTAGCAGAAAGACTTGGTAACGTTATTCATAAATTAATTAACAACGATCAGGTTGGCTATCTGAAAGGTAGAAATATTGCAACAATTTTAAGGTCCATTGACGATGTAATAAACTACTTAAACACACGTAATGAGGTGGATATCTACTAGCAGTAGACTACTGTAAAGCCTTTGATTCAATATCCAGAAAATTTTTGTTACACGCATTTGATGTTTTTGGTTTTGGTGTGGACTTTAAAAGGTGGGTATATGTTCTTAACAACGGTAGTTCAAGCAGTATTAATCATGGAGGCTGGATTTCCGAACCTTTTGATATTTCCTGTGGTATCAGACAGGGTTGCCCTTTTTCACCTCTTGCGTTTGTACTGGCTGTAGAGCTGCTTGCGATCAAATTAGAAACAGTTCCATAGAGGGCATTAAAGTTCCACTTCCCCATTGCACAAGCCCAGTTCCTATTAAAATAAAACAAATGGCCGACGACAACAACACTTTTTCTGAGAAACAGAACAGACATGCTTACAGCTTTAGATATACTAACTGAGTTCGAAAGAATTTCTGGTCTTAGATTAAATACACAAAAAACTAAGGTTTTGAGAATGGGTAATAAGAATGAAGAGGAAAATATTCCATTTGCTTTGGTCAGTAAAATGAAAATATTGGGCATTTATTTTGAAACAAACAAAATGGCACGAGACATAGAAGACAACTGGTCTCATAGATTAGAGGTAATGAATTCCATCATTAAGGAATGGAGTAAACGGGACCTGAGTATTCAAGGTAAAGTTGTGGTTAATAAAGACCTTTTAATCAGCCAATTTATATACGTAATACAATCTATAGGTCTTCCCCATAGTGTACTAAAATAAAATAAATACAATACTATATAAATTCCTCTGGCAGAAAAAACAAAGTAATAGGAGGGCATTTGAAAAAGTAAAACGAAAAGTGATGGAAGGTGAGTATGGAGAGGGGGTCTTAAAATGTTAAACATGCTTGAGCTACAAAAATACTTTTATTTACAATGGGCAGGAAAACTGTTTGACGCGACTGAAAAACATAAGTGGAGTTTTATTCCGAGATGGCATTTGGAAAAGCTGGCAAAAGGTGATAGAATCTTCCATATCAACTGTAAAAGAAAAGATATTAAAGGACTTGAAAGAATAGACAATGAATTTTGGAAAGAGGTTTCTAATGACTTATTTAGAGAACAAGTCTGTCATTAAGATGGAAGATATTAATTGCAACAATTTTCAAAGTCAAATGATCTTCAATAATTTACTACTCACCTACAAACACAAAACGTTGTTCTTTCCAACTTGGCAAAAGAAAGGAATTGAAACTATTAAACAGGTCATTCATTCTCGAGAAAACCGTTTACTCACTCTGGAGGAATTACAAGACATGATAGGGCTAAACAGAGCAAATATCGTACTAGATTATAACATTTTAATTAACACTATTCCAAAGACTTGGGTTCAGTGGATACAGAACGGCGAAAAAGGAGATGGAAGTCAGAAATGCGAGGCGAGTCAGTTCAATAGGAAAGTAAAGGATATTAGGAAATTAGACTGTATCAACAAAAAACCAGTAACTCCATGTGCGTCTCAATTTTGGTTCAGAACATTTGGTGTCAGACTAGATACATCTATTTGGTCAAGAGCGAAAGACGTTACAACAGAAACAAGATTAAGAGTCCTGCATTGGAAAATCCTGCATAATATTTACCCTACAAATATTCTTCTAAGTAAAATGCAAGTAAAAGAAAATAATAAGTGTTCGTATTGTCCTGACACAATTGATTATATTGAGCATTTTTTCTATGATTGCCCACCTGTGCAAATGTTTGGTTGTTTATCGAAGATTTTATATACGTAAAAACAGATATAAGACTAAAGCTATCAGTTTTGGACATACTTTTTGGTATAAACAAATTTGATCTCAAACTTGCGAATTACAAATTCATTAATTACATGATTCTTTAGCTAAGGTGTGTATTAGTATTTTCAAAAAAACCAATTCTGTCTTCTCTCTACAACATATTTTTGAAAAAGAGTTAAACATTAGAAAGCATCACCTCTCCTTTAAGTAGACTTGAAACACACTATCTGATGCAGAACTTCTTTGCATATCTTTACCGAAACAGTTACCGCTACCGTTGGGAGAAGTATGTTGGGAAGCCTGTGTGTTTCCTTTCTCTGTCTCTCTCGCCCTCGTTCCACCCCTCCATCTCTTTCTCTCTCTCGAAATTGTCTTTCTCAGTTTGTCTGTCTGTCTGTCGGCTCGTTCGTTTGCTTGCCTGTCAATTTGTCTGTCTGCTTGTCCTTTGCTCCATCTCTCCTTTCTCTCTCTGTTATGGCATGAGAGTGACTCTTCTTTAATGTTCTTTACACGTTCACTAGTCGGTCGACCTACCTGTTTGTCTGACTGTCTGCTTGTCTCTCTCTCACTCACTCTCTCTCTCTCCGTCTGTCTGTCTGTCTGTCTGTCTGTCTCTCTCTCTCTCTCTCTCTCTCTCTCTCTCTCTCTCTCTCTCTCTCTCTCTCTCTCTCTCTCTCTCTCTCTCTCACGCGCGCGCTCTCTCTCTCTTTCTATCTATCTCTGTATGCGAGTGTGCATGCCTGTTTGCTTGTCTGTCCGTCTGACTCAGTGGCTCACCTCCTGTCGTTTTCTCTCTGTGGGTCTCCCCCCCCCCCCCCCGTCCCCCCCCCCTCCCTCCCCCGCCGCAACATCCCACTCTCTCCCTCTCTTTCTCTTTGACGCCGTCTCTGTCCGACTGTCTGTCCTCTGTCTACCTGTGGGTCTGTCTGTCCGTCTGTCTCTCTCTCTCTCTCTCTCTCTCTCTCTCTCTCTCTCTCTCTCTCTCTCTCTCTCTCTCTCTCTTTTGTTCTTCTTTGTTTTGTTTTTCTTTGGGTGGGTGGGTGGTGTCGTCGTAATGGTGGTGGTGGCGTGACGTGAGGAGCACTCACGCGCTTGGGTAAAAGGATGGGGAGGTCTGTTCCCGTCTTGGAAACTGGACCAACGATATCCTTTCAGGAGTGTGTACATACGGAATTGGTCGTTTATGCATACTGTTTTGCTTTGATACCGTGCCTTTAATATTTAACTACCATCGTTGTCATGTTCGAGAGGAGGGGTGGGGGTTGCGGGTGTGTGGGGGGGGGGGGGGGAAGGGGGGGAGGGAGAGAGAGAGAGAGAGAGAGAGGTGTGTTTTGTGTGTGTGTGGGGGGGGGGGGGGTGCAACACAAAATGAAGCTAGCAGATATTCTCCATCTCTCTCGTTACTTGGGAAAAACTGAAATGAAAGAAAATTTAAGTCTTTTGTTTAATCCATGTTGTTTTCTTTGTACATGCAACACATTGTCAGAGTGAGTGTGCCAGTTCACCACACATTAGAACACCAACAAACCCAGACACTTTGTATCAAACGCCAAAACATTAAAATCTGCAAAAAAAACATGTCCATTTGTAAATTAACAAACAGACTATGCATGGTGTGTATGGGACTGGTTGGAGGAAAAAAAAAAGAAAAGAAAAAAAAACAGAAAAAAAACACACACACAAAAAAACCCGTAGTGGAAATTGTTTTTGGTTTTTTTTTGCTTTTTGGTTTTTTTTTGGCAAATGAAGAGGACAGTGTGAA
>CM031627.1:26083634-26092978 GCA_018398815.1 Conus ventricosus
TATTATGAAACATCAGGAACACACACACAACACACACACACACACACACACACACACACACACACCACACACACACACACACACACACACACACACACACACACACACATTCGCGCGCGCACGCGCGCACGTGTATTTTACACGCACGCACACACTCTAAGTTTAAGCATATGCTTTTTATGAGTGAAAAAAAGAGAAAAAGCCGCTCGATCCCATGACGTAAAAGAAATGAAGCCTATAAACGTTAATACAAAGGTAAGATGGGCTGTTGCTTATAGCCCAGCCGACCAGGTGCATCATGTTTGCATTTTGGTGGTGGAACATCGAACACATTTTATCTTAATTATCCACAATCATTATGTAAGACATAATACCAAGAAAGATACACATACAGGCGTAGGCGTACGCACAAAAATACATGGTCGTGCGCGAGCGCGCGCGAACTCACACACACACACACACCACACACACACACACACACACACACACACACACACACACACACACACACACACACACACACACACACACACAACGCACCCATGCAAGCACGCAAACACACATATAAACACACGCGTCTCTCTCTCTCTCTCTCTCTCTCTCTCTCTCTCTCTCTCTCTCTCTCTCTCTCTCTCTCTCTCTCTCTCTCTCTCTCTTCGCACATTTTCAATAAGTAACATCCAAATTCATTCATCATTTCATCTTTGGAATTTCTAAGATATGCTTCATCTTCTTTAGTATTATTGTCATCATCGTTCCAAACATTAGTATCAGAGAGAGTAACTTCCCTAGCGTTTGATTTACCTGTCCTGGCATTAAAATATCCCATAATAATGAAAGTTAATTCTCCATACTGTTAAAAAAATATCGAGAAGACAGTGCTCAAGCAGATATATTCCATTTCTTATTTCTGTATCTAAATAATACGGGCTTGATGCTGGGGGAACATAAATGCCTAACAGTATAGTGTCGACATGTAAGCCACTAAACTGTTTAAATAGTTTCACAGCAATACAATTATCACATTCTAATGCACTTGTTTTCCCCCACTACTTAATTGTTCAGCATTCTATTGTTTGGTCAATCAGTGGGAGATTGCATCTCTTAAGAGATCCAAGTAAAGGTTGTTCTGTACAATTCTTAGCCACTCACAATGCTTGGGTTATTGAACAGCAGAGCTGACCACTCAGACTGTTCCATATCTTTTGACCTCCCTTGCATCCTTGAATGGATCCTCAAGCATAGGCTCAAAGATTGTCCCTTACATTTTATACTGTTTGAATAATGCTTTTAGTTTTTCAGCAACTTTTTTCCTCTCCACACCTTTGTTATGTTCCATTTTACTACCCTTCGCTGGCTGCTTTGGGGGTGCTGTTGGATTCTTTTTTTGAACCCTTGGCGGTGAGAACACCACAGAATTATGGACTGTGCTGTGTCTCTATTTGACACCAAGAGCACAGACACAATCAGCCGTGTCTCCCTGATGAGTCCGATCCAGCGGACGAAAGGCCTAGGAGCAGGCAATACAAATAAATGTGCCTTCGAGAGAGATTATGATGGTTCCCTCAGGCAGCTAGTGAAGGGTTTCTCATAGTTATAATATATTCCCCCATTTTCTTCATCTTCAATTTTTTTTTTTTTTTTAAGTTCAAATCTTTGCCAAGTCATTACTATAACGACTGAAGAATTGTTAACCTGCACTTGTTTTCCCCCACTACTTAATTGTTCAGCATTCTAATGGAATGTGTTCAACAAATCTAGAAATTGTCTTTTTTACCATAAGAACAACACCACCAGATAGACGGGATGTCGCAGCATCAGATAATTTCAATCCAGGTGACACAAAAAATATAAAAGAAGGAAACAGATATGAAGGGAAATTGGTCGCAAAAGTTTCTGACAAAAATAATAAAATAATTAATTCTGAATGTGTTTCCTCAGTTGACAACACGGAGACTACACATATATAGCACATAATGGGGCAAGTATCAAGTTTTTTTTTAAATTTCAAGGTGCCTTTTTGAACATGCTCTAAGCATGAGGGGTGTTTCAACATTGCTGAATCTAAATATTTCCTATTAAATTAAGATTAAACCTACCAAGAAAAGTAAAACACATTCAAAATAAATCTGTAAAGCGTGTCATTCAAAGGTTCATTTGGAACAAGGATCGTTTAGAGGAATATCAACAGGCCTTCGAGTCACAGGAGATACTAGATATTTTGAACGAAGCTGAAAATTCGATGACTACGATGTAAACCTGGCACTGAATAAATTTTTACGAATGTTTGACTCTTGCAGGCCAATGTATGAAAAAACATATTGTTATAGGTGAAAAGAACAACAGTTCCTGGTTCGATAGTGAATGTCGAAATGCAAGATCAACTTATTGCAACCTTGAAAAATTTTACATATTGCAAGAACGCAATACAAGTTGAGGAACTGGGCTTACTTAACTAGTAAACGAAAAAGAATACAAACATTTGCTTGTTAGAAAACAAAACGAAGATAAATTACGCATTCGGGCCCTACTCTTGAGACAAATAAAAATGACCCCAAGAAATTTTGGGGGACTGTTAAGTCAAAGGTGGAACGAAAGCACTAGAAAACCCATCACAATTGAAGAATGGCAGAATCACTTTCATAAAGTTTATAACGACTTTGAACAGGAAAAAACGAACTATATTCTGGAATCAGCGATTATTTTGTCCCTTTAGCTAATCAATGACAAACAATAATAATAGTGACACTAGTTCTGTTGTAATTTAGATACTTCCGCCCTTAAACTGGGAAAATAACAGAATTAGAGGTTAAAAATGCAGTACGATCACTTCGAAATGGTAAAGCTGCGGAACCGATGGATTCAGTTGTGAATTTTACAAGTAGGGCCCTCCATTAGTCGTTTCTTTTTTGACCAAATTTTTCAATAGACTGTTTGATTCCGGGACATTTCCACTCATGTGGTCAGAAGCAATTATCATCCTCTCATAAAAAAGGTAATGTTAATTTTCCGACAATTAACGAGGCATCTCATGTTAAATGTAAGTGGCAAATTATACACCTCTATTCTGAACAACGTCTTACAGAGTGGGTGGAAGAAAATAATGTAATCAATGAGTCACAGGCAGGATTCAGGAATGGTTAAATAGCACAGTCGACCACAAATTTACTTTAGTATCACTTGTACAGAAACAGTTGTCTTCTGGCAAAAACTCTATGCAGCATTTATCGAACTTTAAAAATGCTTCGATCTAGTGAATAGAAATAAACTGTGGTTAATACTGAATAAAAATGGTGTGAAAAGGTAAAAGGCATCATGCAATTAAAAGCATGTACCAAGTCGTTAAAGCTAAGTTCGGGAAACATGATTTTACTGAAGCCCTTACATGCCCCTCGTGGTTTGAAACAAGGTAAACAACCTAGTCCTATTTTTATTTTCGCTTTTCACAAATGAACTTGCAAATGACGTCGCATTATCTGAAAACATGGAATAATTTATCCCCCGATATTCTTCACATTTTTATTATGCTTTTTGCTGATGACGTTGTTCTCCTTTCACAAACTGTAATTGGTCTTCAAAAACAACTAGATAATTAACTAACACTGCCAATAAACTAGGACGATCGTGAATGAGGAAAAATCTAAAATTATATTTCGTAAAGGAGGGCAGTTGCCTCACGAGAAAAATGGTTTACAATGGTATACAATCGCAAGTTTTTGAATGAGTATAAATACTTGGGTGTCATTCTTTCCTACCGGTTTAACTTTTCGTATTCCTTGGAGGACAAAGGCGCTCAAAGCTAAAAAAAAAATTTTTTTTTAGTATTTTGACTTTTTTTGTGGCTCTAGGCGAAAATAACCCAAAATTTTTCTTCAAAATTTTTGGGATAGCCAGATCCAGCCAATTTTGACATAGGGCGTTGAAGTTTGGGGTTTAACGCAAACCATACATAATTGAAAGAGTACACCTTTTAGCTATTAAACGACTTCTGAATGTGAGTGTTCACACACCAAGTGCACTTATATATTCCGAATCTGGCAGATATCTGTTATGTATTCAGACTTTCATAAAATGGTTTTAAAGCATTGGGCTGAAATTGACCCGTATGGAAACAGCCGTATCCAGAAAATCCTATAAAATGTTATATAGTCTGCATTATAATGGCAAAAAAAAACTGTATAAATGTTTTGACATTATATAAATATTTTTTTTCGGATTTGTGGGGGAAAATAAAGGGGGTGGAAAATTTTAAAATGTTTTGTGCATGCCTTCAATCAAAGACTTGTTGACTGTTATTTACAAGGCTTAGAACGCTGCTATAACACAAAAGAAAGATTTCAGCTCTATTCTTCTTTTCGACAACTCTATGATGTTCCAGAATATTTGTCTAGAAATAAAAAAAATCCATATCTTAAAAAAATACTTGACAAGAATTCGACTTGGAGTTTCACAACTAAAATTCATAAGTTAGATTCTCAATTACAAGAATAAATAATGATTGTCCATTTTGTCCTGGGATTGAAGAATCTGAATTGCATTTTATACTAGTGTGTAATGAATACAGTTCTTTACGGAAAACCTTTATCCAGCCAAATACCATAGTCCCTTCAAATGCATTCAAACTGACTTTGTTACTTTTAGATGTTTAGAAATTGTAAAAACCCCTTGCTGTGTATTTATCTAAAGACTTTAATACTAGAAAAACCCCTTTTTGTACGATGTTTGATTTTTGATTCATTTGAATATATACTTTTGCTTTTGCCATTTCATTTTAGTATTATCATCATTTCCCCCTCACATTTCCAATTTTCATACCCCCCGATGACATGGGCAGATTTGGGCCCATCATTAAAATTTGTTTTGTTCGTTCGTTCGTTCGTTCTCTCTCTCTCTCTCTCTCTCTCTTCTCTCTCTCCTCTCCCCTCTCTCTCCCCTCTCTCTCCCTCCTCTCTTCATTCTCTCTCCTCTCTCTCTCTCTCACACACCACAAAACACACACACACACACAGAAAACACACAGACACGCACACCACCACAACAAAACACACACAACACACACACACACACACACACACACAAACACACACACACACACACACACACACACACACACACACACACACACACACACACCACACACACACACACACACACACACACACACACACGCACGCACACACAAAACACCCCACGCACACTGCCGTAAAACGCATAAACACAAAGCAAAACCCTGGATGCACCCCACCCTGGTCTTGGACGAATGCGTTTTATATTCCGCTGTGAGGGGATTATGATCTACGAGAGTTGTACCAGCGAGCGCCCCAAAGGAAGGGGGAGAATACAATGAGGTTGGAGACAGGGAGCTGCAACGCAAACTTTGGATTTAAATTTCCAGCACGTGCATTTTGTGATTTATAAAGAACGCAGTGGAGAGAGAGAGAGAGAGAGAGAGAGAGAGAGGGAGGAGAGAGCACAAATAAAAACGGCAAGTTTTTCGATGTTCAGGTGAGTGCGCTCTGCTGATAGTCATAATTTAAGCATCCTGATCTATTAATCATTAACATCTAAGAAATGTTTCTCAGTGGTTTCAAAAATCTACTGGTATGTTACACAGTTTTACACTTAAACATTTTGAACCTTCATTGCAGGAATGGTTTAAAAGAATGTTGTGGATTATTAAACCATTGTCTTTTCATTTATGTTGAAGTTTATTTTTTCTAAATTACTGACATAAAGATAATTTTTCCTGACTTGATGGATGGCTTAACCTGACGTGGTGGGCGTTTTTACACCGACATGACGGTGCTTCACCCTGATATGGCATTGCTTTACCCTGAGATGCAATTGGCTTTACCCTGATAGGCATTGGCTTTACCCTGATAAAGGCATTGGCTTTACCCTGATATTGCATTGGCTTTAACCCTGATATGGTAAATTTTCTTCACCCTGATATGGCATTGGCTTTAACCCTAATATGGGATTGGCTTTACCCTGATATGGCATTGGCTTTACCCTAATATGGTATTTGCTTAACCCTGATATGGCATTGGCTTTACCCCAATTTTGGCATTGGCTTTTCCCCTGATAGGCATTGGCTTACCCTGATTAGGCATTGGCTTTAACCCTGATATGGCATTCGCTTTACCCTAATTGGGATTCTATTTATCCTGAGAGAGCATTAATTTTACCTTAACATGACATTCGTTTTTCCCTGAAATGACAGTCGCTTTACCCCGACATGATATTCGTTTTAAAACCCCGATAGTCATTGCTTTATCCTAAAATGGCATACACCTTACCCTGGCACGAAGGTTCGGATTCCTTTAACCCTGCCATGGGGGTACTTTACTCTGTCTTTGCAAATATTTTACCTGGTTCATGGTGTGCACTTTACCCTGACATTGTAAAGGTACTTTAACCCTGACAATGGTGGGAACATTACCCTGACATGGTAGAAAACTTTACCCTGCCATGGTGGGTTCTTTACTCTGTCATGGTGGGCCCTTGACCTTACATGGTAAGACTTACACTGCATGGTAGGTACTTACCCTGCTATGGTGCGTACTTTTCTCTGTCATGGTAGATATTTAAACCCGTCATGGTGTACGCTTTACGCTGAAATGGCAGGTACTTTACCTTGACATGATGGATACGTTACCCTGACACGGCGGTACTTTGCCCTGATTTTGGGGGGGAATTTTTCCCGACATGGAATTTCTTTTTCCTGCCATGGTATGTACTTTCCCATCCAAAGGGATTTTTTTACTATGTCATGTGATGTTATCCGGCATGTTTGCGCTTCACCCCGACAGTAACACTTTACCGCTTTGGGGGCATTTTTTACCCAGACATGAACTTTACCCTCCATGGGGGTCTTTACCCCCTAAATAATTTTTCCCGCCATGATGGTATGCCATATGGGACTTTATCCTCCATGGGGGGCGATTTTCACGAATATAGGGGCTTTACCTGCAATGGGGGGGCGCTTTACCCGAATGATAATCACTTTATCCTGCCATGGTGGGGCTTTTAACCCACATTTAAAAGGGGCTTTACCCCCATGATGTGTGCTTACACGCATGGCCGGGGCTTTACCCCCACGTGGGGGGCCTTTAAACCCCGACAGAGGAACTTACTCTGTCAGGTGGGCGCTTGATCCTACAGGGAAGTATTTTTAACCTACATGGGAGATGCTTTGCCCGGGCTGGTGTGCGCATTCCCTGACATGAAGGCACTTTACCCTGACATGGGGGGGTACTTTACCAAGAAACGGACTTGACCCAAATGGTGGGCCCCTTTTACCCCACTATAAGTCCTTTACCAGACATTAAGTACTTATTCGATATGGGAACCTTTTCCTTGATTATACATACTTTTTTATCTCACAGGGGGGCGCTTTACCCTGATATGATGGTTGGTTATTGCCATGGCGGGGACTTTACCCTGACCCGGGGGTCTTTACCTTTAAAAGTAGGTACCTATCTTTTTTATTGGCGCTTTATCCTGACAAGGTGGATACGTTTTCCCTGACATTTTAAAACTTTTCCCGTCATGGTGTGCGCTGACCCTGCTTTTATAGGTATGTACCTTTTCCTGGGGGGGGCTTTCCCTACAAGGAGTACTTTTTTTACATTTTAAAATACTTTTCCCGGTCATGGTGTGCATTTTACCCTGACATGATAGGCATTTTTCCCTGCCATGGTGGGCATTTTATCCTGATATGATGGGTACTTTACCCTGCCATTGTGGGGCTTTATCCTGCCATAGTGTGTACTTTATCCTGACATGGTATATGCTTTACCCTGACATGGTGGGGACTATACAGTAACATGGTGGGTACAGTACCCTGGCACGATAAGTACTTCACATTGACATGGTAGGTACTTCATCTTCCCATGGTTGGCGCTTTAACCCTGACATGATAGGCACTTTATCCTGCATGGTCGGCGCTTTAACCTTACATGATGGGTACTTTACCCTGCCATGGGGGGTACTTTACCCTGACGTGGTGGGTACTTTATCCTGCCATCTAGTGAGCTTTACCCTGACATGGTAGGTAATCTACCCTGATAATGTTAGGTACTTTATCCTGTCATGGGTGCGCTTTACCTGCCATTATAGGCACTTTATCCTGCCATGGTGGGCACTTTACCATGCGATGGTAGGTTACATTACCCGGACATGGCAGATACTTTACCAGGTCATGGTGTGCGCTTTACCCTGTCGTGATAGCACTCTTTTCGGCCAAATGGTGGGTGCTTTACCCTGACATGATAGGCACTTTATCCTGTCATGGTGGGTGGTTCACCCTGACATAGTGGGTACTTTGCCCCTGACATGGTAGACACTTTGCCCGGTCATTGTGTGCGCTTTACCCTGAAATGATAGGCACTTTATCCTGTCATGGTGTATGCTTTAACCTGAAAAGGTTAGTACTTTATCCTGCCATGGTGTGCGCTTTTTCCCTAACATAATGAGTATTTTATTATGATATGCTGGTGGGGTTTATTCTGCCATACTGGGTACTTTACCTGACATGATGTATACCTTACCTGGACATGTCAGATACTTTACCCAGTCATGGTGTGCGCTTTACCCTGACATGTTGGGTACTTTATCCTGCCATGGTGGGGGCTTTATCCTGCCATGATAGTACTTTACCATGACATGGTTGTACTTTATCCTCCCATTGTGTTTTCTTTATTCTGCAATAGTGGATACTTATCCTGACATGGAGGGCGCTTTTACCCTGACATGACAGGTATCTTACCTGACATGAGGGGTACTGTACCCTGACATGGTTGGTACTATACCTGACATTGTGTGTACTTTATCATGCAATGGTTGGCGCTTCACCCTGGCACTTTATCCTGTCGTGGGTGGCGCTTTTATCTGAAATGGTGGGTACTTTACCTGACATGGTGTGCGCTTTACCCTGACAATGCACTTTACCCTGACATGTTGGTACTTTACCCTGATATGGTAGGTACTTTACCTGACGTGGTGGGTACTTACCCATACATGGTGGGGAAATTTTACCCTGACATGGGGGTCACTTTACCCTGACGTGGTAAGTATTTTACCCTCACATGGTAAGCATTTGACCCTGACATTTCAGGTACTTTACTCTAACATGGCGGGTACTTTACCTGACATGATAGGTACTTTCAATCTGCCATGATGTGCACTTTACCTGACATGATAGTCAATCTATCCGGCATGGTGAGCTTTTATACTGAAGGGTAGTCTCAATCTCTCATGGGTGTGCTTACCCCCCAAAGGTTGATTTTTCCTGCCCGGCGGGCGTTTTTTCTCCCAGGGATTGGTAACTTTACCCCGGACAT
>CM031627.1:26103978-26110448 GCA_018398815.1 Conus ventricosus
CAAACTGACTTATATATGCTTACTGGAAAATCTATGCCTTCGAAGTTCACCTCATGTTTGTATGCTTCATATTTGGAGACTCTGTCTGCGTGCTTTCCAACGTGATGTAAATGTGCCAAAACACACCAGATAAAACACTTACTGTCAGAATGTTTTATGTTTAAGACTGCTCGTTTTAAAACAAACTCTCTTGGGAGAGGAAGGTAAGAATTGCCAACTATAGGATAGAACTTTGTTTGCTTTAATCTGATTTCAAGGACTGTTCCTTCAGACCAGCCAGACCCCTTTAGCTTAGCCTCCTCACTTGCATGGTTAATAAACTGTAAGCATGTAATCAGCCCATTCAGAATTAAAGTCGTAATAGCTGATTACTTCTTTTTGTTTAGTTGAAACCAAGACTTGTATACTACTACCATCAGGTGTTATATAATCAATCAGAATGACTAACAACACTTTTACTGGTGGGTCAATTTGAAGAGACTCTGGGATTTTAGAGATAGCATGTGCTACGCTTTCATGAACATCTATGGGGTTAATAATGTCCATGTCTGATTCACTAAACATATTGTCTAATTGTTTGTCGCTACCTTCCAACAATACGTTGTTGGGTAGTTTTTCAAACTCAGACTCGCTTGTGGGGTTCATTTTAAAACCACAATATTTACATAATTAAAAACATAAATGTAAATAAAACTAAGTAAAAAATCAGCAAACGCGCTTTTATTCTTCACCCAAGCGTTGCAATACTTCAAGACACCCTAACCTTACAAGAACACCTCCCAATATTTTAGCTTTTTCTGAATCACTACAATCAATGTTCATCACTTTGATTGCTTCATCAAATAGTTCACTATGATTTTTTATTAAATTGTTTACATCATTCTCAAAACCAGATTCGCTAAAATCAATGTTTAATACTTTCATTGTTTCATCAAATAGTTCATTACAATTTTTTATTAGAATCATTAAATCATTTTTTAAATCAGATTCCCGTGTTTGGTCGCCATTTTTTAACCCACAATATTTTACGTACATAAAAAAATAATTGTAAATGTAAATTAAAAAAATACAAGTAAAAAAGTAAATTCAGCTGTTATTTATTACTCATAGTCTTTTTCTAATCTTAAAAACTGTTCCTTCACGGTCATTAGACACATGCAGATCAGCATCTTCGGGGGCAACATTATCAAGTAAAATGGCAAAAAGATTTATAACCGGTTGAGGCCAAGGGCCTTGTATTTTTCTAACGGCTTCCACTACACTTTCTCGTATACTTAGGCGTTCAAAACGTTTTGTTATAAATTCATCAAAAATGATCTTTAACTCTTCGTTATCAGCTCCTGCATTAATCGCCCACCCAAACTTGCCATACATTTCTAAAAGCTTTATAACTACTTCGGGCTTCATTTTTTAAACCAAATTAAAAAGAACAATTAAAAATTCATTAAGTAAGCCGCTGCATGGATCCGGGGTAAAAGAGTTTATAAACACAATCATAAGCACTTTAGTGCACTCTGTACTGCACCCGTAATGCACTCTGCCAAACAATCAATAATCTGCATGGCGTCATCAGCATCCGCAGCCTTTATTGATTGTTTGGCAGAGCATGAGTTGGCAATGTGCGTTGGTAAAGTATTATTGATTTCTGCCTTCCTTGTTAACACAGGCAACGAATCACCGCTCCAGCGCACGGGCACATCCTGTTCAGTCACAAAGCAACTGGCTGACATAACAGATGTCAAGTGGTCCTACCAGTTCCACTTGACATTTCCTGACACTCCTTCCACTTTGACGCACTTGACATTTCTTGACACCTCCTTCCACTTTGACACACTTGACACCCAGAGAATGTAGATATTTGTGTTCAAGATCGCCTCATTTTTATGTGCATGCAAGCCCCACTTTAAAGTAATGATTACTTCAGTTTTGGGGGTTTTGCATGTTAATTGGAGTTTTTTAGACGTTGATTTTTTTGTTTAAAAAGTGCTAGTTTTTGTAAAAAGCAGCAAGAAATGAAGAATTTTTTTGTAAAAAGAGGGTTTGCGTGCAAAATAAAATAGTGGGCTTGAACACAGATATCTACATTCTCTCATCACGAAGGGGACAGAAGACGCCTCTCTCAGTCCTTATAAACGACGAAACTAATTTTTTCTATAAAAACCGCGTGCCCCAAAATGTAAAACTCAAAGGGTGCAGTTCTGCCACTAAACAGAGAACGAAAGACATCGATGACAGATCAGTCACAGCCTTCAATCCCTTGTCAGCGCTTGAGGCATCTTGATAACCCTCTTTGGAAAAAAAAGATCTTTACGGCCTTGTCACTGCCAAGTCTGCTCTGTAGAACCAGGTGTGAGTCTACACCTACACGACAACCCAGACAGTCTACTGGGATGCGTCATCCAGGGAATGAAGGAATATACAGACTGACGACAACGAGTGGAAAACCAACAAAAGAGAAGCCCCCCCCTTTTATTTTATTTTCTGTTTTTTTTTCTAACACAGTGAAGAAATTCAAGACGTTCGATGAAACACAGGTTATACCGGGAAAAATTCTGAGAACACTCAGACACAACAACAACAACAAAAACCGCAAGCCACTGTCTGCCAGTTCTATCAAGACGATCATGTGATGAAGGTTTGCTTCAAAGAGGACTTCTGCGAGGTGAGCCCTCACACGTCGTTCACGACCTTCTACACTGACGTCACCCACACGTGCTCCGCACGAGCAGCCGCCGAGCCCTTTGAACAATAACGGCAACTCTGTTTCCTCTTTTCTCACATGAAAGGGCGACAACCTCGCCCACAGCAACACCACTGCCAGCGAAGGCCTTGGGGTACCAGAAAGTCAGCAGTGGATGGCAAACGTCAGGAGAGCCATCTGTGGACTGTCTCAGTGTCCCACAAAGTTGACCTTTATTGATACAAATGAGTTAGTAGCTATTTAAAGCCTATCAAGGCTGCACTTTGGGAGATTTCCAATAGTATATATATATAAAAAGCAAAACAAGGAAACGCTGTTTTCTATCAATCTTGAACAATGATCAAAAATGATTCAAAATAGACCTAAATCTGTCTGTTTATCTATGCGTCTATCTATCTATCTATCTACTATCTATCTATCTATCTATCTATCTATCTATCCTACCTATCTATCTGTGTGTCTATCTGTCTATGGTCTGTCTGTCTATCTCTCTGTTGATAAATCAATCAATCAATAACATAATCATCTATCCATCTATCTATCTACCTATCTTCTATCTATCTATCTGTCTATCTATCTATCTATCTATCTGTCTATCTGTCTATCTGTCTATCTATCTGTCTCTCTGTCTGTCTATCTGTCTGTCTGTCTGTCTGTCTATCAGGAACTGATGTTGACGAGGTGACAGTCCTGCTTTGGCCCCCGTGGTCAACTGGGCTACAAACGACACCACCTGAATCCAATTGTTCGGAACGTGGGGAGCGGGAGAGGGGAAAGGGGAAGGGATGGGGTGGAGGGAATGGGAGGACGAGAGGGAAAGGAAGTTATTCACATCTTTTCTTATGACGCAGCATGGAGACCATTAATTTTGTGTTTATTTACATCGACGCTTTCACTTTATTATTTTGCAGATAATTTCAGTCGTGATTTCAGAATTCTTAGCAATTTTTACTCCTGTGCTGCTGCTCCTCTCTGAGATGCCACAGTCCACAGGCAAAACAACGGGTGGAGCCCTGAGGTAAGTGGTAACATGAACACAACGATAGCATCACGAATTTTCTTTAACAGGGTGACGCTGGCTGCTGACATCATGGTCACCAGACCTAATGAACACCAGCAGAGGACACACGTAACGGCCAGAGTATTGATCAGGTGGACCGACGAAAAAAGTGGCCTTTTTAAGGGGTTAAGTAGAATTCTGTACGTGGGCATATGCACGTATATAGCAACTTGACAAACTATAATCAGTAAACATACGATAAAATTGAGGGGTTTCAATTCCTGTGAACCATACGAATCCTTGATCGGAGCTGTAATGTTGAAATAAGGCCAGGCGACACAGACCTGACTGGCCAGAGAGACCCCAGTGTGACAGCCCAGGAAGGAAAGGTGTTAGTGACAACAGAAGTCCACCAAACCAAATGACTGCACAAACTGCAATAGTTGAATGTTTGTTAAGTCTCCCCCGATTCGTTTGGGGCACAAAGGTGATTGTGTGATCCAACGTGGTGAACAAAATGATGAACATTGATACTTCACAGGACAAAAGGAACAGAACACCGTTCAACTTGCAAATCACACTGTTCGTCCACGTTTCGTTATGCTGAAATGTACTCTCCATAAAAGGTGGCATTTGCTATCAACACAACTCCAGTGTGGATTCCCATACAAATGTCCGCTAAATGCAAATGAACAATGATCCTTAAGAATTCACTTCCAAACAACTCTCTAAATGTGACAGAAAACAAATCAAAAAAACAAATCGATGAATTTCCGATGGCTAATACACACACAACCCAAAAGAAAACGGTATACAGATCAGATGGCATCAACATGCTACATGAAGGAAGTATGGCGTGAGTTGTTGAACAGGTTCTCTCACTTGAATGTTCCGGAAATAGATTGTCATAGCAAAGCCTATAATCTGAAGAAAAAATTCGTCTTAAATGATGGGTCTTTGAAAACAAATCCACCGGAAATCGGTCAACTTGAACCGCCTTTATGTCCAACTCAGTCAATTGAGGCATGTTTTTGAAGCCCACTATGCCGATTGCCTTTGAGGAAGAAAAAGATAATTCAAATATTCGAGATGGGGTAAGTATATAGACACTTCATCATTTAGTGTACAAACACATGTCTTCGAGATGTCCACCCTTTTCAAAACATACGGAACAACCTTGCGAAGTATATTTGTTATCTTCTGTAAAGGATACTTTGATAAAATAACCGTTTTTAAAACTTGGCAGGTTGATAGAAATACCCAAATCAAGTTTTTCTTACTTTGTTGTAGGAAAGATCGAGGAACTGCAAGTTGCTGAGTTTTACACCAGAAATATCCTGCATGAAACAGTGAGGCAGACTCAGATGAGTTAAATAATCACTGTTCCTTAAATCAGCCAATGATATGCCGGAGCCCGGTGCATCTAAATAGCGAAGCTGAGAAAGCAGTCAGCAGGAAACGATTTTCTACACAGAAAGGACAGTCCTTGACACGGCAGCTCTCAGGACAGATTACGTCACACACCAGCTCATCATCCTGCAAAGGGCACTGTGCCAATCCGTCACACAGGTGATCTTCATGCACACACACTGTGGAATCTCTACACTGATAATAATCAGGGCAAGTCACACTCTCACACTTTTGTTCATCTTCGCCGTAGACGCAGTCAGAAAATCCATTGCATCGGGTGTAGACAGGGAGACAGTACAGCCACTCTGCTGTGCATTGATAATGAGTGTCTGGACAAGATTTATCACCTTTCATCACCTGCCGAGTAAGTAAAGTATCCAGTACCATCTAAGTTGATGTAAAATGTTTGCATTGAGACATCTCTTTTCGCTGGAAAATAGACTGCCCCTTCTTCTGGACAATCCAATTCATCAGAATCGTCCAAACAGTCTGAATGTTCATTGCAATGCTGACTCCACAATATACACCTAGAGTCAGAGCACAAATACCCATCACATGAAGAATGTTGACAGAATGACTCATCACTGTGATCTGGACAGTCCTGTCTGAAGTCACAAACCAAAGTGTAATGCATTGTTGTGGTGACGTCATCACACTTAAACATGGCGTAAGTATCTTCACGCAGAACATCAAAGGGAGATAACTGTGAATTCGGCATATCAACTGACATTCATAGCCACGTGAATATGTGAAAGAGATGTGTAGCAGTTTCTATCGAGGTTGGAAATAAAAAATCCATGGGTCACGTGTTTATGTGGACAAACAAGTAGAGCCTGCTGGGTGTTTGTGAGAATGAACTGTGGAACGCGCAAACGAGCTAGAAACGCTTCAGAAGGAAAACAGTCTTGGTGATTTGTGCTCAATTTCCACAAACGGCGGAATATGCATGAGGCTCAGTAGTTGTGGTAAGTTCCATTGAGAAAAGCTCACCTAAATGGTTTATCCTTGAGGGACGGTATTAATCCTGTACCTGGCTATAAGTCCGTGTACATTATGGTGTTAAGAGAATTTCTCACTTGATTTGAGTCAAGGGGCACCTAGACATGAAAAATCACGGAGGTGATCGGGCACCACCCTGGTACATTTTGCGTAATGGCCGATTCAAATATGGCCGCCACCCGCCGCCCCGTGAAAATCCTAACTTTTGTGTTTTTGACAATATATACACTTGTAACACTTCTAATCCAACTGATTTGGTGTGCTGAGTTCATTTCTGGTATTGTTTGTCCATTTGGGGTCATTCTTGCCTTTAAATGCATGGTTCAAGGTAATTTTCTTATACTGCGGTCTTGCGTAACC
>CM031627.1:26118270-26125770 GCA_018398815.1 Conus ventricosus
ATATATATATATTATATATATATATATATATAATTGTGTTAACAAAACACTGTCAAAATCGTTAGATGCCAACTCAAAACATGACCATCCAACAAAATGAAATCAACACAGCAAAGAGGGTGGAAGAAAGGAAATCTTGCAATTGCACCAGAAAGGAGCAGTGCCCACTAAACAATAAATGTCTTCACAACAACATTGTATACCAGGCTACTGTGACATCAGAAAATAAAACAAGAAACATACATAGGGATCACTGAAAACCACTTCAAAACCAGATATGCAAACCACAAACAGTCATTTAATAAAGAAAAATATAAAAACCAAACAGAACTGAGCAAATATATCTGGAAACTTAAAGACGCAAAAACAAGCTACAATATATCCTGGAAAATCATAAAAAGAGCATCACCATACAGCAATGTTTCAAAAAGGTGCAACCTATGTTTTAACTGAAAAATGGTTAATACTATGCAAACCACACTTAGCAACTTTAAACACACCAAAACAGAAATAGTAAACAACTGCAGGCAGAAATGGAAATCGTTGTTAGTGAACACACCCAAAAACAAAAACCTGAAAGCCCCCCAAAAACACGTGCAGCCAACCCGCACGTGCAAACAACCGCAAACGGGAGCCCACACGCTATATAACATCGGCGGTGGGCAAACCAAAAACCATCCTGATGACAGCGCAACACGCTCGAAACAAATTTGTAGATAGTTTTAAGATTCCTCTTTTAACTTGTTTAAACTAATGTTGCTCCCCAAGGGGTTGATCACTTAAAAAAATTTTTTTTAGGCATTTTAAAATATATATATATATATATATATATATATATATTTTAGACACTATTTAAAAATGACTAGACCAAACAAGCAAGTTATCATCTCTCAACGTTTCGGCACTTGGCCTTCCTCAGGGCACGCTTTATTACTGCACTGACTCACAAACAATGCCTTTTCCTCCACCACTCCCCAAGAACAAAGCTCATGTGACGGTCAAGATTCAAAGTGTTTAGAACAATGTTCAGAAAATTTTCTCTAGTTGAATCTCCATATTCTCTCACATGTTCTAACCCAACTCACCAACAGTCCCCAGCTGTTAGCCTACTCCCCATCCCCCTTCTCTCTCTCTTCTCTCCTCTCTCTCTCTCTCCTCCTCTCTCTCTCTCTCTCTCTCTTTTCTCCCCTCCCACTCCCTCCTGTCTCTCTCTACAGCAAGGTGTGATTACACACACATATGTATACAAAAAGATTCACATGAAAAGGCATAGATGAAACAAGCATACATAAAGGCATATTAGTTGAGCAACCTCTTCCTCATGTCCATCTTTAGCACTACCCTCCCCCCACATACTCCCTGTCCTCCACCCCCCCCCCCCACCCAACCAATGATAACACAACACAACATTGATCAACACAATTAGTTATAGACGCACGCACACACACACACACACACACACAACACACACACACACACACACACACACACAAAACACACAGAAATTATGTACAAAGAAGTAAATGATGAAAAGTCTGTTATCTTACTCTTGCTGGTTACTAACATATTGTAGAAATGGACATCAGACAATCATTAATTTAACTGCACATTGTGAGGGGAAAAGTTTAGGATACAATGAGAATTTTTAAATGCATCCTCTCCTTTCCTCAATGATGAAAAAGAAAAAAAGATAATACATTCTTGTATCGATAAACACGCATTACACCACCAGGGAAGAAGGGGTAGGGGGGGAAAATCGAATAGCGACTGAAAAAACGCTAGCAAACAGTGTTTAAGTCATCAGGCTGAATGGTACGCAATTTGTGGAACCAGAAAGCTTCCCGTTTGAGTTTATACTCCACGTCATCTGACAGAACTTTTTCGATTGCAATGCAGAGGAGATTGAGGAAGGAGTGCCCGGGTTTTGATTGAAATTCTTAGTTACTAGAGTTCCAGAGTTGTTTTTTTATGTTGGATCTGTGTTGGTATAATCGAGTTTTAAGGGAGTTTTTTTGTAACTCCAACATACTGGCTGTGGGACATTTATCGCAAAAGAGTAAGTAGATCAAATTAGTGGTTTCACAATCATGTGATGCCGAATCGAAAAGGATTCATCAGTTTTCGCACTGTAAAAGGAACCTGTCTGGACAAGATGTTGCTCACAGACAACACATTTTTTCTTACATGGAAAGCAGCCCGCTGGTTTTGTTTCTGACTGGCATATAGGCAGAGCAGAGGGGATAAGAAAAATTTTAAGGGTGCGGGTATTCGTTTCCCCCAGGATTGGGGGATCAGGGAATAGCCTTTTGGAGTCAGAGACTGGACTGTAGGATTGGGTCTAGCTCTTGGAACCATTTGCGGATGGGGGTGGGGGGGGGGGTTGGCAGGGTTGTGAGTGGTAATTATTGGGATGCGCTCAGTGTGCTGTTTGGGTCTGTACTGAAGTGTTGAACATCTTGGGAGACATTTGACTTAAACCAAGGCAGAAATCAGGCACTGTGCCTTGTAGCCACGAGCACGAAGCTGTTCAAACAGCTGGGTGCATCGTGACTCAAAGTCCCGCGGCTCTGGAACACAAACGTTTCAAGCGCAGAAAGAGACTGTAGGGGAGATTTTGTTTGCAGTGGTAAGGTGGCTTGAGGTGTAATGGAGGTATGAATGAACATCAGTGGGTTTGCAATACAAATCTGTTTGGATGTATCCGTCTTCTATTTTTAAGAGGATATCTAGAAAGGGAGAGAAAACTGCAGAAGAGCTGACGGTGAATGTGATGGTGGGATGGACTGTGTTAATGTACTGTGTGAATGTGTCAAGACCATGCAAATCTCCCAACCAGAGGAAAAGGATATCGTCAATATAACGCTTCCATAACTCACTGCACACAAGGACAGGACTATTGTTCGGCAGTTCCTGCTCGAGCCATCCCATGAAAAGATTGGCTACAACTGGGGCCATGGGAGTGCCCATAGCAGTGCCCGATATCTGGTGGTACATTGATCTTCAAAATAGAAAAAGTTGTTAAGGACATGTTCGACTGTTTGGAGTATAGCCTGAGTAGGTGGAGCGTGAGGGAGAGGGTTGTTGTCAAGATAGTGGTGCAAGGCCGCCATCATGTCCTGGTGGGAATGTTAGTATATAACCCTACTACATCTATGGTCACTAGCAAAGCATTATGGAAGGGTCCGTGTACATTGTTCCATTCTTCAATGATTCTTAACATGAGGGTAGAGTCTTGAATGTAGCTAGGCAGATTGTGCACAATTCCAGCAAGCCAGTGCTCCACAAGTTTGCAGAGTTTTTCTGTAGGTCCTTGAACACCAGATACGATGGGTCGACCAGGGGATCTATCAAGGTTTTGTGGATTTTGGGAAGGTGGTACATTATGGGAGTTCTGACTTTCCTTGGCTCAGTGACTGCCCATTTGTACGTCTTCTCATCTAGGTGTCCTCCCGAGTGGAGTTTTTCAACAATCTTGTCTGAGGCTTTAGCTATCTGAAATGTAGGGTCCTGCTTGACGGCTTGGTAACGTGACGTGTTGGTCAGCTGTCTGTTAGCTTCACGAATGTAATCTGAAGTGTTCTGTATCACTGTAGCACCACCTTTGTCAGCCGAGCTGACACGGATGGTTCTGTCCCTAACCATCTTTTGAAGTTCACCAAGGGCTTGCCTTTCTTTTATCTTCAGATTGTCACATGGTTGTTTGGGTATGTGGCTTGCTGCGCGATCCTGTAAGATATTGCAGTAGGCATATATATATATATATATATATATATATATATATATATATATAATATATATATATATATATATATATATATATACACAAAGAAAAAAGTTAAGCACCCCCAATGGTTTTTAGTTTGAAGAAACTGAAATTCGTTTTTGTACAAAACTATTTAATGTGGAACATTTTTGTCTTTTGTTTTTATTAAATAAAGATATTGACAACATGAAAACACAACAAATGATATACAAAATCATAAACAGAATGTGGTATAGCTAAAGAAAGATTAATGACATTTTCACATGAAAAAATGCCCATGAAAAGTATGGTCATTACAAAACCATAGTGCTTAATCAAAGTGGCAATTTCATTTGAAAACATTGCCATGAATCTCCATAAACCAAAGAAAAATGAAAATGTTCAGTAGCGTGTGAATCCGCCCTGAGCCTGGATGACCGCCTCAACCCTGCGTCGCATCCCTCCAGTCAGTCGCCGGATCTGTTGCATCGTCAGTTGCTGCCACTCCTGATGCAGTGCAGCTTCCAGTTGATGCAGATTTTGTGGAGGAGGGTCCAAGGTCTGCAAACGACGGCCAATCATGTCCCAGATGTGCTCCAGTGGATTGAGGTCTGGGCTCATGGCAGGCCATGGCAGGGTCTGCACTGCTTCTTGCTGGAGAAAGCCTGTTACTGCTTTAGCACGATGAATCCTGGCGTTGTCATTCATGTACACTGGTCTGATGGCAAGTGGGTGGTTGTCAAAATGGGGCACAACGACCGGCTCAAGGACATCTCGGATGTACCGTCCGCCTGTGAGAGTTCCTCGAATGGTAATCAAATCCAGCTTGCAGTCGTGTGAGAGGCACCCCCAGACCATTATGGAACCGCCACCGTGAGGAACAGTTGCCTGTATGTTCCTGGGCGCATAGGCTGTATTTGGGCGTCTCCAAACCCTTGATCTTCCATCAGTGACGTGCAGCAGGAATCGGCTTTCGTCTGACCAGTGTAACTTTCTCCAGTTCCTCAGGTTCCACCCCCGCCGAGCGAGACACCAGTCCAAACGCCGTCTTTTGTGGTGGTCAGTCAACAGAGGGTGCTTGATAACCCTCCTCGCCTTATATCCATGGGCTTTTAAGCGGTTCTGCACTGTTCTTGTGTAAAGTTGTCTGTTAGGCATCCACTGTCGTTTCAAGCTGGTGCTTGTGGCGAATGGCTCATGGCGTATCATGCGAAGTAGAGCCCTGTCTTCGCGCTGTGACGTTGCATGTGGTCGGCCAGATCGTGGGCGGTCCTGCACATGGTTGGTTTGCTGGTGTTTCCTCACCAGCCGGCTGATGACAGTGTAGTGGAAGCCCAATTGACGCCCGATTTCTTTTGAAGGACATTCCAGTGGAATGTATGCTAATAATGTGCCATCTTTTGGCCTCTGCTATCCTCCTTCGCCCCATATTTCTTTGCAAAGAATATCTTTTCTTAAAACCAACTGTGATTACTAAACTGGATGACTCACCAAACCTCAATTTTAAAAATTTCAAAAACCGTAATGCACGTGCATGCCACACCATGACTATGCTTTACATACACGCCTGACTGGTTTTATCCTTTCAATGACACACCATTCTTGACAAAATTGAAAATTTTAGGGTCATACATTGTTGTTGTCAATTCTGACAGTTGAAAATATAAGGGGGTGCTTAACTTTTTTCTTTGTATATATATATATATATATATATATATATATATATATATATATATATATATATATATATATATATAGGGGGAGATAGCATTCATATCTGCAGTGGTAGATGATTCTGCCTAACTAACAGTATGTGCTTGAGTGGGTGAATGGGGAAAATAAAATAAATGCTTCTCAAAATGAGCCTTCAGCAAGCTTATATTCTCCAAGGGTGAGACATCCTCCAAGAGAAGCATTTATTTTATTTTCCCCATTCACCCACTCAAGCACATACTGTTAGTTAGGCAGAATCATCTACCACTGCAGATATGAATGCTATCTCCCCCTATTTCTTCAATCTAAGACATAAGAGCAAGCTTTGTTTATAATTCAATATTTCTTGCAGTCATTGCAACACCAAGCTGCTCTGTAAGTTGCTGGAACGGTGCGGTACTTATCCTTGGAATTTATTAGTTTGTTGTATATATATATATATATATATATATATAAAATATATATATATATATATATATATATATATATATATGTGTGTGTGTGTGTGTGTGTGTGTGTGTGTTAAAAGGTAAGGTTTAAAACTATCTACAGCGCTGTTTCATGCGGATGCAATCGTCAGGATGTGGTGGGTCTGTGCTGCCGGTGTTTTATAACTGCTTGTGTTGTCTGTCATCACGTGCTGTCTGTGTTTTTCGTGCGCTTCTGGTTCTTGTTCACTGATAGGAATTTCCACTTGTGCCTGCAGTTGTTAACCATTTCTATCCTAGTATTTAAAGTTGCCAGTTGTGGTTTGCATAGTATTATGTACTTTTCTGTTGAGCATAGGTTACATCTTTTTGAAATGTTGTTGTATGGTGCTGCTCTTTCTATGATTTTCCAGGATATATTATAGTCTATTTTTCTCTTTGAGCTTCCAGATGTATTTACTCAATTCTGTTTGGTTTTTGTATATTTCTTTGTTAAATGACTGTTTGTGGTTTGCATATCTAGTTTTAAATTGATTTTCAGTGATACCTATATATGTTTCTCCTGCGTTCTCTGATGTTGCAGTGGCTTGGTACACAATGCTGTTGTAGAGGCATTTGTTGCTCAGAGGGCACTGTTCTTTCTTGATACAGTTGCAAGATTTCCTTTCATCACCCTCGTGATGCTCATGCTCAAACCAACCAACGGACATCACACTAAATTGGCAGTACAACCATTTCAAATAGACAGACAGACAGACAGAGAGACAGGTAGATAGGTAGATAGATAGATAGATAGATAAATAGATAGATAGATAAATAGATAGATAGATAGATAGATAGATAGATAGATAGATAGATAGATAGATAGATAGATAGATACATACATACATACACACATACATTGACGGAAGAACTGTTAGCCTACACTTGTTTTCCCCTACTACTCAATTGTTCAGCATAATATTGTTTGGTCAATCAATGGTCGATCCAAGTAAAGGCTGTTCAGCACAATTCTTAGCTGCTGACAATGGTTGGGTTATTAAACAACAGAACTGACCTCTGAGACTGTTACACATCTTTTTACCTCCCTTGTATCCTTGACTGGATCCTCAAGCATAGGCTCAAAGATTCCCCCCCCCCCCCCCTACATTTTGTTCTGTTTATATATCAATTTTAGTTTTTCAGCAACTTATCTCCTCACCACTCTTTCTTTCTGTTTCATTTTCTACCAATCGCTGGCTGCTTTGGGGTGCTATTGGATTCTTTTTCTTTTAACGCTTGGTGGTCAGAACACCACAGAATTAAGGACTGTGGTGTGTCTCCATTTGGTGCCCAGGGAGCACAGACGCAATCAACCGTGTCTACCTAATGAGTCCGATCCAGTTTGCATAAAACTTAGGAGGAAGCAATATGAATAGATCTGTGTTCATGAGGGTTTTCGATGGTTCTCGTAAGCTGCTAATGAAGGGTTCAACTTTTTTAACTTGCATCTCTAATTTCAGGTTCTCATTTTCTTCCTCTCCCTCCCATTTCACACCCTCTTTGTACTCCCAGTTCTTAGAGTACAGGGAGTACAATGGGAACGAAAAGATTCTGTCGGTCTGTGTGTCTGTCTGT
>CM031627.1:26135770-26163270 GCA_018398815.1 Conus ventricosus
TCTGTATTGAAGGAAGGTCAAGCAGGTATCGCATAGTTTTAACTGGTGTGTCCTTCGTGGTTCCCAGGATCAATCTCATTGCTTCATCTTGAATTCTAATTCAAGAAGATTGCTGTTGGACAGTGTTTTAAGCCCTAATCCAGAATCAATAACACTGAGTACAAGTGCGTGATACAGTCGGTTGAGACGCGCGCGCGCGCGCGCGCACACACACACACACACACACACACACACACACACACACACACACACACACACACACACACACACACACACACACACACACACACACACACACGTGCGCTCACATGCATACACGTTCAAGAATTTAGCGTGTAGTGGAAAAATGGGTAACTGACCGATCAGCCGTAGCGCCTCGCCTAACGCTTGTCTTGGAACTGTGTGAAGGAGGTCAACGTTGTCGGGTAAATGATTGTCAGTTGACAGAAGTCATCGAAGGTGGTGAGGACCCCTTGTTCGAACCTTTCTCTGAGAGTGAAAGGGAGACAAATTATCCACTCGGACCACGGAGCATCAGTTGTGGTACTTGAGGCTCAGTCAGCTGACGTTGTCTGGCAAACAGACCGAGCCCAATCACTTGAAGAACAGGAATCTTTGGCTTGTTCTGATGGTATTGCTGTGAGGCACTATGTTCATGTTATTGTCGAGCGGGTCAGAGTGCGTGTTGATTGCGTTTCTTAGCTTTCTGTAGGATAAATACTGTGTGAAAGTGACCTCAGAAGTCGTTGAGAATTTTCGATGTCCATTTTGTGAGAAGTGGCTGTTTGCTAGGCTATTATGTATTTATGTGTGTAGATTTTAACGTGTGGAAAAATGCAGTTAAAGATGAATTCAATGTGGATTTTTGTGAACATGGTGATAGAGAGGGAACGTGGATGAGGTTTCCATAAAAAACATTAAAAAAATGGACGTTGAGAAGAAAAGAGAGAACGGAAAAGGTACGGGAAGAAAAAGAACAACACGACACAGGGGAAAGAAGAGGAAGCCGGACAGATTAGCGTTCGAAGAACGTGATCTGGGCGACAGAAGTGGAAGCCAGATCTTTAACGCAGGGGTTAGGCATCAAAGACAAACTGGAAAAAAAATCCAAGAGCCACAAGTGGGGGAAGAAGCACGAAAGGAGAAGACTTCTACGTTTAAGCAAAGCCCAAAAGCCAGATGTGGGTAAAGAAAAAAAAAGAAAGAAAAAGACTCCGATGTCAAAGAAGAGTCCATAGAGAAGACCACAGAGAACCAGTCCAGGAACCTGGTGTCAGTCAACATAAGGCATCACCATCACTCGGTGCAGAAGCATGTTTGAGAACTGTGGTGTGTGTGTGTGTGTGTGTGTGTGTGTGTGTGTGTGTGTGTGTGTGTGCGTGCGTGCGTGCGTGCGTGCGTGCGTGCGTGCGTGCGTGCGTGCGTGCGTGCGTGCGTGTGGGTGTGTGCGTGCGTGCGTGCGTGCGTGTGCGTGCGTGCGTGCATGCGTGTGTGTGTGTGTGTGTGTGTGTGTGTGTGTGTGTGTGTGTGTGTGTGTGTGTGTGTGTGTGTGTGTGTGTGTGTGTGTACACCAGGCCAGGCAATAAACCATTATAGCATATAACTCGGGATAAGGAAGTGTTTAGCTCCAAGTCTCTATCATATATTTTATGGTGCATTTGGATCTTCATATACGATCACAAATGGAGCAGAAACAATATTTCTTGTTCTCAATCGTATCAAAAGAGAAGCGACTCGAATTCGTAACACCCCATTCCCAGACAGAACTGAATGTTTGAAGGGTGCATGGGTGCGCATATGCGTGCATAAGTGCAGAGGTAACCTTGGTGTGTTAAGCCTGACAAATATACTACGCTTAGTACACTTAATCAATACCATCACGATTCCTCCCTCCTGGACATGGTTTGATCACAGATCAGAGAGCAACGAACATCGTCAACGTCAACATCACCAACATTAGGACAGTGTGTCCAGGTGTTGACTATTTCCTTCGTCAGAATCAAACAAAATACACGATGCTGCAAGTTAATGCCGCAGACTGTCAGCACTTGCCCCAACCCACAGCTCACCAGGGAGTGGTGTATGGTGTGTGTGGCAGTTCCTCTTCTTTCTGTAATATTCGTGCACAAGACGCAGAAAATGGAGCCGTCAGACTTGATCTTCAGCGCCTGGCCTACTGGTGTGACGGCAAGCACTGGAAAACCAAAGTGACTCAACTGACTAATGATAGTTTCCGAGATTATCATTATGTGGTATGCGATTGCCACGGGCCTGAAGAAGTATTTTACCAGTCTTATGATTACTGCGTGGCCCACAGCAACAATCCTGAGGTGAAAATTGATTTTGTTAATGTTGAATTTAAAAGCTTTGTTATAAAACACACATCACGTCATTCTGGCTATGTGATAGTCCCGACTGTAATATTTGGGCGGCTTTACTGCGAGCTGAAATGGTCTCCTGGGTTCGTAATTATGATCAGTTTTCAGCAGTCAGACTCTCTACACGATTGCGACCCAGTATATAAACAAGTGTTTGAAGTCAAGTATCAGAAAGCAGGTGAGGCTCTGGCCAATGTGGAGGGGGTGTGTGGGTCCCTTTCACACCAGCAAGGATGTTCCCTGCATCCACCATTCACATTCAGCTCGAGGTCACCTTCATCGAAATAAACACCCGATTCTACTTTTCTGCTCTGCCTGAGGACGCCCAACCTCACACGCTGTCCAGCGGTTTGTTCAATTGTTCCGTGGCTCATTATTCTCACTTTCAGGACCATCTGGACTGTAACCTGAAGACGGAGTGTGCCGATGGAAGAGACGAAACAGAGCACTGTCCTTTCAGCAGTCCTTCCTGCCAGGGTCTGGTGGCTTCACACGACAAGTGTTTAATGTTCATTCGATCAGTGTGGTTACCCCATCCTTCTTTCTTTGAATATCGCTGCAGAGCCATGGGTGGGACTCTGGCTTCAATCAAAACCAGGGAGGAACAAGAGGACCTGCTATACATCTTGAAGTACTTTACACGTGTCTACATTTTGCTCGGTTACACCTCGGGCTGGTACAAAGTGCCGTTCATATACAGCAAGTTCCGTACATGGTCTAGCAACACGCTGATCTACAACATGAATCACTTCCGTCTACACAGTCCATACCATCCCTCAAGGATAAAGCATGTAGGTGAGATTAACCCAATGGAACTTTTCACAACTACCAAGCTTCAGACACATTCCGCTATTTGTGAAACAGAGTACAGCTCACCCAGACAGCTTCTTTCTCAAGCGTTTCTAGCTCGTTTCCGCGTTCCAAAGTTCATTCTCACAAACACCCAGCAGGCTCTACTTGTTTGTGCACATAAGCACGTGACCCATGGATTTTTTATTTCCAACCTCGATAGAAACTGCTACACATCTCTCTCACATTTTCATGTGGCTATGAATGTCAGTGATATGCCGAATGCACGGTTATCTCCCTTTGATGTTCTATATGAAGATACTTACGCCATGTTTAAGTGTCATGACGTCACCACCACAATACATTACACTTTGGTTTGTGACTTCAGACAGGACTGTCCAGATAACAGTGATGAGTCATTTTGTCAACATTCTCCATGTAATGGGTATTTGTGCTCTGACTCTGGGTGTATATTGTGGAGTCAGCATTGCAATGAACACTCAGACTGTCTCGACGATTCTGATGAATTGGATTGTCCAGAAGAAGGGGCAGTCCATCTCCCAGCGAAAAGAGATGTCTCATTGCAAACATTTTACATCAACTTAGATGGTACTGGATACTTTACTCGGCAGGTGATGAAAGGTGATGAGTCTTGTCGAGACACTCATTATCAATGCACAGCAGAGTGGCTGTACTGTCTCCCTGTCTACACCCGATGCAATGGATTTTCTGACTGCGTCTACGGCGAAGATGAACAAAACTGTGAGAGTGTGACTTGCCCTGAATATTATCAGTGTAGAGATTCCACAGTGTGTCTGCATGAAGATCACCTGTGTGACGGATTGGGACAGTGCCCTTTGCAGGATGATGAGCTGGTGTGTGACGTCATTTGTCCTGAGAGCTGCCGGTGTCAAGGACTGTCCTTTCTGTGTAGAAAATCGTTTCCTGCTGAACTCTTCCCTCAGCTTCGCTATTTAGACGCACCGGGCTCCGGCTTATCATTGGCTGATTTAAGGAAAAGTGATTCCTTAACTCATCTGAGTCTGCCTCACTGTTTCTCGCAGAATATATCTGGTGTAAAACTCAGCAACTTGCAATTTCTCGATCTTTCCTTCAACAAAATAAGAAAACTTGACTTGGGTATTTTTATCGACCTGCCAAGTTTGAAAACGGTTATTTTATCGAACAATCCTTTACAGAAGATAACAAATACACTTCGAAAAGTTGTTCCGTATGTTCTGAAAAGGGTGGACATCTCGAAGACATGTATTGGTACACTAAATGATGAAGTGTATACATACTTACCCCATCTCGAATATTTGAATTTATCTTTTTCTTCCACAAAGGCAATTGGCAGGGTGGGCTTCAAAAACATGCCTCAGTTGACTAAGTTGGACTTAAAGGCGGTCCCAGTTGACCGATTTCCTGTGGATTTGTTTTCAAAGACCCATCATTTAAGACGATTTTTTTCGTCAGACTATAGGCTTTGCTGTGACAATCTATTTCCTGAACATTCAAATGAGAGAGCCTGTTCAGCAACTCAAGCCATACTTCCTTCATGTAGAATGTTGATGCCATCTGATCTGTACACCGTTTTCTTTGGGGTTGTGTGTGCGTTAGCCATCGGAAATTTATCGATTTGTTTTTTGACTTTGTTTTCTGTCACGGTTAGAGAGTTGTTTGGAAGTGCCAGTGAATTCTTAAGGATCATTGTTCATTTACATTTTGCAGACATTTGTATGGGAATCCACATTGGAGTTGTGTTGATAGCAAATGCCACCTTTTATGGAGAGTACATTCAGCATAACGAAACGTGGACAAACAGTGTGATTTGCAAGTTGAACGGTGTTCTGTTCCTCTTGTCCTGTGAAGTATCAATGTTCATCATTTTGTTCACCACGTTGGATCACACAATCATCCTTTGCGCCCCAAACGAATCGTGGAGACTTAACAAACATTCAACTATTGCAGTGTGTGCGGTCATTTGGTTTGGTGGACTTCTGTTGTCACTAACACCTCTCCTTCCCGGGCTGTCACACTGGGGTCTCTCTGGCCAGTCAGGTCTGTGTCGCCTGGCCTTATTTCAACATTACAGCTCCGATCAAGGATTCGTATGGTTCACAGGAATTGCAGCCCTCAATTCTATCGTATGTTTACTGATTATAGTTTGTCAAGTTGCTATATACGTGCATATGCCCAAGTACAGAATTGTACTTAACCCTTTAAAAAGGTCACTTTTTTCGTCGGTCCACCTGATCAAGACTCTGGCCGTTACGTGTGTCCTCTGCTGGTGTTCATTAGGTCTGATGACCATGACGTCAGCAGCCAGCGTCACCCTGTTAAAGAAGACTCGTGATGCTATCGTTGTGTTCTTTGTTCCCAAACTTCCCCTCAGGACCCACCCGTTTTTTTCCCTTGGACTGGGGCCTTTTCAGAGGGGAGCAGGCACGGGAGCAAAAAATGCTAAAATTTTCTGAAATCCGAAATGAAATAAACTCAAAATAAAAAGTGAAAGCGTCGAGTAAAAAAACCACAAAAATGCCCTTCATGCTGCCCCCAAAGAAAAGATGTGAAGGTCTTGCTTCCCCTCCCCCCCCCACCCCTCCACCTCCCCCCCCCCCTTTGTTTTTCCCCCCAAAACCGCTCCCCACTTTCCGAATTTTTTGGATTCATTTTTTTTTGAAACCCCACCACCACGGGGCTGAAACGGGAAACTAGAAAAAAGCATTTAAACCCAACCGGCTCACCCGCCCCCTAAACCATTTGGGACGAATTTACCCAGGTTTGGTTAAAAGCTGTTCTCTAACAAGTAAGACTTTAAAAACCCCAAAAAATTTAACGCCCCCAAAAAACCCAAACTTTCTGTGAAAGGGTTTTCCCCTTTTTTTAATACAAAATTTTACTAAACTTTCAATTTTATTTTTTGGCAAAATCCGGGTTTTTTCCGGTCTTTTTCAATAAACCCCTTTTCGGGGCAAACATTCCCCCAAAATGAGCTCTGTCTTTCATGTGAAATAAAAACTATTTTTCTTAACTGTTCTCTAAATTTTTTTTAAAAAACGGGGTTTAATTCGGGCAAAAACCCCGTTTTGGGCCCAAAGTGTTTTTTCTTTTTTAACTATAATTTTTCTGCCGCCCATCATCTAAAAAAAGAGTGTCGCTTTCCCTTTCCCAAACACTTTAAAAAGTATTTAAACACTCCCCTCATTTTTTAGTGCTGGGTTTAAACTAAATAACGTCATTGCCTGTCCATAAAAACCCTTCTATCATGAAATGCTTTTTTTCCTTTTTAAATTTGGGGGGAAAAGAAAACCCCAATTTGATAAAAAATTTATAGCGATAAACGTTTTGAATAAGTCTGGGAACAAATTTTGGGTTTTTTCCCAAAACAACCATCTGCCCAAAAATCATTGAACAATGGGGAAAATTTATCAAAAAGTTTTAACGGGCTCCTAGTTTTTAACAAAATTTTAATCAAAACCAGTTTTATTTTTTATCATACATCCCCCGTAAAAAACTTTTCATATAAAAAAAAACCCTATAGCCAAAATTTGGTAAGTTTAAATTCCAATCCATTTCCCTGAAAAGATTGTTTTTTTTAAAAGTCAACTTTTGGATTTTGTTGCTTTGTTTTTGATCAATATCCTCGCCATTGTGAAAAAACGACGATGAAAACGTTAAGGCGTTTAACGTCTAATTTTTGCCAGCTATTTTAATTTTCCTTTTTAAAAGGGAAACGTCACTAACGCCCCCAACCCCTTTCCCCTCCCACATTTTTAAAGCCCGAAATTTCAAAATATCTTTGTAAACGTGTCCCCCTTTAAATTTCTCCTTGGAAAAAACTGAAATTTTGTAGAAGCTTTTTTTTACAACTTTTTTCTTTCTGTGAGGATGTACTGTTTTTCCAAAAACGGCTTTATTTCAATTTCTTCCCCTTTTGGGCCCTCCGGCATAAACTTACATGAAAAAGGGCCAAGTTGAATGTTTTCAAAAACTTTTTTGCCCGGGCTAAAAAGTAAATGGCTTATGAATTAAAATTTTTATGCCCCCTTCAAAATAGGGTTTCTAAGTTCCTTTTTGGGGTCGGGTTTTTCGAACTATTTTTATTTTCCATCCGGCCAACAAAAATTTGCCTCTAGATTGCGCATTTTTTCTATTTTGGGAAAAACTTTTTGGGCTGTCGCCAACCTTTTTTTGTTTTTATACTCACCATCTTTAGTGTACTAAAAAACCAAACAAAGCGCGTATCTCCCCGTTTTGTTCAAAGTCCGCAACACCCAAAGATTTTTTAAATTTCTAATTTTTATACCCCTTACAGGCCAAAATTAACCCCTGTTTCCCTTCTGGCCCACGCGACAAAAATTTTTTGTAACTTTTAAATTTTATTTCTAAAACAAGGGCGGGTTTCCCCAAAATTTCCCAAAACCCCAACTTTCCCCCCCCCCTTTTGTCTTTGTTTTTTTTATTAAATGACCGCCCCCCACAAACAAATTTTTTTTAAAAAAGTAAAATTAGGGAATTTTTAAATTAAAATAATCCCCAAAAACCCAACTTTCCCAAAATTGAAGAGCTCAAAAAACAGTTGGGGCCCTTTCCCAAACATATAAGTTTTCATCAGGGGCTCACTCATCCAAATGAACAAAAGAAAGAATGAAAGCAAAACGGCGGTTTTTTTCCCCCTCAAAAGTATTTTTTTTTGGGACGAAACCTCAAAAACTATGAACGGCCCATTGGCAGTTGTAAAGAAAAACATTTTAGCTAGCCCCTTTTAAAAATATACCCTATTCTTTTTCTTCGGGTTTTGAAGGCCCAAACATTTTTTTAAATTTTGGCATTTTTTAATTTGAGAGCAATGCGAAGTTCCCTCTTTGCTTTTTTTAAAGCGAGAAAAACCCGTAAAAACCCCACAGGTAGGGTTTAACTGGCTAAAAAATAGGCCTCTATTATTAATTTTTTTAATCTTATTTTCCCCCTTTGGGCTTTGCTTATATTAAACCAAACGACTTTGTAAATATTCAGGGAGCGCGCCGGGCCGTCTGGTTCCGCTTTTCGTTTTTAAAGCATTTTCTAAAAACGAAGGGCGGTCTTGATTGTTATTTTTTAAAAAACATTTTTAAAAAAAATTTAAAAAAAGATGAAATTCAAATATACTGATGCAAAAAAATTCTTTGGGGCCGAAAAAAACAATCTTAAAAATATAGCAACTGACCCCCCTTGACATTTCTTTGACCATCTAAACCCCTTTCATAAAAAGGGAGTACCCCTTTAAAACAATATCTTAACCCCCCAAAAAAAAAAGACTACACCCAAAAAGTGTGGTTCATCTTTCCGATGCATTTTTATCAGAACCATTTAAATTTTCGTGTTTTGTGCAACAACGGGGGGTGGGGTCTTTTATGCGGGATCACTTAAATCATCCTAACCCTTTTTGGTTAGGTCTTTGAAAAGATTTTTTTTTTCCCTATTAAAACCCTTTCAACGTTTTTTGGGGGGGGGACGGGGGACTGCAAGCGCCATTACCAAATGAAAAACCGTTTAAAAACCATTCAGCAACAGAAAAACCCTGAAGGTTTTTGAAAAAATTTTGGTAACGAATTCAATATTAACATCAAACAGACTTTAGACAAAAGTGGGTTTTTTTAAAATTCAGGGCCCTTGGGCCCCCCCCAATTTTATTGGGGCGTGCACAAAAAGTAAAAAACTATGATGGAATCCCCCTTTCCAAACATCTTTTCTTTTCAGGCAAAAGGCCCGTTCACCTCGGGCCCAAATAAGCAAGAGCAAAAACAGTTTTACCCATTTATCTTAGACCTTAAAAGGCCTAACAAAGCAGAATAAAACGAAAAACGACTCTTTTTCGTACTTACGTTTGGGGGTTTGTTTTAGGCTCGCAACACAAACTAGACCCGAGCAAACTTATCCTTCTACCGGCTTTAAAGCAAAAAACAGTATTTAAAAATTTTTAGGGGACGCCATTAATTCTAACAGTCGATTTCCCTTTCAAGAATTAAAATTCCCAAAAATTTTTTTTTAAAAATTCGCAAGATTAAAAAAAAACCCTTCCCTTTTGGGGCACGGTTTTAAAATAAAATGCTGCCTTCTGCCCCTTGGGCTCCAGATAGGAAAAAAAATAAACTACAATAATAAAAACCCTTTGTGGCGGGAAATTTTGAACAGAAATCGGAAAAAACGAAATAAATTCTGAGCCAAATTGCAAGCAGTAAAAAAAAAAGATAACCCCCCGGGAAATAATAAACCAATCCCCGGGGTCCAAAGCCCGAAGACCTTGAAGACCCCAGCAAAGCCGCGACTCTGTTCGCGAAGTCAAAAATAATGCCCATGAATATTAAAAGACAGCGTTTGTTTTTGGGAATAAACGGGCCTGGGTTTTTTTGGTTTTTAAATCTTACAAAAATTAAACCAAAAATAAAAGAACAAATTTTCCCAAAAAGTGCTGGGCCAAAAACCCAAACTACTTTGCTTGCAGTAGACAAAACCCACAAAACCAAACCCCCAAATAAAACCCGTAAAGAGTTAAAGTTTAACCGGCAAATTTTTTAATAAATTCCAAGATGATCAAGCGGGTTTTTTTCCCCAAAGATTTATCAGGGGGAAAGGCGGGTGGTGGGGGCACGGGGTTTTTGGGACCCCCCCGCCTGTAAAAGAAAAACCACCATTTTGTCCCATATTGCAAATCCAAAGGGCCGTTATAACGTTTTGCAATGTGACTCCTTCTCCCCCTAAACGGTTTTTTCTTATTCTTTCTGCTGCTTTGTGTCCCCAAAAAAAATTTCTTTTGGATAGTTTCTCTTTTTCCCTGCTAATTGATTGGGGGAAAATTGGGGTTCCCTGGGTTTAGTAACAACACTTCTAGTTTGGTTATTTTTTTGTTCAAGATCTTTTATTTTGGGGGTTTATTCTTTTTTTTAATATCGGGCCCCTTTAAGGGGCTCACCCGCCTCAACGGTTTTTCTTTTCCCCCCTTTTTATAGGGCTCTCTAATTTCCCCCATTTTCCCTAAATTTTTTTGTTAATTCCCCTCTAATGGCTTTTAAAAGGGCATAAATCAAGGGCCGCTATTTTCTCCCCCATGGGTTTTGGTAGTCTTTTTTTAAAAGCCCTTTAAAAGCTGTTTCTTGGGAAAAAAAACGGTTTTTTCTGTTTCAAATTCATTTTTTTATTTCATCGCCGATTGATTTAATTCTTTAAGTCCATGTTTGAAATTTGGTTAGCTTTTGGGAAAGTTCTTGCAGTGTGTTTGAAGTTTAGCAACGCCTCCCAAACCCTAATTTTGGTTTATTTAATGCCAAGGCGTTTTGAGGGCCCCCAAAATTGAGCCTTTGCTAATTGTACTCTTTTTTAAAAATTTTGGATGAGTCGGGTTTAGATGTAAGCTAACAAGTTGTCCTGGTCCGCCCCTCAAAAACCCAAAGGTCATCTTTTATTTTCAAAATCATTAGGGCCCTTTAAAACCCGGGAGGTTTTTGGGCCTAAATTTTGGGTATAAGTCTGCCCTTTAAAACTTTCTTTTAAATTAAACGCCGCAATAAAACCCCCGAGCGATGTTGTTATCAAAAGGACCCTTTTAAACTCATGTCGTCTCCAAATCTAAAACATCAAAACCTCCCCTTTCAAGGGCCCCCAAATTTTTTTTAAAAAATTTAAACTTTTTATTTTTTTTATAAAAAAAAATGTCGCAAAAATAGGGGTCGATTTTTTAACCCGAATGGGAAAACTAAAAGGGCCCCCTTGGGGGTTAAAGGGAAATAAACGGAATATTTTTTTCCCCAAATAATCCATCTACTTTAAAGCGACAAATTTTTTAAACGTAAATTTTTCCAGACCTGGGAGGGGAAATAAGTGATTGTGCCAGGTTTCTGCGCGTTTTTACTTTCAAAATAAACTCCCCTTTCAAAAAACAGACAAAAACAGGATTTTTGGGTCCAGAATCTGGGACGGGCAATCTTTAAAAAAATTTTTCTAAAAAAATTGAGGGGAAAAAAAAAGGAAAAAAAATAAATTTTTCTTTACAAAATTGCAGAAAAATTTTTTTAACCTATTCTAAATCTATGGCAAACCCGGGGAATAAAAAGGAAGATTTTCTTTAAAGGGAATCGAAAAGAAGAAGCCCAAAAAACATAAATAGGCGCTGGAGTTTCCTAAAGAGGGGCAAAAATTATGTACCGAAAATTTTTGGGCGAAATGGAAACCCTTTTTTCCAAACCCCCTTTAAGTTTTTGGGGATTTGTTAAAAGCGCATGCTCCAATTTAAAAGGGTGCATTAAAAGAAAAAGATTGCCCAATGAACAAACTTTTAAAAAATAAAAAAGAGTTTTTTAGATCATCAACACCGAAGAAAAGTACAGCATTTCGGACACCCGGGTTAGAGTTTGACTTTTTTAGCCCCCCTTACTTAGCAACGCTAAATTGACAACAATATCAACAAAATTAGCAATATATTACGAAAGAGTTTTTTAAACAAACAACTTTCCCCAGAAGCGGGGGCAGACACAATTTTGGAATTTTAGTTTTTAGCGTCGCAGCAAGATGGGTTTAAAAGGGAATTTTATTTGCTCGGCAAGATGAAGACCCTTTCAAAAAGGGGAAAGGAAAATTTTTAAAAATCCTAAAATAACGAAAGAAACCAATGTTCGTTGGGGGTATTTCCCAAACCCAAAATTTTAAACGCAGGGGGTTTTAAACCAAAACACCCATTTTGATGAAAAAAAAAACGGGTTTGGGGGCGGGAGTGTAGAAACCAACAGTGCCCTTTGTGTCTAAAAAATTTACATCTTCACAATGTTAGGCTTGATGATTTTTTAAAACAACAAAATAGGGTTTTGGTTTGGACCCAAAGGGTTTCAACAAGGATAACCAGTTCCCTGGAAGGGGGGGAAAAATGGGGAAAACAAAATAAACATTCAAAAAAAAAAAAGAAAAAAGCCGATAAACCGTTTTAATTTTCATTTTTTTTTTAATAATGATGCGCAGCTGACTTTTAAAAAAAAACCCGATTATAGAAAAAACAAAAAACTAATTTAAATTTTTTATTTTAAAAAAGAAAGTCTGTTCGGGTTTTTTCCAAATGTGCCTAAGCGCCGCCAAAGAAGAGTAAAAAAAAAACCCGGGCAAAAAACCCTTTTCAGTTTAAACCCAAACATTACGCAAATGCAGCAATACTAGAGCAAAAACCTTTTCAAAAACAGCAAAACCAAAGGGAAGGTATTTTTGCCCCCTTTTAATGCTTTTTACATATTTTTAATACTGGAGCTTCGCTAAAATGCACAAAACAGCAGGAACAAGTGTTGGTCTTTTAGCAACGGGCATGGGCCCCACCCGCAGGGCTTTACCTCTAGGGGGTTTTTGTCTTTAGCCTCGGCTGGGTTCCCTAGCTGAAAAGTGGGGCTGGAAAAAAATTAAAAATTTAAAACCCCCCAAAGCAAAACAGCAAAGGGGCAACAAATTTAACGGCAAAATTTTATTTCCGTTAAACTGACAAAAAATAAAGCACAAGCTGACCCCAACATAAAGGGAAATGAAAAATTTAATCTTTTTCCCGCTGTTTTTTGATGACTACAAAAAAAAATTTTTTTGATTCTTCAAAAAAGGCGGGGAAAAAGTTTTTCAACAGCCAAACCCGAGCAGAAAAAAAGGAATTTTTAAAAAAAAAAAACGAAACATTAAACCCCTTTTCTAAACAGCTCACAGTAACAACAAGGGAAGGGTGTTTTTTTACTTTATTTTAAAAGGCCCCAAAGGGCACAAAAAAAAACCGGGTTGAAAATTAATTCTAAATTAAAAATTTTTTTTTTAAATTTTAAATAAATTTTTTTAAGTTAGAAAAAAAACTCAACAGGGCAAAGGGAATATAAAAGGACCAAAAACCGCATTTTTTGGGGAAGGGAATTTTGAAGAGAGGGGTTTATCAAAGAAACGAATGATTTTTGATTTAGAATCTTTGATCCAACAAAGTACAGGCAACGTTTTAAAGAAAATTTCCAAGTTCCGGGGTAAACAACAATAGACCCCCCCCCATTTAAAAGGGTAATTTTTAACCCTTTTTTAATCGACTATGTAAAATAAATAAGAAAATTTTAGAAGTCGGGGGCCCTCAACAAAAACAACATACTTTTCTTTCTCATAACACTTAACACCCTTTGGGCAGACAAAATTTGCTTGCACATTTTTGACGCTCCCCGCTAAAAGGGCCAAAATGAGAGGCTCGGTTTTGGTCAAGGGCGAATTTTTAAAGGAGATTAGATTAAAACAGGCTAAGTATCACCATATTTTGGGCAACCCTTACTTTCCACGCCCGAGATTTAAAAAGCAAAAAGAGCTTTAAAAAACATAAAGAATTCAGAAAACAAATTTTTTAAAGTGGTGTTTTTCTCGAAAGGCTGCATTAAAACCGAAAAAACGCAAAAGAGAGGTCAAACCCAATCGCCCCTTACATCAATAAATTTTTAACCCTTCAAGGGAATACCCTTTTCCCGGGTTAGTGTAGATAAAAATTGGGGATCTTTTGAAGAAAAAAAACAAACCAAAACTGTTAATTTTACAGGGGGGGAATAGGAAACAAATCACCCCCCTTTAAAATGTCAAAAAACCCCCCAAAAAATTTTGGAAACCAACAAAAAACATGTTGATTTACTACTGATTTTTTCACCAGCGGGGTACCGCATTAAACATTAAAACGAACAATGAGTAAACAATGCAGCAAACCAAAAGATGGGCAAAAACCAAAAAATTCTGCAAAAAATGTTTAACAAGAATTCCATCTTTGAAACCCGCGAGGGGAAAAACTAAAACGATTTAAAACCCAGTTGCTGTAATACAGAAAAAATTTAACCCCCCCACCCGGACCCAAAAGTTATTTTTAAAGACCGGGGAAACGGAAAATAAAAACAATCCAAAGATTTTTACCAGATTCGAATCGCTCATTGTTCCCCTTTTTAAGGGGCCAACCCCAAAAAAATTTCAAAAAAAACAGTTTTAAATGGGTAATCTTTCAGTTTGTTAAATTTGCCCTTCATTGTTGTCGGGTCGGATGGCCCCATTCAGCACCCAGAATTGTAAAGAGACCCAGATGCTGCAGAATACTTTTTAAAACCCCCATGCAGAAAGTGCGTAATGACGTTCAAAAAAATCAAAACTTATCTGAAATCAAAAATGACCCCTAAAGGGAACCAAAAACATATAACCAGCCACACTTTTGTTGGTTTGGTTTGAACTCAGTGAAGAAGCAAAAAACCCAAAAAGGGTTAAGAGACCATATCACATTAGTGGAAATTAAAGAGGGGGCACGCAAAATTTTAAAGGGCCAATCTTCAACTAAATTTTAAAACCAAAAACATGGAAGCTGCCTGTTTTCCCTTTCATAACTTGCGAGGTTTACACTCTCCCTTAAATTTAAAGAAGGGGAAACGATCCCTTCGGGGTGTCAAGCATTGCACAGCCAACAAAAAAAAAGTACATGGTTTTAAATCTAAATAACATTTTTTTTTATGACTCTATCAACCCAGATGGGATCATTAAAGTTCACGGGGCTAGGCCCAAAAAAGTCCTGCCCAAAAAAAAAAGGAATTTTTAAAAACTCAACCTTTTTTAAAAAGGGCGTTTACCCCTTATAAATTTACTGAACATTTGGGGAAAGGGTTGTTTGAAGACACACCCCCTCCTAAAGGGGGCCGTTCTTTTTTCTAGTCTTAGAAAAAGGAATCATTGATTCGATTACCAGATCCCTCAAGATGCGGGGCAGAATTTAGAGTGTAAAACAAGGGGAGACAAACAGGATTCATACTTGGGGGCCGATGTATTTTTGGGTTGGGCAGACCCCCCTTTAAAAAACCCTATATGAAGACCGCAAAAAAATAGCGGGATCCCGCGCAATAAAATTTCTGCGCCCGGATGAGGGGGGAAAATCTTTTAAATTTTACTGGAGCCCAGATTGATTTATTGCTGTTTTCCCAAATAAATTCAGATATTAAAAAGGTTTGCGCGGGGGAATTTAGAATGGCTCGCATCATTACTGAAAACCCCCAAACAACAAAAACTTGGAGGTTTATGACCCCCAGTAAAAGGTCTAACAATCAAGGTATTTAATCCCAAAAATCGTATGGATGGGCAATGGCGCAATCACTTCCTTTAACGAAATTTTTAAAAATGAACACAGGCGGGCGATCCGAATAAAATTCAAAAAACAATTTAAAGGGGGTTTTGGGCATTTAAACCCCCGATCAGCAGGGGGGTTTTTATTCTAGAAGTTGATTTTGAATATCCCAAAGAACCCATGACCCCGCATAATGACTATCCATTGCACAAGGTCAAAAAATGGAACCAAGAGAAAACCCCCTAAACTTGTGCCTAATCTTCGAGGCAAAAAAAATTAAAGTCCCGTCATTACAGACTTCTACAATTTATTTAAAAAACATGGGGTTTAAAATTGGGCCCATTCATCGCATAATTGGGTTTTTACCAAGAACGGTTTTTAAGAAACCAACATCAAGAAGAACACTGTCTCCGAACTAAATCCACAGTGCTTCAAAAAAAGACTTTTTCCCAAACTGGGTAACAACAGCTTGTTTTGGGAAAAACCAAAGGGGAATCCGCACAAGCTAAAAAATGCAGAATTGACACCAAAAGAAACGAAGCAATTAAGCTTAATTTAAAACCCCAATTTTCAAGGGCTTCAAAAATTCATTTATCAGCTTTTTGGGATAATTATGAAAAAAAAGAAAAATCAAATTGGACAAACCCCGTTTTTTTTGGGGTTTAAATGTTTAGAATTAAACAAAGCTTTTGAAAAATTTGAATTTCTTTTAAAGACTATTTAAAACCCCTGTATCCTGAGTCCCAAATACATTTCACAGATAAAAACAGTTTTTTTTTTTGGAAAAATCCCCCACTGAAGACAACAAAAAAGACATTTGGAAAAAAAAAGGGGCTAAAGGGGCGAGTGGTTGTATGAACAACCCTTAAATTTTAAAAAAATTTGCCTTTGCATTCAATTTCCAAAAAAGAAGGGTTTTTGGGAAAAATGAAGGATAAAATTTTCTGGAAAGGGTAATCAAAGGGGTTTGGGTTGGGTTTTAAAGGCAAAAATTACGTATTTCGAGCCAGGAAAAATCATTAAAAAGCCCCAAAAGGAAAATCTCGCAGCTTGTGGGAGTCCAAAAATATCACATGACAAAATCCCCAAAAAAAATTGTTTGGGAAAAAGGCTTTTTTAAAATACAACGAAAAACGCGATCAATCTACATGAAGATCAACACAAAAAGTTGTAAAAAAAAAAGCGTTGATAAACCCAAAACAAAAATTGTTTTGTTAACCAGAGTTTTCAAATGCATAGGGGCATTATAGAACCAAAAAAAATAATTAAAAGCGGAACTGTGTCGGTGGGGTTTCCCGCAATTTTTCTTTTAAAAAAAAGATCTTTGAAAAACTGGGTTTTTTTTGTTTGGGGCATTTTCTCGTAAAAATTACACGGGGGGTTCCCTCTTTACCCTTTTTTTTTATTTCAAAAAGGAAACAACACTCCAAAAATGGAACTGTTGCCCCAGGGGGAAAGTCCCCTTCTGGGTTCCCCCGGAAAAAAAGGTGCCCTTTAAATTTTAAACCAAAACGGTAATAGTTTTTCCGGGGGGTACTGGGATTTTTTCAGCAACATTTATTGTTTTTTCTTTTTATTGCTTTTACGGTTTTTTGCCCTTTAAAAATTTTTCATTAATTTTATTGGGGCGCAAAAATGGGGCATTTTTTCTAAAACCCCTTCCCGTGTTCGAGAATTGGGCAAAAAACCCTCTGTGATACTGGAAAGGGAAAAAAAATTTTTCGGATAACTGTTTGTTTAAAATTTTCGCCCAAAACCAGTGATCGTGAACCCTTGGGAAAGCCTTTTTTCTAATGGAAAATCAAAGTTTTAAAAACAATTGATTCCTTGCCCTTTTAAAACTTTTTTCCCTCATCAACTTTAATCATGCCCAGGGTAAGTTTGCGGGGCCCCGTTGGAATAACACTGTATGGGCGACAAACAACAGCGAAACACTTTTGTTTTTAATGGCTCCGCAAACTTTGTATCTTGAAGCCATTTCCAAGACTGTGATTTCGAAATTAAATCTTTTCGTCTAATCGTAACCAGGGGTAAATAAGAAAGGCCATTTGATGGTTTTCGGGTTTTGGGGTTGTATTGACAAATTTTGGGCCCCTGATTCTCAAGGGGGGGCCGGAAAAAAAATTTGCCAAAAAACGATTTTTTTAGATAAACCCCTTCTTTTGCTTTTTTGTTCCTGACTCCCCTTGGGTTGGCTTAGCTTTTAAAATTTCTGTTTTTCCCCTTCCCAAAAAAATTTTGGGGAATAATAGATTTTTTTCATTTTTTAAATCAGCCAAATTAAAGTGCAACAAAATACAAAAACGGGCCCTACCAAAGAAAAATAAACCCGATTTTTTTTGCAAACTTTTTTTTTTCGGGGGTTGATAAAAGCACCGTTTTGGTTGGGGGGAAAGTCTCGAATTTGGGTTTTCCTGTTCCCAAAAAATAAAAAATTTTTTAAAACTTGACAAATCTTTTAAAAGTGAAGCTTCATGCCCCTGTTTTTCAGTGGTTTTTTAAAAAAAAAATCAAAATGCTTTTAAAAAACCCCTGCTTTTCAAGCGATCTTGTGCGCGGCAAATTTCTCCACACTTTGTTAAATTTTTTTCCCTCTCGCCTTCATCTCCCCAGTTTACTTTAAAAGCGTAAATTTCACCGCTAAAAACAGCGCATTCACCACAGCGCCCCCTATCATCAAACGAGTGAAGCCATTTTTAAAAAATGTTTTTTTTTTTTTAAAATATTTATAAATGTTTTGAAATATTCCTTGCTTAACTAGAAAATCTTTTTGGGGGCAAACGAGGCTGCAAAAAAAAACAAAACAAAACTTTTTCTGAATCCTCAAAGGGCTAGTTTACCCAAAAACTTTCGGTTTTTAAAAATTAACAAGGGTTTTACCCAAACATTTAGTAAACCAAAAACTTGACCCCCCCAAAACACAGAATGGTAACAAGGTTAGTAAAAGTTTTTTTTGGTTTCCCCCTTTTTTGAAAATAAAATTTTTATAAATTTTTTTAAAAAACATTAACATTTAAGACTACTACAGCTACAATTTGGCCCAAAAACCTCCTGAACCCTTTTGAATGACCAATTTTGAAACCCAAACTATTATGGGCCCAAAAGGGGGGTTGTAATTTTTTGGCAGCGTGTGGAAAAAACCCCAAACCCGTTTTCCCGGGAAATGAATTCAGGGATTGAACAATTCAACGATTTCGCCGCAAGACATTTTTAAAATATCATAAAAGGTAAAAAGGCAACTGGGGGGCTAGAAAGGTGAAAAGGTTGGGGGAAACGGTTTTAGTTTGTACACTAAACTAGTCAGTAGATTTGCTCCCATAGATTTTTGAAAAAGATCAAAGTAAGAATTTAAAGCAAGATCCAAATTTTTTCAATGTCCCTTTGATCTCTAGGCCCGGATCTAACAAAAAGAATTTTGGGAACAATTTTTTACGCCATTAACATGGGGTTAATAACTTTTAATCATAAGATTTTTTCCCTTCCAAAAAAGACAGCTGGGAAAACATCAGAATCAGGAAACAATTTAAACATTGGGAAAGTAACCCCGCCCAAAAAAACACAAAAACACTGGGAATTTTGGGGGAAAACCCCTGAAAAGCATCCTCATCCTGGGGGTGTTAAAGCAGGGAAAAAAATTAGCAGAGTGGAAAAGGGAAAAAAAATTAATGTTAAAAGAAATAACCAAACATGAAAACAAAACACCGCCACGCCAGAAAAAAATTGATTCAATCCCGCTATAAAAACCTCCCCTTATTTCAAGGGACAGCACCAAATTTTTCCCTGGAAAAAAGAACCCAAAAACCCGTTTCCAAATTTTGGGGGGCCATTTTCTGGGGGTTTGGGGGAGTTATTACGGGTTAAAAAAATAAATAACCAATGGGAACAAAAACAAAAGCAAAAAAAAAAAATCTAAAACCCCTAAAAACAGAAAAAAACAGCACCCCCAGAACCGGAACAACAAAAGATCATTTTTAACCCTTTTTAGATAAAAATTTTAAGAACTTTAAATTTTTTTTTTTTTTTAAAAAAAAAAAAACATGGCGTATTAAAAATGATGAAGTCAAAAAATTTAAAAACATTAGCTATAAAAGACAATTTTCCCAAAAACCAGAATTGTAATCAATGCGGTTTTCTTAGGGTGTAAAAACTTCCCTTAAACTATGCTGACCTATCTCCCGCGCAGAGAACGCCGAGCAAGATATTCCCTTTCGATGACCGTTTTTTTAGGGGGTGGGGTGTAAATATATTAAACCCTCACCCATTTAAGATAAAAAAATTTGATTGTAAATTTAATAAAAAAAAAAAAAGGGTTTTTTTCTTTTGTTAAAATCTTGAGGTGACCTTTTTAAACAAAAACTTTGAAGTTTTCTTTATCAAGAACTTATTAGGAACTTTAAGTAAATTAATTAAAAAATTAATTAAAAACTTGGGGTGACTTTAAATTTAAAAAATTTTAAATTTAAAAACCCTTTGGGGGGACTTGGGGAAAGGGGTGTGTGGGTACACAGGGAGGTGGGGGGGGAGGACGTCTGCGGGGGTGGGGGGGGGGGACGTGCGGGGCGTGGGGTGGGGGGGGGAGAAAAGGGCCCTGCTTGGGGGGGGGGTGGGGGACTGCGTGCGTGGTTTCGCCACCTTTGATTATTTTAAAAAAAAACGAAAGTTCAGAAAATAAAATAGTTTTTTAAACAGTAAAAAAAACAAAACAACAACAATAAAACACACAAAGCACAAACAAATTTTAAAAAAAAGGGAAAGCCGCACAGGGAAATTTGGGGGAAAAGGGGTTTTTTGGTTGGCGCTTAAGAGCCGTAAAAATTTTAAAAACTATTTTCCGGTCCCCCCTGTTTAAAATGAAGATTAAATTTAAAGCACCACCCAATGCATTTTTAAAAAAAAAACTTTATTTAAAAAAAAAAAGACAGTTGAATAAAGAACTTCGTGGGCCCCCCGAAGGGAGCCCAAAAAAAATTTTTAAACCGGACTTTTAAGCGAAGCATGAAGCCAGTAATCACAGCAATATATACAAAAATATGAAGTGCTTGGGGGAAAAAATCAAGGCATCAACTCTAAACAAAACCCCCCCCGCTCCTGCAAGGGGTAATCTAAAAATAGATCTTTCCCTCATGCCGGGCCCGCATTGGGCTTTCATTTGCGCGCCTGTTGCTAAAAGCAGCCAACTCTAAACAAACCCCCACCGCTCCTGCATGAGCGGTTTTCTAAAAATTTGAAACTTACGTCCTTTGGAAAGGGCCCGCAGTGTTCCCTTTCAGCGGGGCGCAAAAGTTGCTAAAGCACCAAAATCTAAACAAACCCACCGCTCCCGCAAGGGGCTTATCTAAAAATAGATCTTACGCAGTGGTAAAGGAAAGCTTGCCCAAATTGCTTTTTGCAGAGTTACCAAACAATTATGGGGCCTAAACGCCAGTATAGAAAATCCGCATTGAAAAATTTTGGGGCATTTATTATGAAGATAGTGCCGGGGCCCCACCAACCCCACTCCCCCTCCATTTCTAGTAGAAGAAATAAGGTCTGCCTAACCCCATCTAGTTTGTTTGTCCCGAACAAAAAAAATCGCCCAAATTTTAGTTGCCTAAGGGGACACCCAAAGGGAGAAAAACTGGTTTTGAAATTAAAAAAATAAAAAGTATAAAACATCTTAAACAAAAAGATCCCGCCTCCACAAAAAAAAACTGAATCTGTAGTTAAAAAACCCAAACAATCTGAAACAAACAAAAAACATTTTAAATTTGGGGGGAACAGCAAAAATGTTTTAAAAATAAGTTTTTTAGCATACGAATCAGCCGTGTTTTTCCTCCCCCCTTAAGAAATAACGCCATGTTTTTTAAAAATGGCTTAGGGTGCCTCAAGCCCCCTCCCAACAATCAACGCTTTAAAGGTTTTTTTTTGCTTCGGCCCCCCCTTTCAACAATTTCAAGGGGCCATTTATTAAAAAAGGACCATCTCATCAATAGTCAAACACTAACAAAACTGGCAACACTTGTTTTATTTCCTTAACCAACAAACCCCTTTTAAAAAGTCCCTCATTTCCAAAGCAGTTTTTTTCACTTTTTCGTTTTCCCAGAAAAACAATCTCTCCCCTTTTTACAACATGCTTTGCCTAATTCTTTCAACAAATACTCTAACATACAGTTTAAAATAAAACTTTTTTTGGGCCGAATGCCCAAACCTGTTCTTCAAATAACTTTTAACCATTTAAAAATTTAAAACAATTAAAAAACCCGTGGTCCCCACAAAAGGGGGCAGTCAAAAAACAACCTTCTTCCCGAGATCCTACAAGCAAAGGCCGGGCCCGTTTGTGTCGCGTGACAGCCTCGACGGGTGGGGCCCGAGGCAATGTGGGGCCCAAACCCCGCCGAGTTGCATTTTTTTACAAAAGCAAGGCAAAGGGGCCCTGGTTGCAAACTGCCGCGAGCCGTAAATTAATTTATTAGGTTTTCCCGCCCCGTGTTTCCTGTCGTGGGACAAAGTTTGGAGGTGGGAAAAAGGGCAGAAGAAGGGGTTTTATTTTAGACATTTAACCCGAGGAAAAGAAAGAAAAAGTGTGTGTTGTGGTGTGTTGTGGGGGTGTTTGGGGTGTTGTGTGTTTGGTGTGGGTGTGTGGAGCCTGGGCGCCTCTTTGTCTGTCTCTCCTGTCTCTCTCTTTTCTGTCCCCGTCTGCCCGTTCTGAGGGGAAAATTTAAACCTTTTAAAGGGGTTTGCAGGGTGCCGGGGGATTCTCTCTCTCTCTCTCCTTCCCCCCCACAGGAAAAAGGCGGTTTTTGGCCACTTTTTCCCCAAAAAAACACGGTGGTAGGCAATGAGTTAGAATTTTGGGGAAAAAAAGCGGTTTCTCTGGAGGGTTAAAACCCCGTTTAAAAATCATTTCCCGATAGATGAAGACCGAATGAATGAATTTAATTTAAGGGAAAGAATAATAATGAATGAAGAATTAAAAGATTTTTTTGAGGAAGGCTTTTCAAAGCCCATTTCTCAAAGAGGGGGCGGTGGGGGAGGGGACAAAAATTTTAAAAACCAAAGGGCCCAAATTTAAAACAAACCCCAAACAAGAGCAACATCGTGACTTGGGAAAAACCCTTCCCGGAAGCCCCTGGGAAAAAACACCGGGCACGGATGTGACGTCCAGGGGATTGGCAACAAGTTTATCCATGAAAACCAGGATTTCCGTTTTTTGACATTCCTGCTATTGCTGGCCGTCACCCTTTCCCCGCTTGGGCCAGGGGGAAGGGGGAAAAAATCCATGCTTCTTGCCATGTCCCCGAAAACCCATAATTCACGACGGTCACGGTTTTTCAGACGGAAACGCTCTGTTTTTCATCACCTGACCCGTGTCTTTGCTGTTGGGCTGTACACGGTAAACACTTTCCACTTTCAGTTCCACGACTTGTCAGATTCCAAATTGTGTCGTAAATCTCTGCACTAGCTGGGGGCTCGTTATTACTACAACTATCATAACCCAACCCTCAACACAGTCTGACTGACATGAGTCGACAGACTCTATGCCCAGCGACAAGGCTCCATCGTGTCTGACTGTCACAGTGTCTTTATCACACGGTCCCATGTCGATAGGCTCTAACGTGTCACTAGGTCTGTACCATGTAGGCTGGGGCACGGAGGGAGGGGGATTGTCACGTTCGAACATTTCACCACAAACAGTGTGTCTGATGTCAGTTCTGTCTACGTTGTAAATCAAACTTGGTGGTGTTGGCAAAAATAGATTGGATGGAGAAGAAGCCCCTTCACTTTCCTTTTGCTGGTGACATTTTCTGTAGACATCAGCTCGGCGTCTGTCCCTGTTCACTTGTGAGGTGCACTTTCGTCGATACGACACACTATGGCCGCTTTGCGCGACAGGGGCTGGTCGGTATTCGTGGCACTCAATCGAAGAACGAAAATTGTTTGTTTTCCTCTGCCCTCAATCTTATATGAGGACAAAGTCATTTCTTGTAGCGCATTGTTGAGAGATGCTTCGAGGGTAGAGGGGAGACCTTCGACAGGCATGCTGGAAGATACTGGCAAAAATTTATCAGAGCAGATGAAACCACGTCTTGCTGGGAGCCAGGCAAGGAAGCTACTCTCATAGATAGACAGACAGACAGAGAGACAGACAGACCGATAATATATAGATAGACAGATATATAGACAGATAGATAGATCGATCGATAGACGGACGGGCATATATATATATATATATATATATATATATATATATATATATATATATATATATATATATATATATATATATATAATATATATATATATATATAGTTAAAACAAGTTAAAAGAGGAATCTTAAAACTATCTACAAATTTGTTTCAAGCGTGTTGCGCTGTCATCAGGATGGTTTTTGGTTTGCCCACCGCCGATGTTATACAGCGTGTGGGCTCTCGTTTGCGGTTGTTTGCACGTGCGGGTTCGCTGCACGTGTTTTTGGGGGGCTTTCAGGTTTTTGTTTTGGGTGTGTTCACTAACAACGATTTTCCATTTATGCCTGCAGTTGTTTACTATTTCTGTTTTGGTGTTTAAAGTTGCTAAGTGTGGTTTGCATAGTATTCACCATTTTTCAGTTAAACATAGGTTTCACGTTTTTGAAACATTGCTGTATGGGTGATGCTCTTTTTATGATTTTCCAGGATATATTGTAGCTTGTTTTTGCGCCCTTTAAGTTTCCAAATATATTTGCTCAGTTCTGTTTGGTTTTTATATTTTTCTTTATTAAATGACTGTTTGTGGTTTGCATATCTGGTTTTGAAGTGGTTTTCAGTGATCCTATGTATGTTTCTTTTTCATTTTCTGATGTCACAGTAGCCTGGTATACAATGTTGTTGTGAAGACATTTATTGTCTAGTGGGCACTGTTCCTTTCTGGTGCAATTGCAAGATTTCCTTTCTTCACCCTTCTTTGCTGTGTTGATTTTCATTTTGTTGGATGCGTCAATTAGGTTTTTGAGGTTGGGCATACATGAGTACGATAGTTTGACAGTGTTTTTGTTAAATATTTTGGACAGTTTGTTTTTCTTTTGGAAATGAAGTTGTTAGGATTTTGAAGAATTCTTTCCCTATGTTTGTTTTGAGTTTCCCGTCGTATGGGGGGTTATACCATATGATTTTTCATTTCCTAATTTTCTTGCTTTTATTTGTGTTGTTATCTGGGTTGTATTGTAATTTGTAATTGTATCCACTTGTTTGTAGTGCCTCCTGGTATTCTACTGCTGCATTGTTGAACACTCTCTCACTGCATGACAGGTTTGATAGTCTCTTGTTTATGCCATAGGGTATGTCTTTAATATAGATGGTGGATGGTTACTTTTGGTGTGTACATAAAGAGGTGTATCGTTGGGTTTCTTGTATGGTTTATATATGTGATTGTTGAGATCCAGTGATATGTCTAAGTAGTTCACTACCTTTTTGTTTGCTTCAATGGTAATCTTTAAGTTGTGGTTTTGGAAGATTTTGCATAGTTCTTTCTTCTTATTTTCGATGGTTCTTGGATTGTTGGTTAGTGCAGCAAGGCCATCGTCTCTGTATAGTCCGACTTGTTTTCCGAGTTTTTTCTTGATGTTGGACAGCATGAATAGTCCGACCAGTTCACATGTTTCTGCACCATCATATGATCCCATGGTTACGTCGAATGTTTAGTTTCTGTTGGTTTTCCTGATCCAGGTTTCATTTTTGCGGTGTAGTAATGTTTTCTTGGTGTGGAGAATGATTTCCATTTCTGACCCTGTTATGTCTGTGTGGTTACTGGCAAACTTCAGGGCTTTGGTGAGTAGTTCCTCATCTATAGATGGGTAAAAGTCTACTATGTCAAATGTGATGAATACTGTATTACTTTGTTTATTGAGTTTTTTGAACCATTGGATAACTTCATATGTGTTCTTCCAGAGGTTGTATTCAGAGTTTGATTTTACGTTCTTTATTATTTTTTCCAGAATTTTCTTGCTTATTTTGCCTAATTCAGATTTGGATGGGTTTATTAGTCTACATGTTGGATTGTTATGAAAATTGGGCTTGTGGTCTTTGAGTGTTATGAAAGCTTCTTTTGTTGCTATCGCTTCTATCCTGTCACTTAGGTCTATGCGCTCTGCAAGTTCTTTTTCTTTAGTGCGGATACTGTCATGTATATTTTTGTCGGCTTTTTTGTAGTTTTTCTGGATGTTTTTGTCAAGGAGTTGAGAGTATTCTTTTGGTTCCATTTTGTAGTAATTGCTAGTTTTATCAGCCTTCACAAATATTTTTTTGTCATTTTGTACTTGTTTTATTTGTTTTTTTAGTGTTGTTGGAAACCGTTGTTAGATTGTTTGAATTCAATATTGGTTATCATTCTTTTCATTTGATCTTCAAAGGGTTTCATTTCGTCTATGGCTGGTGGTGATCGCCATGATTTGAAATCGTAGGCGTTTTTGTCCTCTTTTTTTGCATTTGGGTTCAGAAAAAAAAATGCTTTCCATCTCATATTATGTACAAACTTTTCTGTTTGTTCTATTCATTTTTTTATATATGATTGCGGATTTGAAAACGGTATATTTTTTGTTGACTGCCTAAAATTGGTTTTCCTCCATTTTAAAATCCTTCAGGCCACAGTGCTCAACGTGAGGAGCGATTAAGATCAGTATATTTAAAATGCCTAAAACAATTTTGCTCCCCAAGGGGTTGAGCACTTACAAAAATTGTTTTAGGCATTTTAAATATATATATATATATATGTATATATATGTCACGGTTTGTTACGAGGCCTATGACGATTGGCCCATCTAGGGTAGTAGAATTGTTCATTTGGTTGTTGTCGTCATTGTTGTCGTATATCTGTCCCTTAATGTGGCTTGTGGTGTGGTTGCACCTTTGGTGTGGTTTAGCTCAGGTTAGGTTTACTTTTCTCTCTCTCTCTCTCTCTAATTCCACTGCCCGTGCAATTCATCCTGCAGGTTCACGGGTGGCTGGTATCTTTTTCTTGTACTGGCTGTCTCTATCGGCCTCTCACCTGTCTTTTCAACCTGCCGCACGTGCGAGGTTCCTCTTAGGCTTGAGGTATTCTCACCGTGACGTAGCGTGGCATGTTGGCCGCCATCGCTTAGGCAGGTTTTCTCTTCACTCGAGCGGAAGATGTCTCTGGGAGCGCCTGCTCCGGTCCTGGTTCTTCACCTTATCGTCGAAGGTACAGTCGGTACTTTCATTTCCTACAGTCGGCCTGTAGGAGGGAGACATCACTTCATCTTTTTCCGCATCTGCGCTGCTGTCCTCTCGACTGGACAGAGGGCAGAGAGAGTCGTTTTGACCCGACTCTTCTGGGTCACCCACGGGTAGCTGGTAAGCATCAGTTTCGTGGTTCGTTTGTTGTTGTTTTTTTTGTTGTTAGCCGGCTAATTCTTCTCTTTTGCGCAATTTCTTTTGGTTTTCAAAATTATAAAAGAAATATTTTTTGAGACCACTTTTTCTGGTTAATTCAATCTTTAACCTGGCCATTCTAAATTATATCCAAAATTCTTCCTCCTTTTTATGCATCTGGTGATGCGGTAGTCGGTGGGGGATGGGGAGAGAACCTGGTGATTCAGGGTTGGTACTTGCTTGGTCTCGCTCGTCCGCCCCTGTCACATTCGCCGGACTCTTATTCTTCGGCCACCGTCTGTTTGTGTGTGCAAGGAGAACGAGTTTTATGTTCACAAGCGTGCGTACGCATGATTAGTCGTTTGGATGCGTGGGGGGAAATTTGTGTTATTTTGAAATGTTGCCATAAAATGTGGGGATAATTGTGCCATTGAATTATTATTATTTGCAAATGTGGTGGCAGATGTAAAGCCATGGTTGCTTTATTAGTTCAATTCTTAAGAAAGGAAAATGTTAAACGTGAGTGAGAGAAGGATGAAGATAATTCATATTTGTTTTATAGCCTGTTAATTTAATGCAGTCTCTTATCTGCTTCGTATGAGAAGACTTTAACGAACATTCCTGATTTGGTTGGTTTGCTGTGTTATGCTCGGGTCTGTGTTGAGCTGGTGTTGTTGGTGTATTTAGTAGACCTCCCCTCGCCCATCATGCGAGTGGCTGTTAAGGTTTAACAGCATGTGTCAGACAGTACTGACTGCGGGGTTCCAGTACCCGTCTTTCTACTTTCCTCCCAGTTACCTTTTCCCTCCTCCCGGAGACTTCACCCGGAGCACGCACTGGCTGGGGCCACGCACTGGTTGGGACTGCCCACTGGTTGGT
>CM031627.1:26170770-26188270 GCA_018398815.1 Conus ventricosus
ATAGACGCTTACAGGTAAGGTTACTTTATTTCCATAGTCGTGAAAAGAAATAAACGCTTACAGGTAAGGTTACTTTATTCTAATAGTCATGAAAAGAAATAGACGCTTACAGGTAAGGTTACTTTGTTTTAATAGTCGTGTAAAGAAATAGACGCTTACAGGTGAGGTTACTTTGTTTTAATAGTCGTGTAAAGAAATAGACTCTTACAGGTAAGGTTACTTTGTATTAATAGTCGTGTAAAGAAACAGAATCTTACAGGTAAGGTTACTTTCTTTTGATAGTTGTGTTTTCCTTTCCCCTCACAATCTCAGCGCTACACTTTGACATTCACCCCACCCCACCCCACCCCCTTCCCTCATTTCCTGGCTGTGGTTGGAGTGTTCTTGAAAAATGGGAAACAGACTTTAACGCTTACTCCTTCAGCCAGCTTTTGGAATAAACTAAACAAAAAGACATGCACCTACTATTTTTTTCTTTTGCTTAAGATATAGCAAATACTTGTTCAGCTTGTGGACACTTTGTCTGACGTAAGTAACCGTGCTACCATTCACATTATAATTCATATGGGCTATACAGTCTGACATGAACAGCAGTAGTATTTCTCTTCAAATTACAAGGGTGCCCAGGAAAGTATATGTTATTTGATTAGGATGCAACAGAAAAAAGAAGTGGGTTTCAAACGTGAGGACTAAATTCTGTGAACTTGGTTTTGGCTACGTTTGGCTACTATAGAGCGTTGGGGACATAAATTGATTTCCGCGGACGTTTCTCAACATATTGATTGATCGTAGATGGCAAGAATGGTCCCGTTATGCTCAAGAAAGTGATCGATTTGCCTTGTATAGACAGTCCAGGTCTATACATTGATTTATCAATTAAAATGGACAATTATTTAAAGTATAATATGACCAAGTCCAGATTAGGTATTTCTGATCTCTTTGGTCATTATTATCGTCATAGGAAGCATAAACTTGAACTTGAACTAACTTTTCCGCTTTGCAAAAGTGCCGTAGAACATGAAATTCATTTTGTGTTGTGCTACCCTGCCTTATGTGACCTACGGAGTAAAAAGATATATTTTTAAGTATTCCATGAAAAAAAATCATTAATTTCATGTTCTAAGCTTAAAAAAAAAAAAAAAAACTTTAAAGTTATGAAACACAGCCGACAAATTTATCTAAATATGTTGAAATACTACAACATAAACCCTAACCAGAGTCCTGATTTTGAAAAAAAATAAACAAAAAACAAGTAGGGTATCTCTTGCTCCCACAAGAAAACAAATACACGCCCATAACTCCGAAGGAATGCTGCTCACGACACCAAATCGCCTAGCACATATGACAGCTCAGAGCACACAGAACAAACAAAGAAACATCTTCCAGCGTGTACTTGTTGTCTTTTCGGAGCAAGAGTTACCCTCCTTGTTTGTTGTTTATTGTTTATTGTTCCCTGCCTCATTTCATATTTCCCTTTGAAATAACAAATCATGCTCAACCTGTAAAGAAAACACAACAGCTAGCAAGAAACAGTACCTATGAAAAGGAAACATCAAAGGAACATCAAAATAACAATCAACATCAAACAAGAGCACAATGCACGTTTTCCTGACCAATGTTCGTGTTTATTTTCCAAATAAACATTTGCAACAAAGTTCCTCTTTCTTTTTTTAATGGACATCACTTAAAACATTGCATTTCTCTTTCATTCCATTCTGACATAAATAGTTGACTTAGGATTTTTTTCATAAAAAGATCCACCAGCGGGATTCAAGTTAACAGGAGCTGGGCTTTCAGTCGATGGGTTTGAACGCTGAGGATTTCCGCAGGGAATAAACACTATACAAAATACCTAGCAGACTTCTGTCCTCTGCTACTTCGATGACCACTCTCTGGTCGTCATGAATAAGCTAAGTTTTCCTCTTCAACCCCCAAGGCTGGAAAACACTGGTCAGTCATTTCTTGCAAAGTGAAGAGTTCATCTAACCTCCCGTACCACAGTTTGTCATCTCGTGGTCTGCCATAAAGATCGGGAACACAAACCGTCCTACGAACAAGTGAGCTTCTCTCACCATCACGTGCATCAGCGTCCTGTCGAATCAAAAATACGAAAAGTTATGAATTTCAGAACTATTCACATATGGTCTAACATTGTGGTCACACTTCTATATTTCTCAATAATTCTTTTTTTTTTTTTTTTTTCAAAATCTCCACCTGTACTCCTCAGCATCAAAATTCACTGACGTTTCATATCCGGTCCATTCATACGACATTCTGTAAGTCATGACAATACACACATCTTCTGTCATGACAATTGCCATGACTGCTGAAGACTGGGACCAATGCGGCTTTCTCTACCCAAAAGACGAGGCTCGACCCTGGTCAGCATAAGCCGATGGTTCTCTTCAAACTACGGAACACACGATGGTGCCCCATGGCTGTCTGTGGAGGATTTAACATGTATATTTTATCTTAAATAAATGTTAGCGAACCGCCCAGAGAACGTGGACAAACGAGTTACAAGACAAAACACGACGCGTTTCGACCTCTTAGGTCTTCGTCTGGTGATAAATAAACGAATAAAACAACGAAAATTCACTTAGCTTTGGTCGCTTCAGATCGCTCAGGGTTCAGCGCAAGGAAGAAGGCGTTGAATGAGAACGAGGCTGTTGGAAGGGAAATAGTGAGCGAGTCAAAGTCGTAATGATGATAATAATATTACTGATAGGAATACTATTAATGGTCAAAATATTGGGGGGGGGGGGGGGGGGGGGGGGGGGAAGGACAAGATCAATCTTGGTGTCAATAAGTATGTGTATGGGAGAAAGGAGAGTGGGTTAGATGATTCTTAAGCAGCAGGGTTGCCGTGGCAACAGTCCCAGAGGCGAAGGCGATGGTGATGTCAATGCTAGGGGTAGTATCAATACTAGCAATAGTATTACTATGGCATACACAATGTTGTGGCTCTGGCAGGAGAAAGTGCGTTTAATAGTGAAAGAGCCTGTGCATGTGGGGCCATGTAGGATGGTATCTGGTTTGGTGAGAGAGCAGATTTTGCAGTTGGGTTTTGAGCAGGGGAAAGTACCTGGTGGCTTAGGTGTGAAGATTTTGTTCAGCTTAGAGCGCACCAGTAGGTCGTTGAGGTTTTTGTCACGTTTGAAAGTGATCATTGGTTTTGTCTCAAAGGCAGGTTTATGATTTTCTACCATGTGCCAGTTAGACTCAGGATCCTGCAGATGGGCAGATTTTGAGGATGTAAGAGAAGGCAGGCAGTGGGTCTGTCTGTCTCTTTGGGAGGTTTAGTTTCCAGAGTAGATGTTCTGGATTTAGCTGCAGTGCGGCTGAGAGCATCATTGATGACGGCACTAGGGTATCCACGGTTGGTGAAAAAATCAGACATTTTGGCTGCTTGTATAGTGAAATCTTCTTCGCTAGAGCAGAGTCTGCGTAGGCGAAGGAATTCAGAATATGGAATGCTATTTTTAGTGGACTGGTGGTGGGAAGATGTGTAGTCCAGGTATGAGTGTGCATCAGTAGGTCAGGGGGGGGGGGGGTGAGGGTAAGTCGATTGATGTAGCAAATGGAGAGACTCAGAGAGTGTAGGAAAAGGGATGGGGAAGATAGCTGCTACCTATGTCTGAGGTAAACGGAGGTAGGGTGTGCGTAGGTGGAGGATATTTCAGGCTGGAGCTGCAGAGATGGAATAGCACATACTACTTTTGGACGTTGATGCCATGAGGGTGCACAGTGCCCAGTTTGGCAATGAGATGAGATTCCTGCATAAGGCGTTCCAAGTTGTCACTCTTAGATTGCCAAAGTGCCAAGACTTTGACATGGTTGATGTTGTGTTGGGCATGGTTGAAGTGTAGAGCGACTGGTTTGGGCCGATGGTGGCGGATGTCGGCCAGGTGTTCAGAGATGCGCGTCTCAAGTGTGCGAGATGTCGTTTCTTCTCAGTACATACACACTATGTGGCCACATCCGTTTCCCGTTCAATTTGAGAAGATATTTTATCGTTCGTTCTTTGTTTTTATTGTCTTGCATGTCGTTTGTCTTGCCTGAGGAAGTGCAAAAGAGGTGAAAGGCATCGTGTTGTGTCTGGTAATGTGTTTGTCTCCTTCGTTCGGAGGAGCAGTAAATCTTCTTTCAAGTTTCTTTCAGTTTCCGCCTGCAGTCACTTCTCTTTCAAACTGTCGAAAATTCTGGTTAAATCAGTTTATATTATATATATATATATAATGCTGAACATTAAGTAGTGGGGGAAACAAGTGCAGGCTAACAATTCTTGCGTCATTATAATAATGACTTTGCAAAGATTTGAAAATTTAGAGAAAAGAAAAAAAAATGAAGATGAAGAAAATGGGGGAAATATATTATAAATATGAAAAACGCTTCACTAGCTGCCTGAGGGAACCATCGTGATCCCTTCTGAAGGCAGATCTATTTGTATTTGCCTGCTCCTAGGCCTTTCGTCCGCTGGATCGGACTCATCAGGGAGACACGGCTGATTGTGTCGAATGGTTCTGCTTAACATCCTCCGGCCTGCACAAGCAGGACATATTGGGACATGTATTTTTGCTTTATATGTAGATAGTAATTGAGACGTCGAGCGGTCGTCTGAAGATAGTTCGGCTGCGGTTGATGTTGATCGTAGTTTTTCCTCCAAGGCCGTCGTCAGGGCCACCGGGCGGCCGTCTTCATGCTGAGTGGAGACGGTCCTGTGCCGCGTGAGGCCGACTCGGGAGACGTACGAGGCACAAGTCGCCGAGCCGCTGCACGTAGGTCATGCCCACTCTCTCGCGCCCATGAGGAACATTTCCACCCTCCCCCCCCCCCCCGCCACCAAAGGGAGGCCCTGCTAAATGTGCAGGCCACTGGGTAGTTTCGCAGAGTGGCAGCGCCTCGTCGCCAAGTGTCCCGCCACCTCGAGAGCCGTCCCCCCGGCGACACAGGCTAGTCCCGTCGTCACTCGTAGTGCGAGGAAGGAAATGCTGTGCCGCCCAATTGTTGAAACTGATTGTGTCTGCGCTCCTGGTGTCAAATGAACACACCATAGTTCATAAATTCTGTGGTGTTCTCACCACCAAGGGTTCAAAAAAAGAATCCAACAGCACCCCCAAAGCAGCCAGTGAAGGATAGTAAAAAGGAATAAAAACGAAAGTGTGGAGAGGAAAAAAGTTGCTAAAAAACTAAAAGCATTATATAAACAGTATAAAATGTAGGGACAATCTTTGAGCCTATGCCTGAGGATCCATTCAAGGATACAAGGGAGATCAAAAGATATGGAACAGTTTGAGTGGTCAGCTCTGCTGTTCTATAACTCAAGCAATGTCAGTGGCTAAGAATTGTGCAGGACAACCTTTACTTGGATCTCCTAAGAGATGCAATCTCCCACTGATTGACCAAACAATATGATGCTGAACAATTAAGTAGTGGGGGAAAACAAGTGCAGGCTAACAATTCTTCCGTCATTATAATAATGACTTTGCAAAGATTTGAAATTTTAGAGAAAAAAAAAAAAAAAAAATATATATATATATATATATATATATATATATGTGTGTGTGTGTGTGTGTGTGTGTGTGTGTGTGTGTGTGTGTGTGTTTGTGTTGTAGTCCGTATGGTGAAAACATAACTATGATTGAGTTCTTAATCTTTTTACATTCCTAAGCAGCCTAAACTTGGTGTAGACCATTTGAGCTACGGCACTTTCTTAAAACAAACTGTTACCTCGTTTTATATTAAAATGATGAGAGCCGAATTTTATACCTGTAAAAGAGGAGTTTAAGGCACCACAATGAACAGAAAAACAAACTATTTCTCCCTGATACCCCACGAAAGCCAAGAAGCCACGAATAATCAGACCAAATGTACCCTGTTAATCGAAAATGAAGGGGGGTGCGTTAAAAGGGGGGGGGGATATTTGTGTGTGTGTGTGCGTGTGTGTGTGCGGGGTGTGTGTGTGGTGTGTGTGTGTGTGTGTGTGTGTGTGTGTGTGTGTGTGTGTGTGTGATGTATACGTTTCTTAACTACGGATCTGAACATTACTGAAAGAGGAAGAAGAAAGGACAACAGTTTTTTACACTCTTTCCACATTGTCATTCCGCTTAAATTTGACCCTCCACACACACACACACACACACACACACACACACACACACACACACAATTTCCGTTCCTTATACTACTACTTCGTGGCCAAGCCGCCTGAATGATAAAATGCCACCACCCATCCACATTAATGACGTGTTCTGGAGACTGCACTGGAAAATGACTACCGGAAACTTCTTATTGTCGGTTAAAGAAGGGAGTGAAGGACGAAGAAAGACTAGATTGGTTTTTTTTTCCCCTATCTTAGATTCAAATGCCGTTTTTTTTTCCTCCATGCTTTTTGTAAACTGCTCAAAAAAGGGTCCCAGCACTAGAGATGAAAGTTCTGAACGGCACACTGTATCTGAGTAGGCCAATGTTATTAGGGAGTATCATTCTACGTCTACATTTTTCTTCCTTACGCTGTGGCGGTTGATGACTGCGATTTTAGCGGCGAGGCACGGATGGAGACCCAGCGGGTGACATTGAGCTGTCGATGTAACGTCAGGTGAACAAATGTCCAGGCTGCCCTATGAAAATCCAGGGACTGTACATCAAACCCTTCGTGCAGAAAGCCACGCCATGGACAGTCGCTGAACTGTCCAGTACCCCAACAAGAACATCGTGGGGATATGTCAGAAACAGTACCTAGGGATTCACACTCGACCAGAGTTACTCCCCCGGGAGTCAACCATCCTGCTGGAGTTACATTTGAGTGTATCACACATGGACTGGACTATTCCTATCATGCCAAAGACCATGACTACCTCTTGGCGATTAACTATTCGGATTACTACAATGCAAACTTTTTCCAATTCAAACTTTTTGATGGCTGTCACAGCAAACACCACGGCTACAGTTTTAAACCAGATACGTCACACCCAAAGAAGAATTAACAACCGTTAATACAAAAGGCAAACTATCTACTACCCGACCAACCAAAGTTCTTGCCGTACTCGTTTACCTCAAAATCTCAACTCTTTTGCCCCCTTTCTGATGTTCTTTTGCCTTACTCTTTTGTCCTTTCTAATCTTCTTTTGCCTGTTGTGGCGTTAGGTTTTGGTTGAGTTTTTCTTTCGGGGGCGGGCGGGCTAATAAATCTATGAGAGAACACTAAGAAGTAATGCCGGGGCAGTTGTTACATTTATTAACAAAAGGTTAGTTGCAAGTAGTCATATATAAACGGGGCCGTGTCATCATCATCATCTGTCAGCCAGGCGCTTCATCATCCTGAAACCACCTGCTTTGACCGGGCGAAGAGTTTCCCACCACTAAGAAAAGATGGAAGGAGTCGTCACCGCCGCCACCACCACCACCCTGAACCGCAGCGGGGAGGCTCGAGTGGCGGTAGTAATCGGTGATTGGGGCATCTTGGACCGGAAGAAAGAGCCATAATGTGGATCAGTTTGGTCAAAACTCGAACCTGCTAATACGCTTCATGCAAGAACCAAACAATAAACAGCGTTTCCAAATCGATGGAGAAACAAGAAGACGTAGAAGCTGTCCTCGTTTCTTTCAGCGCAAATGCCTGTTTTGGGGGAAGCATTTTCACGAATCGCTGGCGACAGCTCATCAGCAAACTCGAGTCCGCCTTTCCTAATGTCACTAAAAATTATCTTCGGCACAGTGCTGTATCCCTTTTACGGAGGGTGTTCTGAAAAAATTCGGTGACAATTTCCAACACGAATTTGAAAAAGGTCGTTAATGAATGGCGCCAGAAGGATAATAATAAGGATGTCATTATCCGATTGATCAATCTCACAAAATCACCAGAAGATTCGCAGACCAAAGACCCCTCAGAACGATGTACCGAGATGCTCTGTATCCTAACACAAAATGCGTGGAACGACTCGCGGCTGAAATGTTCTCTGGGTCATAGTAGACTACCTATATGCAGACAGCAGCACGTTTGGGCGGGTGCGTTTTTTTTTTTTTCTTTTTTCTTCTTATTACCAGCCTGTTTGTTGCTTTGTAATTTACTTGAATGGAACACGCTCTTCGTGGAATGAACTGTGTGTGTGTGTGTTTTCTTTTTTTAATATATATATTTTTTGTTGGTTGGTTGTTGTTTTTTGTCCTCCCCCTGTTATTTTACCACATTTCGAACGTTTGATTTTGTACATTATTTGCATTACATGCGCATTTGTTGCGATTTATTTGACTCACCCCCAAGAGCCCTTAAACCGAGTGCGCCAGCCAGCAACGTAATGGCTATAATCTGGGGTGGAAAATGACCCGTTTGCCTCATCGATTCTTTTGTGTTTTGTTTTGTTGTTGTTGTGTGTGTTGGGTCGTCATTAAGAAACACCCCCCGTTCTTATTAAGAACGAATGTGTAACGGGGACATTAATTGGTTGTAGTGGTGGTGGTGTTTCAATGGTGGACAGTTATTCAGTTTTTTGTGAAAGTTCAAAACCCACAGTGGCCACGAGTCCTCACCACCTTAAGTCGGGTCGGTAATCTTTCCTCTCTCGCGGCTACTTTACTAGCTCTTTACTGAAAGAACAAAAAAAAGGAGAGTTCTTTATAATTTTAGAGCTTTTTGGGAGAAAAAAATATCCAATTTTACAATAACAACAGCAGCATACATTTTCAGGTAGTTAGGAGGAGCTTTTTTTCCTAAGTATAATTCTTTGATGCAATCTAAGAAAACCTTATATTTCTCCAGTATTCCGCTTTGTAGTTATTTGGTCCAACTTCATACGCCCCCCCCCCCCCCCCCCCCCCCAAGAGAGTAAATATATTGGCTTGCAGTTGTTGTTTTTTACTATCAGACTGCTGCGTGTGTGGTGTGTGGCTTGAGACTCCCTCCAACCCCCTTTACATATTTATACTACTGCTACACGAAAAGGAAGAAGGGGAGTGTCTGCTGACAGCCCTTTTTTAAAAGAAATAAGATGAGTCATCGTCGGGGTGTCTTCTTCTTCTTCGATGGATTTCTGCCATCATTGGATTGTTTTTTCTTTGATGAAATCGCTCAGTTGACGATTGTCGGACTTACTATTCTGAAGATAACTCGGCTTTTTCGATCGCCAGGTACCATCAGCAGGCGGAGAAACTGTCCTTAACGGATACTAGACCTTCCTGACCACTTAAAACAAGTTGAACAGCCCGAAGAAGAAGAAGAAGATTCAACGCCTGTGGCTCAAGATAATGATTCTCCCTCCCCCCCCCCCCCCCCCCCCCCCCCCCCCCCCCCCCTTTGCTACTTCCACATTTAACACGATTGCGGGTCGTAGTAATCCTACGATAAACGTTTACAATCAAAAAAACAAAAAACAAAAAAAATCACCCACCTTCCCCCGTCTTCGATACTGATTGGTGTAGTTGCCCAGGAAGCTAACTCCTCTTAGCTACAATAACTTTGAAACAACAAGGAGATTATTAATAGGTGTTGTTTGAAAATGTAAAAAAAAAATAAATAGAGAAGAAAAAGTGTTGTGCCGCCACTTGCAGAACTGGACAGGGCGGCAATTTTTTCCCCAGGACATCATGGAGGAGGAAATAGCCAGCACGGTGGCGGGTGCCTCCGACCAGGTGTTTGGGTCTAGAAACATTACCGGAGCTCGTGTTGCTGATGATCTTCAAGTTGCTTCCACCGTCGGACCGGGCTTATCTCATCATCATCATCATCATCATCCAATTGACGCCCAATCAACAAGCTGATTATTATGCCGTACTATGGAGGTTGTGCTGAGTTAGAAAGGTCAAGATAGAAAGATAAAGACCTAAGATAGTGAGAAAAAACAAGGGCAACTGATGCATATAAATCGCAGGAGAAATACCTACTCTATGTGGGTTTTATCAGCAGGCTACTACTTTTCCGCTCTTCATCCGGAGACAGGCTCCAGACTAGCTGATCCAAATTCTCTCTGAGAGTGAACCCGGCCCAAAACAAAAAACAAAACAAAAAAGTGCTAAGGAAGGAGTGGGATGGGTGTCAACCTAATCCTACTATATCTGGGAAGTGCTTGTAAAAGGTTCAACTCTCTCATGTATTACCCCTCCGTGTGGAGGGACATCAGCATCTGGACGACCCTACAAGAAGGATACTCTGTATTACATGGTCGTGTCGAAGCCGCTGTCTGTGCAAAAGTGACAAATTCATGATCAAGAAATTTGATAAGTATTTACAGAATGTCAGTGTCTACATTAACAGTTGGTTTATAAAACATTCGCTTTTCGACATGCTGATAGAGCTTGCGCAGAAAAGAAACCTCAAAAGCCTGGTCTTTCTCGGGGCTCAAACTGTCCAAGAACCGGTAGTAGTGTCAACTACTACTACCTCGCTGCTCGTGGTCAACGATCTCCTGGCGACAGTGACTGACTTTCTGCACACACTCGATCCTGCAACGACGGCCATCAAGATACATCTAGTTCTTGACAACAACGGTGGAGGTGAAAGTTATGAGACGCCATCTGCAAATCCATTGGCGACGCAATTCCGCCATCTTTGGACTATACAAAAAAGGTAGTTGTTGTTGTGCCTCTGAAGAAGAACGCACACACACACACCACTGTTTCTTTTTTCCCCGTTGGTTTCTTCCATACTGTGTGTTACAGCTAGTAATCCGAGGGAAGGCGCTAAGGCTGTGTATGAGAAAACGTTTATTAAATGTTCCGACCCACCCCACCCCCAACCCCCTATGACATTTATGAGACAAAACGTGGAGGACTGACTTTATATTTTTTTTCTCTTTGACATAAAATTGTGTATTTCTAATGATGATGATGACGATCTCCTCTTAACTTCCGATGACGATGATGAGTACCAATTTTGGGGACGATTATCACCGTGATCGTCTCTCCCAGTAATCGTCAACATCTAAAATCACACGCCATTGCTCCAAGAATCCCAGCCGTGTGACATTATTTTCTCTTTGGGGTAAACTTCAGGAGGAAGGGCCTGAACTTATGATTATTCTGAGTCCCCGCTCGAAGCAAGTAGTAGCGGTGTAACAGCTGAGACTCTTCTTCTACTTCTATCTGTGGAAAAAAAATCCGCTATTATCGCGATCAAGTTCGCAGAGGAAGAAGAAGAAGAAGAAGAAGAAGAAGACGGTGGTGGCTGCCCCCTCAGTCTGCGAGAAGATGGTCGAGGAAACTTTCTCTCTTCTTTCATCGAGTCAACTGCGCAACAAATCCTGATTTTTGCCATTTGACTTTGTGTCACTACTACAGGAGTTGGTGCGGGCCACACGAGCGCCAGCAGCCTGTGGGTTGTGTCATGGGTCAGATGATGATGACGTTGTCTTCTTCTCCTTCCAACTGCTCCCACGCTTTATGGGAAACGCGCTTTGCCCATTTCGAAATTAAACCTGATATGGTGACCATTTACTACATTATTCCGATCGACTTCGATGGATAAGGACCTTGTGCTGCCAGGTTTGTTAAAAAAAAAGAAAGAAAAAGTGAAACGGAAAGAAGACATGCCCAATCCAGTTTCTGCCAGTTCCGGGACTTCTGAAGAAAACAAAAAGCTCTAAGATCCTCCGCCAGTCTGTCCCGCAGCATACCTGTCTTTATTCTTCCAGTTCCAGCCCGACTTAACTTTTCTGGTGTATTTCCATTCTTATTCGCGTTTTTATTACCAATAACGTTTCCACAGGAAATCTCAAAAAATAACATACAATCGTGCGTTTCCACAGGAAATTCACGCACTGGTTCCGCTCTAATGTCCAAATGATCGCCGCGATCGTTGTAGTACTACATGAATCGAGGGGGAAAAAACACTACTGAAGAAGAATGGTTTAAGTATACGAAATAAAATAACGGACAGCACTGCACCACAGCTAAAAAAAATCTGAACCGAACGTGATCCCCGCCACCGCTGATGTTTTTCAGCCAGAGATGCATAAAGATCAAAAAAAGAAAAACGAACAAACAAACAACCCGGACGAGCGAGAGAGAAGCCTGTGAAAGAAACAAAAATGTCTCGAGGGACAGCTTAAACCCAGAGACGCCGAAGAGGAGGGGAGGTCCGCCGCACTCTGTTGACGAGGTTCATGGCGTGTCCGAAAATCTCACTGGACAGAGTCTCCACCGACTTTTTGTCAGCATTGATCTCGGTCCACGAGTCATCTTTGAGTTCCTGGAATCGCTCAGCTACGACGGCCTGAAAGTCGCGTTTCTCGTATCTTTCCGCGCCAAAAGTCGCCCCGCTCTGCTGCCACTCTGGTGCTGACGTTCAAATAGAGCACCTGGTCGGGTCGCAGCAACCCTCGCTCTGGCTGCCGGCACCACTCCGCACTTAGGTCGGGCTTGGCAGAGGAGAAAGCCCCCCCGGAGAAAGAATAACGATCAACGACTAAGGTCACTCCCAAAGTCAGCAGTTCCCTCATCTCGGGCATGGCCTCCGAGCAGTTGGCAGCGAAGAGCAGATGAATGGCGTGGTCCTCCACCTGACAGGACTGTTGCAGGGACTCGTTGATCGTCTCTCCGATCGACGTCGTCTGGTCCGGAAATTTCATCAGCCGAGCTGGCACGGCGTTCGTGTTTAGATGATCAACTAATAAACCGCATTGTGTGGACTTTCCACTTTTATCACAGCCTTCGAACGCGATAAAAGCTCCGCGATGATTAACGACGGGCAATGACGATGACGACATCTTTTTTGACCACCGCACAAACCGAACACATATGATATGAAGAAGTAATGCTTCCATTTATTATGGAAAACGCTTAAGAGAGTCAGACCAAAATATGGCACGGACAACGAATTTATGGGAGGGAGGAGAGAAAAAACACCACAGTAATCCCTGAATCGAAGATGTTCAGAGAACATTTACACACACACACACACACACACACCACACACACCACACACACACACACACACACAAACACACACACACACACACACACACACACACACACACACACACACACACACAAAGATCAGTATGAACAAAAAAAAGACTTCAGTTTTTCAAAAACAAACTTACCAACAGTTTGGAATACGGATGTGGCGACATGATTGAAACTTACGCGCATGGATTTTATGTCCTTAAAACCACCACTATTTCGGTTTGACTACAGAATCTACAACTAGAAGAGGGCGCCTGTTTAATCTGACAATGACAACAACAACAAAAGAAAATTACCAAAACTTTTCAAAAGCGGCAAACTTTTTTCTCCCCAGAATCATTAATACTCGGAATAATAACTTGCCAGTCAATGTTGTTGAAGCAGAAACTGTTAACACTTTCAATAAACAGCCGGATATGTTTCGAACAAATATTGACTCGCATTTTTTAAACCATTCATGTGCTTTTTATGCGAGAATAAGACCCAAAAACTATTTCTCGCCAAAACCTTAAATTATCCGACATTGAGCGGGCTGAAAATGCCTAACGTGCATGCCACCATATGTTATGATGTGATACGATATGATATGATATGAGAGAAACGTAGCATACTCCCCATCTTCTTCTACTACTCAGGTCGATCCACACCAAGGAGAAGAGGGCGCCTGTTCAAACTAAACAAAATTTACTAAAAAAAAAGCAGCACACTTTTCTTTTTTCCCCACTAACAGAATTGTTAATACTTGGAATAATACCTTGCCAGTCAATGAGCACAAACTGTTCAGAACTTGTCTCGATAAACGCCGAATATGCCTTATGTTTCAAACAAATATTGACTCTCGCGTGTGCTTTATGCGAGAATAAGACCAAAAACTATTTCTCGCGCTAAAACCATAAATCATCTTACATTGAGCGGGCTGAAAATGCCTAATAACATGCCACCAATATGTTATGATGTGATATGAGGAAGAAAAAAGGTAGCACACTCCCCCCCGTCTTCTTCTCCTACTCAGTTCGATCTACAACTAGAAGAAGAGGGCGCCTGTTCAAACTAACAAAATTGACTAAAACGTCAAAATTAGCAAACTTTTTTCCCCCCACGAACAGAATTGTTAACACTTGGAATAATACCTTGCCAGTCAATTAGCACAAACTGTTCAGAACTTTTCTCGAAAAGCGCTGGATGTTTCAAACAAATATTGACTCTCGCAGGTGCTTTATGCGAGGATAAGACCAAACTCTTTCTCGTGCTAAAACCCTAAACCATCCACATTGAGAAGGCTGAAAATGCCTAACATGCCACTGATATGTTATGAAATGATATGAAGAGAAACGTAGCACACTCCCCCCGTCTTCCCCTTCTACTCAGTTCAATCTTCAACTAGGGGGCACTTATTCAAACTAAACAAAATTTACTAAAACCTCAGCAAACTTTTCTTTTTTCCCCACTAACAGAATTGTTAATACTTGGAATAATAACTTGCCAGTCAATGAACACAAACTGTTAACACTTAGTCTTGATAAACGCCGGATGTTTCAAACACATATTGACTCTCGCGCGTGTGTGCTATTTTTGCGAGAATAAGACCACAAAAACTATTTCTCGCGCTAAAACCATAAATCATGTAACATTGAGAAGGCTGAAAATGCCTAATATGCCACCGATATGATACGATATGATAATATGAAGAAGAAGAAAAACAATGAAGCGCACTCTCCTCTCTCCCGTCTTCTTCTTCTGAGTTCGATCTTGTTGCGATAATAGCATAGTTCTCTCAAACTGACGTTCTTCTGTAAGGAATTTGCTACTGTGTAAACCGAACTTGTTATAGGACAAGGAAACCAAACCATCCACATTGAGAAGGCTGAAAATGCCTAACATGCCACCGATATGTTATGAAATGATATGAAGAGAAATGTAGCACACTCCCCCCGTCTTCTTCTTCTACTTCCTGTTCTTGTTGTTGTTGGTGGTGTTTGTATTAGACTTCGTTGGATCATCATTGTCAAAAGACTTCTTCATCACGCGTGGGAAATATAAAAAAAAAAGATGCTACGAAACTTCAAATAAAACGAATGTTTTTTTTTTTTCTTTTAAAGGGAAAAAATTTGGATTGTGAACGTAAAGTAAAAAAAGTTGGTATTGTGACTTGGCATCATCATATTCGAAAGACTTCTTCTTCATGAAAACAAACGAACAGATGCTGCGACTTTGAAATAACGGTTGTTACCCTTTGGACTTTCAAACGAACTCGGATGGTGAAAGTGAGGTATTGTGACTTTGCATCATCATATTCGAAAGTCTTCCTCTTCACACGCGTGGGAAAAGAAAAATAAAGATGTTGAAAGAAATACGTTTACCACCACCCTTTGGGACTTGAAGAAATCTAAAGCATAGAAAACCCTTTCGGACTTCTTGTCGAGGTTAAAAAATAAAGAAATGTTGGTGGTGTTGTTTCTGTAAAGCCGATGTTTTTTTTTTTTTTTACCCCCTTCGACTTTTTGTGGGGAGAAAAATACAACTTGGATGAAAATCTACTCCTTTGTAGTATATTCTTCGGTTCCTATTATTGTTGTTGCGATTGGTGGTGGAGACTTCGTCGCATCATAATTAGTCGAAAGACTTCTTCTTCATCGCAGGCGTGGTGGGAAAGAGAAAAAAAGAAAAGATTGCTGAAGAAATAAATTTACCTACCCTTTGGAGGCGCAAAAAAAAAAGTTGTTGTTTCCTTAAAAGCCCCAAAATGGTTGGGGTTTTCTCTTCGCCCCTTTTGAGATTGCGAATGTAAGTAATCGTTTCCTTCTTCTAACAATATTCGGGTTCCTAGCGTTTTGAGATTTCTTCATACACACAACACACACACATGCAAGGTCGTGGAAAAAAGAACAAGATGATGAAATAAAGCGAAGGAATTTAACTACTACCCTTTTGTTGTGGAGTGCTGAGAGGAAAAAAAATTGGATCGTGAACGCGATCTACTTTTTATATTCGGTTCCTATTGGTGGTTGAGACATCTTCACCTCACATTTCGAAGACAGAAAGAAAAAGATACCACCGCATAGCTTATGAAGGCCACAGCAGAGGACTGCCACTGACACCCGCGGGGCTGTTAGAGTCACAGCCACCACTGCTGCTGCAGCAGCAGCATCAAGACCCACCACCACCACACGGCGTGGCGCGAGACAATGATGATGCCCTACCCTCCTCCGTCGGTGCTACATCACTCTCTGCCCAGAGGAAGAGGACACCAACATGGAGTGGTGAAAGAAGACAGAGGGGAGATCTGGCCACTATGAATGATCTGACTACCGACTCTGCAGTAGTAGTCAACCGCCATTCTCACATCATCATCAGTGGAAACCTCCACTCCCGCAGCCGCTGCCGTGGCGAATTTTGGTACCCACCGCACCTATCTTCAACAGAAACAATACGTGTTGGCTAGCGTCCTCCTCGTCCGATAACAAACGCATATCTAGAAGGTCTTGCGGGCTGGAGGGGTACTTCGCTGGAACAAAACGTTTTCTGGGCCCCCTCATTCGAGCCGACGCCTTGCTGTTGCTGATGAGAAGAACCTAGGCCGGCGTTACTGATCGCGGAAAAGTATCATGGACCGGGTGGAAGAGGCTGACTGTTACGACCTGTTCCTGGCGAAACTGATCCAGATGGGGCGATGTCGATCAGTTGAAATACAAAGTGGTGATATATGCCGCAACAAGTACCTGCCTCGGTGCCAGGTTGTGATCCGTTGGTGCGAAACAGAAATGTAGCGGATCAGAGAACTGCTGAAAGCTTTGGATGTGGATCATACTATGATGTGATACGATGACGATGACGAGATTTGAAGATGATGACGATGACTATGATGATGATAGATTCGTGGGGATGATGGCTTGAAGTACTTGCGAGATTGACGCGACGCTAGAACGCGGTCTGTCCAGGTGGATTTTGAAAAAAACAACGATCCAAAGACTATAACGCTCATTGTGATTCGCAAGGGCAGGACTCCAACGCCTCCGCCGATTTTGAGCGGGGTATTACAAGACGGCAAAATAGCCTCTGTTTGAACGAGCCCGAACGTTGTGCGAGCCATTCATGACAACCTGCGACCGGTGAAACTGCGCCAGTTAGTGTGCAAAATGGGTCAGATCAGGAGGGGCTGTTTCGAAGAGAAGAATGGCTTTTATCGGACAATGCAGCCAGTAGTCGCAAACGCTGGTGGGTTTGATCGCCGACTGGCTTTTGGCCAAGCGAAGCAGGTCTCATTTCCAACCATTGAAATGCGAAATAATGTGCTACGTCTATGCGCTGAGTTGGATAAAGCCTTGGGCTTAGCCTCGTCGACGACGAGTCACGGCGGGATGATGATGACGATGACGATGACCGTGATGATGAAGAGAGCGTGGGTGCGTGTGTGAACCGCCAAACTGGAGGAATTTCCACTGGGAGGACCTAGAATGTCGCGTTCAGTCTTTGGCAAGGAATGGGCGCGACGCCATAATCAGTCTGCCCTGAGTATGGCTCAAAGCGGGTTTGGCTTGGTGTCTTTGAGGCCGAAACGAATCCCAGCCAGGATGTGGGTAACGTGCTACAAGTGCTGGATCGG
>CM031627.1:26198270-26203270 GCA_018398815.1 Conus ventricosus
GCTGGGGCAGCTGGGTGGGGGTGAGGGGAGGAGGGAGGCTGAGATTGTGGTGCGAGTGTGTTTGGGGCAGTCAACTGTGCAAACACTTCCTCTGCCATGAGCAGAAGCTCCCGAACGTCAACGCTTTCCGGTGGAGCCTATACGTGGCAGACGTTTGCAAGTAGAGAGAGGTCTTCCATTTTCATTGCTACGGCCGGGGAAAAAAAACAAACTTTGTGTAGACGTTAACGGGGCAAAAGGTGAGTACCATGTTCTAGAGAAATCGATCGACTATAGATTTGAGAGAGAGAGAGAGAGAGAGAGAGAGAGAGGAGGCAGCTATCTACTGCAGGCCACTATGATTGTGTGTGTGTGTGTGTGTGTGTGTGTGTGTGTGTGTGTGTGTTTGTGTGTGCACGCGGCGTCCTTTGTGTGTGTGGGGTTTTTTGGTGTGTGTGTGTGGTGTGTGTGTGTGCCGCGCGCGAAAGTGGCATGTTACCGAGAGAGAAGGAGAGAGAGGAAGAGAGAGAGAGGAAAGACGATACGCGCGCCGTGACACAAAAGGATACACACACATAGAACAAGCAACCACATGCCATCCGCGCGCACACAAACACAACACACACACACACAACCCAACACAACACACCACACAAAACCACACACCACCACAGAGGGTCGCACGTCGCACGCACAGAATTGCCGTTGTGAGCGAACGCGCGTCACACCCAACAAACAACACACACACACACCACCACACACCCCAAACAAACCACAACGGGCTTGCTGAGATTTTTCCCCCCCACTGGGAAATTTTGACGTTTCCCCGCACTTCAAAATTTACTCGCATGAAATTAGGGGTGGTGTGTGTGGTGTGTGTGGGGTGTTGTGTTTGTGGGTGTGTGTGTTGTGTTGTGTGTGTGTGTGGTGTGCGTGCGCGCGCGCGGCGCATGCGTGCGTGTTGGTGTGTGTGGTGTTTACACAGTGTGTGTGGTGTGTGTGTGTGGGTGGGGTGTGTGTGTGTGTGGTGCGTCTGTACCGGGGTGTGTGTGTGTGTGGGTGTGTGTGTGTCTTTTTTGGGGTGTTGCTAACATGGGCCCTATGTCGCGTTCGGGCCTGGCAAAATGTTGTTTCCCTCAAATTCGACGGAAGAACAGATGGTCTGTCCCCGTTCCACACTATTTGGGCGTAAAAAAAAAAAAAATGTCATTCTCATGAGCTTTGTTCCCAATCGGTTTTCGACCAATTCATGTCACCCTTCCCCAAGGGTCGTTGGGGTGTTAAAACCCTACTAGTGACCCTGCCGGATCTTCAATTCAATGACACGAGACGTCTGCTGGGCAAACACCCCAAAGTGACGCTGACATAAATTAACAGTAGGACATTTTTAGGGTAGGTAGTTCATCTTCGATGAAAACCCAAAAAACCAAGTGTCGAGTGTTTTGTTGCGTTTTTCATTCTATCTTTTTACGTTTTCGCAATATGTGTTTGAAATAAATTGCGCTGCTCATATACCGATAAGGGTGGTTTAATATATTCAGAACCAGAGATGTGTTTTGCTCCACACTTAGCTGCCCTATCTACGTTATCGTTATAATAAAGGAACAGTGTGAAGGAATCCAACAAAGGATAATTGGTGCCTCCTTCAATAAGCATGTGGATCAAACAGCTTATTTCAATAATCATTTCAGGCCTAGTATGCAAATAAAAATCTTTTAGCGCCTGAAGGACTGATTTTGAATCTACACAAAATAGCTTGAATATTGTTTTGGGGAAATTTGAAAGGTAATTCAAAGCCATGAGTATTGCTGTGAATTCAGCTGTAAATATGGATATGTTACATCCGATGAAAAAAGACTTCTCCACCCTCAAGTCTGGGATTAAGAATGCACAACCTGTTTGCTTACCAATACATGAACCATCTGTGTACATTTTTAAATTTTCTCCCTCAGTATGACACTTTGTGTAACTTGTTAGCATATTGATATTTTCATCTTTTTTTATGTTGGTGTGATCAATATCAAAATGGGCTTTTTATCAGTTCCCAGGGTGGAATAGGACAAAACGATGGTCTGGTAGAGAAAGCTTCGTTTTCTAAAGAAACCCCAGAATCTGAAATAATTTTGATGTATAAGTTGCTGTAATTATTTGAGAAGTTATAGACTTTGCTCTTTTCGGAAAATCAAAATCTGATCTCATTTTGATTTCTGATTTAATATGTGATTTTCTAACTGTACTTGTAATGACAAATTTACAACATGTTAAATGTCTATTATCATTTAGAGGAAGTACCTGAGCTTCATAATATGTACGTGACAATGATGCGTGCACAGGAAGTCCAAGGGCAATTTCAGTGCCTTACATTCAATACTTAGCAGTTTTTGTAATAAATATTTAGGCGCTTAAAGAATATTTCTTGGGAAAAAGGTTTTATTTTTTTATCTCATTAAAGATTTACATAGAGTAATCAAAGTAGCTGGATCTTGCACCCATTTTTCTTTAGAAATAATTTTCAGAAATGTTCTCGTCTTTGTTAATAAATATTCGATATGAAAGCTCCATGATAATTAAGATGTAAAATAAACTCCTAGAAATTTAATCTCTGTTACGTACTTAAGAGGAGTATCATCCAATGTGAAAACAGGCATACTTTCTTGATTAGATCACTATTTGAAAGAATTATATTTGTTTTTTTCGGTTGACAGACTTAATCCATTTAGCTTCATATAATCCACCATCTTATTTAGTTTCTCCTTGATAGATCTTTTTGACAAATTTTTTATATCTCGTTGTGAAGTTTTCTTTTTTAACGTTACATCCATCCACATGCATATATCATCTGCATATTGGGCAAGAACAACAGTTTTTGATAATTTGTTTGGCAGATTATGCATTAATAACGAGAAGAGAAGGGGTGCTAATACTGACCCTTGAGGGATTCCCATTGAAAGTGTTCGACTTGAGGAATACGTTTTTCCTTCTCTTGTTCTTATTACCCTATCCTTTAGAAAAAATCTGACATAGTTGTATATATTTCCTGTGAAGCCAGTGTTTTTATGTTGTTCAATAGCTGTAAATGCCACACTTGATCGTAAGCCTTACTTATATCGAAAAAGGTAGCAAGAACACATTTTCGTGTTGCAAACTGTTTCTTTATATTTGTTGATAATTTCACTAAAATTTCTGTAGTGGGTCGATCATTCTGGAAACCAGCTTGATCAATTAGTATGATGTTATATTTTTCGCAGTAATGTACAAGTCTATTCATAACAATTCTGAACGTTACATGCATGTGAAGTTAATGCAATGGGTCTATAATTCTTAGGATCCTTTGTAGTTTTTTCTTGTTTATAAATTTGGGGAAACAACGATCGACTGTTTCCATATTTTTGGCATAACACCATTGCACCAAGACGTACTAAAAAATTTATGAAGAAATTCTACAAAATGTTCCGGCAAATTTCTTAACATTTGATTAGGTTATTGCATCTAAACCAATAGATGATTCTTAATAGTATGGATCTAATGGCTTCTTTTACGTCTTGGATAGTTGTAGGAGCATTGATATTGTTACTTTTGTCTGCTGTAGATTCATCCTGTGCTTTAATACCTTCTTCTTCCTTTTGTATATTTGGTCCGTACTTGTTAGACCTTCAGTGCGGCTTACCTCAGCAAACATGTTTACAAAGGCTTCTGCTTTCTCATCAGCACTAAGACGACTGTTGTTATCTTATTTTTATAGGGTACTGTGGCGATGTTAATCCATGTTTCATAGCTTTCAGTTCCTCCCACACTTTACCAATATCTTCATGATTTCTAACTTCAGTTACAAAATTCATTCCAATGCTGCAACTTTGCATCATCTATAACATCTAACTTTCCTTATCTGCCTTTTTCATTTCTTTAGATTACTTGCTGATCTCTTTTTATAATAAATCTTGAATCTTTCTTTTTTTTCTTTTTATTGGCAGTTTCACATTTTGTTTTTCCACCATACATTTCCATTATGGTTTTTTTTACTTTGTGTTTTTTATCTTCGGGATCGACTTTTCAGCTGCTGCTAAAAGATATTTACAAAATGCAGTGTATTTGTCATCCACATTTTCATTAGCTGAGAACACTATATCTATGTTGTTAAGATGGATTTGAAAAAGTGACCAATCTACATTTTTTGTACATATATTTTGGAAATCTATCTTCTGAGATTTCCTGTTCTAATATGTCATTCAACGATATAATTATTGGAATATGATCTTATCCCGGTGGATTATCTCCTGTTTCCCACATTGAGTTTACTACAAGTGATCAGGATGTAAAGGTTAAATCAATGGCTGAGGGGTTATGGGTAGCTATATCCGGAATGCGAGTAATGTGTGTGTGTGTGTGTGTGTGTGTGTGTGTGTGTGTGTGTGTGTGTGTGTGTGTGTGTGTGTTTCATATGGAGATGTGTGTGTGTGTGTGGGGTGTGTGTGTGTGTGTGTGGGTGTGTGTGTGTGTTTTGAGATGGAGGGAGGGAGAGAGAGAGAGAGAGAAAGAAAAGAGTGTTTGTGGGGTATGTTAGGGTGTGTATGTTCGTATGGAATTGTGTGTGTGTGCGTGCGTATGTTTGTGAGTGTGTTAATTTTGCTCCTTTTCTCTACATGAAAAATGTTGACGTTCTGTTCATAATGTTTTCTTAAATGTCAGTGCAACAACAGGTTAATCTGACAATAAATTGGCTTCACTCAGTGTGTGTGTGAGAGAGAGAGAGAGAGAGAGGTGTGTGTGTGTGTGTGTGTGTGTGTGTGTGTGTGGTGTGTGTGTGTGTGTGTGTGTGTGTGTGTGAGTGTGAGTGTGTGTGGTGTGTGTGTGTGTGTGTGTGTGTGTGTGTGTGTGTGTGTGTGTGACTTTGGATGTGTACGTGAGGGGCATCTTAAATTCCTGCTCATTTTCAAAATGATGCTAACAAATGAGAACAAGCTGGACCCATTTGTCACAGACCACGAAGTTACCTCGTTGAGGGGCAAATTAGGTCAATGAAA
>CM031627.1:26208270-26210770 GCA_018398815.1 Conus ventricosus
CATTTGTGTGTGTGTGTGTGTGTGTGTGTGTGTGTGTGTGTGTGTGTGTGTGTGTGTGTGTGTGTGTGTTTACGGTCTGATTCAAACAGCCTTGGTGAAAAGACTTTAGTTTAGACTGGTCTTTCCACTCATTTTTTGTTACATTTTTTTTATTCGATGTGATTTAAGCAATCTTGCATGGTTACAGTCCTTTCTTTTGATCAGTGTATTATTCATTAAATTTTTTTTTTTTTAATTTTAGCTCTGGCTATAACATTTTTCATTCAACGCCCATCTTGCGTCGAATATGAGTCGAGAAGATACGTGACTGCTTGTTCTTCCTTTTCGTTGTCCTGAGTGTTGTCCGTCTGGCCTGAAGAAGGCCTAAGAGGTCGAAACGCGTCGTGTTTTGTCTTGTAGGCCTAATTCGTTTGTCCATATTAATTGCCGGGGTTATTTCAAACGCCTTTTTTAGATTTTAGCTCTGGCGTTTTGGTCTGTGCCAAGCACGGTGTTGAACCTACGTGCAACTGTAGTGTGGATGTTGGAGATGAACAGCGTGACTCGACTTGACTTGAAGGAACATGTATCGTACTGAGTGGCTCAACACTTGACAACATCTTGTCACTAGTAATCACCACTAAGGTTAACGCTCGGTGATTACTGACACTGTTAGCATATTTCGACCGGTTTTGTATCGCGGTTGAATCCTAGAGCATAGGGTCAAAGATTTCCTGATATTGGGATCAATCTCTACTCTCCTCTTTTTTTTAAAACTACTTCTTTCTGTGTTGCACTCTCTTTCTGTCTCTATGTCATGTCCTTCACCGGCAGTCTTTGAGGGCCATTGCTTTGCTTTTTTCTCAGTGGTCATTGGAATATCACAAACCTGATGGTGGCATTTCCTGGTTCTACGGACGCAAACACTCTGAGTTCTACCGAATGAGTCTCCTCCAGGAGACAGAAGGTTGACTGTAGACAGGAGAACAAGTAGTTCTGTTCACAAGACAGACTTCGATGTCACCCCCCCCCCCCCCACCCTCCCCCTCCCCTCCCCATCCCCCATTCGCGACCAGTGAAGAGTTTGGTCGTTAAACCTTAATAGCTTCTTCTGCTCCCACACCCACCTTCACAATCCTCCATCCCCCAGTCCTATCCCTGCTCCCCTTTTTTGAACACATAAATTTTTGTTCAACCGCTGTCAAAGTGGCAGAGGAATGAGTTGTTCGTCTGTTTTTATTTTACATGGTATTGTTCGACGTTTATAAACGACAGGTGTCTGTTAGCAATATATGACTTTTTTTTTTAAACAAAAGAACCAACACTAACAACTAAAGACGGTTAACAACAACATGCAACTGTTAACGACCAGTGATTGTTGACAACAACGTGTAGGGTTTAATGTTGTGTAATGATGTGATATTAAGAACAACAGGCAACTGCTACCAACAACAATGCTGCTGGCAACGTCACATAATTAGTGACAACAATGTGTGTGTACGAAGAGCCGGAGGGGGTGGGGGCGGGGAGGGGGGAGAGGAGGCATTACTCGCTGATTGCAACTTTGAAAATCCTCGCATTGTGTTACTTTCCTCCTATAAACTTCCCTCCGCCTCCTCTTCTCTCAAATTAGTTGGCTTTGCTTCTTGTGTTTCCATTGCGTGTTCCTATTTTTTTCAGATCCAAATAGCCAGGGAGCAGTCAGAATATCACCGGAAGCAGTGGGGCTATGACAAACCCAATGTTGAGTTCCGCGTCCTCAACGCTGAGCTTCTGGATGAAGCGAACTTTCGGGACGAAGAATTTGACATGATCGTGTAAGTCTTGGAGTTAAAATAGTGTGAAGGAAGATAGAAACAAAATCAGTGTATGTGAAGAAAGGATATTTCAAAGGAGAACAAAGAAATTAGCGCTGGAAGATGCAATGAACTGAGATGTAGATGTTAATTTAAAGTCGATAAGTTTACGTGCGTTTATATTACCGCACAGTCATGCTCGTATTTAATGTATCCCAAAATTTGACGCATCCTGTCAACACTTTCTTCAAACACTTTCTTCAACAGATGAACACTTTTTGAACACTCATGGAGGAATCGCCATTTCCTGCCTCGAAACACAAGTTCCGGTTTTTTTGTTTCAAAGTAAGGTAACTGCAGGCGGAAATTGAATCCAGTTTTCAAAAGAATATTCGTAAGTCCACCAAACAGCAGAGACAAACAAATTGTCCGGTAATTTGTTTGTTTTAATTTGTTTGTCCCAGTCGTTTGGCCGACTCACTAATAATCCTTTTTGAAATTTGTTCCGATTTTTGTCTTTCCAGACTAAGATCATCTGGTACATTTTTGTTTTATTAAGAGTCATGTTTTTAAGTGGAGGGTGGCGTGAACAGGACTCAGGAGGTCTGCCTTCTTCTGTGCCATTGGAGTGATGAGATAATCACACCATCTCCATGTCCACTGCTTTTATCTGTGCCATTGGAGTGATGTGATCATCACACCATCTCCATGTCCACTGCCTTTGT
>CM031627.1:26215619-26233119 GCA_018398815.1 Conus ventricosus
CACACCATCTCATGTCCACTGCCTTTGTCTGTGCCATTGGAGTGAGTGGTAATCACACCATCTCCATGTCCACTGTTCCTTTCTGTGCCATTGGAGTGATGTGGTAATCACACCATCTCCATGTCGATTCAATGGTTTTGAGGTGACCTTTTCCGCAGTCACCATTTCTTGGTGGCGTTGATCTCACTGACGGCAGAGAAGCAGATCTCCAGAAACTTAGTACCAGACGAGGTGAACGCATCGAAGCACAAAATGGTAGTCTTCACAAAGAAACTGAAGATCTTAGTCAACATATTCAGACTATTAAGATCAATCAACGAGGCAGCTCCAAAAAGAGTGGATCATTTCAAGTATTTTAGGTGCCTGTGTTTCAATACGAAGTGACTGAGGGGGAAAACGAAGCAACATTTAGAAAGAAACGGGGTTAGTTACCGCCAAGGACGCAGACAAACAGATAACAGGATAACACACAATGCATTTCGACCGCTTGGGTCTTCTTCAGGCAAAAACTAAATGTTGTTTGTTTTTGCCTGAAGAAGACCCAAGAGGTCGAAATGCATAGTGTTTTGTCCGGTCATCTGTTTGTCTGTGTCCTTGGCGGTAACTAACCCCGTTTCTTTCTAAACTTTATTTTAGGTACCGTCTGAATAAGAAAGGTAGCACAACAGAGATCAAAACGAGGCGCAGTGTTCCTTTCCATGGTCATGGCTCCCTCTTCGTGTTTCTTTCCCCGGAATTTCTCGTCTTTCCCACGTTCCACTAAAAGAGATTAGAACAACATCGGTGATTACTGACACTGTTAGCATATTTCGACCGGTTTTGTATCGCGGTTGAATCCTAGAGCACAGGATCAAAGATTTCCTGATATTGGGATCAATCTCTACTCTCTTTTCTTTTTTTTGTAACTACTGCTTTCTGTGTTGCACTCTCTTTCTGTCTCTATGTCATGTCCTTCACCGGCAGTCTTTGAGGGCCATTGCTTTGCTTTTTTCCGGTCATCTGTTTGTCTGTGTCCTTGGCGGTAACTAACCCCTTTTCTTTCTAAACTTTATTTTAGGTACCGTCTGAATAAGAAAGGTAGCACAACAGAGATCAAAACAACAGGTGTAGAACTTTCCTAAAGTGAGGGGAATAGTGGGACGGGTGTTTATTGGACTGTGGTCTTCTGGTCCAGGAGAGCAGCAATAGGGTGTGTACACGTTTGATCGTCCCTTGACATTTTTAGGGGATAAAAATGGGAAGGAGTCGATCCTTGATTGCGACGAGACGTACCAGGGGAAATAACTCGAAAAAGGAATGTTTCACTGTCGATGTCCAAAGGCGTTTCGTGGTAGGAAGAACAAGAGTAGGTGTGTGACGCCTCAAAAATGTTGCGTGAAAAGAATTGGGGGGGGGGGGGGGGGGGGGGGGGGAGAAAAAAGATTTTCTTGTTGTAAAACGCCCCAGGAACACAAAGGGAAGAGGGGACATTTGACTGATCAAAGATGGTCTCTGAAAAAGGAACGAGAAGAGGAGAAGAGTGGTTATTTGTTCTGAGAAATTCTGGGGAAAGGAACGTGAAGAGTGCCCGTTTACTGACAAGGAGAAGGATCGGGAAGAAGTGGGTTTTTGAGTGTGCTAAGTCACTCTAGGGAAGAAAGAACGAGAACAGTGAGTGTTTAAATCGTTCTAGGTCATCCCAGGGGAAAAGAAACGGAGATATTGGCTGTTTGACAGTCTTATAATTGTCTTGGTAAAGGAATCGGGATGAGAACATATTCCACAATACTGGTATGGGGTTTGGAGGGAGGTCGTTTTGAGCAACATTTCTGCTTACGATTTGTAGGGAGGAGAGCAAGTGCTTAGTGTGTGTGTGTGCGTGTGTGTGTGTGTGTGTGTGTGTGTGTGCGTGCGTGCGTGCGTGCGTGCGTGCGTGCGTGCGTGCGTGCGTGCGTGCGTGCGTGTGTGTGTGCGCGCGCGCGCGTGCGTGTTTGTGCGTGGGTGCGTGCGTGCGTGTGTGTGTGTGTGTGTGTGTGTGTGTGTGTGTGTTGTGTGTGTGTGTGTGTGTGAGTGGTCAGGGGGAGGCGAGTCATGGTTAATGAGATCGTATATCAATACTCGACTTTGGCGTACATGCCCGTTTGATTGGCGACCGAACGTCAAAGGGGGATGCGTTGGATGTCACGTATGGTTTCTCTCAGTTGCTGGCATTGTTTTCCGAACAATATCCAGCCAGACTGCAGCTCTGTACATGTTTAAATTCACTGCAGTAAAGACATTGAGGGGTGTGTGTGTGTGTGTGTGTGTGTGTGTGTGTGTGTGTGTGTGTGTGTGTGTGTGTGTAGTACTTTAATTTAACGTCTCTTCACCCTCAAGTGACATTAGACAAAAAAAGAAAAAAAGAAAAAAAAAAGGTAAATATATGCATGTGAGAGAATCTTTTAAGTGTTGAGTGTTTTTGAGTAAATTAACATCAATGCCATACTTAAGTTTTGAATTCTACAAACACAACTGATCTCAACATTACCAGCAACTATCAAAGAAAAATACCAACAGAACTAGAATGCAAAGTTTCTGAAAACAACTTAAGAAGATCAAGGTCATTAACTATTTTCTGTAATGTTATCGGATCTCGAAAGTTGAACACAGTGCCTCCATTTTTGAGCATTTGAGCTTTGATGGCAGGACAGTGCAGAAGCAGATGATTCGTAGAAATTTGACTCCCACAAACACAAATAATATCTTTACAAAATTTTGTTTTGAGAGCATTTAGACGAATCTTAAACATCAAAGACGTAATTGATCTGGATTGGATTTGACTTAAACTCTTAATTATTATATCCGAATGCAGTGTGTCACAAGCTTTTACACAATTATGTGAATATTGTATATTAAGGTCTTCAACTTGTCAACAAAATTATCCTTTGCTAACTTGTCAAAGTATTTATAATATTCATGTAGATCTAGCTTAACATTAAGTTCAATTGTCCTGCAGCATTGCGTGCTGTGTGTGTGTGTGTGTGTGTGTGTGTGTGTGTGTGTGTGTGCGTGCGTGCGTGCGCGTGCGTGAGTGTGTGTGTGTGTGTGGGTGTTGTGTGTTGTGTGTGAAACTGTGCTTAATATGTGTGTGTGTGTATGTGTGTGTTCGTGTGCGGGAAACCTATGATAATTTCGTGCCTCTGTGTGTGCTGTGGTGTGTGTGTGTGTGTTTGTGTGTGTGGATAACTGTGCTAATGTGTGTAAGTGTGTGTGTAGTGTGTGTGTGTGTGTGTGTAACTGTCTAATATGTGCGCGCCGCGTTTGTGTGTGTGTGGTGTTGTGTGTGTTGGTGTGTGTGTGTGTGTGCCTGTGTGGTGTGAGTAATTGTGATAATGTGTGCTGTGTGTGTGTGTGTGTGTGTGTGTGTGGTGTGGTGTGTGTGTGTGTGTGTGTTCCCTACATGCTGGATATCCATTGCCCTTCCTTGATGCGAGAATCTACAGGCGACGTTTATGACCCCTCAACACTAAGAATAACTTCTTATGAGTTCTCAAAGTTCTTTTGTCTCGCTAGCGCCATGGGTTCTTCTGGTGCAGGTTAGGGACTTAAAAAACTGGATCCCCTCAAAACAATAGTCGGCGTATATTAAGTCGTTGCCACGGGACCCTTCTTCTTAAATTCTCTCATCTTAGTTGTTATCCTTTATCCATCAGCTTTAAATCATGCGCAGGTGTGGTCTCAAACTAGCGGGGGGGGTATGTGGCGTAGGTATATGGACTAGTCAGCACGCAGGGACGCTCCTACTTGAATACCGAAACTGGAACTCCAGTGTGTGAGTGTCGTGTGCGTGTGTGTGTGTGTGTGTTGTGTGTGTGTGTGTTTACCATATCAAGTGAGGCGATGTAGGGTCAAATCCACAAAAGTGCGGGGAAGAAAATATTTGTGCGAAGTTTCTATGGACTTTTTTTTTGTTTTAAATAGGCCCTGAAAAATAAATATCCAGTACGTTTCTGAAGCCATGTAGGTAACAATTTCATATTTCGTCCGTATTGAAATACTCAGTACTCAACACACTTGCATACGATTTCACGTTCAGAGTCATCTCTCTCTCTCTCTCTCTCTCTCTCTCTCTCTCGCTTCCTCTCATCTCTCTCTCTCTCTCTCTCTGTGTATGTGTATCTCTTCTGTCTCTGTCTGTCTGTCTGTCTATTCTGTTTGTCTCTCTCTTCTCTCTCTCTCCTCTCTCTCTCTCTCTCTCTCTCTCTCTCTCTATCTGTCTGTTTCTCTGTCTCTGTCTGTCTGTTTGTCTTCTCTCTCTCTCTCTCTCTCCTCTCTCTCTCTCTCTCTCTCTCTCTCTCTCCTCCCCCCCCCCCCCTCTCTCTCTCTCTCTCCCTCTGGAGCATTGTGTTTTTGATTATGTGTTATTTTAATGTTGTTTAATATGTGTACATTATCATTTTTGTCAGGTTCGACCCACCTCGTTTATAGGGGCTATGGCCTATAATGGGAATAAATTTCCGGATCCTCTCTCTCTCTCTCTCTCTCTCTCTTCTCTCTCTGTTTCAGATATTTCGGGGGTCAGGTCTTCTCATCCCAGAGAACGTGCAGGGAAACGCTCCTTGACATTGCTGTGAGCCGGGATGCCTCGTTTTCTCTCAGCAAGCTGGTGGGGCCGAGGGGCGTCATTCGGCATTGACCTCAATGAAGCGTGGTAAATATAGTCACCTGGGCCTAAGGGGTCGCTCATAATTATGAATAGGGCCTAGACAGTTTAATTTACAGCAAAATCCCTGTTCTTTTTTCTTTTATTATAACATTGATTTGGGTTAGTTGTTTTATGCTTCTGTGGTGTCAATATTCGGCTAGAATATTATGGATTTGATCCTTTGATCATTTGTGTACGTACTGGTTGTGATTTGTGCTGGATTGTTCTTGACAAACAATAATTATTTGTACATATTGGGAGTTCAGACGGAGATGTATGCTGGGTCGCTTGTGCTGTGATGAAACTGAAATGTATTTTCAGCCAGACTCTTTTCTTCTGATTTCTTGCTGGTCACTTTACTTGCGTTTGATATTTTCAAAGGACAGTCGCGTTGTTTGAATCCGTTCGGCTATGGAGCAGACATCAGAAATCGAAAATGTTCCAATCCTAAAGCAGGTCATGCACAAGAATGGCTAACATGTGAAAAATCCCCTAAAGGGAACGTCCCGAGTTCATGGTCATATGGCTAATAGGCTTTCGGACCTAAACATTAACGTAGACAAGTTCATCTGTCAATCAGATAAACGACAAAAGGCTGAAAACAGACCTCCCTATCCCCAAGACCGAAACAGGACTCGTCCTGCCCCCCCCCCCCCCCCCCCTTCCCCCCCCCCCCCCAAAAAAAAAAAAAAAAGAAAAAGAAATTGAGACGGAGATCATGGAAAAAAGGTTCTATTCAGGGCTCTGAAGTGAACTGTTTGCGAGAATGTTGAATACATCCTAACAGCTTAAACAGAGATTCATTGTGTGTGTGTGTGTGTGTGTGTGTGTGATGTGTGTGTTGTGTGTGTGTGTGTGGGTGTGTGTGTGTGTACGGTCTGAGTAAAACAGCCTGGTGAAAAGGGACTTTAGTTTAGACTGTCTTGTCCACTCATTTTTTGTTACATTTCGTTTGTATTCGATTGATTTAAAGCAATCCTTGCATGAGTACAGCCCTTTCTTTTGTCAGTGATTATTATTAAATTTTTTGTTTAATTTTAGCTCTGGCTATAAATTTCATTCAAGCCCATCTTGCGTCGATATGAGTCGAGAAGATTAACGTGGACTGCTTGTTCTTCCTTTTCGTTGGTCCTGAGTGTTGTCCGTCTGGCCTGAAGAAGGCTAAGAGGTCGAAACGCGTCGTGTTTTGTCTTGTAGGCTAATTCGTGTGTCCATATTAATTGCCGGGGTTTTTTCAAACGCTTTTTTAGATTTTGAGCTCTGGCGTTTGGTCTGTGCCAAGCTCGGGGTTGAACCTGCGTTGCAGACTGTGTTGATGGATGTTGGAGAATGAACGGCGTGACGCGGATTGACTTGAAGGAACTGTATCGTACTGAGTGGACTCAACACTTGAAACATCTTGTCACTAGTAATCACCATAAAGGTTACGTCGGTGATACTGACAATGTTAGCTATTTCGACCCGGTTTTGTTATCGCGGTTGTATCCTCGAGCATTGGGTCAAACGATTTCCTGATATTGGGATCAATCTTCTACTCACTCTTTTTTTTTTTAAACTACTTCTTTCTGTGTTGCCTCTCTTTCTGTCTCTATGGTCTGTCCTTCATCCGGCAGTCTTTGAGGCGCCATGCTTTGCTTTTTCTCAGTGGTCATTGGAAAGAATCACAACCTGATGGTGGCATTTCCGGGTTCTACGGACGCAAATACTCTTGAGTTCTACCGGAATGAGTCTCCTCAGGGACAGACAGGTTGACAGTGGTCATTGGAATATCCAAAAAACCTATGGTGGGCATTTCCTGGTTCTACGGACGCAACACTCTAGTTCTACCAAATGAGTCTCTCCAGGAGACCAGAAGTTGACAGTGTCATTGGAATATCACAAAACCTATGGTGCATTTCCTGGTTCTACGGACGCAAACACTTAGTACTACCCAAATGAGTCTCCTCCAGGAGACAGAAGGTTGACAGTGGTTCATTGGATATTCACAAACCTAATGGTGGCATTTCCTGGTTCTACGGACGCTCAATAACTCTAGTTTACCAAATGAGTCTCCTCAGGAGTGACAGGAGGTTGACGTGCGTCATTGGATTATCACAAACTAATGGTTGCATCTCCTGGTTCTACGGACGCAAAACATCTGAGGTTCTACCAAGGGTTCTCCTCCAGGAGACAGAAGGTCTGACAGTCGACAGGGGGAACAAGCAGTTCTGTTCACAAGAAGACTTTCGATGGCCCCCTCCTCCCTCCCCTTCCCATTAACCTTAATAGTTTCTTCTGCCGCCACCCCCTCTCCTCCTGTTCACAATCCTCCATCCCCCTGGCCTGTTCCTGCTCCCCATTTTTGTGAACACATGATTTTTGCCAGTCGCTGTCAAAGTTGAAAGAGGAATGAGTTGTTCGTCTTCTCTTATTTTCCATGGCATGGTTCGACATTTATACCTGTTGGCAAGATATGACTTTTTTTTTAAACAAAGAACCAACACTAACAACTGAGCCGGTTAACAACAACATGCAATGTTAAACGGACCAGTGATTGTTGACAACAACGTGTTAGGGTTTAATGCTGTGTAATGATGTGATCTTAAGAAACAACAGGCAACTGCTCCAACAACATATGCTGTTGGCCAACGTCCATATTAGTGACCCCAATGTGTGTTGTACGAAGAGCCGGAGGGAGGTCGGGGGAGGGGAGGGGAGGGGAGGCATTACTCGCTGATTGCAACTTCGAAAAATCCTCGCATTGTGTTACTTTCCTCATATAAAGTTCCCTCCGCCTCTTTTCTCTCAATTAGTTGCCTTTTGCTTCTGTGGCTGCCAAGCGAGACGACTGCAGGCGGAAATCTAAAACAATATCTTAAATAAATGTTAGCGAACGCAGCGAAACGTCGGACAAACGAGTCACAAAGACAAAACACAACGCGTGTCCGACCTCTTAGAGTCTTCGTCCTGGTTGTTGTATAAACGAATAAAACAACGAGGAATTCACTTAGCTTTGATCGCATCAGATCGTCAGGGTTCTAGCGCTGAAGAAGAAGGCGTGAATGAGGCTACTTTACTTCTTGTGTTTCCATTGCGTGTGTGTTCCTATTTTTTCAGATCCAAATAGCCAGGGAGGCAGTGGACTATCACCGGAAGGCAGTGGGGCTATGACAAACCCAATTTTGAGTTCGGTCCTCAACGCTGAGGCTTTGGATGAAGCGAACTTCCGGGACGAAAGTATTTGACATAATCGTGTAGTCTTGGAGTTTAAAATAGTGCGAAGGAAGATAGAACGAAATTATTGTCTGAGAAGAAAGGTTATCAAAGGAGACCAAAGAAATTCGTTGCTGGATGATGCAATGAAATGAGCTTAGATGTTATTTAAAGTCGATAAGTTTACTTGCGTTTATAATACGCACAATCATGCTCGTTATTTAATGTATCCCAAACATTTGACACATCTGTCAAACACTTTCTTCAAAACACTTTCTTCAAACAGATGACAACCTTTTTGAACACTCATGGAATGCCATTTCTGCTCGGAGGACATTTAAGTTCGGGTTTTTTGGTTGCAACGTTAAGATGACTGCAGGCGAAATTGAAATCACATTTCAAAAGAATATTCGTACGTACCAAACGCGAGACAAACAAATTGTCGGTAATTTGTTGTTTTCATTTGTTTGTCCAGTCGTTTGGCCCGACTCACAAAATAAATCTTTTTGAAATTTGTTCCGATTTTTGTCTTTCCAGACTAAGATAATCTGGTCATTTTGTTTTATAAGAGTCATGGTGTTTTTTTTTTCGTGTGGGAGGTGAGATGATCAGGACTCAGTAGTCTGCCATTTTCTGTGCCATTGGAGTGATGTGTTATCACACCATCTCCCATGTCCACTGCTTTGTCTGTTGCCATTGGAGTGATGTGGTAATCACTCCATTCCATGTCCACTGCATTGGAGTGATGTGGTAATCACACGATCTCCATGTCCACTGCCTTTTTCTGTGCTATTGGAGTGATGTAGTTAATCACACCATCGCCATGTCCACTGCCTTTTTATGTGCCATTGGATGTGATGTAATAACACAATTCCTCCTGTTCTGCCATTGTGTGATGTGGTAATCACAACATCCAACTCCATTGTCCACTGGCCTTTTCTGTGTCTTGGAGTGATGTGATATCACACCATTCTCCAATGTCCACTGCCTTTTCTGTGCCTTTGGGTGATGTGATATTCACACCATCTCCATTGTCTCCCTGCTTTGTCGGTGCATTGAGTGGATGTGGTAATCACCCTTCACAATGTTCACTGTTCTTTCTGTGCTTGGAGTGATGTGAGACATCACACATCTCATGTCCACGGCCTTTCGTCTGGTGCCATTGAGGTGTTTTGGTAATCACACCCTCTCCATGTCCACTGTTCCTTTCTGTGGCCCATTGGGAGTGATTTGGTATCACACCATCTCCATGTCGATTCAATGGAAAACGGTTTGAGGTGACCTTTTCCGCAGTCCCATTCTTGGTGGCGTGATCTCATGACGGCAGAGAAGCAGATCTCAGAAACTTGTACAGACGAGGTGAACGCATCGAAGCACAAAATGGTAGTCCTTCACAAAGAAACTGAGTCTTAGTCAACATATTCAGACTCTTAAGATCAAATCAACGAGGAGCTCCAAAAGAGTGGATCTTTCACGTATTTTAGGTGCTTGTGTTTGCACTACGCAGTGATGAGGGGGAAAACGAAGAAAAATTTAGTAAGAACGGGGTTGTTACCGCCAGGAGCGACAAAACAGTATACCAGGATTACACACAATGCATGCGACCGCTTGGGTTCTTTTCAGGCAAAAAATAAATGTTGTTTGTTTTTTTGCCTGAAGAAGACCATGAGGTCGAAATGCTAGTGTTTGTCGGTATTCTGTTTTCTGTTGTCCTTGGCTGTAATAACCGCTTTCTTTCTAAACTTTATTTTAGGTTACCGTTGATAAGAAAGGTAGCACAACAGAGATCAAAACGAGGCGCAGTGTTCTTTCCATGGTCATGGCTCCTCTTCGTGTGTCTTTTCCCCGGAATTTCTCTTCTTTCCCACGTTCCATAAAAGAGATTGAACAACATCGTGTGAATAATGACACTGTTAGCATATTTCGACCGGTTTTGTATCGCGGTTGAATCCTAGCGCACAGGATCAAAGATTTCCTGCTATTGGGATCAATCTCTACTCTCTTTTCTTCCTTTTTTTTTTGTAACTATGCTTTCTGTGTTGCCTCTCTTTCTGTCTCTATGTCATTGTCTTCACGGCAGTCTTTGGGGCCTGCTTTGCTTTTTTCGGGTCTTCAGTTTGTCTGTGTCCTTGGCGGTTAACTACCCCCTTTTCTTTTCTAAACTTTATTTAGGTACCGTCTGAATAAGAAAAGTAGAAACAGAGATCAAAACAAAGGGTAGAACTTTCTAAAGTGAGGGATATAGAAATGGGACGGGTGTTTAGTGGACTGTGGTTTCTGGGTCAGGAGAGCAGCAATAGGTCTGTGTACACCGTTGATCGCGTCCTTGACATTTTTAGGGGATAAAAAATGGGAAGGAGTCGATCCTTGTTTGCGACGAGAGTACCTGGGGAAATAACTCGAAAAAGGAATGTTTCACTGTTCTATGTCCGAAGGCCGTTTCGTGGTAGGGAAGAACAAGGTAGGTGTGTGACGCCTCAAAAATGTTGCGTGAAAAGAAATTGGGGGGGGGGGGGGGGGGGGGAAAAGAAGATTTTCTTGTTGTAAAAGCCGGAACACAAAGGGAAGAGGGGTGGACATTTGACCTGATCAACGTATGGTCTCTGAAAAAAGGACGAGAAGAGGAGAAGAGTGGTTATTTGTTTGAGAAATTGGGGAAAGGAACGTGAAGAGTGCCGTTTTTTGACAAGGAGGAAGGATCGGGAAGAAGAAGTGGGTTTTTGAGTGTGCTAAGTCACACCACTTTCAGAAAGAACGAGAACAGTGAGTGTTTATATCGTTCTGGTCATCCCAGGGGAAAAGTAACGGAGATATTGGAAGTTGACAGTTTATAATTGTTTGGTAAAGGAAACGGGATGAGAATTATTCCACAATACTGGTATGGGGTTTGGAGGAGGTCGTTTTTGAGCAACATTTCTGCTTACGATTTGTTAGGGAGGGAGTGCACGCGTCTTAGTGTGTGTGTGTTTGCCGTGTGTGTGTGTGTGTGTGTTGTGTGTGTGCGTGCGTTAGCGTGCGTGGTGCGTGCGTGCGTGCGTGCGTGCGTGCGTGCGTGCCGTGTGTTGTGACGCGCCAGCGGGTGGTGTTTGTGCGTGGCTAGCGTGCGTGGTTACGTAGTGTGTGTGTGTGTGTGTGTGTGTGTGTGTGTGTGTGTGTGTGTGTGTGTGTGATTGTGGTCAGGGGAGGCGAGTCATGGTTATATGAGATCGTTATATCAATACGCGACTTTGGCGTACATGCCCGTTTGATGGCGACCGAACGTCAAAGGGGAACTGCGTTTGGATGTCAGTTGGTTTTCTCAGTTGCTGGCATTGTTTTCCGAACAAATCCAGGGGGGGCCCAAAGGGTGGTGGGGGGGGGGGGGGGAGACTAGCGCTCTGTAATGTTTAAATTCACTGCGTAAAGACATTGAGGGTGTGTGTGTTGTGGAATGTGTGTGTGTGTCGTGTGTGTGTGTGTGGGTGGAGAGTGTGTGCTTGTACTTTAATTAACGTCTCTTCACTCAAGGTGACATTAGACAAAAAAAGAAAAAAAAGAAAAAAAAAAGGCAATATATGATGTGAGAGAATCTTGTAAGTGTTGCTTGTTTTTGAGTAATTAAACATCAATGCATACTTAAGTTTTGAATTCTACAAAAACACAACTGATTAAACCATACAGCAACCTTCATAAGAAAAATACCAACAGAAATAGAAAGCAAATTTTTTGAAAACAACTTAAGAAGATCAAGGGTCATTAAACTATTTTTCTGTAATGTTATCGGATCTCGAAAGTTGGACCACAGGTGCCTCATTTTTGAGCATTTGTGCTTTGATGGCAGGACAAGTGCAGAAGCAGATGATTCGGTAGAAATTTGACTCCACAAACACAAATAATCATCTTTACAAAATTTTGTTTTGAGAGCATTAGACGTATCTTAAACATCAAAGACGTAATTGTTCTGGATTGGATTGACTTAAACTATTAATTATTATATCGAATGCGTGTGTCACAAGCTTTTTACACAATTATGTGAGATTGTATATTAAGGTCTTCTACTTGTCAACAAAACTAACCTTTTGCTAACTTGTCAAAGTATTTATAATATTCAATGTAGATCTAGCTTAACATTAAGTTCAATTGTCCTGCAGCATTGGTGCTGGTGTGTGTGTGTGTGTGTGTGTGTGTGTGTGTGTGTGTAGTGCGTGCGTGCGTGCGCGGGTGCGCGCGGCGCGCGTGTGTGTGTGGTGTGTGTGTGTGTGTGTGTGTGGTTGCAGGTCAACGGAGTGGTCGCTTATTACCTGCATAGGACCGGCTGTTTCAGAGCGGTCCACAAAATGCTGAAGGTTAACTGGGAAAACGACTCTGCAGCTGTTCACTGTTTATCAGTTTCGTTAGTTTCAAATATTGGGGGCGGGCACCTTAGTACTTGATAACATAGGTATATTAAGTGTTCCTGTCTAGCTCCATCATGCTTCCGTTATCCGTGTGCGTGTGTGTGTGTGTGTGTGTTTGTGTGTGTGCGTGTGTGTGTGTGTGTGTGTGTGTGTGTGTTGTGTGTGGTGTGTGTGCTCTGTGATTTGCGTGTGTATGATATGCGTGTGTGTGTTTGTGTGCGCGTGTTTCGTGTGTGTGATGTGTAAGTGTGTGGTGGTGTGTGTGTGTGTGTGTGTGTGGTGTTGGGAAGGCGGGGGGGGGCTAGTGTTTACAAGGCTTGTGCAATGTGTGCTTGAGTCTCTCCCATCCGTGTATCCAATATCGATACAGCTACATGCTTAGAATCGTTGCAGCCCTTGTGGGGGGGAAAAAAAACACAACAAACTTAAGGAATAAGGCTGTGAGTGCAAAACTGAAACCAGTCAGTTGTAATCAGGGATGAGAAAGGAGCGATGGTGTGAAACAGATACAGGGATGCAACCGGCCACAAACTAATTCTCCTTTATTATTACGAAAACTGACAGAGAGCAGGGGAAAGAATTCGATGCCATGCGTTTCATGCTTGGCAACGTTCGGCCATAGAAGGTCGGAGGAGCAGAGAGAGAGAGAGGAGAGGAGAGAGAGAGACGTGAGAGGAGACGAGAAGAGACATTCTTTCATTTTCTACCGGGTTTGTTAGATAAGCGTCGATAGCGCTTTTCTTAAATCTAGTAGGACATAAACATTAAAGAGGAAGAGAGAGAGAGAGAGAGATAGGTGAGAGAGAGAGGAGAGAGAGAGAAGATAAGAGCATTCTTGATTTACGAGGTGTTAGATAAGCACTGATGCGCTTTTCTTCATTAGTAGGGACTACAACATAAAGAGGAAGAGAGAGAGAGAGTGAGAGACGATAATGAGCATTCTTTATTTCGAGGTTGTTAAGATAAGCACTGCTGCGTTTTTTTCCATCTAGCTAGGGACTACAACATAAAGAGGAAGAGAGAGAGAGGAGTCGCTTTGACGCTTTGCTGTTTCTATTGCCTTCAGCGAAGTTAGCCATAAACGGCACAGGGTTCCCCACATGTTTTTTTTAGAAATCGCATCATTCACATAAATCATATAAAATAATAATCATGATAGTAAACAATACAGTCAAAACAAATATTACAAAGGTTTTTTTTTTGAGTATTAATGTTGCCGGGCATCTTATACACGTTCATAAGGAGTGACAATAAAATTAAAACACACACGTAGCTATACTATCTTCCTTCCCTATCGTACCACGGACCCTCCCACCCCCACCGTCCCCTCTCGCCGCCCACCCCCCCCCCCCACCCCACCCTACCCCTCCACACCGGCCCTTTTCCTATCCGGGACCACCAATTCACCTTCATATTGAACCTCACTCTCTTACCTTCCCTCAGTCTAAACTGAAAACACTCCACGATACAAGAGAACCCAACAGAGCAAACGCTCACTCACACGCATTACGTCGGACAAACACCGATTTCATAGGCTTGTCCACCCCCCCCCCTTTTGCTAATCACTCCCCCCTTCATATATAACTGTTCTCTAACTCCTCGCGCGCTCCCTTAGATAAGCATGATGCGCTTTTCTTCCATTAGTAGGGACTAAACATAAAGAGGAAGAGAGAGGAGAGAGAGATTGAGGAGAGAGAGAGAGAGAAGGAAGAGGGACGATAAGAGCATTCTTTATATACGAGGTTGTTAGATAAGCACTGATGCGCTTTTTTTCAATCTTAGTAGGGCTACAACATAAAGAGGAAGAGAGAGAGAGAGAGGAGAGATAGCGAGAGAGAGAGAGAAGATAGTGCACATTCTTTATTTACGAGGTAGTTAGATAAGCACTGATGCGCTTTTCTTCCATCAAGTAGGGACTACAACATAAAGAGGAAAGTGAGAGAGAGGAAGAGGAGAGGAGGAGTATGAGACGATGAGAGAGAGAGAGAGAAGAGAAGAGAGATAAGAGGCATCTTTATTACGAGGTTGTTAGATAAGCCACTGATGCGTTTTTTCAGACTAGTAGGGATACTGATGCAGTGAAGAAACGAAACATTATGTGTGAAAAAAACGAACTAAAAACAATAACAAAAATGGTCATGGAATCATAACGGAATATCAAATGCACAGAAAAGGAGAAAATTGGGAAAAATTGAGGGGAAGAAGAGGACATGGTTTGGGGGTGGTGGTGGTTGGGGGGGGGGGGGGGGGGGGCGTTTATAGCAATCAACTAGAATGGACAACAATCAGCAGGTGTAAAACAGACAATAAAATGAATGTGACAAAAGTACACCACGGAAATGTGGATCAACAGAAAGAGAGAGAGGGGGGGGATGGGGAGAGAGAAGAGAGAGAGAGAGAGAGAGGGAGAAGGAGAGGACAGTGAGAGAGAGAGAGAGATGAGAGAGAGGGGGAAGTAAGGGAGAGGGAGGAGAGGGAGCAATCCGAATTGGGAAGGAAGTTGCAAACACAATGGTTATATATTTTGATCTGCATGAAAATGCTTACCCGTGCTTGCAACTTAAAATTGGTGAGAGAGGAGATAGAGAGAGAGAGAGAGAGGGGGGGGGGGAGGGAGAAGAAGGCAAACATGAGAAATGGGAAAAAGAACAAGAGAAATAACAGCAGAGGACAGAGAGAAAAATAAACTTATCATTTATTCCAAAAGGAACACCTGGCCCATCTAGTGGGAGTCAATGCCATTTGAAAAAATGACATGCTGTAACGTGAACAATTGCCATAGCATCCTCTACCATTTGATTGGCCGAGTCACTGTAGCCTGAATTACAGCTCCGCTGGGTTGTTTGTCCACTCGAGCCTTGCAATTTTCCAAACTACGAAGTTCCACTCGCTCTTTCAGCAAGAATGACAGTACGTGAAAGAGCCGAAAACACAAATACAAACAAAGATCAAACACACGCACGCATGCACACACACACCACCACCACCCACACAACCACCACACAACCCACACACACTCTTCTTCTCTCTCTCTCTCTCTCTCTCACCTCTCTTCTCTCTCTCTCTCTCTCTCTCTCTTTACACACACACACACACACATCTTCTCTCTCTCTCTCTCTCTCTCTCTCTCTCTCTCTCTCTTTCCACACACACACACACAACACACCACACCACACACACACCCAACACACACACACCACATCTTTCTTCTCTCTCACGTCTCTCTTCTCTCTCTCTCTTCTCTTCTCAAACCTAGCCAGGAAACTGAATGTAAGCATTAAATCACACAACCCCACACCCACCCCACCCCACCACAACACACAACACACACACACATGTTTTTACCAAGGAAAATTGGCCTGTAAAAAATTAAATCAGATCAACCCAAACACATACACATCACACACATACACATACACATACACCATATTACACACCTCACACATATACATATACCTTGGCGGTTTGTGTGTGTTGGTGTGTTGTGTGTGTGTGTGTGAGTGTGTCGTGTGTGTGTGGTGTAAATACAGACAGACAGAGAGACAGACTGACAGATAAAGCAGCGGACTGACAGAGATAAGAGAAAAGAGTGGTTGTTAACCTTGGAGGTTGTGTGCGGTAAGTGTGTGTTGTGTGTGCGCGGTGTGTGTGTAAATGAACCTCGGTTTCAATTCTAATCCGAACGACTCCATGTTGAGGGTCTTCTGCAGCCTGGTGGCCCGTTTTACCTGAATGATATCTACGCTTCAACAGAGACTCCAGAGAAATACAGAAACGACGTCAAATTTTGTGTAAGTGCACTTGGGTGGGTTTTTATTTGAGTGTGCAGAAATATTCAAGTTTTTTTCCCTTCTTTTTTTTTCTTTTCTCTCCGCTTTCAGCTGTCGTGTCTTATAACAACAAAACAAAAAAGTATCTTCTATTTCTGTAGCTTTTATGTATGACTTGAAGATCTGGATTCTGTTTAGTTTCAATGTTTTCATGTTTTTAAAAAAAAAAGTCTTTAACCCGTTCAGTGCCCCACAATATACAAACAAAGGTGCAAATTATATGGCAAATCTCATGATAATTAACAAAAATTTCGACGCAACTACAAAGATAGAAAAATGAAATTTCTATATTTTTTGCGGAAATTGAATGAAACTTTGAATTGGGCTTCTTTTGTTTTAATTTTTGATAATAAAAAGTATGTAGGATTTGTAGATTTGGATAGATTTATTTGCGCACCAAAAACATAGTTGACACATCCAAACAAAACACACAGCAAAAAAGTTGAAAATAAAGTTTGTTTGTCACATACACTGTAACATGAAAGTAAACAGTTTGGAAGTCTATCAAGGCGTCAACTCGATTGCAGGACTGAATCTGTCCACGACACGCCCCCCTCTCCACCACGCCACCTGCTGGACCTTCAACCCTCTCTTTCACCCTCATCTTCCCTACCGTTCCTCTGCCCCGTGTCAGCCCGCTAGCAAGCCGCACCCCCTCTCGCGCCGACTCTCAACCACTGGCCCCGGACGCAGTGCAGAGTACACACGAGGCTGGCTCGTTCGTCACAAGTCACTGAACACACACTGAGGACACAGAGCCCTACTCAATAAGACGAATATGGTCGGCAATTCCACCACTATCATCATCTAACCTCATGCTCGAGTTTGTCATTGAATAAGATTATTGTCTTTGTCAAAAAAATCATCGCAGAGCTTGCCTCAGCTGTGTATTGCGTTGATTTGGTCGCAGGGCGTGTCGACGGTTGCGCCGCCCATCTTTGCACGCGAGACACGAAGGTGGCTGGTTATCCAGTCAAGTGATGAGAATAAATGGGGCTTTCCCTTCACGTGTGGTCATTTACATATTATTTTAAGACTACAGAATCTAAGGTTTGCCGCAACTTATTTGAGTGTTGCTAAAATAGTAAGAATGAAAATTCAAGAAAAAATGCATGAGTCGGGACGGCCCACAGGCACTGGAAAAGCAATTTTATACCGCGTCGCTGAACGACCTAAAGGACTCAACGGGTTAAGAAATGTATTTTCTTTTTATCTCCCCCCCCCCCAAAATGGAGCATAGGCCTATTTCGATTGTGGTTTTATAGTTCAACTATAATAAGTCCAGGAAGAAAGTTTGTCTGAAATTTTGAATTGATTCAGAATTTACCAGTTATGTGTTACTAAATTTATATGTCTATTGCGCGATCAGCAGGTTATTCTCTCTCTTCTCTCTCTCTCTTTCTCTCTCTTTCCACTTTTTTTTCCATTAATTACCCCAT
>CM031627.1:26241908-26256908 GCA_018398815.1 Conus ventricosus
TGGTAACAGAAAGACCATCCCCTTGAGAGAGTACGACTGTACCTCATGACATGGTAAAGAACCGGATGGAGCAGGCGCCCCGAGACTTTTCCGCTCGAGTGAAGAGCAACTCTAGCAATGGCGGCCACTGCATCGGCACGATGACATATTCAAATAATAAACAAGCACGTGCGACAGGTAAAAGGGACAGGGAGAGCGATAAAGAATTCGAGAAAGGTACCCCCACCGTGACTTGCAGGATGAAAGCACGGGCGGGGGGAATTAGAGAAGAGAAAGAAAGCAAACCGAAGTTGAGCTGAAACAAACCCAAGGGTAAAACCGCCCCACAAGCCCATAAGGACGGTACACGAAACAGCAACGACAAAAACAAATAAGTAATTCCGCACCCTAGTGGGTCGAACGTCGTAGGCCTCGGAAAATCGTGACAGTCAAATTTCCATTTTTGTCCAAGTTTCTTGAAAAAGTTGTTTTGAAACAACTACAAAACCCACATTCTCGGTAATACCTGTTCGAGATTTTCAATCTGCATACAAAGGGATCACAGCACGGGACCGCCGTGCTGAGCGTCATGACAGCTTCCCTCTGGAAGCAGCGCCACAGGTTCTGTGATGCGCTGTCGACCTCAGTCGCATTCGACCGCTTGATCATTCTACGCTAAAGAGATAGAGAGAATTTAAAGGTCTCAGAGGTACGTGCTTGACTGGTTTTCCCATCATTGTATGTGATCGAGAACAACGTGTTTTCATTGACAGTGTTAAATCATCCCCATCTCCTCTTTTGTTTGGCGTGCCACAAGGCTCCGTGTTGGGACCTTTGCTTTTTCCCTTTATCTCAGCCTTTGTCGGATGTCATGTCTCGGAATGATTGTCAGTATCACAAGTATGTGATGATACTGAAGTATCGTCAGTAGTGTTCCGCAGGATTTTCCTAATGTTTTTCTAAAGTTCAAACCTGCGTCCATGACGTATCTCTTGGATGGTTAGCAAAAAGCTTAAACTAAACCCAGACAAAACCGAGGTGATCAAGGTGGGGTTCCATCATGCCTGCGGCAGATTAAAGACAGTTCGATTGAATTGGAAGACAGCTGTATTGATTTTCAAAAAAGTGTGAAATATCTCGGTGTGAAACTAGACAGCACTCTGACTATGAAAGACCACATCAGCAGTGTGTGTCGAGCCTGTTCCTGGAACTCAGGCGCATTGCTAGCATTAGGCAATATTCTCAAGAGAAGCAGTGAGAAAACTGTTTTGGGCCTCCATTCTGTCAGTATTGATTACTTTTAATGCCACTTCATTGGTATCACAGATGAGCAGCTCTCAGTCTACAACGAATTCAAATGCTGCTGCTCGGTTAGTTTTGGGGAAAACGTAAACGAGACCATGTCTCGCGATGCTTCGCGAGCTTCACTGGTGCCAGTCGAAGCTCGTGTACAATACAAAGTGGTGTTCTGCTTATCGCCATTTGAGGGTAGTTTTAGCGCCCTGTCTCTCATTTGCCCTTTGGACCACCAGGAACTTTGCTAGAATCTGAGATCTTCTTCAGAGAAGCAGTTAGTGCTCCCCAGGTCGAACCTTCAGACGGGCTGGGGGCGTGCCTTTAGTATTGCTGTCCAAGGATATGGAAAAAGTTCCCGGTCAGCCTCAGACACTCACCTTCTCTTAGCACTTCAAGAGCCTCTGAAACCTATCTTTTCAAAGCACTTTTAGGGTAATGCTTTTTTGTTTTTTCTGTAGTTAAAACGTGCTGCTTTTATTTTTTATCTTATTATTTTTTGTGCTGTAGATTTTCTATATTAATGATTTTTTTGGGATGAATCACAATGTATAAAGGAATGTTCGTGAGATCAAGCGCAATGAGTAATTTGTTGAATTAGAATTGCGCTAAGAAATGCAATCCATTATTATTATTATTCACCAAACCGAATGGACCAAAGACATGACATAAGAGAAACAGCGCGTTTCGACAATTAAATCTTCTACACACTGTCGGGGAGAAACGTAAGAAGAATAAAATGGTTTAAAAGCGTTGTTATTCAGCGGATGTTATGGGAGTTAACCCCGGCTAAAGAAAAACCCTACACATCACTACACCGCACAGTCCACACCGACACGTTCGACCTCACGGTTTAAACCCGGTACCCCCCCCAAAGCGTGGACAAAGCGTTAGTCCAAAAATTGCACGTGCAACGGAAGTCTTCTCATTTACGGAGAAAAGCAGCTTCCTAAAGCTGATTTAGATGTTAAATTGATTGATACTTTTTTTTCGTGGTCGCTGCGGGACAGATATGAGGAAGGGTAGTGTTTTAACCGTGTCTGGAGAAAAGTGAAGCGAAGTGTTTTCTTTCCACGGCACATTTTGATCGTTCGTAGTCAGGATTTAAAAAAAAGCCGTCCTTCTTCTCCAAAGACCGCAGATACACGAAACATGCAAATTCGCATTGTTGAAAGATAAACAATGTAACATGACTATCTAGTTTTTTGATGATAGGAAGGATCACGCGTGTTTGCGATAATGACGACTGGGTAGATTTGACCCTAACAGTAAGCTTACCAAGCTTGTTGTATCGAGCGCTGCAGGGAAAACCCGTATGCCCGTTACGATTCTCCTAAGAAGGCTCGTGAGAATGAAAGGAACATCAGAAGAAAAGATCCGCATTCAGTGCTGCGTCAGACTTAACTTTTCACAAATCTCCCTCATCACCTCCAGCCCCCCATTAACTTCGGCATCGGCAGACACACCGAGCTTTTCCTGTCACAGCCTCAGCCCTTGGGGAGCGATCGTTCCCCAGAAGCACGCAGACACCCAACAGGGAGACGCTGCCTGCGCCTGGTCCCTTGGTGATGGTCGATAGTGCGTGTTCAGATTCAGCATACCAGGACACCGCACACAAGAAGTGGTTAGTGTTGCGGACTGCCAGCTGGGAGGCCGTGATTTTCGATCCCCTCAATGTGATGATGGATGTTTTGCCCCGACCGGGTCCTACCCAGAGTTGAGTTTGCTACGGGCTCAGCTGGGAAGACTGGGACCAACAGTCGAGATTCATGCACTTAATGGATCGTCTCTGACAGTGTGCTCAAATTTTCCCGACAAACGCTGCACGTGTCTGTATCTCTCCGGACTGATTGACGCCGGATATATTAAAGAAAGTAAGTATAGGGTACAGCCTAGTTATGCAGTCTCCAGGCCGGAATGGAAATCCGTAGCATCATCAACTTTATCATCCTCATTCTCATCGATCAGCATAAAACAAAATTTAAATCTCTAAATTTTGTGACCCTTCATGCCCTGCTCCCATGGTGACCATAGTTTCGATGTCCTCTCCACGTCTGTGGCCTTGGTTTGATTCTGCGGGGTCACCGGTTTGGGAAATTCATGGGGGGTGTCGTTGGACAGAGTGGGGGCGCCCTCCGGGGGGAGAGCTCGCTCACGCCGGCTCCACGACTAAGCAATTATTGTTGTCAGTAGGGGCTTAGTAGGTGGTGTCCTGCGTATGTTGGATCGAACAGGCGCCACTAAACACCACTGAAGTGACTCGGCAGCAGTGCAGTGTCTCCTCCGGTGGGTTGTCTTTGACGAATTTACATAAACTGCTCCTTGTGGATTGCGGGTGCCGGGGCTGCGGCGGGCCGGGCCGGGCTGGGCTGTGGTCGGGAGGGGGGGGGGGGGGGGGGGGGGGGGGGGGGGGGGGGGTCGGAATGAGCGGCATGGGTGCAGTGCCACTGAGGTCGCACAGATGAAAAAAATAAAAGAAAAAAGAAAGTTCCTCGCTAACGATAGTGATTGGTCATCCAGGTTGTGCGAACGTCCTCAACTAAAAGAGGACTACAGTTTAACGACGTGCACATTACGGGCGTTTGCATGAACCTGTCGACATAAAACTGGCATGGGTGTATGGAAACTGAGATCATCCGGTAACAGATCGGCAACAGATGATCATTTTTGTTTGGTTTGTTGGTTGGTTGTTGATAATCAAGGAGGACGATGACGTCGATGATGCCATGAAGTTCCAGTTCGTCTGAGGCGAGAGGAAAGAGCTGTAATCTACGCTTCCCTTCTTCATAAGAGATCCCATCGTCAACCAGTTTGAATAGCACCGTCAGAGAGATGCGTCCATGAAGTGAACGCGAGTTGACCGTGTTGTCCAGTCTTCCTGTTTGACCCCTTTATGCACAGTCTTCAACTTTGTATAGGTGACACACACCGTGCCCTCTCTCCCGCCCATTACTATCTCTTCTAAGTATTAGTGCAGCGTACAGAATATCAACAATTTCTCTTTCTCTCACCATCACCTTGCCCCTCCTGCCACCCCCCCCCCCACCCCCCCCCCCCCCCCCCCCCCCCCCCCCCCCCCCACACCCCCCCACCCCATCACCTCTGTCTGGTCTGTCTGTCTCTCTCATTTTCCTGATACGACAAGAAAAATGTTCCCAACTATAAAGACACAACTGCTTTGCAGTTTTCGTTTTAATTTTAGATCACTTCTTTGTCGTTGCAGTAAAAACAGCGAGTGATGCCGGGAGATGTATAACGCGTTTAAACACAAAATATAATGTAATATTTCGTGTAAACCGAGCGTTACCACAGTTGTTTTCTCCTTTTGTGTTTTGTGATGAAATGCACCGTATATTGTTCACATAGAGCAGTTCATGAAGGGCCAAGGCCAAAAGGAATAAACCATCATTCATTGATTCATTCCTCTCTCTCTCTCTCTCTCTCTCTCTCTCTCTCTCTCTTCATAAATGTGGACACAGAGCAAGACAGAAAGACAGTGGGTAGAAGAAAAAAAATGGTCATATTTCATTGGCATTATTTTCCTCTTGCAAACCATTGTTTGTAGTTTTGTGTTTTAGTAGCTATAGACGATTTTAGTTTTCTCGCATTGAATTGTTCTTGTGTTTTCAAATAAATCATAAATCGGGGCACTTGTGTGAATATTTTCTATGTGGAGATTGAGGAGGTATATGATATGTTAAAAACAGCTGACCAACATCAAAGATCAAATAAGAGACAAAATGTTGGCAACCTCTCTCTCTCTCTCTCTCTCTCTCCTCTCTCTCTCTCTCTCTCTCTCTCTCTCTCTCTCCTCCCTCTCTCTCTATCTCTCTCTCTCTCTCTATTTTGTGTTTTAGTTTCCTGAGTGACTGAGGGGACAAAGGCCAGATGGGAAAATGAGACTTTCCGTACGGAAGCAAATGATACTGGTGACTTTGCACGTTTGGAAATGGGTTGATTGATCGTCGATGGCAAGAACCGCCTTCTCTTAAGCATCAGCAGCCTGCAAATGGCAATGCTGGGGGTACACCACAGCGCCTCAGGCCTGATGGAACAGCACCTACCTGGCAAGAACCGGGCAGTCAGGCTTTAAAAATACCGGCCTTTTTTATGGCACCCAGGTCAAACAGACAGTGGCTATCTGTCTGTTCGTTCTTCTTCGTGTTCATGGTCTTGAATGTTATTCGTCTTGGCTGTAAAGTACCCGATAAGTCGAAACGCATTGTGTTTGTTTTGCAGGTTGCTGGTTCTTTCGTTCGGATGTGCACTGCTTCTGTCGTTGCTCTTGTTGATAAAAAAAAAATACTAGTAACGCGTCTGAGAGTTTGTTTCTGCTCGGTTTACTCAAGTCCACGTGAACTGCAAAACGAGAAACAGACGGGGGAAAGAAAGGGTGGAATCTCCGTGATAATTGCGGTTTTGACACGACTCGGACGACGTTGCAGTACGCGGCGAACGTCAAAGGACACTGTGGAATCTCCGTGATAATTACGGTTTTGACACGACTCGGACGACGTTGCAGTACGCGGCGAACGTCAAAGGACACTGTGGAATCTCCGTGATAATTACGGTTTGACACGACTCGGACGACGTTGCAGTACGCGGCGAACGTCAAAGGACACTGTGGAATCTCCGTGATAATTACGTTTTGACACGACTCGGACGACGTTGCAGTACGCGGCGAACGTCAAAGGACACTGTGGAATCTCCGTGATAATTACGGTTTTGACACGACTCGGACGACGTTGCAGTACGCGGCGAACGTCAAAGGACACTGTGGAATCTCCGTGATAATTACGGTTTTGACACGACTCGGACGACGTTGCAGTACGCGGCGAACGTCAAAGGACACTGTGGAATCTCCGTGATAATTACGGTTTTGACACGACTCGGACGACGTTGCAGTACGCGGCGAACGTCAAAGGACACTGTTTTAATGAGAAGTGCCCACTCCCCAAAAGGCACTCTCCAATTAGAGACGTCACGGTGCCATATATATATATATATATATATATATATATATATATATATATATATATATATATATACAACAAACTAATAAATTCCAAGGATAAGTACCGAGCACCGTTCCAGCAACTTACAGAGCAGCTTGGTGTTGCAGTTTATAATTATATATATATATATATATATATATATATATATATATATATATATATATATATATATATATGAACTATTCCGGCCTCGAGCTACTCTGCGCGAGATGGATACTATTCCAACGCAATACTCACTACCTCAGTACTTGCCCTGCTTGTTGTTGCTCAATTATACCCCACCCACAGCGAAAAACTCTTGTTCTGGGGTAAGTGAGTGGACGAGTCTATAGTTAAACAGATAAGTTATACAGGCAATAATAACAATAGCCAAGCACCAGAGAGAGAGAGAGAGAGAGAGAGAGAGACAGAGAGACGCTTCAGACATATTTCTTATCGACATTGATCTGTACAGTGTTTGTGTCAAGGGGACTAAGATCATATTTGCAGCGCCAGGAAAGAGAAAAACAAAAATTCTGGAATGAAATAGACAGTAAATGTGAACAATCAAAGAATTTCGAAATAAATTAACAAAAAAAGAAAGAAAAAAAAGGACTCGTCTTTATAACAAATCAAATGCATGGTAGAAGAAAAAGGAAAGAACATTTCTCTCTCTCTCTCTCACACACAAGCGCGCGCACACACACACACACACACACACACAGAGTTTAAATAAATAAACGATGAGAAGTAATGTGGTGTGGCTATGGGGAGTGCATGCATTCGGTGCTGTAGAGTTGGTTAGTTGTGCTGTTATGGGATATTAATACACCAAGTGGTCAAACGGTCCCCAGTCTGTCAGTGAGACAGGTAGATGGTCTGCATTGTGCACTCAAAGGTATCACTCTGTGACTGTCAACATGTCGTGACTTGGACCAGGCTGATGATGTGTTTTTAGGAACGAGTGAAACGCAGAGCGGACTAGTTTGGATTGACGACAGCGGTTCGGACTGATGACAATCAACGCATTCCGAAATAAAGTAGCAGTCTAGATGTTCAAAGAAGTCTTGTCGTGTGTGTGGGAGTCTCGCCTACCTGGATCTTTACCGCACAGTTCACAATGTGTTGCAATGGTAATGTGGCTTATAGCCCAGCCGACCGCAAAAAAAGGGCCATTTCAGGGCTGACAATACGTGGCGTAAACAATGATGTGACCCTGAAAAGAAAAAAAAAACGCGTTGAACTGATTTTGGATGAGCTTAGGCTCCATGTACAGCAGCGTCCGGCTTGGTTTGAAGATGAATTTTGCAGCTGGGTTCAGAGCAAGGAAAGGTACCGTGTTGAAGTGGTGTGACGGTTGTGTTGATTTTGGAGCGGACAATGAGGTGCCGAGGTTTGTGTCGCGCTTGACGCTGCTGATCATGGCTCAGTGTGAGAAGATCCCTCCCATAAAGAAAAAAAAAAAGGTGGGGGTGGGTGGGGTGTGTGGGGGGGGTGGGGGTGGGGGGGGGGGGGGGGGGGGGGGGGGGGGGGGGGGGGTAGGACTTCAAGCCTCTGCGACAGTCTCTTACACGAAAACCCTTTTTGCTACTGAACTCTTGCTCGACGGTGGATTAAATCTGAAAGAGTCGGACGATTCTACTAGACTAGTTTAACACCCTCTCAGATAGATGTGAAATCCCCTTTTTTTGCCAGTGAACTCTTGTTCGACGTGGATTGATTTTAAAATAATCACACGATTCCAGAAACCTTTCTAAAATGGTTGACAAATATGCGAAAGATGCTAGCTGTGAAGGAGCTCACTTTCGCATTCAGTAGGTTGGATTGCATGAAAGCAAACTTAAAGCCTACGTACGTTAAAGTAAGCAGCTTTTAAAAGTAATTACTGGGAAAAAATGCAAACCTTTTAGTGAATACACACGCGCACTGAAAGTTTTTGCTGTCACTTCCTGCAACAAAAAATTCAGATGGCAGAGCAAAAATGGTTTAATGCAGTTCTCTGACCTGTTGAGGACAGGCTACGAAAACTAGACTTGCCATCCTTAGAATATAGAAGATTAAGCGGAGCTTTGATAAATGTTTACAAGATTTTTCAAAATACTGACAATACTAACAAAGGTTCGTTTCACTTGTCTAACGAACTCGTAACAGTGATCTTAAAATTCTAACCTTGTTTAGCAGAAATAATATCAGGAAAACCTTTTCTCTAACAGAGTCACCAAACATTGAAAACAATCTTCCTGCACAAACAAAAATTGGCCTCAGATACTAACAAATTCAAAAACCTCCTAGACGGTGATACTAAAATAGCTCTTCATGATTAGTGCATCAAAAAGGGATGCTTCTGTCATCACAGCAATTGTTGAATTAACCAAAAAAGAAGGACGCGCTATGAGGCCACGAGGCCTGGTCGTCCACCTGCCTGACCTGACCTGACCTGACCTGTTACATGGAACCACGGGATGACACAGATGGCGAGAACGGCAACTGTCTGCGTAAAGAAACAGCGGCCAGGGCTTTAGGTTAGGTCCTCGTTGACCAGCCGACTTTGTTGTTAAGGCTTCGGTTTCATTTAGCCAGCGCCGACAGGCGGTAAGAGGTAGGCTCATTAATTAAGTGGTCTTACTTTCGGTTCTCATTCAAAATAATTGAAAAATACATTTCGTCGTAGATTTAGATTTGGGCCTCGAGAAGCCAGCCTAATGAAACAAGATTACGTCACGTCATGCCTGGAAGTTGGCATCACACACACACACACACACACACACGACAGAGAGAGAGGAGAGAGAGAGCATGTTCGCACGACAATGTGAGAGAGAGAGAGAGAGAGTGTGTGTGTGTGTGTATGTGTGTGTGTGTGTGTGTGTGTGTGTGTGTGTGTTCTTCAATTTAATGTCTAGACACACATAAGTGATTTTAGACAACCAAAATAAAAAAAATAAACAAGGTAGAAAGGGAGGGGGGGGGGGGGGGGGGGGGGATAGACAGGCAACTGAAGGAGATAAAGAGAGAGAGAAACAGTGAGATAGAAAAAGATGGAAGTATAAATAGGAAAAGGGAAAAAGAGAAAAAGGGATTAGAATGGGAATCGGAGAAAGATTGTTTACATGAATAAAATGCACCTATAACTAAGTAGAATAACATTTTTTTTTTAATCAGTGAACTCTAAAGGTAACAGGATAAATTTAAACGTGAAAATAGATTATAAAGGAATCTAAAAATGTCTGTGTGTGTGTTCAAGACGAAACGTACTCGTGCATGGGCATTCAGAGCGTGCGTGGTCGCGGTGTGTCCTTTGTATTCAACCTCATCAGTTTTATGTAAATCAAAAGAGCATGGCAGTTCGCATGTAACATGACGTATGTATGATAAACTAAGGCTAGGAAACCGTTGTTCAGTTTTGAACCATGGCACAACATCAACGTCTTGATCTGTTCCTGATAATAATTATGGTTTAGTGTTTTAACAAGAGAAACAGTATATCTACAGTCTCATTCAACATTGAAAAAAAAGAAAAGATAGAGACTTATGTGGACTAGCGATGTTTAGCAAAACAGTCATCTTTAGAAAAGAAGTACACCGACAGTATAGATTTCTCATTCATTTACACACACACACACACCACACACACACACGCAAACACACACGCACACACACACACACACACGCGCATGCAATCGACACACAGTGACACACTGACAATATTTGACATTTAGTTTCACCATTTTTACCCTATGTAATGAACATTGAGAAACTTTCAATGTCGAGGATGACAAATATCCGAGGAGCCCTCCAGTCCCAAGGAATACAAATGTTTTGATACGCAAATTTGGTTAATACATCGTACAATTAATAATTATAGTAGCATTAATCATTGTCATCTTAATATTCCTAATCACTGTTAACATTGCATCTCTTGACAATCGTAAGATTACAGGGGGTAAAAAGCTGGCATGTAATAAACTGTAATGAACAAAAAAATTGTAAAGAATTTGTGGAAAAGTGTACACACAACCCCTGCCCCCCCCCCCCCCTCCACACACACACACACACACACAACCCCTGCCCACACACCCCCCCCCCACCACCCTCCCCAAGTATTAAATCAAACAATCAAACAAAATCCCAAATATGAGCTAGAAAATAAAAACTAAGATTTTTGCGTCACACTTGAAAACATAGGGGTTTCTGTTCATCTGTTTTCCCAATAAGCTGACACTGATGCTGACAAGATTGATACTGAGAAGATATTTTGCTGATAGATTTATAAGTTTATTCATTCGAATTATCCTTTTGAAAATGTATCAATTCTGTAACAATATGGCCATGTTTGATCTTCAAGTTCCCATCTCAGTTGCTGACACAGAAAAAAGTTTACCTCTTATGAAAACCAGAGCAGGTAACTGATATGAAAATTTAGTGTCTGGCATGAGCTGGGGTGGGGTGAGAGTATCGACAGTGATGCTCTGGATCAGTTAACTATAATTTTTACTATAAATATCAACATTCTCCTCACCATCCAAAACATGTGTAAAACAAAACATAGAATCTGAATAGTCTAGCTAATCTTGTTTTTCTGAGAAAAAACAAACAAACAGAACATTGCTAATCATAGTATCCCTAGGAAAAAAAAAAAAAAAAAAAAAAAAGCAATCTTCTACACTCACTGAATTCATGAAATTCAGCTGAGAGATCAAAACCATCCAGACGCACACACACACACACACACAAACACACTCTCTCTCTTTCTCTCTCTCTCACACACAATTACAGAATCTTATGTATTGCTTGAAAGTGTATGAAAAGTACATGTAACGTCTACCAAAATAAAATTGATACCCAGTAATTCTCTAAATCTGATTCAGTATATGTAACGTCTACCAAAATAAAATGATACCCTGTAACTCTCTACATCTGATTCAATCAATCAATATTTTTGTTGCCTTGGACAAACTGTATCATGCATTCTTGAGTGAATGGAAACAGAAACATCCACCAAAATAAAATGATACCCTGTAACTCTCTACATCTGATTCAATCAATCATTATTTTTGTTGCCTTGGACAAACTGTATCATGCATTCTTGAGTGAATGGAAACAGAAACATCCACCAAAATAAAATGATACCTGTAACTCTCTACATCTGATTCAATCAATCATTATTTTGGTTGCCTTGGACAAACTGTATCATGCATTCTTGAGTGAATGGAAACAGAAACATCCACCAAAATAAAATGATACCCTGTAACTCTCTACATCCGATTCAATCAATCATTATTTTGGTTGCCTTGGACAAACTGTATCATGCATTCTTGAGTGAATGGAAACAGAAACATCCACCAAAATAAAATGATACCCTGTAACTCTCTACATCTGATTCAATCAATCATTATTTTTGTTGCCTTGGACAAACTGTATCATGCATTCTTGAGTGAATGGAAACAGAAACATCCACCAAAATAAAATGATACCCTGTAACTCTCTACATCTGATTCAATCAATCATTATTTTGGTTGCCTTGGACAAACTGTATCATGCATTCTTGAGTGAATGGAAACAGAAACATCCACCAAAATAAAATGATACCCTGTAAGCTGTAACTCTCTACATCTGATTCAATCAATCATTATTTGGTTGCCTTGGACAAACTGTATCATGCATTCTTGAGTGACTGGAAACAGAAACATCCACCAAAATAAAATGATACCCTGTAACTCTCTACATTGATTCAATCAATCATTATTTTTGTTGCCTTGACAAACTGTATCATGCATTCTTGAGTGAATGGAAACAGAAACATCCACCAAAAATAAAATGATACCCTGTAACTCCTACATCCGATTCAATCAATCATTTATTTTTGGTTGCCTTGGACAAACTGTATCATGCATTCTTGAGTGACTGGAAACAGAAAAAATTGCTTCATTCCACCCCACCCCCTCCCCACCCCACCCCACCCCACCCACCCCTCCCCACCCCACCCCACCTCCCCCACCCCTCCAATTCTCCCCTTTCCCACAGCCCCTTCAAACGGAGAAGAAGAAAAAATCACCAGTAACTTTTAATCAAAAACATACCATTTCTTTTCAAGCACTGAGAACAGTTGATTTTAATCACATTTAGCTTGATTCAGCTCCTTCTCTTGTCAGACAAGACTATGGATTTGGTCCAGAGGCTATCAGCAAACAGGCAATCTGGTGTTTCTTTTTTTTTTCTGCGTACACGGGCTGATACTCTTGCAGACACTGCCTGTACAGGCAAGGAATAATCCATCTACCCAACAAAGGGAGTGGACTTTTGTGTGCATGACTGTTTTTTTTATCCCACCATAAAGGCAGCCATACTCCAATTCAGGGAAGGTGCATGCTATGTGTTAACATGTCATCCATATCAATGGCCAAACTGGCCTTCTCTTCTGAAAGCTGGTGATGGGATTTTACGTGTGTGCAAGATGTTATGCGTGCGTTCACACACGGAACCTCGGTTTTATAGTCTCATTCGAAGGACTGTATGGGAAATGGGAGTCAGAAACCAATGTTAACTCAGAGGGAAAAAATCCCGCTGTACCAAAACGGCCCGGCGGAATATTCGAACCCGCAACCCAGGATCACCAAGATTACGAGTCCGACGCTCTACTACAGAGAAAGCTGCTGTTAATGTTGTATCCCACAACCAGTCCACTCCAAGGTCAGACATTTGGATCCTGCTTCCACCGCCGGTCCAGAAGATAACCATGGCGGCTCCAGCATCTGTGCATTTCCAGGCCATCACAGGATGCTGCTCTCCACAACCAGTCCCTGCCTACTTCATTGTGAAATGATTTTTTCCTCCCGTGATCAGTCACACCTGGCCCACAGGAAACACCTGCAAACACAAAGGACCAGAATACTCGATTTTGAAAACTGACAACAGAAAGAAACTCACATGAAGGTACCTAAAATCCATTGCAGAAAAAAAGGCAAAATGGAACACAATGACTTTTTTTTAAAAACAAATAATATTTTGTGGTAATTGTAATGAAAACAGATCCAATGTGAAACAGGAAAATGAAAAAAACAAACAAACATGAGCTTGAAATCTGGGGAACCTGAAAACAAAGAAATTTTTGTAAGATAAATAATATTCAGTATTCAATACAATAAATAAAAGAGTAAAATCATGTGTGTGTGTGTGTGTGTGTGTGTGTGTGTGCGCGCGCGCGCATGCACATGTCTGTGTGAGTGAAAAACTTCTGTTGCCCCCACCCCCCAGTTTCTTCTCTTGGCTTGCTGCCTGGTTTGGCTGCAAATTGAACAAGTGTTGTCACTGCCCTTTCCTCCATGTTGTCATATATCTCTTTCCTTAAAAGTTGTGTATAAAAAGAGCCCTACCTCCTGCTTCTCAAACTCATGATTTGTCAACTCCTCCATCACACTCACTCACTGACTTACTACAACTCGTCAGTTGTTTTTCCTGTCCACTTTCATTTTATGACTCTGCAGAGACTAAAGCAAGAATTTTAAACACAATTTGACAAGAAAAAGTAACAGTTCATCAAGCAATATTACATTTTTAAGAAACAAATTGGCATTTCTTCCCTAATAACTGATTCAAAGTTTTCTTAGGAAAGTAGAAAGACAGATCAGCAAGAGAAGATTTTTCAAGGTAATCTTTTTTTTTCTGTACTTTTTTTTTCACATTTTATGTACAATTCTTGAACCTGAAAAGCAGACATAGAGCACAATGACAAACAACACAACATGACAGTATGCACTTCAATTCAACATGCTGAGCACATACATGCAGCTACACTTATCAAATTGGTGAGCACAAGGTAAAGTAATGTTGCTTATAACCCAGCCGACCGCACGGAGCCATATCAGGGCTGTCACCGCGCTGAAGTCAACTCACAAGTCATTCATTCACACAACTCTTTAAAATACATCTTCTGAAAACACACCTGAAATTTTGTTCAAAATCTTTCCTTGTGAATTCTCAGATCAGATGAAAAATGACAATCTCTTTCAGAAATTCAAAGATCACATCAAGTGGAATGTCTCTGAACAAGCTTTTCATGGAGTCTGCTGTAAAATGTTTATGTCTCATATCATGCAATTCCCAACACTCTAAAAGAATATGTTTCATAGTGAGCGATGCATAACATGGAATGCACCACAGAGCTTCTTCACTCTTTAAAACTAGGTACGAATGAGTGAAAAAACAAATGGCCAGTGTGCAGCCGGCATAAACCCAAAGCATAACCCATACCTCAATTTCATAAACAATAAAATCACTCAGGGAATTAAGGATACATGGAAATTTAGTCATTGATTGTCATATGAGTTCCTGATTTATTTTCCTGTCACAAAATCTGTATTTGCATAACCAAAATATATCAGTACCAAAGCACACAACACACACACACACACACACACACACACACACACACACACACACACACAAACACACACACACACACCCCACACACACCACACACACACACACACACACACACACACACACACATCTATTTGCACACAGATGGCGCGCTGCCATGTATGCAGAAATGTAGGTATGTAATTTTTTTAATTTATAATCGCATTACTCGTGTCAAATACCTTTGATGCATGTCCCTGAAAGAATTCTAAAACTCACCTCTGGTTGATTTGCAGGACTGAGATCAGCCATGTGCTGATAATGCCCCCACAGTGTCCAGCATGATTCCAAGCATGTTTTGTCCAGTTTTCCCCAACAG
>CM031627.1:26261908-26269408 GCA_018398815.1 Conus ventricosus
TCCAATGATAAATCATTTATGTACTCTACGGCCATTAATATGGCTATAAGTTCGGCTGTAAAAATAGACAGATTTGCCCCAAGATGAAAGGACTTCTCAATTTTTAAAAATGGAATGACAAAGCCACAACCAGCATTATTGTTTAATAGAGACCCATCGGTATAGACTTTTACGAAGTTACGATAACAATCACTGATATGTGATTTTGCTTCGCAAGCTAGAATATTAATGTTATCAGTTTTTGATATAGTAGTATAGTTATAATCAAATTTTGGTTTGAAGAGCTCCCAGTTTGGAACGGGACTTACGGGAAAACGCACAGCAAGCTTTTTATGATTGATACCTGAATTTGTCAACAAGTGAGAAGAATATGTGAGTATCGTTTTAGTGGCTCGAATGTTTTTAGCACGTTTAGGAAAGTCTACATCAGACCTCATATCCAGTTCCGTTTGGTTAGCACTTTGAATAGCTGAGCAGCGAAGAATGTACTTAGCGCAGGTTAGTTCACGATGGTCATCAAGAGGTAAGACACCAGCTTCATGGTATGTTCCTAAAGCTGAAGCATGAAATGGAACACCAAGGGCTAATCTGAATGCTTTAGAGTCTATACATTGAAGCTTTTTTAATAAGTACTTAGGAGCACTAAAAAAGACCTCTTGTGCATATGACAATTTGGATCTAACTAAAGCCGAAGAAAGATGTATTAAACTTTTTGTTTCCTGGCCCCAACTTTGTTTGCTTGTTTGCTGGGGGTACGCGCGCAATTGTGTTTGTATTGTGTGTGCACCAGCTGGAATCAACACAATCGTTCAGTACAGTAAGCTGAGCTACAAGTTCCGCCTGGTGTCCCAAAATTTGTCTGAGTGTGAGGAACATTGTTTGTTTGTTTCATTCCTTATGATATTTTTTCTGTCCAGACTGCAGTGTCCTCGGTAAACACGCAGACACTCAAGTAAACTGTGACACAGTTTTTACATCGGTGGTGAGTTTTTATGTACGTGGCGAGCGCTTCATTTCTTGTGGCTCTTTTGTCAGAATATGCTCATCTTGATATAATATTATATTATAATGAATACTTTTTAATGGTGCCTATTCTCGCCTAGAGACCAAGCTCCAAACGCTTTACAAACCACACACGTTTACACAACGAGCTGCCTACCTGGGTAGTGCCGACTGAAGAGCTGCCAGCTGGCGGTTCATCCAGTCGTTTCAAATTCCTTACTTCCTTCATTCTTTCCATTTCTTACGCAGGGTGCAAGCTATGTGTAACGTCACATCCGTACCGACGGCCGAACTGGCCTACTCTTCCGAAAGTTGGTGATGGGATTTGACGTGTGTGCAAGATATGTTATGCGTGCGTCCACACGCGGAACCTCTGTTTATAGTCTCATTTGAAGGACTGTATGGGAAACGGAGTCAAAACCAATGTTAACTACGAAAGAAAAATCCCCCTGTACCGAAACGGCCCGGCGGAGATTCGAACCCGCAACCCCAGGATTACAAGTCGGGCGCTCTACCAACTGAGCCATTCCGGCAGTGTGTGTGTGTGTGTGTTTTCAGCTTGGCAACATTCAGTACTCCACGTGAACAGTTTTCACTGAGACACCCCACCCACACTTTCAAACATGGCGGACAAACCTCTGTCTTCGAGCGTGAGGGATTTTTACGCCGAGTTAAATGCAAAGAAAAACATCACCGTTCGCTGCACCGTTGAGCAACTTACCGAGAATCAGAAAGCTGTTTTTGACTCCCTGGCAGAGGAAACGAAAGCAAGGTAGCCTATGTGCGTGTGCGTGTATGTGTGCGTGCGTGCACGTGTGTGTGTGTGTGTGTGTGGTGTGTGTGTGTGTGTGTGTGTGTGAGAGAGAGAGAGAGAGAGAGAGAGAGAGAGAGAGAGAGAGAGAGAGAGAGAGAAATTTTGCATGTCAGTGAGGTGTGTGTGTGTGTGTGGTCATGTTTGTGGATGACTAACATTATCCTACGTAACTGATTATATACAACACATTAAACTCCTGAAATACAAGTGAATAGATTCTCAGGGTTTATTCTACGATGAAACAACTAAGAATGGGAGAGATTTTTGTCAGGTTTGGCATCAAACACCAAGTCTCTCTCTCTCTCTCTCTCTCTCTGAGGTGGGAACCTTCCACTTTCTTGGCAGGCCTTATCACACACACACACACACACACACACACACACACACACACACAACACACTATATATATATATATATATATATATATATATATATATATATATATATATATATATATATATATATATATATAAAACAAGTTAAAAGAGGAGTCTTAAAACTATCTACAAATTTGTTTCAAGCGTGTTGCGCTGTCATCAGGACAGCGCAACACGCTTGAAACAAATTTGTAGATAGTTTTAAGACTCCTCTTTTAACTTGTTTTAATGTTGCTCCCCAAGGGTTGAGCACTGAAAAAATTATTTTAGGCATTTTAAATTTACTGATCTATATATATATATATATATATATATATATATATATATATATATATATATATATATATATATATATATATATATATAAAATATAAAGTAGTGACTGCTGTACTCGTTTCAAATAAGTAAAGGGAAAAGGTGGCAAAAAGAGTACCTGGAGAGTACGTGTCGTAGACCAACAGGGAACTGTTGAAGTGTCTACGACACGAAAACGTCGGTCATCCCCTCTCCAGGTACTCTTTTTGCCATCTTTTCGCTTTACTTATACATGTACATACATATCCTAGGAAGGACACACAGGCACATGATGAACTCTAGGACTCATAACCTTCCTTCTCCCCTAGATGTAAAAGGGTTACTTTACACGGCGAAATAAAACTGAATCTCGAGACTTAATATAAAAAAAAAAATTCGGACAGCATTGTCTTATAAAACCGAAACAGTCAATGCTTTTAAAATTGACAGAACTTGGTCACTTCACAGATCCAGTTTCCTTGGAGGCTTCTGATCAGTATGCTGCGTCATTCCCTGTGCTTTTGGCTGGTCCTGTATCTGTCTCAAAGGTTAGACTCTCATTGTGTGCTTTCATGGTGACTATCCATGGTGTCTTCCCTTTCAGGGGTGATGAAACATTCCTAGTTGACCATTCTCTTCATCTTCAGCCTCCCCTCAGTCAGAAGCATGCTCTCCTGTTCACCTCAAACGTCCAGGACATGATTTGGATTTTTTTTTAATGATTTTTTTAAAAAGACCATCTGCACATACTTCGCAAATGACCTTTATTGTGGCAAGCATGGCACTCGTATGTCTTGAACTTGCATTTATAAGGTAGACGCATCATGCCGCTCTCCACATCGGTAACAATTTCTAGCGCCTGTAGTTTTGTGCCCAGCTGCCGCCGTCTTCTAGCCACGGATTTTTGAAAGCTCACGCGAGGCGCTTTCCACTGTCCCGCCATTGACCTATGTGTGTGTGTGTGTGTGTGTTTGTGTCAATGAATCCCGTGTTACCATCCCACATCTCCGGTCTGCCGTTTTAAACCGCTGGCGTGACGCTCTGTTGCCTAAACTCACTCTGTGCATTCCACTACTGAGACAGTCGCACGAAACAGCTTCGCGTGTGTGGGTCGTTTCATCTGCTTCAGTGGCGAAAGATAGGCCTAACGTTATTTCATTTCAGAGTGTTCTCATAGTGTCTGTGCCTTTCAGTCCTTTGACAAACACGCCTCTGAGAGCTCCGTTTAGAGAGCTCCCAAATTCGCATTCTGAGGCTAATCTGTTTAATTCTGCTCTAGAAATTAAAAAAAAAAAAATCTGTGATTGCTCTCCTAAAAATATGTGATTGTTCTCCTACAAATCACCGACTCCTATGGTTGAACGTGCGATTATCAAGAGTTTTGCTGGGGGAAGGGGGGGGGGGGGGGGAGGGGCTATTGGTGCTAGCAATGATTTAAGCAGTTTATGAAGGTATCAACTCTTACCGTTTGGCGTACGTTGTTCGCAATTCAAAATGATTCCAAACGTTCAGAGTATGAATCATCACACGACGCGACGTTCTTGATTCCCCAAGATAATGACATGTTGAATTAGGCTAAAATGACATTAATGCAAATATTGTCAACGCAGTCTCTTGATACACAATGAGCAGAAAAAAGGGCTTGATTTGACCTGATTATTGGGGGAAGGGGGTGGGGGGGGGATATAATACTGAATGACTACAATTCACACATCAAAATCTTCTGGAGACACCGACCCGTAGATATCATGCGCTTAACAGAGTATGCCTTGACCTCCCCCCCCCCCCCCCCCCCCCCCCCCCCCCCCCCCCCCCCCCCCCCCCCCCCCCCCCCCTCCCACTATCCTCCCATCGTCCATTTCCCGATTCGCGCTCACACCCACACACATACACTAGCGCACACTCTAACCGAACGTTATTGTCTCTCTCTCTTTCAAGCTTTACGTGAACAGGTATCAGTCAGCACTTGTCCCTACATTGACCACATTTTTTATGTAAGCAAACATGCATGCGTGCATGTACTCATGCATAGGGAGAGAGAGAGAGAGAGAGAGAGAGAGAGAGAGAGCTCAATTTCTAAACATGAACGAAACTCCATTAAGTCAGTGTGTGTGTGTGTGTGTTTGCTTGAATGTGTATGTGTTTGTGTGTGTGGTGAGAGAGGGAGGGTGGGATGGAAGGAGACAGCAAGGAAGGGAGGGAGACAAACACAACAACAGACAGACAGACAGAGTGTGTGTGTGTGTGTGTGTGTGTGTGTGTGTGCTCACATGTGTGTATGCGTGTTCTTGCGTTCAGTGGGCAAAGTTGAGTGTGTGCGTGTGCGTGTGTGTGCGCGTGCGTGCGTGCGTGCGTGTGTGTGTGTGTGTGTGTGTGTGTGTGTGTGTGTGAGAGAGAGAGAGGAGTTAAAATATTTGATGATGAACATAACGTCTGTGGGAATGGGGCCATCAAATAGATGACGTGCGCGCGCACGCGCGTACACACACACACACACACACACACACACACACACACATAACAGGCCTACTTTTCCTCCTCTTTTCCACGTTGTTTTCCACCACTGTCATGCTTTCGTGAACAGAAATCACTCGGTACTTTACCCTGCCCTGAGAAATTTTCACACGCACACACACACACACACACACAAGTATGATTGCAAGTTACCGCGCATACGGAGCAGAGAGAGAGAGAGAGAGAGAGAGAGAGAGAGAGAGAGAGATGTTTAAACATAGACAGACAGATAAGGAATTGTGTGTGTGTGTGTGTGTGTGTGTGTGTGTGTGTTGTGGTTTGCATGTGTGTGTGTGTGTGTGTGTGTGTGTGTGTGTGTGTGTGTGTGTGTTGTGTGTGTGACCCTTTGGATGTTCCCATCCTACACAGACGTTATGTATGCTTTGACAATTATGCTGTGACTACCCTACACCTCCTGACTATCCCCATGATTCATTCCTCAGTTCTCTCTCTCTTTCTCTCTCTCTCTCTCCTCTCTCTCTCTCTCTCTCTCTCTCTCTCACACAACACACACACACACACACACACCACCACACAACACGCACGCACACACGTACGCATGTGTGCTTGCACATTCACACACACACACACACACCACACACACACACACACACACACACAACACACACATACACACACGCGCGCACGCGCGCGCACACAACACCACACACACACCACACACACACACACACACACAACACACACACACACACACACACACGTACTGCTGATTTCAGATACCTCGGGGCTGTAATAGTCATCCCAGAGAACGTGCAGGGAAAAACGCATCCTTGACATTGGCTGTGGAGCCGGAAGCCTCGTTTTCATCCTCAGCAAACTGGTGGGGCCGACGGATACGTCATCGGCATTGACCTCAATGACAGCGCGGTAAAGACTGGTACCTGAGTTGGGGGAGGGCAGTGCAGGGAGGTAGAGAAATAACGTATGATAATGTCCTCCTTTTTGCCCCCTTTTTTTGTTTTTTTAAATAAATGCCCTCCTTTCTATCATTCACCTTATTACTAGTAAAGATTAGCTTTTGTATGTCTCATTAAGATGTTTATTTTATTTTTTTTTTACTTATTTGATTATGAACTGATGTGTACATTTACATGTGTGTGAATGATTTGTATCATGTGATTGTAAACAACATATGAAGGTTTGCAAGATTATATCACTTCCAGCGATATTAGGCCTACTTGTCTGTTAACCTCCGACACACTGAAACATACGAGCGTAAACAGCTCTATATGCGATTCCACACATGAACGTACCTATTAACCAAGCAACGCTATCCGTTGCCCTTGTTAACAGTGTAGTTAATTACAAGTGATATGTGACTGTTAAAGATAACATCAACAACTAAAGGTATACAACAACACAAACAAAAAAAAAGTGCAACAACGTGAGGTGAATGATATAACAAAAGATAACTGGTATTTTAAAATAAACAGGTATTTTAATGATGGTGAGTTGATTTTAACGTGGTGACAGCCCTGATGTGGCCCTTTGCGGTCGGCTGGGCTAAAAGCAACATTATCTTATCTTATCCAAACAGTATTTAAAACTAAACAAACAGAAACGAGCGAACGATCGGCGAAAATCATTGCTTTTAACGGCAGCGGACGCAGCCACAGTATGTAACTGTTCAACCAACAACATCAACAGAGGACTGTCAACAACAACAGGTGATTAACAACATCCACAGTAGCTACAACAATCAAAAGTAGCACACTGATGTCATGAGATATGAAATTGGAAACCAGTCATTTTGGGCGACATCACCCGATAACGTCACGTAGGCCTAGTTGTTGAGAACAAACCCGGGGACTGATAGCTTTCTTTCTTTCTTTCTTTCTTTCTGCGTACGCAGGCTGATACCCCTGCGGACACTGCCTGTTAGACAGGCAGTGGAGATAGCAATTTACTATGTGACTGATAACAACCTCACGTGACTGTTAACAACAGTAGAACGGGGGTTTGCGAGTGTGTGTGTGGTGTGTGTGTATGTTTGTGTGTGTCTGCGTTTTGCGTGCGTGTGAGATCGCGCGCGTCGTGCGTGTGTGTGTGTGTGTGTGTGTGTGGTGGTGTGTGTGTGTGTGTGTTGCGCGTGCGTGCGTGTGTGTGTGTGTGTGTGTGTGTGTGTGTGTGTGTGTGTGTGTGTGTGGTTGGCTGGCTTCCCGCTTGGTCCATACATTGCAGATCCAAACAGCCGGGACCGTCGGAGTATCACGGGGAAGCAGTGGGGTTATGACAAACCCAATTTTGAGTTCCGCGTCCTCAACGCCGAACATCTGGAGCGAATTCCGTGATGAAGAATTTGACGTGATTTGTGTAAGTCCTGGAGTGAAGGGGGGGGGGGGGGGGAATGAATATAAATATTTATTTGTTTGGATGTGTCATAAATAAAGGAGAAAGGAAAGATGAAGGAATGATTGTCAGGGATGTTCAATGAACTGTTGGAAATTTTATATGTTGAAATTATTTGACGTGCTGTTT
>CM031627.1:26281908-26288004 GCA_018398815.1 Conus ventricosus
CCACATCACATGTGAAGAGTTGATTCTGGTTGAAAACAATCCCCACATCACATGTGGAGAGTTGATTCTGGCTAAAAACAATCCCCACATCACATGTGAAGAGTTGATTCTGGCTGAGGACAATCCCCACATCACATGTGAAGAGTTGATTCTGGCTGAAAACAGTCCCCACATCACATGTGAAGAGTTGATTCTGGCTGAAAACAATCCCCACATCACATGTGAAGAGTTGATTCTGGATGAAAACAATCCCCACATCACATGTGAAGAGTTGATTCTAGCTGAGAAGAACCCCACATCACATGTGAAGAGTTGATTCCGGCTGAAAACAATCCCCACATCACATGTGAAGAGTTGATTCTGGCTGAAAACAATCCCCACATCACATGTGAAGAGTTGATTCTAGCTGAGAAGAACCCCACATCACATGTGAAGAGTTGATTCCGGCTGAAAACAGTCCCCACATCACATGTGAAGAGTTGATTCTGGCTGAGAAGAACCCCCACATCACATGTGAAGAGTTGATTCTGGCTGAGAAGAACCCCCACATCACATGTGAAGAGTTGATCCTGGCTGAAAACAATCCCCGCATCACATGTGAAGGGTTGATCCTGACTGAAAACAATCCCCTCTTCACATGTTAAGAGCTGATCCTTACTTAAAATACAATCCCCACTTCACATGTTAAGAGTTGACCCCGGCTGAAAACAATCCCTACATCACAGGTACCCTGGCTGAAAACAAATTACATGCCAACAGCTGAAGATCATGTACACTATATAACTGTATTGACAGGAATGATCATGTAGACGACATGATTATAATGACATGGGAGGATAACATGCTTTATATGATTATGATGAATGAAAGGATAATCTGCATTACAAGATCGTAAATACAGGAAGGATCATGTGCGCTATGTGATTTTTAGTGTTGGCACGGATTACGTGCTCAATATGATTGTGATGATGGCAAAGGTTATGTGCGCTATATGATTTCATTGATGGGAAAGACAGCGTGCACTGTATGATTGTGATGAAGGCAAGGGTTATGCGCACTCTATGATTTCGTTGATGGGAAAGACAGTATGCACTGTATGATTGTGAGCAGGAAAAAGATTTTTTTTTGTTAATGAAGTGTGTGATTGTGCTGACAGAAAAAGTTCACGTGCACTGCATGACTGTGTGGACGAAAAGTTCACGTGCACTGCATGATTGTGCTGACAGAAAAGTTCACGTGCACTGCATGACTGTTGACGGAAACGTTCACGAGCAGTATATGGTTGTGATAACACGAACGATTACGCGTGATTCTACTGATGGGGCAGATTTTTAAGTGAACAAGATGCTGACATGGAGTATTGCTTAAAACTTGCAAGGAATTGTACAGACTTTACAGTATCTTGGAGAGAACTGTACAAAGTAATAGGAAGGCTAGAGGTGCATGAGGTAATAAACCAGAGACAGTATTCGCTGATCATCAAGTGTTTTTCCTTCTTCTTGTTGTTGCTTCATCTGTCATGACGTCTCCCTGACACTGCATCCATGCCGCTCATCCCCTTCATCCCGCCATCCCTCCCCTCTGTCTGTCTGTCTCTGAATGTCTGTCTGTCTGATTGTCTTCTTCCTCTCTCTCTGTGTCTCTGCCTCTGTCTCTGTGTCTGTCTGTCTGTCTCTCTCTCTCTCTCCTCTCTCTCTCTCTCTCTCCTTCTCTGTTTGTCTGTCTGTTTGTCTTCTCCCTCTCTCTCTCTCTCTCTCTCTCTCTCTCTCTCTCTCTCTGTCTCTGCCTCTCTCTCTCTCTGTCTCTGTCTGTCTGTCTCTCTCTCTCTCTCTCTCTCTCTCTCTCTCTCTCTCTCTTCTCTTCTCTCTCTCTCCTCTGTCTGTCTCTCTGTCTGCCTCTGTCTCTTTCTCTCTGTCTCTGCCTCTCTCTGTCTCTCTGTCTCTCTCTCTCTCTCTCTCTCTCTCTCTCTCTCTCTCTCTCTCTCTCCCTCTCTCTCTCTCTCTATCTCTGTGGGCTTCGCAGCATCGAGTGCCCACTCATCTAGCGTCAGTTGCTGTGGGCAGATCATGTCGTCTTAAATGCGGGAACAACAGGATCCCTCAATGATCCAGTGCGGCCAGCTTGAAGCGGGGGGTCACCCTGACCAAGAGTAACAACCTCTCCTTGAGTACAAAAGCAAAAGCTGAACTCTGTTCTCAAGACATACTGCTGGAAGGCGGCATCGCCAGCAGAAGGGCGCCGAGGTGACAGGCAGGCGTAGGGCGGCGCAGACAACCTTCCTCGCATCAGCAGTGACGACGGGTCCAGCCTGTGTCGCCCGGGGACGGCTCTTGAGGCTGGGGGGGGGGGGGGGGGGGGGGGGGGGGGTGCAGTTCGGCGACGAGGCGTGGCCTGTAGCAGGGACCTCCCTTGGGAGGGAGTGGTCGGAACGTCCCTCAGGGTGCAGAGTTGGACGTGGATGTTCGGAGCGTTTTGGCGACTTCTGCCCTGCTCTGTTCTTGAGTCGGCGTCACGCGGCGCAGGACCGTCGCCATTCACCATGAAGACGGCTGCCCCGTTAGTCTGACGACGGCCTTGGAGGGGGGTGACAAGGCAAAGACACCATCATCACGATTGAGAACGGGGGAAGCCAAATACAGACCCATCGAATGAACAACTTGACTCAGGCTCTGCCTAAGTGAAACGACTACGTGGGTACCTCTTCCCAACGCAGATACAGTCCTACGCAAGCCTGCCAGCGACTAAGTCCGCCAGATAACTGACTCTACAAGTCGTACTGCAGCTTACTGCTGGCACTGTAGGGGATGGTAGCACGCGGGCAATGTAGCCTTGCGAGCGCAGATGAGAATTCGTGAACTTGGGGCGTTGAAGTGGGCATGAAGACGAAGGTCCCAGGGTGCAATCTCTGGGGTGGATAACTTGCTTGAAGGAACGGCTGGTGATGATGAAGGCGGAAGTGGAGGACTGGGGATGGACAGTTCATACGCAAGAACAGAGTGAAAGGCCTGGAGACAAAGCGAAATTGCCGTGAGGGAGGGGAAATGGAACAGTTTTAGATGACTAAAAATAAAGGAGTCTTTCCCCAGCTCTGTTTCTCCATGTAAACGTTATGACTGTCTGTCTGTCTCTCTGTCTGTCTCTCTGTCTGTCTTTTCTCTCTCTCTCTCTCTCTTCTCTCTCTCTCTCTCTCTCTCTCTCTCTCTCTCTGTCTGTCTGTCTGTCTGTCTGTCTCTCTGTCTGCCTGTCTCTCTCTGTGTCTGTGTCTCTCTCTGTGTCTCTCTCTGTCTCTGTCTCTGTCTGTCTCTCTCTCCTCTCTTCTCTCTCTCTCTCTCTCTCTCTCTCTCTCTCTCTCTCTCTCTCTCTCTCTCTCTCTCCCTGCCAGCTACTAAGTCCGCAGATAACCGACTCTACAAGTCGTACTGCAGCTAATGCAGCACATAACTTGTTGCTAGAAGCCATGCTGTGAGGACGTTAAACTCAACCATCAAGCGTTCTCAAGAGTGGCAAGACATAGGATAGAGTCACCCTGAAACGCACTGCCCTTAGACACCCCGATGAGGACACCTGTGCCACCAGGGCACAAAGAAAGACTTTCGAGATGAACAATGCTTCTTCCAGTCGTGCTAAGAGAAAAAAAAAAGAAAAAAAAACGAAGCAGGGCCCCGCTTCGCTGCAGCCCTTCCCTTGCGGCCGATGGTGTGCCTCGGAGATTCTTCAGTCTCACATATGCACATAATGTTATGGCTAATGACCTGCGTACCTAGTCGTCGTGTGTGGAGCTGACTCCTCCATCAACACAAACATTCATTCTCATATTTCGTTATCAGCATTTACTCACCTACGATCTCTTTTTGCGGCATGGAATCTACAATGCGCCGATTTTTTTCCCCAACATACTGCGCAAATGAGGTGTACATGTCAAACCAAAACGTCCAAGTTTTTGGTGACTGTTGTCGGAGGGATGTGGTGTGTGTCTTTGGAGGGATGTGGTGTGTGTCATTGGAGGGATGTGGTGTGTGTCATTGAATGGATGTGGTGTGTGTCTTTGGAGGATGTGGTGTGTCATTGGAGGGATGTGGTGTGTGTCATTGGAGGGATGTGGTGTGTGTCATTGGGGGAAAGGGGGGGGGTTGTCATTGGGGGGGATTTTTTGGTGTTTGGAGGGTGGGGTGTTGTGTCATTGGAGGAGGGTGTGTCATTGGAGGTAGGGTTTTTGATGGGGGAGGGTTTTGTGTTTTGGGGGTTGGGTTGATGCCTTTGGGGGAAGGGACGTGGGGGCTGCTTGGAAAAGTGGGTGATGTCATTAAAGGGAGGTGGTCTTTAAAAAAGCACGGATGTCTTTACGCTCTTTAAATGTTTGGGGATTTGACCCGGGGGTTGGTGGTTTTTGGGGGGGTCCGGGGCCCGGGGACGAGTGGATTGGGGGTTTGGGGTTTACGGGGTTTGGGGGAGGGTTGCGGGTGTTTGGGGAGGGAGGGGGTGTTTGTTTGGGGGGGTGTTTGTTTTAGGGGTTTTGACCATTTTTCTTGGAGGCAGGGGTGTTTTGAGGCCGGGGGTTTGAGTCATTGGGCCGCTTTTTGGGGGGGCCCCCCCCGGTGGGGGGCCCCCTTTTGGGGGGACTGCATGAGGCCCCGGGTACTGTCATTGGAGGCACCCCCGGTACGTCTTGGGGGACGGGTTTTTAATTGGAGGCCGCGGTTGACTGTCATTGGGGCACGCGGTGGGGGGGGGGGGGTGTCTTTTAAAGGACGTGGTGACTTTTGGAGGCCCGGGTTTTGAGTCATTTGGGGGGGGGGCCGGGGTGGGACTGTCTTGGGGTACGGGTTTTGATTTTTATTAGAGGCCCGTTGACTGATTGGGGGAAAGGGGGGGGGATGTTTTGGGGCACGGGTTGACTGATTGGAGGAAATGGTATGTTTGGAGGAGGGTTTTCTCCTTTTGGGAGGCACGCGGGGGGGGGTTTGTTTTTGGAAGGCCTGTGACTTTATTGGAGGCCCGCGGTGTTTTCCGGACACTGGGGAGGTTGGGGCGGGGGGTTTGATGTCATGGAGGCCGGGGTTTGATGGGGGGAAATGTCATTGGGGCACGTTGTGATGTTATTGGGGCAGGGGGCTGTATTGGAGGCACGGGTTGTCATTGGAGGAAGGGACTGTCTTGGAGGAGGGTTATGTTTTGGGGGCCGGGGGTGATTGTTTTTTGGGAGGCCCGGGGGTTTTTTTCTTTGGGGGGGCACGGGTTTTGACTAAAAAAGGAGGCCCCGTTTGATTGAAAAAGGGGGGGGGGCTGTGGTGACTGTTTTGGGGCACCGTAAACCCATTTGGGGCACGGTTTGCTGTCATGGAGGCCGGTTGACTCTTGGGGGACGCGGTGACTGCTTGGGGGCCCCCACTTTTTTTTAGGGGCTGGGTGACTGCCTTAGGGGCCGGGTGATGCCATTGGGGCCCTTTTTTGATCCCATTGGGGGGTTTTGGACTGCCTTTGGAGGCCGGGGGTACCTATTGGGGAAGGGGGACTCCCATTGGAAAAAGGTGACTCCATGGAGGCCCGTGATGTTTTGGGGCCCCGGGGGGTTTTGGGGCCATGGTGTTTTTGGGGGCAGAGTGACTGCCATTGGAGGCAGGGGATGCCATTGGAGGCACGCGGGTCTGCCTTTGGATGCAGGGGGGACTCTTGGAGGCAGGGGTTTGACTGCCTTGGGGCCGCGGTGATCCATTGGGGGGATGGGGGGGGATGCCATTGGGGCACGCGGGGGGTGACGCTTTGGTGGACGCGGGTGTTGTTTGGAGCCTTGGACCCCTTTGAGGCAGGGGTGTGCTTGGGGACCTCTGCCTTTGGGGGAGGCAGGGGGAAAATGATTGGAGGGGGGGGTTTCCCTTTTGGGACGTGGTGACTGTTTGGTGATTGTTAGGGGGGTGTGTGATGTTTTTTAAAGGGACGTGGTGTGTTGTGGGGGCGTGGTGACTGTTGTTGAAGGGACGTGGGGGGACTGTTGTAGAAGGGCGTGGGCCGTTTTTTGGGGGCTTTGTGTCTGTTGTTGAAGGGACGTGGTGACTGTTGTAGAAGGGACTTGGTGAATGTTGTTGAGGGACGTGGAGC
>CM031627.1:26289004-26291504 GCA_018398815.1 Conus ventricosus
GGGGAGGGGTATTGGCGTTTTGATGGAGCTGCTTAGGTATGTGAAGTTCTCGACTTCTTCCACTGGCTTTCGGTCGATGAAAACGTCTGTTAGCACTTGGTGTTTACCAGTCTTTTTGGCCTTGTTATGAGGCCGATGTTTGCCTGCAGATTGCTGATATTGTCTACAAGCCCTGCAGATCTTGAGTGGTGCTTGACAAGAGCGGCAATGACATCGGCAAAAATTCAGATCTGAGAGGCTGTTTCCTGGTGCAGTGGGGCGTAAAAGTCGAAAAGCTGCTAGCAGCGCCTCAGTCGTTTCCGGTAAAACTTTTCAGATCGGGGGGGGGGGGGGGGGGGGGGGGGGGGGGGGGGGGGGGGGGGGGGGGTGGTTTGGGGGGCTGGGGGGGGCTTTTCCCCCTTCTTTTATTAAATGAGAGAGGTCTCTTTCCTCCCCACTTCAAGCCCACACGCTTTTTCTCACTTCTTAATTCGACCGTGTGCAGGACCACGTGTCAAGGGTCAAAGCTTTTTTCTGCTTTCTCTTCTTTAATTGAGTAGTGTCCTGCTTTGTCCTGGGAAGTTCGGTCAAGGGTGCAAAGTCTCTTCCTGCGTTGCCATGGACAAGTCGGACTGTCGATTGCATGAAAACTCACCCCCTGAGGAAGATTGCCTGACTAATGCTCTGAGAAGCAACCCCCCTTCCCCCCACCCCCCCCCCCCCCCCCCCCCCCCCCCCCCCCCCCCCCCCCCCCCCCCCCCCCCCCCCCCCCCCCCCCCCCCCCCCCCCCCCCCCCCCCCCCCCCCCCTCCATGTGCTGGAAACTGGAGAGAGACCGGCAGATATCTATCAGACAAATAAACAACCTTGATGTCTTTTTTTGTACCCTCCATTTGTACATTTAGATCTTGATTGAACTCATGGCATTGCAAATATGCACTCCCTTAAGTTTTAAACGTCATGAAATGCGTCAGCAATGTTTTAACAAATGTGAAATGGTAAACAGGTTATGCGGCTTGTACATTAACATTGTATTACATTTAGCATGGTTGATGCGTTAACATTGTTGATACGTTAACATGTTGAATCGTGGTATTGACTCTATCCCCACATCGGTGTTCACAGAGTACAGGCGGTACAATTGTGCCGCGTGGAGGATGTTCAAACTGGATCCTTCTCGCGCCAAAGGGGCCAACAAAGGGCCTGCACTCGTCACTACAATGGCGGCATCACTGATTATCCCGATGCTTTCCCTTGGGACGCGGATCTCATCTTTAAGGTGAATGTGTGTGTGTGTGTAAAACAGCATAAAAGAGAGGACTGCTCCCTGCAAAATGTACACAAACCACGCGATTTTTAACATGAGCAGATTTTTTTTTGGGCCTAATTTTTTTGAAAGCCCATACTGCAGTGCAGAACGTCGTAAGTGATGCGTCAGTGCCTTCCTAGGCAATAGGCTCAGTTTGAATTGGCATTGTTCACACACTTTTTTCACGCAATTCGCCCTGTCCGCCTCACTTCATGGCGTTTTGCATTACGCCTCATTTGCATCCTTTTACAGGCATGTGTGTGTGTGTAAGTGTGGTGTGTGTGTGTGTGTGTGTGTGTGTGTGGTGTGTGTGTGCATGCGTTCATGTATGCACCGCGTGTGTTTATGCGTGCGTATATGCATGTGTGTGCGTGTGTGTATGTGTGTGTGTGTGTGTGTGTGTGTGTGTGTTCCTTTCACAAAATGAATTTCACCGACACAGATGTGCACCTGTCCTTTCAGAAAGGGGAGGGGGTAGAGGTGGACGAGGAGCTGGTCACCCTCCTCTCCTCCATCTACCTGTCAGACTGTTTCTCCTTCAAGCCTGCCTCTGGACACCCCGTCACCCGCGGGTAAGACAAATTTGTGTGTGTGTGTGGTGTGTGTGTGTGTGTGGTGTGTGTGTGTATGTGTGTGTGTGTGTGCGTGTGTGTGTGAAAGAGATAGACAGAATTCACTTCCTAAGTTCTTAAGGACTGAGATCTTCTGTCTGCCTAATACTACATGCACGACCTCATGACGCCAACGTTCCCAATGCCAACTTCATTTTTTTCGTGTCGTTTCATGGTTTCCATGGTACCGACAAACGCAGATAGGCTTGAATTACATTGAAAATGGCAATAAGTGGTGTACATTTGTCACAAATCAATACAATTCAACACAAACAAACAAACAAAAACACTGCAAACAACATTACGTCAATTTTTTCAGGAAGATTGTAGTCGACCAGTTTGCCCGAGCTTTATAGAACCCAGTCTTGTTTTCATTGACTTCAAAGATTGTAAAGTGGAAAAAAAAAACAAAACGATAAGAATCTGCTGGTTAAACTGCATTCCACAATGCAACTTTTTTTTTTTTTCATTTGAATGGAAGGGATAGAGGAAATTGAATTGCAACCAAGCCAGGGTCACTCGAACCATCCAGCTTTGGTGCTCACAGATTCAGCTACCAGCAATGCGATAGAAAGTTTCGATAGGTTGTAAAGTTTTTTGTG
>CM031627.1:26294004-26326504 GCA_018398815.1 Conus ventricosus
GAGGGGGAGAGGAGAGGGGGGAGGAAAGAGACAGAGAGAGGGGGAGAGGGAGAGGGGGGAAAGAGACAGAGAGAGGGGGGGAGAGAGAGGAGGGGGGAAAGAGACAGAGAGAGGGGGAGAGAGAGAGGGGGGGAAAGAGACAGAGAGAGGGGAGAGAGAGAGGGGGGGAAAGAGACAGAGAGAGGGGGGGAGGAGAGAGAGAGGGGTCTGAAGAGAGAGGGACATGACAGAAATCAACTCGTTTGGATTTCGAATTGGTCCTGAAAGGACCGAGGGTAACAGCAGAACGGGACATGGGATAGTGCATGCTGTCAATATCTGGTTTGACGCCTGCGTTGTTGATGTCCAATCGGCAGCGGTTCGGCATGGAGACCACTAAGCGCTGCAGGAAAGCTGGTGGAATTCTGTTCCACTGTCGGACAATTTCTTGTTGGAGTTCGACGGCGTTTCCTGGTCGGCGGGGTTGTTTGTTAATGCTGCGCTTCAAGTATGCCCAGACTTGTTCCATGGGATTTAAGTCTGGACTGCAAGCTGGCCAAACCATTGTGGGAATTTGATTCCGTCGTAGAAATTGTTGCGTGGCTTGTGCAGCATGTGGCCGGGCATTGTCATGTTGAAACTCGTGAGCCTGGTTTTCTTTGGAAGAAAGGGACGACAACTGGCTGCAGCACCTGATTGATGTAACGTGCTGCATTCACCCCTCCTCCCCGACCTCGCTGCAGCTGAAAAAAAAAACCGGGCTACAAGCTGTTGACCGTACAGGCCACCCCACATCATGACTGATGGTCCACCCAAAAATTGTGTTCCTTGATGTGACGGGCATTAAAGCGCTGACCCCGTGGTCTCCAGACCCGATCATTGTTATCAACCTTGTCAAACGCAGACTCGGCATTTGTCACTGAACAGCACTTCATTCCATTCTGCTGCCCAGTTGCGTGTTGATTGGCCCAGTTCTGCCGATGGAGTCTGTGTTGTGCAGTCATCTCGAACCCGATATGGACGGCGACAAAAAAGGTGGTTTCGACGCAGCAGACGAATTATTGTCGATGGCGACGTGTTGTTGTGCCTGGCAGTGGTGGAAGCGCTTTGGTAGGGGTCATTCCTAAATGAGCGCACACCTGTCTCTGTGTCCGTGCGGTCAACGCTTGTGGTCGGCCTGCTCGTGGAGCGTCTGCTGTGGAGCCAGTCACAGATAGCGGTTCTCAGTCGATAAATTGTCGAGTGGTGGACATTCAGTCTGGCTGCGATCCCTGGGCTGACGAGCCTGCGTACAACATACCAATGGCCCGTTCACTGTCATTTTTCGTGAGACGCGGCATCTTGCTTTTTTACTGTGTGTTGCACCTTTGATGCGCTCCTGTTTTTCAACCCATTTCAGTTTGGAGATGTGGAGCAGTATTCTGAGCAGGAGCATCTTTTTCAGGGTTGTGTCTTGGCTACAGTGTTAGAAGCTTGAACAACCGCAATAGCAGTTCCCACGTGCCTCACTAACCACACTGACCACAGCCGAATCTGATGAAAACGAAGCACATAAAAGAAAACCAGTCTTCAGCATGCCTGACCCACGACCCAGGACTCCACACTATAGTCTGTTTCCAGAAGCGACAGTAAAGGATTGTTTTTCGCGTTTCTTTTGACAAAGGCTATATATGCAGCCAAAGATGACAGGAAGAGGAAATCAGGGAGATGAATTTTGACTTTTACGATCCTTTGAAATAAGTGGCAGTTGGAAGGCAGGCGCGCCATTCTCATTGCATGCCATAGAAGAATTCGACCTGCCCGAAGTCTAGAATAACTATATGCAAAAAAAATTAATTGATAAATTTTGCGTCTTTATGATTGATAACTCTGACGTTTGGCACATGGAAGTGTATTATAAGGCGGATTTCAAAAGCACTGAACATAACCTTCCTTCTCTCTCTCTCTCTCTCTCTCTCTCTCTCTCTCTCTCTCCCCCCCCCCCCCCCCCCCCCCCCCCCCCTCTCTCTCTCTCTCTCTCTCTCTCTCTCTCTCTGTGCAGGCGCAGAACCCTTTCCAGTTGTGGACAAGTTGGAAGCAGAGGGAAACTCCCTCCACCCGTCGGGACATTTGAAATAATTCGCCAGGATGACACACGTCACATCCTGGGAGCGGAAGTGGGTTTCTGGTTGTTGAAAAAGAAACGCCGTCGACGTTTCAGTGCCATAATTATCCGTCATTGTCCATGTAAACCGTATTTTTACAGCAAGCTGTGCATACATTTCTCTGGCTCGTATCTCTTCGTCTACTCGATGTAACCAATATGCGTTCGCTGATAAATGCGTTAAATTAGTTTTCATTGGTGCACATACACATAAATGGACGATGTTTCGTTCTTCAATTTATGCTTTCATAGTGAAATATTTTAGTTATCTGTGAATCGATTAATTAAAATCTTTTAAAATCAGTGATCTGTAATTTTATTTTCATATTAGTAAAAAAGATAAAACTGCGTTTTTTTTCTAAAACATTAGCCAACTAATCTACGTCAAACTCTGGCTTAAATAATGAACAATATCGATAAAAAGTACTGATTTTTGTGTAGGATTAGTCGACAGTGTTGCATTTTCAAGTATTTTTATGTCAACTACAATAGCATGAACGCCACCCAAATACTGGTCAGCATTTCGCAGGTGACCCCTCTGGAAGTGACCAGGTCCTGGTACTTTTATAAGTCAGTGTCAGGTCATCGGGTACATTTGATATGGCGACAGTCTTCCATGAATGACTACGTTGAATCAACTCACATCATAGGCTGTCATATTCCATCTTCAGGGGATAAAAAGTCCTGTGTTTTTTCAGCAGAAAACAGACTGTTATGCGGGGGGGAAAAGGTAGAAAAGTAGTGACTAAACCTCCACACATACAAAACAAATAAATGACAACGCTGAGACACCGCGTTTTGGCTCGGAGGTTTTACGTTGGCTAAACAACCTAAGTGCCGAAGTAAGAACGAACGAAAAGATCAACACACAGCTTGGAGCATTGTTCTTCAGCAGGCACATTTGAAGAGTTGATCCTGGCTGAAAACAATTCCCACATCACGTGTGAAGAGTTCATTCTGGCTGAAAACAGTCCCCACATCACTGTGAAGAGTTGATTCTGGCTGAAAACAAAACGATCCCCACATCTTTTTTTTTTTTTTTTTTTTTTTAATGCACATTTTATTCCAAAACATAAGAACAAATTACAAGTGAGGAGTACAAAACGCATACTTATCGCAGTAAGACAATTACAACAACAGCAAAAAATACTCATCATCATCATCATCATCATAATCATCATTATCATCTTCATCTATCAACGTCTTAAACATCATTACCTTGCTACTACTGTGAATACTAATACCATCAATAGAACTACTACTACCACCACAACTACTACTGTTATTATTTCTACTACTATCAAAGTGATAACGGTCACTTAATAAACACTGTATGCGTTTTTTCTTAATCGTATCATAGGCACATATAGACACACTAATAACCACAAAGGGTATAACACAAAAAAGAAATAATAGTTAAATAAATGAAAACAAAATAACTGAACCGAACAAATAAATTAATCAAACAGGGAAAAACAAAGCAACTGACCGTTGTCATGTTAATTGGAAACCTTGCCAGAAAAAAAAGCATTAATCCAATAAGAAAGAATATGGGAGCCACTGTGTAACGAACTTTGTGATGGACATTTGAAGACATGCAGCATACTTTTCTATTTCATATCTTGCTTTTAAATACACGATGAAAACTTGAAATAATGGCAAAATTTTTTCTATTTACATTTGTAAATTATGAATTTGGCATGTAACAGGATTAAGTCAAATATTTTATCTGATCTAAACTCATTGTCACAACCAAACAGGACAATATTTTCATTCAATAATAGATTCAGAGTTTCGCATTTTCTATTCATTTCATTTTGAAATTCTTGCCAAAAAGTTTGAACATGGGGCAGTTACCAAAATATGTGTTGAATTTGTTCTGTTTCTCTCTTACAAAAAGAACATTTTTCTGAATTTTCAATGCCCATGTTTTTCAAACAATATTGGTTGCTAGTATCCTATTATTAATTCTAACCTGAAACCATCTTAACTTAATATCTTTTATCTGGATTTTCTGAAAAGTTTTAGCCCAATTAAACGTCCTTCGGTAATCTTTCATTCCATTTAATGCAAAAAGTTGGCTCTAGAGTGTCTTGATTCAGTAGATCATAATAAAGTGAGGCTCCTCGTGAAACTGAACATATCACAGACATTAGTTTACTTGACTCACCTTCTTCATAACATGTTATTTCTACTCCAGCTTCTCTCGAATACTTTTTCACAGCACTAATGTAACCGTTATATGTTATTTAAATCTGTATTGATGGTTATACCTATCAACAAAGGACTGGAAACTCAAAAAATCACCATTTTCGTCTAAAAAAATAAAGGCTCTAAACAGAATTCATCTGCAGTTTTGACACCAACAATCTCATCTATTTCTTTATATGCTTTGAATACATCTCTCCAGAAATTATTTAACTTATCCTGCCCAGACAAATCAGCACCCAATTTATGAATAATTTCTGCCATCTCATGTGAAGAGTTGATTCTGACTAGAAACAATCCCCACATCACATGTGAAGAGTTGATCCTGGCTGAAAATAATCCCACATCACATGTGAAGAGTTGATTCTGGCTGAAAACAATCCCCACATCACATGTGAAGAGTTGATTCTGGCTGAAAATAATCCCCACATCACATGTGAAGAGTTGATCCTGGCTGAAAACAATCCCCACATCACATGTGAAGAGTTGATCCTGGCTGAAAACAATCCACACATCACATGTGAAGAGTTGATCCTGGCTGAAAACAATCCCCACATCACATGTGAAGAGTTGATCCTGGCTGAAAATAATCCACACATCACATGTGAAAAGTTGATTCTGGCTGAGGACAATCCCCACATCACATGTGAGGAGTTGATCCTGGCTGAAACAATCACCACATCACATGTGTAGAGTTGATTTGGCTGAAAACAATCCCACATCACATGTGAAGAGTTGATTCTGGCTGAAAACAATCCCCACATCACATGTGAAGAGTTGATTCTGGCTGAAAAAAAATCCCCACATCACATGTGAAGAGTTGATTCTGGCTGAAACAATTCCCCACATCACATGTGAGGAGTTGATTCTGGCTGAAAACGGTCCCCACATCACATGTGAAGAGTTGATCCTGACTGAAATAATCCCCACATCACATGTGAAGAGTTGATTCTTGCTGAAAACAATCCCCACGTCACATGTGAAGAGTAGATTCTGTCTGAAAACAATCGCCACATCACATGTGAAGAGTTGATTCTGGCTGATGACAATACCCACATCACATGTTGAAGAGTTGATTCTGGTTGAAAACAGTCCCCACATCTCCATGTGAAGAGTTTGATTCTGGCTAAAAACAGTCCCCACATCACATGTGAAGAGTTTGATTTCTGGCTGAAAACAATCCCCACATCACACGTGAAGAGTTGATTCTGGCTGAAAACAATCACCCACATCACATGTGAAAGAGTTGATTCTGGCTGAAAACAGTCCCCACAATCACATGTGAAGAGTTGATCCTGGCTGAAAATAGTCCCCACATCACATGTGAAGAGTTGATTCTGGCCGAGGACAATCCCCACATACATGTGAAGAGTTGATTCGGGCTGAAAACAATCCCCACACACATTGAGAGTTGATTTGCTGAAACCTCAATGTGAAGAGTTGCTTATTAAATTTGGGGGTTAACCCCCAAAAAAATTTTTAAATTTTTTTTAAAAAAAAATTTTTTTTTTTGGGGGTTTAAAAAAAATTAAAATTTTTTAAATTTTTTTAAAACAAAAAACCCCCAAAGTGGGATTTTTTAAAAATTTTTCCCCCAAAATTTTTGGGGGTTTTTTTTTTCCCCCCCCCCCCTTTTTTTTGGGTTTTTTTTCCCCAAAAATTTAAAATTTTTGGGGCCCCCCCAAAAAATTTAAAAATTTTTTTTTAAAAACCCCCCAAAAGGGGGTTTTTTTTTAAAAAAAAAAAATTTTTTTTTTTGGGGGGGGGAAAAAAAAAAATTGGGGGTTTTTTTTAAAAAGGGGGGGTTTTTTGGGGGGGAAAAACCCCCAAAAATTTTCCCAAAATTTTTTCCCCCCAAAAAAAACATTGGGGGGGGGAAAAAAAACCCCCCCCCAAAAATTTGGAAAAAAAAAAAAAAAACCCCCCCCCAAAAGGTTGACCCCCCCCCAAAAAAAAAAATTTAAAAAGGGGGTTTGGGGCCCCCCACTTTTGGGGGGTTTTTGGGGGGGAAAACCCCAAAAAAAAAAGGGGGGGGTTTTTAAAAAACCCCTTTAAAATTTTTTTGGGGGGCCAAAAAAATTTTAATTTCCCCAAAAAAAATTTAAAACTTTTTTAAAATTTCCCGGGAAAAAAAAAACCCAAAAAAAGGGGAAAAAATTTTTAAAAAAAAGGGTTTTTTTAAAAAAAAATTTTTTGGGGGAAAATTTTTTAATTTTTAATAAAAGGGGAAAAAATTTTTTAAAAGGTTTTTGGGGTTTTTTAACAAGGTTTTTGGGGGGGAAAAAATTTTCCTTTTTTTTTTGGGGGGGGGAAAATTTTTAAATTTTTGGGGGGGGAAAAAAGGGGGCCTTTTTTTTTTAAAAAAAAAATTTTTGTTTTTTTTGGGGGGGGAAATTGCCCTTTTTTTTTTAAAAAATTTTTTTGGTTTTTTTTTGGTGGGGGGGGAGGGGGAAAAAAAATTTTTTTTTTAAAAAAAAAATTTTTTGGGTTTGTTTTTTTTTGGGGGGAAAAAGGTAAACCCCCTTTTTTTCCCGGGAAAAGGGGGGAAAATTTTTTTAAAAATTTTTAAGTTGAACGGGGGGGTTTCCAAAAAAAATTTTTTTTTTTTTTTGGGGCCCGGGAAAAAAAAAATTTTTTTTTTTTGGGGGGGGAAAAAAAAAAATTTTTCCCCTTTTTTTTCCTTTTTTTTTTTTGGGGGGGTTTTTAACCGGGGGGCCCTTTTAAAAAAAAAATTTTTGGCCCCCAAAAGTTTTTTTTTTTTTTTTTTTTTTTGGGTCTCCCCCCCCAGGGCGGTTTTTTTCCCCCTTTTTTCCCCCTTTTTTTCCCCTCTCTTTTTTTTTTTGCCTTTTTCCTTTTTTTGGGGGTTTTTTTTTCCCCCCCTTTTTTTCTTCTGTCTGCCTTCTTTCTTTTTTTTTTTTCCCCCTTTCCCCTTCTTTTTTTCCCCCTTTTCCCCCCCCCCCCTTTTCCCCCCCCCCCCTTTCCTTCCCCCAACCCCTTCCCTTTTTCCCCCCCCCCCCCAAAAACCCCCCCCTTAAAAACCCCCCAATTTTCCCCCCCCCCCCCCAAATTTCCCAACCCCCCCCCAAAAAAAATTTCCCCCCCCCCCATTTTTCTGGGGCCCCCCCCCAAAAAACCGGGGGGGCCAAAAAAAAAAACCCCCCTTTTGGGCGGCCAAAAGGGGGGGGGGGGGGGGTTTTTTGGGGGGTTTTTGGGGGGGGGGGGTTTTTTTAAAAAGGGGGGTTTCCGGGGGGGGAAAAAGGGGGGTTGGGGGAAAAAGGGGCCCCGGGGGGGGGTTTGGGGGGGGGGCCCCCCCCCCCCGGATTTTGGGGGCCCCGGGGGGCCGGGGGTTTGGGGGGGGGGGGGGGGGGGGGGGGGGGGGGGAAAAGCCCCCCCCCAAAAAATTGGGTTGGGGGGGAAAAAAATTTTTTTGGGGGGGCCCTTTTTTGGGTTTCGGGGTTAAAAACCTGGGGGCCCCCCAAAGGGGCCCCAAAAAAACCCCCGGCCCTTCCCAAACTGTTTTGGGGGTTTTTTGGGCCCAAAAACAAAGGTTAAAAAACCGGGGGGGAAACCCAAAAAAAAAAAAAAAAATTTTTGGGGGAAAAAATTTTTTTCCCCCCCCCCAAAAAACACCCCCCCCCCCCCGGGGGCCCCCAAAAAGGCCTTTAAATTTTTTTTTCCATAAAAAAAAAAGGGGGGGTTTTTTTTTTAAGGGGGGCCCCCCCCAAAAAAAAGGGGGCCCCCCCTTTTTAAACCCCCCAAAAAACCCCCCCCCCAAAAAAAAAAACCCCTTTAAATTCAAAAAAAAAAAAAAAAAAGGGGGGGGGGGTTTTTTTTTGGGGGGGAAAAAAAAAGGGGGGGGGCCCCCCAAAAAAAAACCAAAAAAAAAAAATTTTTGGGAAAAAATTTTTTTTTAAAAAAAAAATCCCCAAAAATTTTCCCCGGGATAAAAAAAGGGGGGGGGGGGGGGGAAAAAAAGCAATTTGGGGGGGTTTAAAAAAAAAGGGGGGGGAAAAGGGGGGGAAAAAATTTGGGGCCCGGGGGGGGAAAGGGGGGGGGGGGGGGGGAAACCCCCAAAAAGGGGGGAAAAAAAAAAAAGGGGGGGGGGGGGGGGGGGGGGGGGGGGGGTTTTTTTTTAAAAAAGGGGGGGTTTTTTTTTTTTTTTTTTGGGGGGGGTTTTTTTTCCCCCCCCCTTTTTTTTTCCCCCCCCCCTTTTTTTTTTTTTTTTTTTTTGGGTTTTTCCCCCTTTTTTTTTTTTCCCTTTTTGGGGTTTTTTTCCCCCCCCCCCCCTTTTTTCTTTTTTCCCCTCTCTCCCCCCCCCCCCCCTTTTTTTCCCCCCCCCCCCTTTTTTTTCCGGTTTTTTTTTTTTTTTTGGGGCCCTTTGGGTTTTTTTCCCTTCCCCCCTTTTTTTTTTTTTTTTTTTCCCCCCCCCAAAACCCCGGGGGCCCCCCCCCCGGGGGGAAAAGGTTTTAAAAAATTTTAAAAAAAAGGGGGAAAAAAAAAAAAAAAAAAAAAAAAAAAAAAACCGGGGCCCCCCCGGGCCCCCTTTAAAAGGGGGGGGGGGGGGTTTTTTTTTAAAAATTTTTTAAAAGAAAAAAAAAAAAAAAAAAAAAAAAAAAAAAATTTTTTCCCCCTTGGGGGCCACCCCTTTTCCTTTTTTTTTAAAATTTTTTTTTTTTTTTTAAAAAAACCCCCAAGGGGTTTTAAAAAAAAAAAAATTTTTTTTTTTTTTTTGGGGGGTTTTGGGTTCTTTTAGGATTTTTTTTTTTTAAAGGGGGTTTTCTTTTTTTTTTTGGTTTGGGTGGGTTTTCCCCAAAAAAGGGGGGTTTTGGGGGGGGGGGGTTTTTTTGGGGGTTGTTTTGGGGGTTTGGGGGGGTTTTTTTTTGGGGGGGTTTTGGGTTTTTTTAAAGGGTGGGGGGTTTTTTGGGGGGATGTGGTGGGTTCTTGGGGGGGGGTTTGGGGGCTTGGGGGGGGGGGGGTTTTTTTTTTTTGGGGGGGGGGGGGGGTTTTTGGGGGGGGTTGTTTGGGGGGTTTTGGGGGGTTTTTGGGGGGGGGGGTTTTTTTTGGGGGGGGGTTTTTTTTTGGGGGTTTTTTTGGGGGGGTTTTTTTTTGGGGGGGTTTTTTGGGTTTGGGGGGGGGGTTTTGGGGGGGGGGGGGGTTTTGGGGGGGGGGGGGGGGTTTTGGTTTTGGGGGGTTTTTTGGGGGGTTTGGGGGGCCTTTGGGGGGGGGTTTTTTTTGGGGGGTTTGGGGGGGGAATGGGGGGTTTGGGGGGTTGGGTTTTGGGGGGGGGGGGGGTTTTTGGGGGGGGGGGTTGGGGGAGGGGGGGTTTTTGGGGGGGGGGTTTTTTTGGGGGGGGGGTTTTGGGGGGGGGTTGGGGGGGGGTTGGGGAAGGGGGGTTTGGGGGGGTTTGGTGGGGGGGGGGTTTTGGGGGGGTTGGGGGCCGGGGGGGGGGGGTTTTGTTTTTTTGGAGGGGGGGTTTTGGGGGGGTTTTGGGGGGGTTTGGGGGGTGGGGGGGGGGGGGCCCGGGGGGGGGGGGGGGGGTTTTTTGGGGGGGGGGGGGGTTTTTTGGGGGGACTTTGGGGGTTTAATGGGGAAGGGGGAATTTTGGGGGGGAAAAGGGGGGTTTAAAGGGTTTTTTTGGGGGGGTTTTGGGGGGGGGGGGGGGGGGGGGGGTTTTTTTTTGGGGGGGGTTTTTTTGGGGGGGGGGGGGGGGGGGGGTTTTGGGGGGGGGAAAAGGGGGGGCCCTTTTTTTGGGGGGGGGGTTGGGGCCGGGGGGGGGGGGTTTTTTTTTCCCCTTTTTGGGGGGGGATTTTGGGGGGGGGGGGTATTGGGGGGGGTTTTTTTTTTGGGGGGGGGTTTTTTGGGGCCGGGGGGGGGGGTTTTTTTTTGGGGGCCCTTGGGGGGGGGGGGCCCAAAAAAACCTTTAAACCTTGGGATTTTGGGGGGTTTTTGGGGGGGGGGGCCAGGGAGCCCGGGGGGAAAAAGGGGAAAAGGGGGTTTTGGGGGGGTTGGGGAAAGGGGGGGGGGGTTTTTCCAAAAAAAAAGGGGGGGGGCCCCCTTTTTTTTTGGGGGGGTTTGGGGGGGGTTTTTTTGGGGGGGGTGGGGCCCGGGGGGAAAAAGGGGCCAAAAAGGGTTTGGGGGGGTTTGGGGGGGGGCGGGTTGGGGCCCCCCCGGGGTTTTTGGGGGGGGAAAGGGGGGGGGGGTTTTTGGGGGGGGGGGCCCGGGGGGCCCCTTGGGGGGGGGCCCTTTTAAGGAATTGGGGGGGGGGGAAAAAGGGGGGGGCCCTTGGGGGGGGGGGGGAAAAAGGACGGGGGGCCCCGGGGGTTTTTTGGGGGGGGGGTTTGGGGGGGCCCCAAAATGGGGCCCTTTTGGGGGGGGGGGGTGACCTTTTGGGGGGGGTTTTTGGGGGCCCTTGGGGGGGGGGGGGGTTTTAAGGGGGGGGGTTTTTAAAAGGGGGGTTCCCAAGGGGGGGGGGGGGGGGTTGGGGGGGGGGGTTTTTTTGGAACCCCTTGCCTTGGGGGGGGGGGTTGGGGGGGGGGGGGTTTTTGGGGGGGGAAAAAAAGGGGGGGGGGTTTTTTTTTTGGGGGGGGGGGGATTGGGGGGGGGGGGGCCCCTTGGGGGGGTGACTGCCTTTGGGAAACCCCCGGGGGGGGTTTTTTGGGGGGGGGGCCCTTGGGGACGGGGGGTTTTTGGGAGGCCCCGGGTTAAGGGGGGGGGTTTTTGGGGGAAGGGGGGGTTGGGGGGGGGGGTTTTTTGGGGGGGGGTTTTTTTTGGGGGGGGTTTGGGGGGAAAGGGGGGGGTTGGGGGGAAAAAAAAAAAAAAAAAAAGGGGGGGGGGAAAAAAAGGGGGGGGGGGGCCCCCCCGGGGGGGGGTGATTTTTTTTGGGGGGGGGGGGTTTTTTGGGGGGGGGGGGTGGGGGGGGGGGGGGTTTTGTTTTTTGGGGGGTTTTTTTTGGGGGGGGTTTTTTTTGGGGGGGGGGTTTTTTTTTGGGGGGGGTTTTTTTTTTTTGGGGGGGGGGGGTTTTTTGGGGGGGGGGGTTTTTTGGGGGGGGGGGGGGTTTGGGGGTTTGGGGTTTGTTGGGGGGGGTGGGGGGGGGAAGGGGGGGTTTGGGGGGAAAGGGTGGGGGGGTTTTTTAAAGGGATGGGGGGGGTTTTTGGGGGGTTTTGGGTTTTTTTTGGGGGGGGGGTTTTTTGGGGGGGGGGGTGCTTTTGGGTTGGGGGGGGGATTGTTTTTTAAAGGGGGGGGGGGTTTGGGGGGGGGGGTTTTTTGGGGGGGGGGGTTTTGGGAAAGGGGGTTTTTTTTAAAGGGGAAGGTTTTTGGGGGGGGGTTTTGGGGGGGGGGGGCCCCGGGGGGGGGGGGCCCTTTTTTGGGGGGGTTTTTTTTTGGGGGGGGGTTTTTTTTTTTTGGGGGGGGGGGTTTTTGGGGGGGGGAAAAGGGGGTTTTTTTGGGGGGGGGGTTTAAAAATTTTTTTTTTTGGGGAAAAAGGGGGGGGGTTTTTGGGGAAGGGGGTGGGGGGGTTTTTTAAAAGGGGGGTTTTGGGGGGGGGGGGGTTTTTTTGGGGGGGTTTTGGTTTTGGGGGGGGGGGGTTTTTTTGGGGGGGGGTTTTTGGGGGGTTTTTTTGGGGGTTTTGGGGGGGTTGGGGGGGGGGGGGGTTTTGGTTTTTTTGGGGTTTTGGGGTTTTTAAGGGGGGGGGGGTTGTTGGGGGGGGTTGGGGGGGGGGGGGAAAATGTTGTTGGGGGGGGGTTGGGGGTTTTTAAGGGGTTTTTTGGGGGGGGGGGGGTTTTGGGGGGGGGGGGGGTTTTTTTTTTTTAAAAAAAAAAAAAGGGGGTTTTTTTGGGGGGGGGGGTTTTTTTGGGGGGAAGGGGGGGTTTTTTTTAAAAAAGGGGGGGGGAAGGGGGGGGGTTTTTTGGAGGGGGGGAAATTTTTTTTTGGGGGGAACTTTTTAAAAAAGGGCGGGGCCCGGGGGGGGGGAAAATTTTTTTTTTTTTGGGGGGGGGGGTTTTTTTTAAAAAGGGGGGGTTTTTTTAAAAGGGGGGGGTTTTTTGGGGGGGGGGGGTTTTTTTGGGGGGGGTTTTTTTTTTGGGGGGGGGTTTTTTTGGGGGGTTTGGGGGGGGGGGGGGGGGGTTTTTTTGGGGGGGTTTTTTTTTTGGGGGGGGGGTTGGGGGGGGGGGGGGGGGTTTTTTAAAAGGTTGGGGGGGGTTTTTTGGGAGGTTGTGGGGGAATGTTTGGGGGGGGGGGTTTTTGGGGGTTTTTTTTTTGGGGGGGTTTTGGGGGTTTTTGGGGGGGGGGGTTTTTTGGGGGGTTTTTTGGGGAGGTTTTTGGGGGGGGTGGGGTTGGTGGGGGTTTGGGGAGGGGTTGGGGGGGTTTTTAAAAAGGGGTTTTTTTGGGGGTTTGGGGGTTGTTTGGGGGGGGGGGGGGTTTGGGGAAGGGGGGGGTTTTTTTGGGGGGGGGGGTTTTTTTGGGGGGGGGAATTTTGGTTGCCCGGGGGGGGGGGTTTTTTTGGGGGTTTTGGGGGGGGGGGGGGTTTTTGGGGGGGGAAAAGGGGGTTTTGGGGGCGGGGGTTTTTAAAGGGGGGGGTTTTTTGGGGGGGGGGGGTGTTGGGGGAAGGGGGGTGTTGTTGTTGGGGGGGGGGGTTTTTGGGGGGGGGTTGATTTTGTTGAAGGGGGGGGGGCTACTGGAGGGGCGGGGTTTTGGATTGGGGGGGGTTAGGGTTGTCTTTTTTTCGTGATAATTGTTTGCTTCTGAATCCCTAGGCCAAGCCTTTTGCCCCATGTTGTGGAAAACAAAGTTGTGCTGGGGAAAAACTCTGACTTTAAATGTTTGGGCTATTGGCCCGTTTGACCCAGTTTCTTTAAAGGGAAATGGGTCTCAAAAAGATGTTTTGATGGGAAAAAAATTTTAAAAACTCGATTCGCTCATTTGGCGAAATTTCCCCTTCCCCGGATTTTTTTTATCACCCCAACCCCCGTTTTGTATGAAATGCAACCCAAAGGGGAAATTTGGGTTTAGACCCGGGTTTTGTAAAGTCACATGCGCTTTTTGGGGGGTGCAAATAGGGAAAGTGGAAAAGACACAGGTACAAGTCGGGCATTTGGCGTTTCAATTTACTGGGTTGGTTTTTCTTTTTTTTTTTCTTTTTTTTTTTTTTGGTGCGTTTTATAGTGAGACACTGCTTCAGCTGAAAAGCTCCAAAGCGATTGGGCCCCAAAACAAAAAAAAATTTTTTATGCGCCTATTGAATCGTGTATTTCATTTTAAGTTGGTTTTGTGTGTGTGTGTGTGTGTGTGTTGGGGTGTGTGTGTGTGGGTGTGTTGTGAGTGTGTGTGTGTGTGTTGTGTGTGTGTGTGTGTGTGTGTGTTGTTTTTTTTTTGTGTGTGTGTTTTGTGTTTGTGCGCGCGCGCGCGGGTTTTGATATGGGGATTGGGTTTTTTTGCCGGGGGGGAAATCCTTTTCTTGTAATTTGGAAATACCTTTCTTCTTGTGGGCTTTGTTGGGGTTTGTGTGTGTGTGTGTGTGGTTTTTGTGTTGTGTGTTTTGGGGGTGTGTGTGTGTGTGTGTGTGTGTTGTGTGCGCGCGCGCGCGGGCCGGGTGTGTGGTTTTGGTGGTGCATGTGTGTGGGGGTGTGTTGTGGGTGGATGTGTGTTGTGTGTGTTGGCGTTGTGTGTGTGTGTGTGTGGTGTGTGTTGTGTGTTGGGGTGTGGGGTGGGTGTGTGTGTTTAAGATTTATTTTATTCATTTAAAGAATGCCTTTTCCAAAAATTCACGGAATTACTTACAAAAATGTTTTTTTAAAAACGCGTCTGCGTGTAGGTTTTTTGTCCAAAAGGTTTCCAAAAAGTTACAATTTTTAAAAAAATTTTTAAAGTTTTGTGTGTGTGGTGTGTGTGTGTGTGTGGGTGGGTGTGTGTGTGTTGTGTTGGGTTTTTGGGGGGGTGTGTGTGGGGTGTGTGTGGTGTTGTGTTTTGGGGGTTTTTTTTCAGTCGGGGGGGTTTAACTCCTTTTCTTTTTAATGAGGAAGTTTCCTGTTGTCTGTGTTTCTTTGTGTTTGTGTTGTGTGTGTTGTTTTGTGTGTGTGTGTGTGGGGTGTGGTGTTTTGTAGTGTTGTGTGTTTGGGGGTCTTGTGTTCGTGCGTGGGGGGCCTGCTTTTTGGGGGTGGGTGTGTGTGTGTGTTTGTGTGTGTGTGTTTTGTGTGTGTGTGTGTGTGTGTGTGTGGTTTGGGTGGGGTTTTGGGGGTGCGGCGCGTTTTGGGTGTTTGGTTTAAGATTGATTATTTTCAGTTACAAGGGTTTTTTGTTTTTCCCCAAAAAATTTTTCCCGCGCGCGCCTTTTTTCAAAAAATGTTTTTTCCCACGGTCTGATGTAGGTTTGTATGTACTTTTTCCAAACGCTAACGCTTTTTAAATTTTAAAATTTGGTGTGGTGTGTGTGTGTTGTTTTGTGTGGTTTTTGTGGGTTTTGTGTGGTGTGGTTTTGGTTGGGGGTGGGGTTTTGTGTTTGTGTGTGTGTGTGTGTGTGTGTGTGTTGTGTGTGTGCGTGCGTGCTTTACGGCGGTATGTGTGTTTTGTGTGTTTTTTTGTTTTGTGTGTGTTTTGTGTGTTGTGTGTGTGTGTGTGGGTGTGTGTGTGTTTGGGGTGGGGGGTGTGTGTTTTGGTGTGGTTGGGCGCACATAAGGGGAAAAATTTTCTTGATTGTATTATTTTTTCAAATTCGAGAATGTTTTTAACAAATATCTTTAAAGATTTAAATAAATGTTTGGGTTTGGACAATTCCTCCATCGGCCCCAAGTTTTTTAAGCGGGAAAACCCAAAGGGGAAGGACATTAATTTTTGTTTGCGGGAAAGGAAGGGGGGGAAGGAGAAATTCTCATTCGGGACAAGATGGGGGGTTGTCCCTTCCAAGGGCCCCGTTTTATTTTAACGCCCTTCTTTGCAAACCCAATATTAAAAAGACAGTGATTTCCCCGTCTTCATTTTGGTTGTCCGGGGTGTTTTTTTATCTTGCCCGGGAAAAAGATCTAGGAGGTTTGAAAAAAGCGAGTGTTTTTTTCCCGTTATTTTGTTTTTTCCCTTTTTAATTGGCGAAGGGATTTCAAAGACCTTTTAAAAAATTGCTTTTTTACGGCAATTTTTACTCCAAACGGGCAGCCTCAGTAATGTGTGATGGAACGCGTGCGTCCCTTTTTCCCGGTCGTTTTGTCAGTTTAACCCGGGAAAATTGGGGGGTTGCATTTGTAACATTTTTTTTGCAAGATCTCTCGCTGTTTTAAAAAAAATAGGACTCCTTCAAATTTATGCTTTTGTATGGGTTCCTTTGCTTGGGTTCCCTTGTCGATGGGTAAAATTATTTTTTTTACTTAGCCCTTTTTAACAGGGGATAAGGGATGTATGGACCTTTTTGGTTTTTTATGTAATTTTTTCTGAAATTTGTTGGTAAAAAATCCTTTTAAAAGGTTTTGATTTTAAATTTAAAAAGTAGCTTCATTCTTAAAAGCGAAAATATGCAAAACCCAAAAAACATTTAAACATGTCTTTTGCAGTGAATGAAACAATAAAGATAAGTAATCAATTGTTTGTAAGAAAATGTCAAATTTTGTAGAAATTTTAAAACATTGCTGAAAATATTTTAAACGCAGGGTTTTCGACCCCCAAAGCAAATTTGGGGAATTTTTCAAGTGGGATGGCTGGGGGGAAAGGTCCTTAAAGGGTCTAGGAAAATTTTTCCCAAATCTGTTTTCTATTAATGCCTTTGCTTCATGAAAAAAACGCTTAAAGTTTTTGGTTTTACCCAAAGGACACAGTCAGGGAAAAACAGTTGTTTTCGTCCCCCACGCACACAAATTTCAGACACGTTTGAAAACCCCCCAAAAAGGGGTGATTAATTTGGGCCTCCCCCTTTTTCATATGGATGGGGCCCAGTATGAATATTTGGGTGCTGTCCCCAAAAAAGCCGTGCAAGCCCCAAGTGCCGGGGGCCCGGGGTTTGGGGAGGTGGGGGGGGGGAGAGGGGGGGGTGTCGGAATGGGGTAGTGGGGGAAGGGGGTTGTTTTGGGGATTTAAATATAGGGGGTGTGTGTGTTTTATGTGTGTGATGGGGGACAGAAGTGCTTTATCTGCGAAATTTAAAAGGGGCTCTCTGAAACTCCAGAATTCTCGCAGTGTGTGGCTGACAAAAAAAGACACTCGTATTTAGTTTTACGCGGGGTGCCAAAGGGCCCCTTCCTTTCAGTTTCTGACCCCAAGTCGGCGAGAAAAAACCCAAGCGTAACCTCTCTCTCCCCTCTCTCTCTCTCTCTCTCTTTCTTTTCTCTCTCTCTCTCTCTCTCTCTCTTTTGTTTGGGTTTTTGTTGTTCACTGGATTTCCAAGGGGAATTGACTGCACTTTTGACCCCGGGCAAAATGAAAATTTTGAATGTCTTTCTTTTCTTTCTCTCTCTCTCTTGTTTTCTCTGTCTCTCTCTCTCTCTTGTCTTTTCTGTTTTGTTTTGTCCCCCCCTTTCTTCTCTTGTCTGTCTCTCTCTCTCTTTCTCTCTCTGTTCTCTCGGGTTTTTGTTGTTGTTGTTGTTTTTTGGCTGCCAAAGGGGCACGGTTTCTAACTTCCTGGCGTAAAACGTGGGTCCGGGGTCCGATGGCCCAAATGAAAAGATTGATCGACAAGAGAGAGTGAGAGAGGGAAAAGAGGAGAGAGAGGGGGAAAAGGGAGAGAGAGAGGAGGAGAGGGGAGGAGGAGAGAGGGATTTGGGGGTAGGGGGGGAAAAAAGAGAGAGGGAAGGGGAGGAGAGAGGAGGAGAGAGGCGAAGAGAGGGAAGGGGGGAGAGGAGAGATGAGGTGGAAAAAGGGGAGGAGAGGAGAGAAGGGGGGGGATAGAGGGGAGAGGAGAAGGGGGGGAAAAGAGGTGGGGAGAAGCATGGGGGGGAATAAAGTTGGGGAGGGGGGGGGGTGACACATGCGTTTCCGTTTCGGGGGCCTTTCGCTTCATGCTGTGCATGTCTTTGAATTTCCCCCATGTCGGCTGGGCTCCCTTTTTTAGAACTCAATACTACAAAGGAAAAGTCTTGTAAAGGTTTAACAGTGACGTAAAAGGTTCGTTTGGATTTGGCAATTTTTTTGGGTTGGTGTTTTTTAGATATTTCTGCTTAAGGTTTTTACCATTGCCATCAACACACACGCTGAGGGCGTGTCTTTGCAGTTTTGTTTTAATCCTACCCGTTGGACAGTAACCCGAGTCAAATGAAACAATGGCCCGGGCATTTCAGCCTGAACTCTTATTTTGGTGTTACCAGGTTCGGGCTCCCGTTCGGTTTTTTCTCTTTTTTTTCTTAAAGTATGCGTAGGAGTACAGCTTACCCAGCTCTGATCTTTTGTTTTTAGCTCTGTCCACCCTTTAGCTTTTTGAAAAAAGCCCCGCAAAAAGATTTTCCTCAGATCTTTTTCCACCCGTTAAAAGTTAACAAATTGTAGAACTGCATCAAATTTTGTTGGGAAAAAATCGGTGATGTAAAAAAAGTTTTTGGTTTCTCTTCTTGTCTGTTCCCTGGGCTGTCTGTCGTCTGTCTCCCTGTTGTCTGTCTGTCTTCTCTCTCTCTTCCCCCTTTTCTCTCTCTTTTTCTCCTCTCTTTTCCCTTTTCCCCTTTTTGTTGTCTGTCTGTCTTTTTCTCTCTGTTTTCTCTCTTTCTCTCTCTCTTCTCCTCTCTCTCTCTCTCTTCTCTTTTGCTATTTCACTCGCCAGAGCTTATTTCCCTTAAAACGAACTATTGCGGGAGCCCCTTGCCAAATTTTCATCTTAAGGATATTCCCATTTCCCCAAAGCATGCCCCCCATCCAAGGCAAAAAGGGTTTATTTTTCTTTCAAAAAAAGTGGTTCAAGAAGGGAAAAAGAAAAAAAAAGGGAAATGTTTTAACGGCACGCGCTTTTATTTTCCCCGCCGCCCAATACTTTCTTTTCCAAAAATTTAGGTGATTGAATTTTTCCCCAAAGACTGAAAAGAACTCCGCCCCCAATTTTTGGTGGGTGGGGGTCAGCAGGCACGAGTGCATTTAGACAGGGTGAGGTTTTTAAATTTTTTCGACAAAACGGGAAAGACCCTGGAAAAACCAAAAAATTTTTGAGCCAAAAAAAAAGGGGTTTTGTTTAAACGGTGGCGCTGTGGGTGACAAAAATTTATAACGTTTTAACAAGGCTTTTTTTAAAGTAATCCTTTTTTGCAGCAATCTTAACAAGGACTAGTTAAATAATCCCTATAGCAGCAATCTTAACAATGACAAGTAAAATAATCCATCTAGCCTTGGTACGGAATTGGCAACTTCACAATGAAACTGTTAGTAACAACGCCTTTCTTCTTTTTCTGTTACACTTTAGGTTCAATGATCAAACTTCTGCCATTGTAACCCTTATAAACACAGATGGAGCCATCAGAGTAGGGTTCATTTTGGTGGTGAACGATGAGCGATGTTTTAGGAATTCGGTTTTGTACAATAAAACATTTATTTGTTGAAGAATGCAAAAATATAGCTGTCATTACCTGCGGGAATAAAGCAAGTACTATCACTCTACATGTCCGCTCTCAGTCTGTCTGTTTGTCTCTCTCTCTCTCTCTCTGTCTCTCTCTCTCTCTCTCTCTCTCTCTCTCTCTCTCTCTCTCTCTCTCTCCAGTAAGGTTATGATACATTTGATTGATTGGTCTTCAAGAAAAAAGTAAAAAAAAAAAAAAAAAGAAATAACACTGACTGACTGATACCAATTTATTGTCAGATTAACTCAAAGTTGTACTGACTAAAGAAACAACACACACACACACACACACAAACCACCACCACCACACCACCTCCACCACCACCACCACCAACAACAACAACGAAAACAACAAAAGCCAACTCATAACCTCGCTTCACTTAAAGACTGTGCTTTTTGTGTGAAGTATCTGAATTTGTATGCAAACGAAGCACTATAATATGATGATAAGTCTGTACCCATATCCAAGTCATCAGTGGAGATCACGTTTGCCGAAAAAAGAAAAAACAAAAACAAAAAACAAACAAACATGCACAATTAAACACACAAGAAAACAGCAATAGTTCGCTGCTCGTTGGAGCTGACTGCTGGTCTGAAAATGTCACAGTGATCAGTGATTATAATGCCCAGGCATTAAAGCATTTCTGGTGAGTTTTTTCGTTTTGTTCGTTTGTTTTGTTTGTATGTTTTTCTTTTTTGTTTGTTTGTTTTTAATGGGTACACAAAAATCTGTGTGTTCCCTATCATGGCAACATGTTCAGCTATAATTGGCTGGACACACACTCTTCATGTGTGTGTGTGCGTGCGTGTGCGCGCGCGCGCGCGCGCGCGCGCGCGTGTGTGTGTGTGTGTGTGTGTGTGTGTGTGTGTGTGTGTGTGTGTGTGTGTGTGTGCGCGCGTGCGTGCGTGCGTGCGTGCGTGTGTGTGTGTGTGTGTGTGTGTGTGTTGTGTGGTGTGTGGTTGTGTGTGTGTGTGTGTGTGTGCCCTCGTCTGTGTTGCGAATTAGCCTGTTGACTGATAGTGACAGTGCGGAAAGAGCAAAACGAGCGTTTGTAGCCGGCCGTTTTGTCCGACTCGGCCGGTTTGTCCGAGGTTGGACAAAACGGCCGGGTCCGACAAAACGGCCGGCTAAAACCCGGCTGTTTTGTCCGACTTTCAATGTTTTTGTCGGACAAAACGGCCTGGTTGGACGAAACAGCCGGCTCTAAGTAAGCGGCCGTTTTTTCCGATGTTTCACTGGCAAAGAAGTATAACTTCGTGGCGTTCTTGTTTTTCGTTTTTGTTGTTTTTTTCTGTCTGTCTACCCCCAAGTAAAGAAATCACGTGGAAAAAATTTTTTCGGCCGTCATGCCCCCAGGTGGCCAATTTGGCGTCTTAGGCTGACCATTGGCCGTCAGGGGCCATGACTATCGAGTGGGTCTTATTCTCATGATTTCTTTACTTGGCTGCAGGAGAGAGAGAGAGGGAGAGGAGAGAGAACTCGGAACTCGGAAAATGTAATTGCAAAGGCCACCGACCTATCTGCAATGATGTCAAGAAACAAAAATGAAATCACACACACTGACGAGAGAGAGAGAGAGAGAGAGAGAGAGAGAGAGAGAGAGAGAGAGAGAGAGAGAGAGAGAGAGAGGAGAGAGAGAGAGAGAGAGGAGAGAGAGACAGACAGACAGACAGACAGACAGACAGACAGACAGAGACAGAGAGAGACAGGTGGTACATCACGATACAACATTTGAGGTGACTGTGTCAAACCGTTGGGGTCTTGGGACAAACAATTGACGCACCCTCAATTTTGAGAGTCTGACGTTGTCTGTGACCTTTACCTTGACCTTAATTGCTTTGAAACATTTGGAGAGCAATAAACCAAACAACTTCATACCAAGTTTCAGCTTCCCCCTCTTTCACCCCTATGTTGAGCACTTACTTCGGGCCGCTTCAATCTGTTATTTAATCAACAGTCAGTGCATAATTATCCACACCCACAATAACTTTGATGATGTTCTTTGTCATTTTTATGTTTTACCACTATTTCAGTCATTAATGTTTGGTGCTTACATTTCCATGTGCAAACATATCTGAATATTTTGTTCGTAAAAGTATGGTTGAGCGCTCTGTGTACATGCATGTGTATGTGTGTGTGTGTGTGTGTGTGTGTGTGTGTGTGTGTGTGTGTGTGTGTGTGTGTGTGTGTGTGTGTGTGTGTGTGTGTGTGGAACTGGGCAAAGAACAATTGAAAAATATATTGGACAAAACGGCCGCTTACATAGAGCCAGCCGTTTCGTTCAACCAGGCCGTTTTGTCCGACAAAAAAAATTGAAAGTCGGACAAAACAGCCGGGTTTTAGCCGGCCGTTTTGTCCGACCCGGCCGGTTTGTCCAACCTCGGACAAAACGGCCGGGTTGGACAAAACGGCCGGTTACAGCGTTCACATCTTCAACGGACGAAAGTGACACTAGTGTGTGTATTGAAGACGAGACGGTGAAACGGGATAGAAAACCTGACAGAAAACGCCAGCACGTAGTAGAGGAAGAGAGGGACGACAGACACGCTATGGATATCCAGCCTGCACTGTCGCGCATCGAAGCACGGCTTGATGGACTGACAACAAAGGAGGATTTCCAAAGCGCGTCAGGAAGTCAGTAACCTGACGACGACATTTATAGGAAAGATTTCTGCACTGGAGGGGAGGCTGTTTGACATGGAAATCCAGAAAGACAAACAAGAGCAGGAAATCAAGCAGCTGAAACAGAAAAAGTGAGACACTGAGTGACAGCATCAAGCAGCAAGAACCAGAATCAGATAAATACAGAAAGACAACAACGACCTAGAACAGTACTCCCGACGTTGTCATGTTCGTGTTTTCCGGGTGCCAGAGAAAGAGAATGAGACGGCAGAGAACTGCGTGGCAAAGATCTGTCGTATCTGTACGGACAGTGTCGGCGTGGAGGTGAAGCCCAGCGACGTCGAGGTGGCCCACCGGACGGGGAGACGGAGCAGCGACAAGCCGCGGCCCATCCTAGTGCGGTTTTTCGACCGCAAGCTGAGGGACCAGGTGCTGGCGAACGGAGGCGGCTGAAGGGGAAGGGGACCAGCATCGGGGAGGACCTGACGGCCGCCAACTACAGGCTGCTCCGGAGTGCCATGGATCACTCCGCCACCATGTCGGCCTGGAGTTCTACAGGGAGAATCCTGGCCAAAACGTTAAATGGGGTTGTGGTCAGGCTCAACATTCATTCTAACTTGGACGAGACATTTAAACGTGCCATGGCCCTTGTGGATATCAGTGCTGATGACGAGCGAGTGGTGTGAAATGGATCCGTTTGATAAGTATGACTTGACTTTGATCTGTGTCTTCTACAATCCTAGCTCACAAGAGATTAAGGTGGAAGACAGAGACATGAAATTAATGTGGTAAATATATTCAGCTCTGAATGTAAATAAGTTCTAACTGCAAATTAGTTGTCTTTGTTTTTATTCCTTCTCTGTAGGATTAAGCTTTACATTTTTGTTCATTTGATTCATTCTATTTAGTATGATTGCTTCTATGTTCTGATTCAGATATTTTTGTCTGTTATTTTCATATCTTTAATGAAGATATGGCTTAAAAATACTGATTGAAAATTGATAGGTACATTGAAATATGATGTCAAGTCTAATATTTTTAGGAACAAACAATGAATGCTTTATTATGTAGTCTGAAGCCTTTCACAAGTTGTAATGATAGGGAAAACTAAACAAATTGTATGTGTGTATACAGCATTTAAATAAATGCTACACCAGGGTTGAGGGGAGACGCGCACACACGCGCGCGCACGCACACGCACGCACACACACACACACACACACACACACACACACGCGCGCGCGTGCGCGCGTGCGCGCGCTCGCGCGAGCACACACACACACACACACACACACACACACACACACACACACACGCGCGCGCGCGCGCACGCACGCACGCACGCACGCACGCACGCACGCACGCACACACACACACACACACACACACTCGAGTACATATAACCCTAGATTCCTCTCCCTCTCTCTGATTTGTTTTGTGTTTTTTGTTTTTTCTGTTTGTTTTTTTTTTTTTTTTTTTTGGAAGGGGGGAGGGGGGGGGGGGGGTAGGCGGTAGGGGTGAAAATTATATTTCATGAGAGATATCAAACTGTTGTGCATAATTCAAATGAGCTAATGTATGACACTGGTGTGGGTACAAATGTTTGTAAGGAACTTGAAGTGTTGTGAGTTATTTATTTCACCCTCTCCTCTATTTTTCACCAACTCTCTCTCTCTCCTCTCTCTCTCTCTCTCTCTCTCTCTCTCTTTCTCTGATATACCATTTATGGGATATATGTTTGTGCTGAACTTGAAATGTAGTGAGTATCCCCCCCCCCCCCCCCCCCCCCCCCCCCCCCCCCCTCTCTCTCTCTCTGCCTAATTGATGTGCAGTATATATCTCTGTTTATGCTGGGTTTTTTTAATACATGTATACAACTTGTCCCTGATGTATGTATTGTGATCTCTTTGTGGAACTGCTAGCCCCATCTTTGTTACACAGAATGTATGACAATCATATGAGAATAGTGTGTTAAACGTTCAGTGTCTCTAGATGCTCAGTATCAGACAGAATCTGTGCATGTGGTTATGGTTTTTCACTGACTTAAAAAAAGAATTATAAACAAAGCTTGCTCTTATGTCTTAGATTGAAGAAATAGGGAGAGATACGCATTCATACTGCAGTGGCAGATGATTCTGCCTAACTAACAGTATGTGCTTGAGTGGGTGGATGGGGAAAAAATAAAATAAATGCTTCTCAAAATGAGCCTTCAGCAAGCTTATATTCTCCAAGGGGAGAGACATCCTCCAATAGGGAGGGAAACTCACTAACATATAACTCCTGGTCATATACCGATATTTCGGAACTTGGTGGTTTCTCCTCAGTGACCGCGGAAAGTGGTAATTTGACTCCTCTGCCTCTTCAGTTTTAAGAAGAATGCAATCCCAGAAAAGGCTGGTGTGCAATACTGTAGTATGTTTGTTGAGTTTTCAAAAAACCAACCAAAGGTGCCATCTAAGAAGCAAAAGAAAATCATGAAACAGCAAAACAAGCCACATTTTCTTGTGAAAAGTAGAAAATATAAAAAAGATATCCTCTAAGACACAAGTGCTGAGGGCCAGTTCTTGGAATGAATCCGCAAGGGACTAAAATACAACAACTAATAAATTCCAAGGATAAGTACGAGCACCGTTCCAGCAACTTACAGAGCAGCTTGGTGTTGCAATGACTGCAAGAAATATTGAATTATAAACCAAGCTTGCTCTTATGTCTTAGATTGAAGAAATAGGGGGAGATACGCATTCATACCTGCAGTGGCAGATGATTCTGCCTAACTAACAGTATGTGCTTGAGTGGGTGGATGGAGAAAAAATAAAATAAATGCTTCTCAAAATGAGCCTTCAGCAAGCTTTTAATCTCCAATAGGGAGGGAAACTCACTAACACATAACTCCTGGTCATTTACCGATATTTCGAAACTTGATTGTTTCTCCTCAGAGATCGCGGAAGGTAGTAACTTGACTCCTCTGCCTTTCAGTTTTAAGAAGAATGCTATCCAGAAAAGGCTGGTGTGCAATACCGTAGCAGTGTTTGTTGAGTTTTCAAAAAACCAACCAAAGGTGCCACCTGAGAAGCAAAAGAAAATCATGAAAGAACAAAACAAGCTACATTTTCTTGTAAAAAGTAGAAAATATAAAAAGATAGCCTCTTAAGATACAAGTGCTGAGGGCCAGTTCTTGGAATGAATCCGCAAGGGACTAAATTACAAAAAACTAATAAATTCCAAGGATAAGTTCTGAGCACCATTCCAGCAACTTACAGAGCAGCTTGGTGTTGCAATGACTGCAAGAAATATTCAATTATAAACCAAGCTTGCTCTTATGTCTTAGATTGACGAAATAGGGGAGAGATAAGCATTCATCTGCAGTGGTAGTTAATACTGCCTAACTAACAGTATGTGCTCAAGTGGATGGATGGGGAAAAATAAAATAAATGCTTCTCAAAATGAGCCTTCAGCAAGCTTTTAATCTCCAATAGGGAGGAAACTCACTAACACATAACTCCTGGTCATATACCGATATTTCGAAACTTGGTTGTTTCTCCTCAGTGACCGCGGAAAGTGGTAATTTGACTCCTCTGCCCCTATTTCTTCAATCACAACATTTCTCTCAGGTTGCTGGTAAATCTTGAGAGCCAAAGAGTGCATATACAGCTACTTTTTATTCCGTTAAATGATTTCCCGAACCTGCTGGTTACAGCTTGACATAGTTACCCATCAAAGAGATGTTGCTTTTTAGTGCATGCACACGCACAGTGTTACGTTATACCGACATTTATATTGCTTTATGAAGTTGCGCACTTGTGAGAAAATTATCATTTCTCTTAGTATGATGATTTTTTGTTGTTTGAAAATTTCTTGTGTCTCTGGGAATTCCTCCTTTCTATAGGAGTAACAGGTAACATTTTTTTGTTGTTGCAGGATTTTTTATTTCTCTTGGCACAAGCAGTTCTTGAGAACAGGGGAACTCGAAGGAAAGTTGATTCTGGAGCATCCATTGCAGCCTGCACGTGATATCAGCGTTGGTGCCGACACAACTGTAGCCTGTACTCATGGCGGAGAGCGCTCTGGTATCGGGGTGAGAGACCGGTACACCACGGTGAACCAGGACGACTTGGTCACTTCTCCTTGCTCGGAACAACTCACTGAGCAGCAAAAAGCTGTTTTCGCCTCCCTCACGGAAGAGAGTAAAAAAAGGTCTGCGCGCGAGTGCGAGCGTGTTGTGTGTGTGTGTGCGTGCGTGCGTGTGTGTGTATGTGTGTGTGTGTGTGTGTGTGTGTGTGTGTGTGTGTGTGTGTGTGCGTGCGTGCGTGCGTGCGTGCGTGCGTGCCTGCGTGCGTGCGTGCGTGTGTGTGTGTGTGTGTGTGTGTGTGTGTGTGTGTGTGTGTGTGTGTGTGTGTGTGTGTGTAAAAGGTATACCGTGAGGCGATCATGTAATCCACGTCTCCATAAAATGGGGCGATTTGAAAAATGGGGCGAAATTTTGTCGCCTAACTTTTTTTTACATGTTCAATGGTGTTCAAGAATGCAGTATTGAGGTGCTGCATTCAATGTCTCACACACCTCAGTTTTGCCAACATCGTCCAAATTCACACACACACACACACACACACACACACACACACACACACACACACACACACACACATTTACACTCCATCGCCCCATTCTGTTCAGATGCCACTTCCGGTATCATCTAACTGTTTGCCTTTTACACAGTTGTGATGCCCTGACCACCCCACTGTTTGCCTTTTACAAACTCATACTGACTTGGGGTGGATACACTCCATAGTATGGCTCAGAGAGCCACCCGAAGTGCCGCCTCATAGTTGCGACATTTCGCCCCATTTTGACATCACCCCACTTGTGCCATTTTAAAGGCGTGTGTGTGTGTGTGTGTGTGTGTGTGTGTGTGTGTGTGTGTGTGTGTGTGTGTGTGTGTGTGTGTGTGTGTGTGTGGCAGAGCGAGACAGATATATATATATATATATATATATATATTATATAGAGAGAGAGAGAGAGAGAGAGAGAGAGAGAGAGAGAGAGAGAGAGAGAGAGAGAGATGGAAAGAGAGAGGAAAAGGGAGACAGAGAAACACGCACGTACACACACACACACACACACACACGCACACACACACACACACACACACACACGCCTTTAAAATGGCACAAGTGGGGTGATGTCAAAATGGGGCGAAATGTCGCAACTATGAGGCGGCACTTCGGGTGGCTCTCTGAGCCATACTTTGGAGTGTATCCACCCCCAAGTCAGTATGAGTTTGTAAAAGGCAAACAGTGAGGTGGTCAGGGCATCACAACTGTGTAAAAGGCAACATATGAGGTCTGATGTAGACTTTCCTAAACGTGCTAAAAACATTCGAGCCACTAAAAACGATACTCACATATTCTTCTCACTTGTTGACAAATTCAGGTATCAATCATAAAAAGCTTGCTATGCGTTTTCCCGTAAGTCCCGTTCCAAACTGGGAGCTCTTCAAACCAAAATTTGATTATAACTATACTACTCTATCAAAAACTGATAACATTAATATTCTAGCTTGCGAAGCAAAATCACATATCAGTGATTGTTATCGTAACTTTGTAAAAGTCTATACCGATGGGTCTCTATTAAACAATAATGCTGGTTGTGGCTTTGTCATTCCATTTTTAAAAATTGAGAAGTCCTTTCATCTTGGGACAAATCTGTCTATTTTTACAGCCGAACTTATAGCCATATTAATGGCCGTAGAGTACATAAATGATTTATCATTGGACTGTTATGGTATCCTCTTCTGTGTAGATTCTAAGTCAGTTCTTCAAGCTTTAGAATCTACAAATTCAAAAAAACCGTGCTGAAATCATATCAGAAATTAAAATACTTATTCACAACCTTATGTCAAGAGGTATAATAGTTAATTTTTGTTGGGTTCCTTCTCATTGCTTCATATCCGGAAATGAGTGGGCTGACAGGATTGCTCGAGCAGGTGCAAACAATTCTGACAATACGGCTACTATTCATATTCCCTTGAGCTTACATGAAGGATATTCTCTCTTACAAAGGGTCTCTTTTGAAAAATTTGAGGAATACTACAAAGAAAGTGTTCTCCCACGAATACACAAACCCGACACTTCTATACTTTGTTGTACGAGCTCTCGAGCAAGTAATCTTTTAAAAAGGGCTTCCTCAGTAAATCCAGTAAACTGTAATACAAACATAGGATTATATCCAAGACACAGTAAACAACTTGTCTCCTTATTATTTCGGTTAAAAATAAATGCATTCAGAACAAAATATGTCAAGAATATTCGATGTGCTTGCGGCACCCTTGATAATTGTACAACAACACACGTTCTATACTTTTGCCCCTACTTTGATTCCGATTTGTCAGAATTTAGAAAGGATGCTTCAAAGTGCATATTCCAGGATACCAAATCTCTCTTAAATTTTGTACGAATTCTTATGTTAAGCCCAGTTGGCTCAATCCTGTAATTGCTGTTTCATGATCTTATTTTGTACAGTTGTTTGTTTTTACTTTTGATGTCTTTTTTTTTTTCTTTTTTTTTTTTTTACAGTTTAATTCTTACTTAGAGTTTCTCCTCATCACACATACACGTACACACGCACACGCACGCACGCGGGCGCGCACTCACGTACGTACGCTGCACGCACGCACGCTGCACGCACACACTCAAACACACACACACACACACACACACACACACACACACACACACACACACACACACACACACACACACACACACTCACACACACACACACACACACACACACACACACACACACACACACACACACACACACACACACACACTCAAACACACACACCTTGTCTAATATCACATCTAGTGAAAAGACGTTAAATTGAAGAACAACAACAACAACACACACACACACACACACACACACACACACACACACACACACACACACACACACACACACACACACACACACACTCAGGTGTATGTGCATTTCTCTCTCTCTCTCTCTCTCTCTCTCTCTCTCTCCTCTCTCTCTCTCTCTCTCTCTCTCTCTCTCTCTCTCCTCTCACACCGCCCCCCCCCTCCCTCTCTCTCTCTCTCTCTCTCTCTCTCTGTCTTATCCCAAAAATATTTCTCAGGTGAGTGAAACGCATGTGGATTGTTTAGACAAAGTTACGATGAGTGATACACTAGCATATGTACTGGACATGACACGAAACTCGAAGAGACTTCACCATGCTGACAGGGAAGGGGTAAAACATGACTCCCAGCAACAGTATGGCTGTCAACAACGGAAATCTTGATTACTGTGGATAAACATGCTGGTGATTTCATTGATGGTAGTGTCGGTGTTAGGTTAGATTATTTACATGCAGGGGATCGGAATAGCTCAGTGGTAGAGCGCCGGACTCGTTATCTTGGTGATCTTGTGGTTGTGGTTTCGAATCTCCGCCGGGCTGTTTCGATACAGGGGGATTTTTTTCCCTCGGAGTTAACATTGGTTCTGAGTCCCTTTCCCATACAGTCCTTCGAATTGGGTTATAAACCGAGGTTCCGTGTGTGAACGCACGCACAACATCTTGCACACACGAAAAATCCCATCACCAACTTTTGGAAGAGAAGGCCAGTTTCGCCGTTGGTATGGATGACACGTTACACATAGCATGCACCTTCCCCGAAGCTAGAGTATGGCTGCCTTAATGGTGGGATAAAAAATGGTCATACACACAAAACTCTACTCCCTTTGTTGGGTATATGGGATTATGCTGAACAATTAAGTAGTGGGGGAAAACAAGTGCAGGTTAATAATTCTTCCATCATTATAATAATGACTTGGCAAAGATTTGAAGAAAAAAAAAGAAAAAAGTTTGAAGATGAAGAAAATGGGAAAATATATGTTTTAAATATGAAAACCCTTCACTAGCTGCATGAGGGAACCACCACAATCCCTCTCGAAGGTAGATTTATATGTATATTTTTTGACGTCCAGCGGAATAGCGGAATAACTTGCATTTGAGCATAATAACTTACGCTGAAAGCCGGATGGTTGGCAGCTCTGTGTATGTGTATTATTTTATGATAACCCCCATCTCCACCCCGCCCACAGCATGAGAAAGGCCTTTGTAAGCTACCTCAACACATACTCTCTCTCTCTCTCTCATTCTCTGCCTGTCTGTCTGTCCTGTCTGTCTGTCTGTCTGTCTGTCTTCTCTCTCTCTCTCTCTCTCTCTCTTCTCTCTCTCTCCTCTCTCTCCTCTCTCTCTCCCCTCTCTCCTCCTCTCTCTCTCTTGGAGCACAGTGTGTTCTCGAGTAGGTGCTGGTTTCATTTTGTTGAATATGCTTTTAAACATTATTTTTGTCAATGTCTAATCCACCCTTTCATAAAGGGCTGTGGCCTGTACTGAATAAATCATCAGTATCCATATCTGTGAGTGTGTGTGTGTGTGTGTGTGTGTGTGTGTGTGTGTGTGTGTGTGTGTGTGTGTGTGTGTGTGTGCGTGCGTGCGTGCGTGCGTGCGTGTGTGTGTGTGTGTGTGTGTGTGTGTGTGTGTGTGTGTGTGTGTGTGTGTGGCGTGCGTGCGTGTGTGCGTGTGTGTGTGTGTGTGGGTGTGGGTGTGTGTGCGTGCGTGCGTGCGTGCGTGCGTGTGGTTTCAGATACTGGGGAACTGGAGTGGTCATCCCAGAGAACGTGCAGGGAAAACGCATCCTTGACATTGGCTGTGGAGCCGGAAGCCTCGTTTTCATCCTCAGCAAACTGGTGGGGCCGACGGGATACGTCATCGGCATGACCTTACTGAAAGCGCGGTAAACATTGACCTTGGATTTGGGGAACGACAATTTTGGGATATAGAGAGTATAAGTATCCAAGGTTCCTATATTCTATCAATCCCAAGGGCTTTGATTACATTTCTATATGTTTCAAGGATATCCATAAACCTCAGCTAGTACGTTATGAGTAGGTGTATACAAAAATATGTATACGTGCATGTTGTCCAGTTTTTGCTGCGTTTTGTGACAGGTTTTTCTTTTGTGCCTGATGGCTGCTCTTAAGGAACCCTGCGGTCGGCTATGCTATAAATTACACTCAAACTGAAACTGAAACTTCATCTGTGCAGATTCTTGTTTTCTGATTTGTCTCCGATTCACTCATTTGTAAGGTTTCCTTTTTGATTAAAATAAGTGGTAATTTTTGTGATGTTTAACAGTTCTTCGTGGACTCGTCGTCGTTTTCGATGAAAAACAGGCTTCGAAAGTCTCTTCGATTCGCTACTATGAACGTAAGAGAGAATGCTCAGTTGGGAAATTCCTTTCTGAAAATGCCACCTAAGCATTTAGTATTTCCCGCATTCTTCCAAGGCTGGATTACTGTAACTCCCTTTTCGCTGGTTGCACTGAGTCTATTTTTTTTTTCATCCTCTACAAACACATCTATAAGCCTCAACGACGTCAACATTGTGTTCTTTCATTAATGATCCTCTACAAACACATCTATAAGCCTCAACGGCGTCAACATTGTGTTCTTTCATTAATGATCCTCTACAAACACATCTTTAAGCCTCAACGACGTCAACATTGTGTTCTTACATTAATGATCCTCTACAAACACATCTTTAAGCCTCAACGGCGTCAACATTGTCTTCTTACATTGATCCTCTACAAACACATCTTTTCTTTTAACTTCAACGGCGTCAACATTGTGTTCTTACATTAATGATCCTCTACAAACACATCTATAACCCTCAACGGCATGAACATTGTGTTCTTTCATTAATGATCCTCTACAAACACATCTATAAGCTTCAACGGCGTCCACATTGTGTTCTTTCATTAATGATCCTCTAAAAACACATCTTTAAGCCTCAACGGCGTCAACATTGTGTTCTTTCATTAATGATCCTCTACAAAAACATCTTTTAGCCTCAACGGCGTCAACATTGTGTTCTTTCATTAATGATCCTCTACAAACATCTTTAAGCCTCAACGGCGTCAACATTGTGTTCTTTCATTAATGATCCTCTACAAACACATCTATAAGCCTCAACGGCGTCAACATTGTGTTCTTTCATTAAAACACACCTATAAGCCTCAACGGCGTCAACATTGTGTTCTTTCATTAATGATCTTCTACAAACACATCTATAAGCCTCAACGGCGTCAACATTGTGTTCTTTCATTCATGGTCCTCTACAAACACATCTATAAGCCTCAACGGCGTCAACATCGTGTTCTTTCATTCATGGTCATCTACAAACAGATCTACGAGCCTCAACGGCGTCAACATCGTGTTCTTTCATTAATGATCCTTAAGCCTCAACGGCGTCAACATTGTGTTCTTTCATTATGATCCTTAAGCCTCAACGGCGTCAACATCGTGTTCTTTCAATAATGATCCTTAAGCCTCAACGGCGTCAACATTGTGTTCTTTCATTCATGGTCCTCTACAAACACATCTTTTAGCTTCAACGGCGTCAACATTGTGTTCTTTCATGAATGCAACTCTAATTAGCTCTCTATTTCTGCAAGAGGTGACTACAAGGCGGGCTGCATCTGCCGCAGTGCAGTTAGTGATAGCTCTCTATTTCTGCAAGAGGTGACTACAAGGCGGGCTGCATCGGCCGCAGTGCAGTCAGTGGCACTGGCCCTGCACACACCTCAGAAAAAGTACACGCCTTCTCGCTCTCTCGGTTCCTTTTTCTGATTCCCGACTACTTCAGCAAAACCGCCTCGAACGTAGATTCCATGGCTTCATTTCGTTCTGTGTCTATGGTACCTAGCCGTGGAAATGTGTCCCAACCAATATCAACACATTTCACTTTCGTTGCGTCTTTCAAATTCAACCTTTAGAACAGCATTTCCAGGTCCAGAATGTTCCAAATGTTTGCAGTTTGGTCGAGTGATCATTTGTATGATGCTGAATATAGACTCTGTCTATATTCAGTACAAAATAGGTGAACAGAGAAGGAGAACTAAACAGATACATAAACAACGAAACAAGTACATAGCTTCTGTGTGCGGCAGCCATAAGAAGTCCTTCGTGG
>CM031627.1:26331558-26336558 GCA_018398815.1 Conus ventricosus
TGTTGTAGAAGGGACGTGGTGACTGTTGTTAAAGGGGGACGTGGTGACTGTTTTTTAAAGGGAAGGTGATTTTGGTGGATCGTGTGGTGACGGTTGTTTTTTTTGGAGGGTGTGGTATGTTGTTGCTTGATGGGGTTTTGACTTTAGTTGGGGGGACGTTTTGCTGCTGTTGGAAGGGATGTGGTGACTTATTTTGATCGGATGTGGTGACTGTTTTTGGGGGACTTTTTTGTGACTGTTGCTAAAAGGGATGTGGTGATTTTTGTTGGGGGTTTTGTGGTGATGTTTTGGGGAGTGGTGCTTTGTGGGTGTTTTGCGTTGTTGGAGGGACGTGGTGATGTTGTTGGAGGGAAATGTGTGATGTTGTTGGAGGGACGTGGTGACTGTTGTTGGGGGATGTAGTGATGTTGTTGGGGGGAGGGTGGTGATGTTGTTGGAGGGATGTGGTGTTTTCGTTTAGGGGATGTGGGGGGATTTTGTTTGGGGGGCGTGGTGCTGTTGTTTGGGAATGTGGGGGATGTTGTTGGGGGGATGTGGTGATTTTGTTGGAGGGCGGGTGCGGTTTTTTTTTAAAGGGATGGGGTGATGTTGGTTGGGGGATGGGGTTTGAAGTTTTTGGGGGGTGTGGTAAATGTAGTGTGAGGGATGTGTTGACAGTTGTTGGTGGACTTTTGGCGATGTTGTTGGGGTGTGGTGCGTTGTTGAAGGGCGTGGTGATGTTGTTGAAGGGACGTGGTGAAGTTGTTGAAGGGCGTGGTGGATGTTGTAGAAGAAATTTTGGCTGTTGTTGAAGGGCGTGGGTGTTTTTGGGGGGCGTGGTGACTGTTGTTAAAGGGACGTGGTTGACTTTTGTTGGGGGGGCGTGGTGATGTTGTTGAAGGAGTGGTTGACGTTTTTAAAGGGACGTGGTGACTGTTGTTGGAGGGCGTGGTGGGACTGTTTTGAAGGCGGGGGTGACTTTTTTTAAAGGGGCGGGGGGGACTGTTGTTGAAGGGAGTGGTGACTGTTGTTGAAGGACGTGGTGACTGTTTTGGGAAGGGAAGCGGTGACTGCTTTGGAAAGGGACGTGGCGCCTGTTGTTAAGGGAGTGGTGATGCTTTGGAGGGCGTGGTGAATGTTGTTGAAGGGCGTGGTGACTGCTAGGAGGGGCTGGTGACTTTTTTGTTAAAGGGGACGTGGGATGCTACTGGGGGGCGTGGTGACTGTTGGAAGGCACGTGGTGATGCTACTGGGGGGCGTGGTGTGCTTTTTGGAAGGGACATGTTGTTTTTTTTTTCCGTGGTCATCGCTTCGAACCCAAGGCCACAGCCTGTGTTTCATTGTGGTGGGGAAAAAAAAAAGCTTGTGTGAGATAAGGTCTGCTGTGTTGGTCTTTGCAGTCTGCCCTTTCTTGCTTGTGTGTCTCAAAAGATGTTTAGAGGAAAACAAATTTAATTTCCGATTCGCTCCATTTTGGCGAAGGCTTCCACGGTTTAGTTATCCCCGCCCCAGTGTATGTAATGTGGGGTAATGAATGCAAAAAAGGAAATTTGAGGGTTTGACCGGTTTCGCCCAAAACGTCACTGTGCGGGGGGGGTGCCAAATAGAAAGTGGAACGCACAGGTTCAAGTCGGTCAGTCGGCGATGCAATGACCTGGGTTGGTTTTTCTTTTTTTTTTTTTTCTTTTTTTTTTTTTCGGTGCGTTTTATAGTGAGAACTGCTTAGCTGAACAGCTCCCACGACGATTGGCTCAAAAAAAAATGTTTGGCCTACTTGAATCGTGTATTTTCTAAGTTGTGGTGTGTGTGTGTGTGTGTGTGGTGTGTGTTGTGTTGTGTGTGTGTGTGTGGGGGTGCGTGCGTGCGTGGTGGGGGTCTTGCGTGGTGCGTGCGTGTTGCGTGCGTGCGTGCGTGGTGCGTGGGGGGTTTGTGTGTGTGTGTGTGTGTGTGTGTGGGGGTGTGTGTGTGTGTGTTTTTAAAGATTGTTTATTCATTTACGAACCCTTTTCCCCACAAATATCACGGGTTTATTAAAAAAATGCTTTTTACACACGCGTTGCGTGTAGGTTAAATGTCCATTTTCCCAAAACGCTTACACTTTTTTTAAATTTAAATGTGTGTGGTGGTGTTGTGTTGTGTGTGTGGTTGTGGTGTGGTGTTTGAAGGGGGTTGTTTTCAGTCGGGTAAAATCCTTGCTTGAAATGTGGAAATGCCTGTCTGTGTGTGTGGTGGTGTGGGTGTGTGTGTGGTGTGTTGTTTTGTGCGTTGCGTTGGGTGTGTGTGTGGGTGCGCGCGGACGGCGCGCGCGCGCGTTGTGGTGTGTGTGTGTGTTTTTTTGGTGTGTGTGTGTGTGTGTGTGTGTGTGTGTGTGTGTGTGTGTTGTGTTTAAGATTGTTTATTTCTTTCAAAAATTTTTTTTCCCACAAATTCACGGCGTGGATTTTAAGAATGCTTTTTACACACGGTCTGTATTTTGGGTTTGTATGAATTTTTCCAAGCGAAAAACGCTTTTAAAAATTTTTTAAATGGTGTTGTTGTGTGTGTGTTCGTTTTTTAATTTTAAATGTTATCCCTTTACAGTGATTTAGACAAAACAAGAGACAAACGAACAGGTACAAAAAAAATAAAGCAAAACAGAAAAAAACACATGTAAAGGGGCCCGGGTGTGTGTGTGTGTGTGTGTGTGGTGCGTGCGTGCGTGCGTGCGTGGTGCGTGGTGGTGCGTGCGTGCGTCGTTGGGGTGTGGGTGTGTGTTGTGTGTGTGTGTGTGTTTGTGTGGGTAAGGGGAGGGGGGGGGGGGTTTTAAATGTGTGTTTGTTTAAAAATGTCATTAAAAGTGTTGGGTGGGGGTGGTGGTATATAATTTTGCATGCATGTCTTTTAAAATTTAATGAGATCCCAAAAAGTGACCATACTTTAACCCCTTTTCAAATCCCCGGGAAATAACGGAAACTGCTTTACCCTTGATTCTTTGAACTTTTTAAAAAAACAAAACTTTTTTTAACATTAAAATAAAAAGAAAAAAATATGAGAATCAAAGAAAAGTAAATTGGCTTTTAACAATTCCCCCTTTACAACTTTTTTAGTTCACTTTTTCCCCAAAAATCCAAAAAAATTCGCGATTGTGGGTTTCAAATTTTAAAAACCCAAGTAGGTAAAATTTTTTAGTATTTCTGAAAAGGAAGTGACGGGAAAGTGTTTTTTGGCCAAAAATACAGTGCATTTTTTCAATATTTTGTTTTGTTTGCTCAAGTCTGAGTTAAAGATCAGATCTTCAAAGTCGTTCCCGGTGGAGATTTGTCCCCCTTTTTTATTTACAAACTTTTAAAGATTTTCCCTTGTTGTCCTTTTTTGGGACCTTTTTTTTCCTCCATCCCAAAATGTTTTTTTACCCAAAATTATTTTTTTAAGGATAAAATTTTTATTTTTTAAAATTCTTTCCCCACGCACCATTTTTGGCAAAAACAATTTCTTTTTTGTTTTGTGTGTGTTTTGTGTGTGTGGTGTGTGGTGTGTGTGTGTGTGTGTGGTGTGTGTGTGTGGTGGGGGCGTGGTGTGGCGTGCGGCGCCCTTTGGGGTGGGGGTGGAGGGAGTTTGTGGGGGGTAGTGTGTGTGTTTGTGTGGTGTGTGGTGGGGTGTGTGTGGGTGTGTGTGTGTTTTGTTGTGTGTGTGTGTGTGTGTGTGGTGTGTGTGTGGGTTTGTTGTTTTTGGTTTTTCCTGGGAAATTTAAAATTTTTGGGATTTTTTAGGAAAATTTTTTTTTTTAATCCAAAAAATTGAAGGGAAACGAGAGGCAAAAATTTTTTTCGGGAGAGGGGGGAACATTGGGGGTTCTTTTTTTTCCAGGCCCCGGGGGGGAAAAAAACTCTTCCGAATGGGGGGTTGTCCCCCTTTTAAGGGTGTTTATTAAGATCTTTGAGAATAAAAAGTGGGGTTTGCTTTTTTCGTTTTTTCCTGGGTTTTTTTTATTTCCCGGAAAAATCTAGGGGGGGAAAAACCAGGGCCCTTTGTCCGTAATTGGGAAGGTATTTTTTTCCTTTTTCACCGTTTTTAGGTCAATTACAAAATTTTTCATCTCTTGTTGTTAAAGAGACCCTTCCCTTTTTATCGGGTTGAGGGTTCTTTGCTTTTTTTTGAAATCCTTTGTTTTTTAAATAAAGAGGGGTCCCTTTTATTTGTTTTTGGGTTTTTTTTCTGGGTTTTTGTGAAAAATCATTTATTACTTAATAAGTTTAAAAAACGATTTGACCTTTTAAAATGTATTTATTTTGAAAAAATTTTTGTAGAAATTTTAAAAAAGGTTTGTTTAAAATTTTTTTTGTTAATTTAAAACCCAAATTCACCAAAACCCTTTTTTTTTTTTGGGTGGATGGGGAAAAAAGTTTAACATTTTAAAAAACTTAGTTTTTTTAAGTTTCTGAAAAAATTTTTCGGAAAATTTCACCCACCGTTGGGGTTTTTCAACAGGGGGGGAAAAAACCTAAACCCCCAAAAACCAATGATTTTTAACCCCTTTGCCATGAGGAAAAAAGGGGTTACACCCCGGACACAGTCGGGGGCAGATTTGAAAAAGAAATAAGAAATGAAACCCAAAAGAAGGGGTTAATTTTTCCCTTTTATAAAGGTGGGGGGTTGTATTGGGGGGCGTCCCCAAAACGCCTTTCAGCCCAACTCCGAAAGGGGGCGGGTTTTTGGGGGGGGGAGGGGGAAAAGGGGGGTTCGGCTGGGCAGTGGGGAAAGGGGGGGTGGGGGGGTTTTTATTTTTTTTTTTTTATTCCTCTTTTCTGCCTTTTTAGACCCGGGGAAAACGCCTTTGGTGGGTGGGACAAAAAGCCTCTGTTTTTTTTTTCCTTTTTCCCGCCCTTTCCTCTTTCGCCCGTCCCCCCTCTCTCGCTCTCTCTCTCTTCTCTTCTCTCTCTCTTCTCTCTCCTCTCTCCTCTCTCCCTCTTTTTTTTTTTTTTTTTTGTTTTTCCGGTGCCAACACGTGATGACTTATTGGCAGGGGAAAAGAATGCTCCTCC
>CM031627.1:26341558-26344058 GCA_018398815.1 Conus ventricosus
CATAAAGGGCCGTGGCCTGTACTGAATAAATCATCAGTATCCATATCTGTGAGTGTGTGTGTGTGTGTGTGTGTGTGTGTGTGTGTGTGTGTGTGTGTGTGTGTGTGTGTGTGTTCTTCTTCAATTTAACGTCTATCCACGTTAAGTGATATTAGACAATGTTAGAGGAAAGGGGGGAGGGGTAGAGGTATTAAGTAATAATTCAAAGGCTTTGAAGACAAACAGCAACAGCAACAATAAAATAGACAACTATGAGCTAACAAAGAACTACTGATCAAACACTCAACATCGGCTCCAGTTTACAGAACAGAAAAAATAGGACTTTGATGTAATGAAACTGCAATTTTACACATCAGTGATAAATCTGATACAACTTGATCCAGAGAACATTTAGGTAGGGATGGTAGGTAAGGTTTTAAGTGCTCACATTGAAAAGGATGTGATTATTTGTAATTTTTCCGCCACAAAGGCATGTTAGTTCTTACAAAACTTTGTCTTAAAAGCATTCAATTTGATCTTAAATCAAAGAAATTATAATCCGTGAACAAGGTAAACTACATTGATGAAATGAATTAAGTGTGTCAATGTTTATTAGCTGGTGTAAGTGAGTATCTAGAAAACATCCAGAACTTTTTTTTTTTTTTTCTAAAATGTTTCCAGCACGCATTTTCTAATAGACTGTATCCCTCATGGACAGACAATGGAATACTGACATATTCTGACCCGCTTGTATTTCTTGCTCCCCGCTTTGCTGCTCTGTCGACCCTCTCATTAAACTGAATACCACAGTGAGAAGGAACCCAACAGAAAGAGATACTCGTACCCCTTATAACCAAAAAATGTATTAATTCATGAATGTCTGTAATTAAATCTTTTCTTATTGTTGTTGATTTGCTGAGGGCAAATAAAACCGATTTTGAATCGACGCAAAAGAGGGCCTGAAGTGCTGGGTAAGAAAGGTCAAGAAGATAATACAGGGCCATTAAAATGGCAGTTAGCTCGGCTGTAAAAATGGATCTGTTTTTTCCAAGGTAGTAAGATTTTTCCACCTTTATAGAAGGAATAGCAAATGCTGCACCTTCTTCTTTGGTATCTAAAAGAGATCCGTCTGTATATATCTTAAGATGAAGCGGGTACGAGTTTTCTATATACTCTTTTACTGTTACGCCAATTAAGTTTTCATTGTCACCTTTTTTCAAAGACGAATAGTTGATATCAAATGATGCTCTTTGAAGTTCCCATGGTGGGCTGGGAGATGAAGGAAGTTGAGGTTTAATTATTTCGTTATGGTTAATTCCTGACTCTTCGAATAAATTGGAAGTGAAAGTCCTAATTGTCGTAAGAGAGGAGATTGATTTTGCTCTTTTAGGAAGTTAATATCAGATCTCAAACTAACTCGTTTTCAACATTGCTGTCACATGTTGAAGATCGTAAGACATACTTTGCGACAGCGAGCTGTCGATACTCATCTAATGGTAATACCCCAATTTCGCGATATGTTCCTAGGGACGATGCATGATATGGTACACCTATAGCTAGTTTCAAAGCTTTGCAATCCAAGCTCTGCATTTTCTTCAGCAAACTTGTCGGGGCACTGAAGAAAACTTCTTGTCCGTAAGTGAGTCTTGACCGTATCAGCGATAATGCCAGGTGTTTGAGTATTTTTTGTATACACCTACTCATGTTTGTGTGTGTGTGTGTGTGTGTGTGTGTGTGTGTGTGTGTGTGTGTGTGTGTGTGTGTGTGTGTGTGCGTGCGTGCGTGCGTGCGTGCGTGCGTGTGTGTTTCAGATACTGGGGAACTGGAGTGGTCATTCCAGAGAACGTGCAGGGAAAACGCATCCTTGACATTGGCTGTGGAGCCGGAAGCCTCGTTTTCATCCTCAGCAAACTGGTGGGGCCGACGGGATACGTCATCGGCATTGACCTCACTGAAAGCGCGGTAAACATTGGCCTCGGATTTGGGAACGACAATTTAGGGATATAGAGAGTTTAAGTATCAAAGGTTCCTATATTCTATCAATCGCTAGGGCTTTGATTATATTTCTATATGTTTCAAGGATATCCATAAACCTCAGCTAGTACGTTATGAGTAGGTGTATACAAAAAAATATGTATACGTGCATGTTGTCAAGTTTTTGCTGCGTTTTGTGACAGGTTTTTCTTTTGTGCCTGATGGCTGCTCTTAAGGAACCCTGCTGTCGGCTATGCTATAAATTACACTCCAACTGAAACTGAAACTTCATCTGTGCAGATTCTTGTTTTCTGATTTGTCTCCGATTCACTCATTTGTAAGGTTTCCTTTTTGATTAAAATAAGTGTTAAGTTTTGCGATGTTTAACAGTGAAAGAAACCTTGGTTTCTTCGTGGACTCGTCGTCGTTTTCTAGGAAAAACAGGCTTCGAAAGTCTCTTCGATTTGCTACTATGAACGTAAGAGAGTATGCTCAGTTGGGAAATTCCTTTCTGAAAATACCACCCAAGCATTTAGTATTTCACGCA
>CM031627.1:26349058-26371558 GCA_018398815.1 Conus ventricosus
CAACTAACACACCTCTCTTGCTGACTTATTTACTTTTTTCCCCTTAATTCGTGTCCATACATTGCAGACCAAACAGCCAGGGACCAGTCAGAATCAATGGAAGCAGTGGGGCTATGACAAACCCAATTTTGAATTTCACGTCCTCAATGCCGAAGATTTGGACGAAGCGAACTTCGGGATGACGAATTTGACATGATTGTGTAAGTCGGTGAGTGAAATGGTCACTTGCCTACTCTATCAACGCAGATGACGGACACAGCAGTCTTGACCACTGTTAAAATCATGAAAGCCTGCTTTGGGGGCAATACTACAGATCAAATTGTTCACACTGGTAAATGTCTGCGTCAATTATTTGGTGTTTACATCCCCTAACGCACACGCGCGCGCGCGCGCGCGCGCACACACACACACAACACACACACACACACACACACACACACACACACACACACACACACCACACACGCACACACACACACACACACACACGCACGCACGCACGCAGCACGCACGCACGCACACACACACACCACACACAACACAAAGAGAGGGGAGGAGAGAGAGGAGAGAGAGAGAGAGAGGAGAGAGAGGAGAGAGAGAGAGAGAGAGAAACGGACACGGATACGGGTGATTACGCACACTACACAACAACAACAACAACAACAACAACAACAACAGTGGTCATTACACTCAAGATCGCCCTTTCCTTGTCATCACCCTCGCTATCAGTGGCTCCATTTTTATTTTTGTGTGAATTAGAATCACTTCATATCATCACTGTGAAGTACACTTAGCAAATTTCCTTGTCAGACCTTTTCAGTATTTTGCATTGCCATTTTTCACTCACAGCCAAAGAAATCGTTTAAATGGGACTTGCTTATTTTCGTGTCTTGATTTTCCATGGAAACGGCACACAAAGTTTCCTTTTGAAACCATTACAGTTTGGACTTAGGAGGAGACAGCCTCGCAGCTTTTTGTGAGTGACAAGAATGCACAAAACCTTGCAAAACGTAACCGTACACAGCATGAACCTCAGCTAAATCAGACAGGAAGTCTTGCTAAGTTCAGAGGTGATAAACGGAGTATAGTTTACTGGTTTTTTTGTTGTTGTGGTGGTTGTTCCAAATTTACAAATTATGGCTTGATGGTGTTACATTTCGTTGTCTGGATAATGCCTGACAGTGAAGATTAATTAGACATGATGGAAAGACTAAGGAGAAGAACTAAGTTGTAATTATTTTTGTTTGTCATGTGTTTGTTGTTTGTTTTTATACCTCCACATTTAGTAGTATAACAGTTCACAAAAGAAGGGGAAAAGAAACAGAAAAAAAAAAAAAATGCTTGTACACGTGAAAAAAAAAACTTAGTCAAAAGCACATTTCACTTCATATGCTTTTTTTTTCCTTTGATGTTATATCAGGTTGTTTTTTTTTTGCCCTCCGTTTTGTTTCGTTTAACAACGTTTATGGGCTAGACTTACAGAAATGTTGCTGATGTATCGATTTTGCGCACTGTCCTTTTTTGCGCACCTGTAAGCTCCATTGTTTAATTTTTTTTTAAGTTCAGAGATAATGCATTATCCCTCAAAGCCAGAGTAGTTTATTAGTTTCCTTTCAGCACTGGGTTGGTTTGTTGGACAATATGTACAAAAAAAGGGAAATAAAATGGCTCTCTTGCGTTCCCCCCTTCCCCTCCCCTACCACCCCCTCGCCCCCCCCCCCCCCCCCCCCCACCACCTGCCCCCTCACAATATGACAAAATATGAAAACAAAATATGTGTGTGCAAAAACATTGACATTTTCTATCTGAAATACTTGATTACAAACATTATCCTAGATAATCCTCTGTCTGTCTGTCTGTCTGTCTGTCTGTCTGTCTCTCTCTCTCTCTCTCTCTCTCTCTCTCTCCTCTCTCTCTGTTCTCTCTCTCTCATGCGTACATATTATATGTCCATACGTGTGTATGCGTCTTTCTCTCTCTCTCTCTCTCTCTCTCTCTCTCTCTCTCTCTCTCTCTCTCTCTCTCTCTCTCTCTGAAAGCATGCGTATGTTCGTTTGAGTAAGTGTGTGTGTGTGTGTGTGTGGTGTGTGTGTGTGTTGTGTGTGTGTAGGTCTAGCGGGGTGGATCTGCTTGATACCTGACAAGGAACGAGTGTTCAGAGCGTCCTACAAACTGCTGAAGGTACAGCGGACCCTCTGGTCAGATCTCTAACTTCCCAAGTTTTTTTTCCCCTTGGTTTCAACAACTGGGACGTCTTCGTGTCTGATGCATGTCTGCACCACAGTGACTTCATGTATCACTATAACTGTGTTTCTAATGTATGTCCGTATATTTGTGAGTATATGTGCAAAATTCAGGACGAAAAAACAAACAAACACCTGTGTAAACACACTTTGAGAGAAAAAACACCCGAAAAATATGCGCAAGAAATGATATCAAGATGTACAGGAGCTACATTTTTGACTCAAACTAAACTTTAGACCAAAAGGAAGTGAAAACAGTAATTACGATTCTCTGTAACCGTTTTAAATCACGCATTGTCAAAGAGGATTATGATAATCTCTATGTCCTTATCATTTAGACTATGTAAATTCACCTAAAATGTACTTATTTAAAAATATAAAAGAAGTGAAAAAACTATCAACTGTCTTTAAAAGGATAAAAGCAGGAAACTGATCTGATACATAAAAGAGTAGAATCTAACGGCGTTCCTATGTCAGTTATACATATTATCTCAAATCTTGATGAAAGCTTTGTAACGAATGGTTAGCAGGTCTTTTACTACCACTCTATGAGAATGTAGACAAGAGACAAGACTGTAGTAAGTAAAGGGGAATAATGGTATCATGCTGTATTTGGAAATTATTCCTAAATGATTATAACGAACAACAGATTAAGCGAGTTTATTTAATCAGATTTCAGGTAATATCATCATTCAACTTCAAATCACGCTTTTGTCTTGAAATGAGAAAGAGACATATTTGGGTTAAAGAAAAACAACAGGAAAAAGTAAAAACATACAAAAAAATACCAAAATTGATTTAAAAGCAGTTCTATGCGGAGGTTTTTTGTTTTGTTTTGCTTTTAAAAAAACTTTCGATTTTATTCGAGGAACTTTCCACGATGAATTTGACGCTGCCGTGATCAGCAGGCTGTTCCGTTTAGTGTTGTGTAATAGAGACACTCCTGATGATGTATTAATTGACTTGATTAGTGGACTTGATTGACCTTTTGCCTTCCTTTTTTTTTTTTTTTTTTTTTGCAGTGACATCTTCTCACGAGAGAGACACTTGACACTTGACGCGCGTTAAACGCCGCGCCATTTATGTGGGGCCAAAGGTCCATTCACAAAGAGTTCGCAGCGTCAGTTTCAATTTTACAGAACAAAAATAAACCACTCTACAAACGCAAGACATTTGAAGCATAACAATAATATTCTATTAACTTCAGTGTCAACCAACTAACAGTCTAACCAAAGAATCTGTTCATTTCAATTAAAAACTAGTATGTCGACACACATATACATACACATAAGTACACATACATATGTGCATACACACATGCACATATATGCACACACACATGCACATGCACATATACATACAAACATATGCATACACACATACACATATATACATATTGTGTTCTTTCATCTTATATCCTGTTCCTTTTAATCTACCTTACACCTTTATTTACCCCTAGCGTTAAACATAAGTATCATTCATACATATTCAAACATATATGCTTGGATGTCTTATTGTTACTAAAACATTTCCATTGAAATCGTCTCAGTTATATCTCAACCATGGTTCTACTGTCCTCAGCTTTGATTCCTGTTCTTTATGTTGTACTGCGTAGCCCTAATTATCAAAATTACCTTCCAGTTCATACACAAATCCTGAATTCAAAACATGCACATATTCAGTTACGCACACATCTATATACGAACGTACACGCATATGAATTCTAGTCAAGCAAACATTTCTCCCCGCAACATAACCAGTCTACACAAATCTATTATTAATAATATAGTATCTTCTTCATATCATGATTACATCATCGTATTACGCACAACATGTATATTTTTAATAAAATCCCGTCTGACCTACTTTGTACATTCCTTTTCTCTGCGCATGCGCCTATTATTTTAGTGTCACCCCTGTTGACCTGTGTGTGACCCCCATATCATAGGCCTAGTTAAGCAAGCGTTGTTTGCATTTCCATTGCGAGATGGCGTGTTTCCTTGCTGAAGTATTCGTTCGCTATTTATACATTTACAACTTTGGAGTTCGTGCATGTTCGTGGTTCTCTGGATAAAATTATATAAATGATTTGACTTGGATTTCTCTGTCGTCATGAAACAGGTTGGTACATTTTCTATTTTCCGTTGGATCATGTAATGTTGGTTAATATTTGTTACTACGTTCCACTTGAAACTTGCCCATCTTCTTCATTATGTATTAGGTTATGTTAGGACAGACAGGATTTTACCTCAACTATCGATCGACAACAACTGAATCTTTCATGAAAGCTGTTTCAACCTCGAACAACAATCGAAGTCGTTCTTTATCCCTTCGAGCGAGCGTGGAACTGTACTTGTAGTTCTAACTAGGTCAAACTAGATCTGTGTGTGTTCGAACAGAGACGTGGTTTGAGGCGAGGCGCACCGCGCGCGTCATCTGTCTCGTCTCACCGAGGAAAAAGCCGCAGGCCGCGGAAACGACCGTGACCTTTGTTGATCTCTCAAAAGTTAGCCATAGACCTCACCGGAGAAAGGATTTTCAGCCAATCAGAAAATAGGTCACATTCGGTGCGCGCCTAGCCGCAGGCAGCATAGAAGGGGGGGCCACAAGCTACAACCGTAGCAACGCACGCGGCACAGAGAACCAACGGATTTTGCTACTGTTTCTCGTGTGTCCTGCGTATTCAGAATGGTTCTTCATTGTCAATGGGGTGACTGTAATGGGGACGAAAGGTATCCTGACTCCATCAAAGGCAAGCTTTTGCGTTTTCCCAACCCTAAAACGAGAAAGGATGACGCAATGGCATGGATCAAAGCTTGCAACCGACTACACAAGGATTTGAATGTCAGCATACTGGAGGAGAAGAACAAGCGCAGACATCGCACGCACACACTCACGCACGCACGCACACACGCACGCACGCACGCATGCGCACGCACACAAAACACACACACACACACACACACACACACACACACACACACACACACACACACACACACACTATGTATCTCATTTCATAAGTAGGCACACAGTACTCTTTGCTCTTTTGTTTAATTGTTTCTTTGGTGTGAGTGGTTAATGCAACAGACTGAAAAGTATCAGCACACTAAACATTAGTATATAAATAAACCAGACACTTTTATTAAAAAAACAAAAACAAAAAACAACCAACCAACCAGCCAACAAAAACAAAACAAAACAAAACAAAACAAAAAAAACAACAACAACAAAAACAGCAAGCGAATGTCCATTGGTAATGAAATACATAGACTATGCATAGTGTATGAGTCTTTGATGAAAATAAGTGAAAAGTGGGAAAACAGAGGAGGATGGAGGTCACACACACACACACACACACACACACACACACACACACACACACACACACACACACACAATGAATAAAGAAAGAAAGAAAGAAAGAAAGAGAGAGAGAAAGAAAGAAGTTTTCATAAAGTGGGTATGTGATCTGCTCTCACAAACTCTAAGGGTTTCAGCGTAGAAGTTGCAGTAAGTAGGTCTAGTAGCAGGTCTGGAAATATTTTTTCCCAACGAATTTTGTTTTTTGGTCATGATAGTTGCTCTTCACAGACAGTATGACAATACCCAACATAATACGCATAGCACATTGTACTTCTCTAACCAAACCGAACAGGATCAGAATCCCTCTTTTCTAATTGCATTGTAAATCATTAAACAGAGGCAAAATACAAATAAACACATAAACTAAGTGAAAATGTCCGCAAAACAAAACAAAACACAAACAAAATAAAACAAAACACAAACAAAATAAAACAAAACACAAACAAAATAAAACAAAACACAAACAAAATAAAACAAAACACAAACAAAATAAAACAAAACACAAACAAAATAAAACAAAACACAAACAAAAGCAAGCAAATAAACAAACAAGCAAAAAAGCAACAACAAGAAAAGCAAAAAAAAAAAAAAAAAAGCAAAAGAAAAAAAAGTTTCACCCCGGACGATGTTACACCACGGAGACAGACGGAATCATGGATGCCTTCGAGCGAGTCTGTCGCGCTGTTCGTATCAGCCGCCATTGTTTCAGCCTCCCGCGAGAGCTTGTGGCCCCCTAGCAACTCTATGATAATGAGGCCCGCGCGAGCCGCGAGCCGGTGAGGTCTATTGACCCTGATTCTCAAAAAGATCCATTCATTGCACACACGCGTCACAATAAGTATATATATTTAGCTACAATATGTATAACACAGGGTTTGTGCTAAATAATGTCGCTCTACACGAAACTGATCAGCACTCATTCCTATTCACCTCTAATGCATATCAAACTTGTAAATAATGTGCAGCATATTCAACAGCATCTAATCTTGTTTTGTTCCATTTTTGTACCTTTCCATCCCCTCCCTACTTCTTATACGTGTTATTTATTAAATTTCTAACTATCTCATACAAAAAAACCTTTCTATCTTTCCCTCCTCCTTTCCATTTTCCGTATGTTGTTTTACAAGTCGGTTTTAACCTGTAGCCCACATTGCCAGCCCTTAAGCTTTAATCCTTATAATTGATTTTCTCTGGATTTGAGAGCATAAAAGATGTACATAGCTACATCCCGTATGATCTCTGTTTTTTTGTTTTGTAGTATATTATCTAATCTAATCGTGTTCAGATTGTTAAAATGTTTGGTTATGTATTTCACTCTTAATAGGTTATAATTTGGACATGCTGTTAAAAAGTGCATTTCTGTTTCATCTACAGGACAAAAGGGGCAGGTTGCAATCACCAAACTATCAGTGTATTTCCTATTGATATGTAATTCGTTTATTCCTAGTCTCATTTTTGTTAATGCTTTCCTAAATTTAGTTATAGTAATTTGATGTAGATATTCTTCTGTTTGATGCAAGGTTTTGAATGTGTAGTATGTTGTGAATGTCTCGCTATTTGTTATTTTCTCATGCCAAGTTTGTTTATAACAATCTATATTCTTTGTTTTAACTCCTTTATAAAACTATGTTCATTACTTACCCCTTCATTTGCCCATACCTCTGAGAAACCATACCTATCTAGACATCCTTTTATTCCTAGTGCCCAGTTTTGTGTTTTAGTTACTTCTGTTTTTTCCCTTTCATATGCTTGTTTTGGAATCCTATTTGGAGGCATATTTACTAAACGTACCCAATATTTAATTGCTTTTATTATACTATCTATATATAATGGGTATCTACCTAACTCTCCATACACTAGATTATTTGGTGTTTTCTTTCCTACCCCTAATATTTTTACATGCAAGTAGATGTACATTTTCTACTGCTGAATACATAGTTAATCCCCATACTTCAGCTGCATATAGTAATAGTGGTTTGATTTGGGTATCAAATAATTTAAAATAGATATTTATATCTATATGTCCTAAACTGTACATGGTTTTCATTATTTCAATCACCTTACCTTTAGCTCTACCTGCATATTCTGAGAGGGAGATATCTACCGAGAGTTTGGTTGTCAATGTATAACCCAAATATTTATAACTATTTACAACTTCTAATTCATCACCTTTAAATACTATTTCTCTGCTCTTCCTAAGTATCCTCCTTTCCTAAATACAATGACTTTTGTTTTTGTAGATTCACTGTTAGGCTATTTGGTCAGAGGTCTCTTGGAGATTTCTAAGTTGATTTTGTAATCCTGATGGGGTTATCGATATTAGTGCTATATCGTCAGCAAAGAGTAGTAGGAATAGTTCCTCAGTTCCTGGTAGAAATTGGTAGCCATATCTTCCTCTCAATGTTACCTTTTCTGCCACTTCTGTTATCAAAAGGGAAAAAATTAAAGGAGATAGTAAGCACCCTTGTTTCACTCCTTGAGGACAGTCGAAGAATTCTGACAGTTTATTCCCATGTCTCACGCATGCCTGTACTGTTCTGTACATTCCTTTTAACATGTTAACATTTTAGTAGATATTTTTATGTTTCTTTAAGATTTCCCATAGCTTATCCCTGTTGACTGTATCGAACGCTTTATGATAGTCAATGAATGCTACATATAATTTGCTTCTTCTTCTGCCATACAAGCAGTTACTTATCATTGTTACCAGAGTGTAAATATGATCTATGGTAGAGAAGTTTTTTCTAAATCCTGCTTGCTCTTTGCTTATTTTGTTCTCTTTCCTCTGCCCAGTTGTATAGTCTTCTATTTATTACAGCTGTGAAAATTTTACTTAAGATGCATAATAGGGAAATACCTCTATAATTTCCTGGAGTTTGTTTATCGCCCTTCTTGAAAAGAGGCACGATTACAGCTTTTGTCCATTCTATAGGAAATAAACTATCCTGAAATATCTTATTAAATAATTTTATTAGAAACGGGGTTATGTGTTGTTCTGTGGTCTTAAAAAATTCAGGTGGTATTCTCACGAGAGAGAGAGAGAGAGAGAGAGAGAGAGAGAGAGAGAGAGAGAGAGAGAGAGAGAAGAGAGAGAGAGAGAGAGAGAGAGAGAGAGAGCAGCCACACACACACACACACAAAGACAAATGGAGAGAGAGAGAGAGAGAGAGAGAGAGAGAGAGAGATAGAGCAGCCACACACAAAGACAAATGGAGAGAGAGAGAGAGAGAGAGAGAGAGAGAGAGAGAGAGAGAGAGAGAGAGAGAGACAGAGACAGAGACACAGAGAGAGAGAAGCCACACACACACACACACACACACACACACACACACACACACACACACACAGAGAGAGAGGAGAGAGAGAGAGAGAGAGAGAGAGCAGCCACACACACACACACACACACACACACACACACACACACACACACACACACACACACACACAGACAAATGGAGAGAGAGAGAGAGAGAGAGAGAGAGAGAGAGAGAGAGAGAGAGAGAGAGAGAGAGAGAGAGAGAGAGAGAGCAGCCACACACTAAAAAGGACAAACGGAGAGAGAGAGAGAGAGAGAAGAGAGAGAGAGAGAGAAGAGAGAGAGAGTAGAGAGAGAGAGAGAGAGAGAGAGAGAGACACCCCCCCCTGCGCCTTTTAGGTTCTTGTTTTTTAAGTCTTTGTTGCTTTCGTTTTTTTTCCTTTCCTTTTTTTCCCCCCCCCCCCCCCCACCCCCCCCCCCCCCCCCCCCCCCCCCCCACCCTCACCTCCCCCGTCTTCTAGCTCCCATTAAATTAATTTAAAAAAAACCTAACGGTTGACAAACTTTAAAACCCCAAGCAACTCACATTGCTGGGTCTTCTCGGGCCCGGGGGGTCGTTTTCCCTTTAAACGATTTTAACGCGGAAAAGGGGTTCCCAAAAATTTGCCGGGGGGCGACGTGGCCCTGTGGGGAAATTTTGGAAACATTGGCGGGTTTTTTGCTGTCGGGGGTTTTCACTTAAAATTTGGGTGTTTAGCCCAAAAGTCCCCCTGTCTCTGTCTGTCTTCTTTTCTGTCTGTCTGTCGGTCTCTCTTCTCCTCTCTCTCTCTCTCTCTCTCTCTCTCTCTCCCCTTTTCCCTCCTCTCTCTCTCTCTCTCTCTGAAAGCGGGGATGTGCTTAAGTGGGGTGCATGTTGTGCCCTGTGCTCGGGGGCGCGCCCCAAGGGGTGTGTGTGTTGTGTTTGTGTGTGTGGTGTGGGGTGTGTGTGTGTGTGTTTTGGGGTGTGTGTGGGGTTTTGATGTTGTTTTTTTTGGGTGGGGTTTGGTGATTGGTACACACACCACAACACAACCCACACACACACCCACACCCCACACACACACACACACAAAATTACACCAAAATACACCGCACACACCCCAAAACACACAAAATTAAAAATAAACAAACACACCACACACACACGACACAAAAACACACACACACACCACAAACAAAAAACACACACACAACACACCACACACACACACAACACACACAGAGAGAGGGGAGAGAGAATGGAGAGAAGGGAGGGGAGGGGAGAAAGAGAGAGGATTCATTATTTTTATTTCGGCGAGATGGTAGTTTCGTTCCTATTTTTTGTTTTAAGCCCTGTTTTTTCTTAAGTTGTGTTTTTAGACTCAAACTCGTAATTAGTTTCACTGGTTTTAGATTTGGGGAAATGTACCACACCCAAAGACAAAACAGCAAAAAATTTAAAAGTAAAGAAAAGGGGCCAGGAATATTAATAGGGATAGTATCCCAAAAATTGGTTTTTTGGGGTTTGGGAGTAACTGTCAGATTTAAAAAGGGAAACCCTTTGGGCCCCCATTTTTTGAAAAGATACAACATTTTAAACTGAGAGGGAATTTTCCCCACAGGGACCCCATACCCAAAATTTTTGAAAACTTGGGTAAAACCAAAAAAAACCAAACAAAAAAACCAAACACACACACCCCCAACACACACACACCCCACACCCCCAAAAACGCACGCACGCACGCACGCACGCACGAAACGCACGCCGCCCCGGCAGCCCCAAAACCACCACACCAAAACACACACAAAACACACACAAAACACACAAAAACCAAAACAAAAAGGGGGAAAAAAAGGTTGGGGTTAGGCATCAATTTTTTTGAACCGGGGCCCCCCAATTTCTTTTTGGTTTTTAATTTTTTTACCCTTGTTTTGGGCCCTGCCCTTTCCTCTTCTTTTTATTCCCCCCAAATCTTTTTGTTAATTTTTTACCACATTTTTGAAATTTCCGGGCGTGGTCCAAAAATTGGGATGGGTTTTTGGAAATTTTAAAAACCGGGGGGTTCCCCGCAACCGTGGAATCCTTGATGGGGGGGGTTGGGTTTTTTTTGTTTTTTTTTTTTTTTTAAATAAATTTTTTTTATTTATTTTTTTTTTTAAAATTTTATTTTTGTTTTTTTGGGGGGGGGTTTTCCCGGGGGGTTTTTTTAAGGGGGGGCGGGTGTTTTTTTTTTTTTAGTCTTTTAAAAGTTTGTTCACTAAAAGTGCTTTAGAGGGTTTGGGAAAGGAGGGGGGGAGGGGGGAAGGGGAAACGGGGAGGGGGGAAAGGGAAAACAGGGAGGGGGGGGGAAGGGGACAGGGAGGGGGGGGACAGGGAGGGGGAAAGGGGGCCGGGGAGAGGGAAGGGACAGGGAGGGGGGAAAGGGGGAGGGGGGAAGGGACAGGGAGAGGGGAAGGGACAGGGAGAGGGGAAGGGACAGGGAGAGGGGAAGGGAGAGGGGAAGGGACGGGGAGGGGGGAAGGGGACAGGGAGAGGGGGAAGGGACGGGAGGGGGGGGAAGGGAGAGGGAGAGGGGAAGGGACGGGGAGGGGGGAAGGGAGGGGGAGGGGGGAAGGGACAGGGAGGGGGGGAAGGGCCGGGGGAGAGTGGGAAGGGACAGGGAAAAGGGGAAGGAGAGGGAGGGGGGAAAGGGGAAAAGGGGAGGGGGGAAAAGGGAACAGGGAGGGGAAGGGACAGGGAGGGGGGAAAGGGGACGGGGGAAAGGGGAAAGAAGGGAGGGGGGAAAGGGGAGAGGGAGGGGGGAAGGGAGGGGGGGAGGGGGGAAGGGAGAGGGAGGGGGGAAGGGACAGGGAGGGGGAAGGGGAAGGGAGGGGGGGAAGGCGGGAGGGGGGAAGGGGAGGGGGGAAAGGGGAAAACGGGGGTAAAGGGGAAGGGAGGGGAAAGGGACAGGGAGGGGGGAAGGGACGGGGGTGGGGGGAAGGGAGGGGGGAAAGGGACGGGGAGGGGGAAGGGGAAACAGGGAGGGGGGAAAGGGGACGGGGAGGGGGGGAAGGGGAGGGGGGGGGAAGGGGGGGAGGGAGGGGGGGAAGGGACAGGGAGGGGGAAAAGGGAGAGGGAGAGGGGAAGGGAAGGGAGGGGGGGAAGGGACAGGGAGGGGGGAAAGGGAAGGGGGGGGAAGGGAGGGGGGAAGGGAGGGGGGGAGAGGGAAGGGAGGGGGAGAGGGGAAGGGACAGGGAGAGGGGAAGGGACGGGAAAGGGGGGAAAGGGAGAGGGGAGAGGGGGGAAGGGACAGGGAGGGGGGAAGGGACAGGGAAAAGGAAGGGACAGGGAGGGGGGGAAGGGAGAGGGAGGGGGGAAAGGGAGGGGGAGGGGGAAAGGGGGAGGGAGGGGGGGAAAAGGGGAGGGGGGAAAGGGACAGGGAGGGGGGAAAGGGACAGGGAGAGGGGGGGGAGAGGGGAAGGGAGAGGGAGAGGGGGGAAGGGACAGGGAGGGGGAAAGGGGGCAGGGAAGGGGAAGGGAGGGGGAAAGGGGGGAAAGGGAAGGGAGGGGGGAAAGGGGACAGGAGGGGGAAAGGGGAGGGGGGGAAAGGGGGAAGGGAGGGGGAGGGGGGAAGGGGGGAGGGAGGGGGGAAAGGGGAAACCAGGGGGGGGGGAAGGGGACAGGGGGGGGGAAAAGGGAGAGGGAGGGGGGAAGGGGGACAGGGAGGGGGGAAGGGACGGGGGAGGGGGGAAAGGGGCCCGGGAGGGGGAAGGGACAGGGAGGGGGGGAAGGGGAAAGGGGGGAAAGGGGGGAGAGGGAGGGGGGAAAGGGGACAGGGAGGGGGAAAGGGGAGGGGGGAGAGGGGAAGGGAGGGGGGAAAGGGGGAAAAGGGAGAGGGGAAGGGACAGGGAGAGGGGAAGGGGACAGGGGGGGGGAAAGGGAGGGGGGAAGGGAGGGGAGGGGGGAAGGGGAGAGGGGGGGGGAAGGGGACAGGGAGAGGGGAAAGGGACGGGAAAGGGGAAGGGACGGGGAGAGGGGAAGGGGAGGGGAAGGGAGGGGGAGAGGGGGGGGGGGGGGGGGGGGAAGGGAAGGGGGGGGAGGGGAAGCAGGGAGGGGAAAGGGAAGGGAAAAGGGGAAGGGAGGGGGAGAGGGGAAGGGAAGAGGGAGGGGGGGAGGGAGAGGGGAAGGGACAGGGAGGGGGGAAGGGAGAGGGAGGGGGGAAAAAGGACGGGGAAAGAGGGGAAGGGACAGGGAAGGGGGGAAAGGGCCCAGGGAGGGGGGAAGGGGGGGAAAAGGGGAAGGGACAGGGAGGGGGGGAAAGGGACAGGGAAAAGGGGAAGGGACAGGGAAGGGGAAGGGACGGGGAAGGGGGGGAAGGGGAAAGGGGGAAAGGGGAGGGGGAGAGGGGAAAGGGGGAGGGAGGGGGGAAAGGGACAGGGAGGGGGGAAAGGGGACGGGGAAAAGGGGAAAAAGGGGGCGGGGAGGTGGGAAGGGCCAGGGGGGGGGAAAGGGGACAGGGAGAGGGGGGGGGGAAAAGGGAAAAAGGGGGAAGGAAGGGGGGAAAGGGGGAACGGGAGGGGGGAAAGGGGGACGGGGGAAGGGGAGGGGGGAGAGGGGAAGGGGGAGGGGGGGGGAAAGGGGGAACAGGGAGAGGGGAAAGGGGCAGGGGAGTGGGGGGGGAAAGGGAGGGGGGGGAAGGGACAGGGAGAGGGGGGGGGGACGGGAGAGGGGGAAAGGGACGGGGAGAGTGGGAAGGGACAGGGAGAGGGGAAGGGGGGACGGGAGGGGGGAAGGGACGGGGGAAGGGAAGGGGGGGGAAGGGGGACAGGGAGGGGGAAGGGACAGGGGGTGGGAAGGGACAGGGAGGTGGGAAGGGACAGGGAGGGGGGGAAAGGGACGGGGGAAGGGAAAAGGGAGGGGGGAAAGGGGAAACAGGGAGAGGGGGGGGGGCCCAGGGAAGTGGGAAGGGGACAGGGGAGGGGGAAGGGACAGGGAGGGGGGAAAGGGAAAAGGGAGAGGGGAGAGGGGAAGGGGAACGGGGAGAGGGGAAAGGAAACAGGGATGGGGAGAGGGGAAGGGGAAGGGGGGGGGAAGGGCCCGGGAAGAGGGAGGGGACAGGGAGGGGGGAGGGGGGGAAAAGGGACGGGGAGGGGGAAGGGAAGGGGAGGGGAAGGGAAGGGTTTGGGGGGAAAGGGAAGGGGGGGGGTAGGGACAGGGAGGGGGGAAAGGGGACGGGGAGAGGGGAGGGGGGGAAGGGGCAGGGGAGGGGGGGGGGAAAGGGGGGAAGGGACAGGGGAGGGGGGAAGCGACCGGGAGGGGGGGAAGGGAGGGGGGAAGGGACAGGGAGGGGGGAAAGGGGAAAAGGGGAAGGGAAGGGGGGGGGAAAGGGGAAAGGGGGGAAGGGGCAGGGAGGGGGGGAAGCGCAGGGGGGGGGAAGGGAGAGGGGAAGGGACAGGGAGAGGGGAAAGGGACAGGGAGGGGGAAAGAGGGGGGAAAGGGACAGGAGGGGGGAAGGGACGGGAGGGGGGAAGGGGGACAGGGGGGCGGGAGAGGGGAAGGGACAGGGAGAGGGGAAGGGCCCAGGGAGGGGGGGAAAGGGGACGGGAGAGGGGAAAGGGGACGGGAGGGGGGAAGGGACAGGGAGAGGGGAAAAGGGACAGGCAGGGGGGAAAGGGGACGGGGAGGGGGAAGGGACAGGGGGGGGGAAGGGACAGGGAGGGGGAAGGGACAGGGGAGGGGAAAGGGACAGGGAGGGGGGAAAGGGACAGGGAGAGGGGGAAGGGATTTGGGAATGCATGAAAACGTTGGATACCCAACGTATGTGTGTTTGTGGGTATTTCCTTCAGTGTGTAAAGTGTTTGAAATTTTAATTCTTGAAAACACCACGTACGAAAACAGGGATGCAAGCACGCTTCACGCACACAACAAAACGGGGGCCAAGAATCAAAAGTCTAAAAAAAGCTGGCATTGCCCACGGATAGGGTTCTAGACTCTTTTTGGGGCGGGAAATTTTTTTTTTCAGTGTCCAAAAATTTTATTTAAAAAGATGCAAATTTTGGGGTTTTTGCAAAGTTTTTAAACGGGGTTTCTTGGTGTCCAAATCATGCTTCATTTTGGGGAAACAAAAGGCGAAGTAGGCGAATTTTCCATTAATGAACATCAAACGGTACTGTCGCTAAATATTTTACGTTTTTAAAAACCGTGACGGGCAAGGGTTGAGAAAAAAATTCAGTTTGAGATTTTAAACATTAGTTTTCACAAAAAGGGCAAAATCAGTTTTTTTCACTCACAACTATGGAACTTTCACTTCAGTTTATTTTCGGGGAGTAAAAATTTAAACCTTAAAAGATAAAAAATCAATTTAAATTTCCCCGCATCTCCCACCCGGGAAATGGGGACTTAAAAGAGCATTTTTTAATATCACCCCAAAAATTCGATGAAAAAAAAGTGACAATAAAAACCCTGATGGGCCCAAAAGGAAAAAAAGGGAGATTTTTAAAATTGGTATCCCTTTCACCCTTAAAATTTATAAAAAGGGCCTTTTTTGGGATACCAAAAAAGCGGGTGCGGGCAATTTACTTTTCCCTTCTTTAAAAATTGGGAAAATACCCTTATTTTTTTGGAAAAAAAAAACAGATTTATTTTTTCCCGCAGCCAAACTGCCATTCAATGGTTTGTTTTTCCCTACTTGTTTTTTTAAAAACCCAAATTTTTATTCCAAGCCCTCTTTTGGGGTCAAATTCAAAATCGGTTTTATTCGCCCCTAAGAAAAAAAAAACCCTTTTAGTAAGAAAAGATTGATTACAAAATATTCATCACCTAATACATTTTTTGATTATTGGGGGTAAAAGAATTATTTTCTGTTGGGTTCCTTTTCTTTTTGGGGGATTCATTTTAAAATGAGAGAGAAGCAGAGCACAAAAGGGGGAGGGGAAAAATATTTGCGGGTCAGGGGTTATCAGTTCCCATTGTCAATCCATGGGGGATACAGTCTTCTAGAAAATCATGCTGGAAACTTTTTTAGGAAAAAAAAAAAAACAAAATTTGGGATGTTCTTTTGTTACACGCATAAACCAGCTAAAAAACTTTGACAAAACTTCATTCTTTTTACCCTTTGTAGTTTTGCGTTTTCGGTTTAAAAATTTTCGCTAATACATAAGATCAAATTTAAACCCGTTTTTTTAAGAAAAGTTTTGCAAAATAAAAACATCCTTTGTGGTGAAATGTTAACAAAATTCCCCACATTTTTTCCACTGCAAGCAGTTAAAACCTCTTTACCACCTAACCTAATTGTTTCTGGTTTCAGTTTTAACCGGTTTTTTAAATAAAGTGTAAAAAATTTCTGTTTCATTTCATCAAAAATCCTTTTTTTTCGTATTGTAAAATGGGGAATGGGGTTTAAGTAAAAGTCCCCTTTTTATGGGGCGGTTGTTTTTTCGATTTTTTTAATTAATTATCCAATTTTTTTTCTGTTTCTGTTAATGTTAATTCCCTTTTAAAATTTTGGTTCGTCTAATTTTCACATAAGTGTATGAAGAACCCAAACCGCACGCATGCACATGCATGCACGCACCGAAAGGCGTTTTATATTTTTTTTAATTAAAAATATTTATATATTATAGATCAATGGGTTAAAATACCCAAAATGATTTCCAAACGCTCAAACCCCTTGGGGAGCAACAATTTTTTTAAAAAAAAGGTATTAAAAGAAACTACAAATTTTTTTCGAAACCCCCTTTTCGCTGTCATCAAGGGTGGTTTTTTGGTTTTTCCCACCGCCGGTTTTTATATAGCGTGTGGGCTCACGTTTGCGGTTGTTTGGGGGGTGGGGGGGGTGCACTGTTTTTGGGGGGGTTTTCAGGTTTTTTTTTTTTTGAGGTGTTTACAAAAAACGATTTCCCTTTATCCCGCAGTTGTTTACTTTTTGGGTTTTAAATGTTTAAAATTGCTAAGTGTGTTTGGGATAGTAAACAACCATTTTTCAGTTTTTAAACATAGGTTTCACCTTTTTTTTAAAAATTTCTGTATGATGATGCCTCTTTTTGGGTTTTTTCCCGGATATATTGTAGCTTGGGTTTTTTCGTCTTTAAGTTTCCAGATATTTTGCTCAGTTCTTTGGTTTTTATTTTTTTCTTTTTAAATGCTTTTTTGTGGTTTTTCATATTGGGTTTTTTAAGTGGTTTTCAGTGATCCCTATGTATGGTTTTTTTTTCATTTTCTGAGGGCACAGTAGCCCGGTTTTACAATTTTTTTTGTTTTGAAGACATTTTTGTCAAATGGGCACTGCTCTTTTCGATGGGAAATTGGCCCCGGTTTTTCCCTTTTTTCAAACCCCTTTTTTGCGGTGTGGATTTTCATTTTGTTTGGGGTGCGTCAATTAGGTTTTTGAGGTTGGGCATACATGAAATACGATGTTTGACAGTGTTTTTGTTTAAAAATTTTGGGCAATTTTTTGTTCTTTTGGAAAAGAAGTTGTTAGGATTTTGAAGAAATTTTTTCCCTATGTTTGTTTTGATTTTTCCCGTTTAGGGGGGGTTTTACCATATGAATTTTTTTTTTTCCCATTTTTTTTTGCTTTTTTTGTTTTTTGTTGGGTTTGGGTTTTATTGTAATTTTTTTTTGGGGATCCACTTTTTTAGTGCCTCCTGGGGTTTTTACTGCTGCATTGGTTTAACCCCTCTCTCACTGCATGGGCAGGGTTTTACAGTTTTCTTGTTTATGCCCCTGGGGGGGTGGTCTTTAATTTCAGATGGTGGGTGGTTTCTTTTGGAAGTACATAAAAAGGGGGGGTTTCCCTTGGGGGTTTTTTGTATGGTTTAAAATTTTTGTGATTGTTGAGATCCGTGTTATGTTTTAAGTAATTGTTGAGAAACCCGTGTTATGTTTAAGTTGTTCACTTTCCTTTTTGTTTGCTTTTAATTGGGGAATCTTTAAGTTGTGGTTTTTGGGAAAAAATTTTTCATTTTTTTCTTTTTTGTTTTCGATGGTTCTTGGATTGTTGTTAGTGCAGCAAGTCCTCTGTCTTGGGAAAGTCCGACCCTTTTTTCCCGGGTTTTTTCCCTTTTGTTGGGGCACATGAATAAAACCGACCCGTTACATGTTTCTGCACCATCATTTGAAACCCATGGTTACGGGGCGAATGTTGAGTTTTTGTTGGTTTTCCGATCCAAGGTTTTTTATTTTTGGTTGTGTAAGTTTTTTGGTGTTGGGGAAAAGATTTCCTTTTTGACCCCGTTATGTCTTTGGGGTTAAAGGCAAAAAGTCAGGGCTTTGGGGGTATTCCCCGTCTATAGTTGGGGAGAAGTTTATGTCAAAAAGTGATTAATACTGTATTTTTTTTTTTTTTGAGTTTTTTTTAACCATTTGGGAAAATTTGTATGTGTTCTTCCCCGAGGTTGTATTCGGTTTTTTTTTCGTTCTTTTTTATTTTTTTCCCGAATTTTCTTGGGGTTTTTTTGCCCCAATTCAGATTTTTGGGTGGGTTTAAATTTTTTTTCATTTTTGGGTTGTTATGAAAATTAGGCTTTTGGTTTTGAGTGTTTTTGAAAACTTCTTTTGTTGTGTCGCTTCTATCCTGGCACTTTTGGTCTAAAAAGCTCCCGCAAGTTTCTTTTTTTTTTTGTGCGGATACTGCATGATAATTTTTTTCGGCTTTTTTGTTTTTTTTTCTGGATGTTTTTTTTCCCAAAGGGGTTGAGGTATTTTTTTGGGTTTCCCTTTTTTTAATAATTGCTATTTATCAGCCTTCACAAATATTTTTTTGTCATTTTTTATTTGTTTTTTTTTTTATTTAGTGTTGTTTGGAAACCCTTTTTCAGTTTTTTTAAATTTAAAATTTGTTATCTTTTTTTCATTTTATCTTCCCAAAAGGGGTTTTATTTATTTATGGTGGTGGTGATCCCATGTTTGAAATCGTTTGGTGTTTTTTGTCCCTTTTTTTGCGTTTTTGGGTTTTAGGAAAAAATGCTTTCCCTTTCATATTGTGTATTTATCTTTTCCCGTTTTTTTATATTTTATTTTTTTTTGGGAGGGGGTTGCGGATTGAAAAAAAGGTAATTTTTGTTTACTGTTTTAAAATTTTATTTCTTCCCCTTTTAAAATCTTTTAGGTCACATGCTTTAACCCTAGGAGGGTATTAAAATCAATGTGGTTTTAAAAAAACCCCAAAAAGATTTAGGCCCCCTCAACCGCGGGGGCAAAATTTGTTAAAATAAGGTATTAAAAAAATCTACAAATTTGTTTCGAAAAGCCCTTTCGCTGTCATCAGGATGGGTTTTTTGGTTTTTCCCCCCGCCCCCAGTTATATACGTGTGGGCCCCACGTTTGCGGTTGTTTGGGACGTGCGGGTTGGCTGCACGTGTTTTTGGGGGGCTTTTTAAAGGGTTTTTTTTTGAGCGTGTTCACAAAAAAACGAAATTTTTTTTAAAGCCTGCATTTTTACTATTTCTGTTTTAGTGTTTTAAAATTGCTAAGTGTGGTTTTTCTTTGTTTAACCATTTTTCAGTTAAACATGGTTTCACCTTTTTGAAAAATTTCTGTATGATGATTTCTCTCTTTTTGATTTTCCAGGATTAAATTTTAGCTGGTTTTTTCGTCCCTTTTAAATTTTTTCCCGTTATTTTTGTTTAGTTCTGTTTGGTTTTTTTTTATTTTTCTTTATTTAAAAGATGTTTGTGGTTTGGGATATTGGTTTTTTAAGTGGTTTTTTAGTGATCCCTTTTGTATGTTTTTTTTTCATTTTTCTGATGTCACGTTTGCCTGGGTTTCATTTTTTTTGTGAAGGGCATTTATTGTCTAGTGGGGAATGCCTTTTTTTTTATTTTCAATTGCAAGATTTCCTTTCTTCACCCTTCTTTGCGGTGTGGATTTTCATTTTGTTGGATGCGTCAATTAGGTTTTTGAGGTTGGGCATACATGAGTACGATAGTTTGACAGTGTTTTTGTTGAATATTTTGGACAGTTTGTGTTCTTTTGGAATGATAGTTGTTAGGATTTTGAAAAAAAAATGTCCAAAATATTCAACTGTCCAAAATATTCAACAAAACACTGTCAAACTATCGTAGTTATCCATTTTTTGCTGTTGCTGTTAATGTTATTCTTATAGATTAGGTTCGTCTAATATCACATAATGTGTATTGAAGACCTAACACGCACGCATGCACATGCATGCACGCACACGCACGGGCGTATATATATTTTTTTTCAATAATATATATATATATTATATATATATAAATATATATATATATATATATATATATATATATATATATATATATATATATATATATATATATATTGACATGCAAATGGCTGTTGCTTTCTTAGTGTGTTATTTGTGAATTCGATGTTAAAGTATACATGCGTTACTGTTATATATCTGGCAGATTCTTATTGATTGTCATACGTTCACAGCTTTGTTACTCATTGTTTAATAATTATCCATTGTCCAATATTTTTGCTCGCGTGTGCGTGCGTGCGTGCGTGCGTGCGTGCGCGCGCGTGTGTGTGTGTGCGTGTGTGTGTGTGCGTGTGTGTGTGTGCGTGTTGTGTGTGTGTGTGTGTGTGTGTGTGTGTGTGTGTGTGTGTGTGTGTTTTGACAGTCACGGGGACCACAGGATCCATTACGTGTGACACTCTGGTTTTCTATGGCAAAGGATGCAGGGTTCACCACTCCTCACCTGACCTCTGTGGCCCCCATCGTCATCGCCAACGATGAGTACAACGACAAACTGGGTCAGTGTTAGACGGTACAACATGAGCTTCCAAAGCTGTAGAAAAATCAGCAGGGTCATCCCTTCTACACACAATTTATGCACACGTGAGGTTGCAACAAAAGAGCAAGCAAGAAAGAAAGGAAAGAAGGAAGGAAGGAATGAAGGACAAAAGAAGAAGAAGGAGGAAGGGGAGAAGGAGGGGCAGGAAAAGGAGGACGTGGTGGTGGTGGTGGTGAAGGAGGAGGGGAGGGGGGGGGGATGAAGAAGACGACGAAGAAAATCAACAACGGCGACAACAACACCGATGACAACGACAACAACCAATAATAACAAGCGCACACGTCAATGCAATTACATGACACACTCCCATGATAGACCTACGAGCATAAGGTCTACGTTTGCAACACTAAAAATATAGGCTTTATGCTTAGTCATAAGCTCTGAAGTCAAAGTATCTGAGCGCGCAACTACGCAGAGAGAGAGGAGAGAGAGGAGAGAGAGAGAGAGAGAGAGAGGAGAGGAGAGAGAGAGAGAGAGAGAGAGAGAGATCAGGCGTACCAAATGACTCCATTCAAAAGACAGACCTTGAATGTCATCCACATGCTGTCAGTGAAGTAATTGATATTTGCACCTTGTCGCTAATTCACTCGCTTCAGTTTACATTTCCTCTCACGTCTGTGCTCGTAGCGAATTCATGTTGAACTGGACTTCTTCTTCTTCTTCTTCTTCTTCTTCTTCTTCTTCTTCTTCAGTTTCTTGTTGTTGTTGTTGTTGTTGTTGTTGTTGTTGTTCTTCTTCTTCTTTCTTCTTCTTCTTCTTCTTCTTCTTCTTCTTCTTCTCCTCCTCCTCCCTCCTCCTCTATCCATAGCCGCAGCCCCGGCACCGCCAATCCACAGGGAGCAGTCAATGTCAAGCCTCAAGAGGCAACCCACCGGAGGAGACGCTGCATTGCTACCGAGTCACTTTGGTGGTGTTCAGCGGTGCCTGTTTTGATCTGACGTACGCAGGACATCACCTGCTAAGTCTCCTACTGACGACAACAATTATTCAGTCCCGGAGCCGGTTTTCAGTAAGCTCTCCCTCCGGAGTGCGCCACCACGTTCGTCCAACGACTCCACTGGACTTCTGGTGGACGGAGGTGGCGGCGCCCTCCAGAGGGAGAGAGCTCACTCATGCTGACCTCACTCCACAATCAAGCAGTCATTGTCGTCAGAAGGGGACTAGTAGGCGATAGGTCAGAACATTGAACCCGATCGAAGTAACTCGGCAGTAATGCAGCGTCTGGTGGGCTGCCTAATGATGCCGATTTGACATTGACTGCTACTTGTAGATTGCCGCCGCCGGAGCAAAGCTGGGGCGTAGCTGTTAAGAGGGAAGACGAATGAGCATCTTGCGGGTGATGCTACTAAAGGGGCACAGAAGATGAGACTGTATGTAAATCTGCACAGTGAATAAGTAAATAGATGAATAGATAAATGAATAAACATAAGGGTAGGATTCAAACGCCCATCTCGCGCCGAACTTGACAAAGATAAGTGATTGCTCGTTTTTTGTGTGTGTTCTTTTGTGTTGTTTTTTTTTTTTTTCATTTTCGTTGTCTAGAGTGTTGCCTGTTATCTTGCCTGAGGAGAAGACCTAAGAGGTCGAAACGCGTCGTGTTTTGTCTTTGGATTCGTTTGTCCGCGTTGTTTGGCGGAGTTATTATAAACGTGTGTCTTTTAAGATTCGTTTGAGATTTCCGAATGCAGTCGCCTCAGTTTGCAACTAATGAGTAAATGATTAGATAAATTGACAAATGAATAAATAAAATAAATAAACAAATACATAGATAAATAACGAACACATAAATGATGAAATAAACAAATAAAAAGAATAAATAAACAAATAAATGAACAAATAAAGGGGGTGGGGGAGAGGAGT
>CM031627.1:26376558-26379058 GCA_018398815.1 Conus ventricosus
GATAATTCTGCCTAACTAACAGTATGTGCTTGAGTGGGTGAATGGGGAAAAATAAAATAATATATATATATATATATATATATATATGTGTGTGTGTGTGTGTGTGTGTGTGTTGTGTGTGTGTGTGTGTGTGTGTGTGTGTATAAACTAACTTGCCATCGAAGTGTCGAAAAAAGGAAGAAGACACGGTATTCTTGTTCCTGATGTTGCTTGCAGATGACGTCATTCTTTTTGTCAGACACTCCCATTGGACTTCAAATTCAGTTAAATGTCCTGAACAAGAAGCATATAAGCTGCATTTACACTGGACAATACCAGGCTCACAAGTTTTCGCACAGGAGGCCCGGTTGCCTTTCAGCACATGAACAATTGTTATATGGAGGTAGGGAAACTATCATAACTTAATTCCTATGAAATATCTTGGTAAATCATTCACCACAAGGCTGAGTTTGATCTCTGCATTGGCTGAATCAACGAGAAAGAAAAAAGGAAAAAGAGCGTGATGAAAATTCTCCAATCTTTGTACAAGTTACGCTCTGATGAATCAAGTCTTATTTTGAAACTTTTTGACGCTCAAATAAATTGGTTTTAATGTTTGGAGTGGAAGTTTGGGGTTACTAACTACATGGAAAAAGTACACACATTTTCCATAAACCGTTTCATTGGTATGTCATTGCATTCGTCAAATACCGTTTTGCATGGTAAATCAGGCAGGTATCTATTATTCGTAAAATTTAATAGTTTAGAAAATGTTTTTAATATTGGATAAAGAAAAACCAGGTGACCAATTTCGAGATTGTGTGGACAGGCATACGAAATGCTGTTGATGGAAGATGTGGAGGGTAAACAGAACTGGGCATTTCAACAACAACCTCCCCCCCTCCCCCCAAAAAAAAAAAAAAAAAAAAAAAAAAAAAAAAAGAAAAAAAAAAAAAAAAAAGAAACAACTTTAACAGGACATAGAACTGGAATTGTCTAGTTGTGCAAGGGAGTAGATTGCCAATATAGCTTTATCATTGAATTTAAAGATGGATTAATAGCTTAATTTAAAAAAAAAACTGACGTGGGGAAAATGGAACATAATGATAAACATAGCAGGTTCTTTTCGTTCACATTATGATTTCAAACAGACAGATATATTTCAGTTGTTACAACAAATAGATGGCGAAGAATCTGTCCTGCAAGGTTCAGGCTAATAACTTTTGGTCTGTGTGAAAATAAAATATGGTTTAGTACAAAAGCCTCCATCGCCCCCCTCCCCCCCCCCCCCCCCCCCCCCTCCTTGTCTGATGTGTGGTCATGCTCTGCAGGATGAGTCCCATTTCGTTTTCAGTTGCAGGGGCTGCGATGAATTGAGATAAACACAATGTAATTCATTGGTTAAGACTGTACAAGCAGAGAGGCCGGACACAGTCGACGTCTTAATGTCTGGGTGCAATGATATCATTGTGTCTCTTGCAAAGTACATATCCGAGGCAGGATCGCTGCCGGAAAAGAAGATGTTTAACGAGTGAAAGTGTGAAATTGTGTGTGTGTGTGTGTGGGGGGGGGGGGGGGGGGGGGGGGGGTGCGTGCGTGCGTGCGAGCATGCGTGCGTGTGTGTGTTAAGGTATACGCTATTTTCTATGCTTTTGTAGCTAATTTCAAGTCCATGCAATTTATGTACCCCCCCCCCCCCTCCCCTTCCACAAGAGCTTTCAAACTAATGACAGTGAAATATCAGTGTGAAACTCACTCTCTCTCTGTCTCTCTTTGTCTCTCTCTCTCTCTCTCTCTCTCTCTCTCTCTCTCTCTCTCTCTCTCTCTCTCTCTCTCTCTCCTCTCTGTGCATGATGCATAATTGCACATATGTGAGTAAATTATTGAACATGGTCATGCTCAGAAATAAAGGAAATGATTCGACAGCAGGATGATCTGTGGCAAAGAAACAGACACGGAAAGACAGACAAACAGACAGGACAGACTCACATACAGAGAAAGAATGATTAATTGTTTGTTTGTTTGATTGATTGATTGATTGACTGATTGATCTTGAACACACAAGGATGAAGATTTCAGGCCGAGATCTAAGCTTACAATCTGTCCGAGTCATGCACATATTATTTCGAAACACATCATTTATACTGAAAATTCAACATAGCAAGACGGTAATGTAATTCCGCAGTGACAAGCAGACTATTCATATATGTAATATTGACATGATGGGTGGTCAAACAAAAGGAACAACAACAAACAAAATAAAGAACAGAGAGAGAGAGAGAGAGAGAGAGAGAGAGAAGAGAGAGGAGAGAGAGAGAGAGAGAGAGAGAGAGAGAGAGAGAGAGAGACAGACGACAGACAGACAGACAGACAGACAGGGGAGAGAAGAGAGAAGAGAGAAGAAGAAGAGAGGGAGAGAGAGAGAGAGAGAGAGAGAGAGAGAGAGAGAGAGAGAGAAAGACAGAGACAGACAGAGAGACAGACAGAGAGAGACAGAGAGAGAGAGAGAGAGAGAGAGAGA
>CM031627.1:26386558-26396558 GCA_018398815.1 Conus ventricosus
CCATTACAATCATCAGAACTCCTTGAAGCGATAGAATCCATTACATCTTATGATTCAGCAGTGGGCCTAGATGGCATTTCTTTCGAGCTTCTTCGTCACTTGCCTTCTTCGTGGAAAATATTACTACATTCGTTGTCCCAAAAATGTTGGACGTACGGCACTATTCCTACAATCTGGAAAAGTTCAGTGATAGTACCAGTACCAAAAGAAGGTAAAACGAGAACATCTGTAAATAGCTATAGATCCATTGCTTTAACATCCCTTGTTGGTAAACTTCTTGAAAAAGTTGTACAAACACGTTTATTATATTATTGTGAAAAAAATGACATTATTCCAGTCCAGCAAGCTGGATTCAGAAAAGGGCGTTGCACAACTGATCATTTTAGTGAAACTAACATCTCATATAAAAAAGCAATTTTCACGCAGAAAAAGTACATTAGCTACATTCTTTGATGTAAAGAAAGCATATGACCGTGTTTGGCATGCTCGATTATTGTATAAACTGAAAAACATTGGTATTTCTGGGAATATGTATGATTATATAAAAAAAAATTCTAGAAGGAAGAAATATATGAACACGAAATTGGAAAAAATATGTTCATCATTCAGGAAAATAGATATGGGCATTCCTCAGGGATCTGTTATTGCACCTTTATTATTTACGATCCTTATACATGATCTCCCAAGGCATTATCAAAATCCACCAATGTAGTGCAGTATGCAGATGATATTGCCATTTGGATTAATACTTCTATAAGGAAGCACTCGAATAAAAGGGCAGTAAAATTTGTACAGACAATGTATCAAGGAGAATTGGACAGATTGTCTGCTTACATGAAAGAGAACGGTCTTGAACTATCTGGTGAGAAAACTTGTTTAATGCTTTTTAATAATGGCGAAAACCCAAAAGCTCTGCCCAAACTTAATCTTGATGACAATGTTCTACAATATAAGCAAACAGTCAAATTCTTAGGAGTGTTTCTAACACCGAAGCTGAACTGGAAAAAGCATATTGAAAATTTGTTAGATAAAGCTAGGAAAAGATTAAATTTGCTCAAAATTATATGTTGTCAACCATGGGGTCAAGACTGTACTGCACTTTTACATTTATATACATCGTTAGTCCGATCAAAATTAATATATGGACAGGAATTATACTTCTCTGCATCTAACTACCTTTTAAAGAAACTACAAAGCTTAGATAGTAAAGCTTTAAAATTAGCTTTGGGTGTTCCAGTGCACACAAACACAATGAAATGCTATAAGGAGACAAACATTTTACTTCTTAATGAACAACGAACGTTGGATGTGTCCAAATACGTTGTAAGAGGCCTATCTGTAAAAACAACTCTGCGAAATTCTTATGGATTCCAATAAGGAATACCCCAAAAGGTCTAAAAATATATCGTACATAGAGCCGATTAGAAATTTCACTTGTGAGCTTATGTCAGAATGTAGTATTGATATTGATGCAATTTCGGAGGTTCCCATTTTTCCTCAAATGCCCCCATGGGAGCATCTCAACGCAAAAATTGATGATGAACTACTTTGAAGAAAGATGACAATGTAAATATTCTAGTAAATGAAGTTCGAGAACATCTCGAAAAGACTTATCCAAATCATTTCAAAAATATTTACAGATGGTTCAATAATGGCAAACGTCTGACAGTGGTGCTGGATTCACTATACCATCCTTAAATGTGCAAAAGTCTTTCTATCTAGGCAGAGAATTTTCAATTTATACATCAGAGCTATATGCAATTATGAAAGCTCTCAATTATATCTTATATGACACGCCAGTATCATTTTATAGTGTGCTATTTTGTGTTGATTCAAAATCAGTTTTACAATCATTAAAGCACTGGAAATCTAAAATTAGAACTGATATTCTTTTTGAAATTAAGCATCTATTACATTGTTTACTTTCCCGAGGTATAGCAGTTGATTTTGCTGGGTTCCTTCACATTGTGGCTTAAAAGGGAATGAATCAGCAGACAAAATGGCAAAACAGGGAGCTTGTACAATTTTTGAAACACCCTTCAACAAAGTCTTAAATTTTTTCTCCGCATGAATTGATCCAGCGATTGGAAAAGAATATGCGGAAGAAACATCTTAATGAGAATTTATTCGTCCTGCCATCATGTCCAAGGTATCCAGCCAGATAATTCATAAATTGCGGTTAAATACATGGAATACAAAATATTCACGAGGCATAGCGTGTATATGTCAGGAGAATATTTCAATTCGTCATCTTTTATTTGAATGTCCTATACTAACCCCAGCTTATAAGGAGAAGAATATTTTTATAAATAATTCTGACCATGTTGATAGTGTGGTAAATAACCCTTGCTTTTTTTTTATATTGCTTTGGTTATTGCTCATTCCCCAGTTGCAAAACTACTGTGAAAAAAGCCATTTGAGATATGTGTTAAGTTTTTTTTGTGTTTTTTTTTGGGGTGGGGGGTGGGGGGGGGGTGCGGGTGCGGGGGTGGGGGTGGGGGAAGGTGCTGGTAGTACAATGGAATGTACATTGCAGTTTAAAGGTTTAAGATCATCTTGCGATGAAAAGACGTTAAATAAAACTACTGAACTGAACTGTGTAAATTTATGGACTATAATTTTGTATTTTAATGTACAGTGACACGCTCATATGATGGAAACATCAGGTCTGAAAATAACAAATATTTACTGCAAACTTGTGTAACGTGCTTCAACTCTTTTGTTGACATAACTGACCCTTCATAGCAGACCTGTGCGTGGTTCTCATGGTTTTGAGGAAACTGTTCTATTACTTCCTTTGTTGCTACAGAAAGGTAAAGATCTGACCAGTTGTTACGACAGAAAGGTAAAGATCTGACCAGTTGTTACTACAGAAAGGTCAAGATCTGACCAGTTGTTACTACAGAAAGGTAAAGATCTGACCAGTTGTTACGACAGAAAGGTAAAGATCTGACCAGTTGTTACTACAGAAAGGTAAAGATCTGACTAGTTGTTACCACAGAAGGGTAAAGAGCTGACCAGTTGTTACTACAGAAAGGTAAAGAGCTGACCAGTTGTTACCACAGAAAGGGGAAGAGCTGACCAGTTGTTTACCACAGAAAGGTAAAGAGCTCACAAGTTGTTGCTACAGAAAGGTAAAGAGCTGACCAGTTGTTACCACAGAAAGGTAAAGAGCTGACCAGTTGTTACTACAGAAAGGTAAAGAGCTGACCATCTGTTAACTACAGAAAGGTAAAGATCTGACCAGTTGGTACTACAGAAAGGTAAAGATCTGACCAGTTGTTACTACAGAAAGGTAAAGATCTGACCAGTTGTTACTCCAGAAAGGTAAAGATCTGACCAGTTGTTACCACAGAAAGGTAAAGATCTGACCAGTTGTTACTACAGAAAGGTAAAGATCTGACCAGTTTTTACTACAGAAAGGTAAAGATCTGACCAGTTGTTACCACAGAAAGGTAAAGATCTGACCAGTTGTTATCACAGAACGGTAAAGATCTGACCAGTTGTTATCACAGAACGGTAAAGATCTGACCAGTTGTTACCACAGAAAGGTAAAGATCGACCAGTTGTTACCCCTTTAAAAAAACCTTTTTAAAACGGTTTATTTATTGATGGCTGAGAAAGAAAGACAGACAGAAAGAAAGAGAGACAGACAGAAAGGAAGAAAGAAAGAAAGAAAAAAAAAATCACTGCATGTAATCTGTTGAAATTAAGAAAAAATATTCTCAAGACAATTAAAGGACGGGGGCCTATTTGTAATCATTAATATATTCTTACAATCACAACTGATATCTTTATTGACTCGTTGTTATCATGTTCTGACCAGTTTGAAGAGAAGGGAAGAAAACAGAGGAGCATAGATGTTGAATAAGTTTGTCGACAGAACCCAAAACAGGGGGAAAACGATGGCAACATGCACAGAACGAAGACGGCCTTTGCCAGAGCCGGAAGCCACATTTATTAGTGTTTCCGGAAGACGATGTGGTTCATCCGGGCGATTTAGTCAAACTTCGAAGATGGGTGAGGGAAGTTTCCCTTCGGCTTCCAGTTTGTCCATCAATCGAAAAGGGTTCTGCGCCTGCACGCACACACACACACACACACACACACACACACACACACACACACCACACTCACACACACACAGGCACACACACACACACACACACACACACACACACACACACACACACACACACATACAGAGAGAGACAGAGAGAGAGAGAGAAAGAGAGAGAGAGAGAGAGTCCCTTTGTATATGCTTCAAGGATTCCAACTGAAGACATGTGAATCATAAAGATGAAGATTAAATCCCACAATTACTGTTGAGAAATGCGAACGGGCCTCAATCTCCACATGAAACAAAAGGTCACGTAAACAGTTTCCATGTGCCTTGAACTTCAAGAGAAGCATGAAAGCCAAATTCTAATTATTCAGAGACCTACCGTTTTTATAAAAAAGAAAGTCCATGTTGGTCACACTAAAGATTCATACATGCACTCGTCGCTCCAAATGTAAAAAAAAAAAAAAAAAAAAAAAAAAAAAAAAAAACCTTAGAAAATCTTCGCTTACCGCGGTTGTTCTTTTTATCTGCTATACTCTGTGTTCTCGTAATACTTCAAAACACGATCACGTGACATGACGTAAAAACAAGCATAGATACAATCTGCTATCGCCACAGGATGTAAAACGCTACCTAGGCCTACAGCTGTCGTCTGCTATCATTATTAGCGCTGTACGTCTTCCGGGCAGCCGTTGCTATGGAGGCTTTGCATTTACTGACTCGGAATCTGATCATGAAATGCAATGGAATTCCGTGATGGAATGCCGGTTCGACTAATACAGCAAAATAGATCTAGTTGCAAGGCAAGGCAAGGCAAGGCAATTATTTTATTTCATACCCACATGGGCACGGAAAAATAAGACAATATTCACACAAAATGAATAATCGCACATCAGAACAGAGTGAATATCCATAACCAGTTAAGTAAGCAAAATAAACGAGCAAACGACGCAAACAATATTAAGCATAAATGAAAATTTCACAGACAGTTTTTCCTATACATAGTGCAAACTTTGTGTAATGTTGTAATTTAGTTATATGAATTATTGGAAAAATCTATTTATAACTGTAATATAATCTTTAGTTTGATTAAGAGTTTCTTGTTTTTTGATGCAAACAAAATGTTGAATTTAACAACATTCGGCCGTACAAAGAAGTATCGCGGGAGGTATTTTTTTCTTTCTGCATCAAAAAAAGGACACACGAACAAATAATGAAATTCATCTGCAATATCATGCATAGCACATTTGTCACAAATTCTTTCACATCTAGGTGTGCCAGCATAGCGTAGCTTATTTACAGGCAGATTATTATTTGTTGTTCTAAATTTTAGTAGAGTAACCATGTAATTCTGTGGTAAAACTAGATAGTATGGATCAACACCAAATGATGTTTTAAACATTCTATAGTTGATATATAATTCATCATTGTCAACATGCGTGTAACCAGGTATGTATGAAACTATCTTTAAGGCATCTTTTTACTTTCTCTTTAAAACCATAATGGATGTACATCAAGTGTGTTCTGATTTAGCCAGAAATTACTCAAACCAATTTCATTTAATAATGTATGGATGTATTTGATATATTTGTTTTCATGTACATTTAATTCATACATCTGAGAAGACATTTATACACAAGAAATGATAATTTATAACTATGGTGGTTAGATACAAGGTTAAACCAAAATGATAACATTCTGGATTTAACAATGACCGGTAAGGGGAATTTTCCCGTTTCAACCGAAAACCATGAAAGAAGGTGTCGACTGTCGTAGTTTTAGAACCAGCTTATAAAATTTTAACTGTAATCTTTGGACAAGATCATTCATGTCAAATCCCCAAATTTCACATCCATATGTAAGAAATTGGTAATACAGTTTTATCAAATAAATCCATCACTAGGTCTGCAGGGAGCATCAATAATTTAGCTTTCCTCATCAAAGCAAACATTGCTCGAGAGGCTCGGTCAAACAGTTCACGTTGAGCAACATTCATTCGGTTATTATAATTCAGCCTCAACCCTAGATACAAGAAATCATGGACGACCCTCTAGTTTTTCTGTACCTATAAGAAAATCAGGAAAACGTCTAACCTTACCTTTAGAAAAAATAACAACTTTACATTTGTTTGCATTTAGTTTCAATTTCCATTTATCACAATATTCTTTAATAGACTTTAAACCTTTCTGTAGTCCAAACGGAGTTTCTGAAAAGATCACAGTGTCATCTGCATATAATAAGAGAAATAAATTCAACAAAATGTCAACATCTGATTCGCCTATGCCTATTTCAATTGCTTCTTTTGCGACAGTCCACAAGCCAGCCATGTCGCTAGACATAAATTCTTTCATATCATTTAAAAACAAGCAAACAATACAGGTGACAAGTTTTCTCCTTGTCTACACCAACATTGGAACAGAAAAAATCAGAATAATCACCATTGGCAGATACACATGACTTGGCTTGAGAATACATATTTTGTATAACTTTTAATATTTTGCTACTAATACCACTATTTATCAATTTATGCCACAGAAACGATCGATTAACTTTGTCGAATGCCTTTTCATAATCCAGAAAAGCACAGTATAGACGCTTCTTCTTAAACAACAGAATATCAATCAGGCCATATAAGGTAAACAAGTGATCAAGTGTTGAGAAATTATTCCGAAAGCCTGCTTGTTCAATACCAATCAAATCGAATGTTTCAATAAACATCTTTAAACGTTCATTCAAAATACTTGTAAACAGTTTTCCAAAACAGGATAGTATAGTTAATCCCACGGTAATTACCAGGGTCTAAGACACATCCTTTGTTTTTGAATATAGATGTATAACCCCAAGCGCCCAATCAGTGTGTACTTTACCATAATTAATATAAGGTTAAACAATTTGACATATAATCTTAGCATTTTCACCGCCGAGTTTTTCAGAAATTCATTTGCAATATTATCTAGTCCACTGGCTTTGTTTTTCTTTAACTTTTTAATGCAATGCATTACTTCATTTTCGGTGATTAAATTATCCCAAAAGGTATAACTGGTGTCATTAAAGGACACATTTCCAGAACTTCGTCAGCATCTTCTACATCATCCACATTCATATTTTTAAAAAATTCAAAGAAAGCATGGCAGCTGGGTTGATACGGTTGGATTTTCTCTTCTGTCCATTTAAGATAGTCCAATAAGCCTTTGGATCTTTAGACTGTAATTGACGTAGCTGTTTAGGCCATTTCGTGGTTATATTTCTCATTTCTTTTTTAGCTGTTTTCTTATATGATTTTGCTGCACGTACCCTTTCCGCCGTTTAAAAATAAATCATTTTTCATAAGTAAACATCTTCTCCTGCAACGGCAAAAATGTTTTCTTTTAACTTTACAAATTTCATTAAACCATGGTTTATCCTTCTTTTTCTTTTTAGTTGGTTTGGCACCTTTCCTCCTCTTTTTATCATGTTTAGTGCATTTGCACTTCAAGTAATATATCATTAACTCTGCCCACAATATTATTTACATTGTTTACAGTAATATTATCTGGGTTTGTAAGCAAGTCATCTAGCTCAGTCTCTATTGATGTAATTTTTGTAACATCTAAGTCATCAACAAAAGTTGCTTTCAAAGCATTATTCCATCTTACATAGCATTGAATTGGCATCGTCAGCATGCGAAATCGCGCTGTTTTCTCTGTTCTCCCCCTTGATGCAATTGCAAACTTTATGGTAATAGGGCAATGAACATCTGAAAATAATTCATTAAAATCATCCACACTAAAATCTACAACACTATCAAATAAATCATAAAAACTACAGCGTAATCCACTACAGATGCATTTTTACAAGTCAGTTTACCTTTACCATAATCTCTACCAGATCTTACCATTCATGATAATAAGCTGACATGCTTTGCAAAAGCTTATTAATTCATGTCCCATATTGTTTGTCTGTCTATCTTCAGATGACCTAACAGGAAAGTATAATCTCTATCAAGAACGCAATCAGCAAACAAATTATTGACCAACAATTCATTTAGCTGTCCCGATCTTGAGTTCAAGTCCCCTAACAGACAAATGCTATCAATACCAATATTCAGAATTGTATCTAAAGTAAGGTGACTGCAGGCGGAAATCTAAACAATTTTTAAATGCCCCCCCCCCCCCCCCCCCCCGCCCCCCACTTTCGCCTCCCCCCCCCCCCCCCCCCCCCCCCGAAAAAAAAAAAAAAAAAAAAAAAAAACGTAGACAATTGAATCTGAATCTTATGATCGTTTGTCTACATTTTGTACTCCCAGTTCTTATAGAGCAGGGATTACTTTACAATGGGAACAAAGAAATGCTGTGTGTGTGTGTGTGTGTGTGTGTGTGTGTGTGTGTGTGTGTGTGTGTGTGTGTGTGTGTGTGTGTGTCCGTCCATGGTCAAAATGTGTTCCACTCGCTCCAGACAAAACTGCTGGACCGATCTTTCTGAAAATGTGTAGATATGTTCATTATGGGTCACGGATGATGCCCGATGTTTTATTTTACCAGAATAGCCGTTACTTTCGGCTATAAATGATAATTTTGTGATGCACAGTTTAAGCAATAACGGTTTATATACTAAAGTGTAACCAAACTCTATAAGCTCTTCGGTAGTGTAGTAGTTAATATCCCCGCCTGTCACGCGGGAGACCGGGGTTCATTTCCCCGCAGGGGGGAGGGGAGCACATTTTTTTTCTTTTCTCTTACATACAAAATTTCTACCACCAAAAGGGGACAAAGTGCTATAGTGACTGATTTCTAAATATTTTTTTTCTTTTTGTTGTACTACTGGGAGTACGTGTATATGCTTTGCATCTTTCTTCTTTTTTTTTTTTTTTTGCGGTGCGCAATCACTAACATATGAAATGGTTTACAACAAAACAGGCTTTTTTTCTTATCCTACAGAAGAAGTGAACCAGCCATAGAGGCGACTGATTTTATTATCCTCCTGCATTTACGTCGCAAAGGACAAAAGCAAACATCTCGTATCACGCGAGACAACGAATGGCGGCAACTTTGAATGGAAAGCTCTTATGTTTTGACTTCATGATTTGGTGTTTGACGTGTAGTTCAACTACATGTGTGTTCAAGAATGCTATCGATAAGAAAAACAAAATCAAAGTCATCAAAAAGGCAGTAATCGGTAGAACGTCTTCACACTGGAGTATCAAAGTGAGTGAGTGAGTGAGTGAGTGTGTGTGTGTGTGTGTGTGTGTGTGTGTGTGTGTGTGTGTGTGTGTGTGTGCGCGCGCGCGCGCGCGCGTGCGTGCGTGCGTGCGTGCGTGCGTGCGTGTGTGTGTGTGTGTGTGTGTGTGTGTGTGTGTGTGTGTGTGTGTGTGTGAGAGAGAGAGAGAGAGAGAGAGAGAGAGAGAGAGAGAGAGAGAGAGAAAATGAATGAATGAATGAATGAATGAATGAATGCTTTAATCAGAAGGCCATTGGCCCATTCTGATGGGGCCTCAATCAAAATACAGTTACAAACGATAATCACACAGTGTAAATACATGTCTACCAGTACAATGCAAAATAATAGCATCTAGTTAATGATGACAGCACGTCTTGCAAAGGCTTTATATAAGTACAATGACAAGTTTCGCATCGTTACAATGTTAGACGATGAAAGTAAAAGACACAATCTGAACATACATGGATTAATGTAGTATTTTTTGGGAATGAATTCTTTTCTTAAATCACTGTAAGCTGGACACATAAAGACAAAATGGATCTCATCTTCCTCAGCAGATGAACATATTGGACATAACATCTGTGACTCAGTTGTTCTTGTATACCTTAAAGAATGTGTCAATATAGGTGAAACTCCAAATCTAAATTTACTTAGGGCATTCTTTACAAATTTGTATATATTCATAGACACATAGGGCTCCCTTAGATAACTAATTTTTAAACGCTCTATAAAAACTGTATC
>CM031627.1:26401558-26419058 GCA_018398815.1 Conus ventricosus
GTGACTGCGGGCGGTGATTGAAGAGAAGTAGAATACGTTAGAGTGAAGTACTGCAGTCGGTGATTAAAGAGAGCAATAGTAGAATGACTGCAGGTGGTGATTGAAGTAAGACAGCAATAGTAGAGTGACTGCAGGCGGTGATTGAAGAAAGACAGCAATAGTAGAGTGACTGCAGGCGGTGATTAAAGAGAGCAATAGTAGAGTGACTGCAGGCGGTGATTAGAGAGATCAATAGTAGAGTGACTGCAGGCGGTGATTAGAGAGATCAATAGTAGAGTGACTGCAGGCAGTGATTAAAGTGAGCAATAGTAGAGTGACTGCAGGCGGTGATTAAAGACAGCAATAGTAGAGTGACTGCAGGCGGTGATTAAAGAGAGTTACTAAAGCGTCAAAGGAATGGGACAACCGAGGTATAAACAGACACAACGTGTTTCTAGCATTCGGTCTTCTCCAGCCTGGAAAAAGAGGTTAAAACAAATACAAAAGAACTTGCTGACACGTGAGAGTATGACTAAGATGTGTCTAGTGTCTGTGGGGAGTATGGTGAAAGCTAGGATTCTTGGGCTGACCAGAAGTAGGAAAAATAAGGTAAAGAAATGTGAAAAGGAGAAGGGGGGGGGGGGGGGGGCGAATGGGGGTGGGGGGTGGGGGTGGGGGGGGGGGGGGGGGAGGGCGAATAACAATTAAAATCAAGAAGATAAATCAATAAGTGAATAAATGAATGACTAAATGAACAACTACAACTTCTTTTCGTGATTTCATCATCCTCATTCTCATCACATAAAATGAAATAACAGAATGAAACAAAACTAACAAGTAAGAAAAAAATTTAGTTCAAAGCTTTTTCCTTCACTGAGGCGGACACTTTCCTACGGAGCGCCTAAAGGCTCGTTCAAAACTAATGCACATTATCCTGTCAAGGCGATAATATTATTTAACGCCATTCCCTAACGCTACCTAACCTTAGAAAACCCCAAACTCTAACCCTAACCACAACGCTACGACTCCCTCACTGTCCCTCCTGATCACCCTTTTAGTCTTTGGCAGTGTAGCCGATGGTTGTAGACAGACACAGAAGGGGAGGGGGGAGGCGGGGGGGTGGGGTGGGGGGATACAATGATGGGGGGAGGGGGGCTATGGACCAGGTAAAACCGTGTTGAAATGCCGGTAATAAATGAGAAGCGAATACTGGATGTGTCCAAGTATATTGTCAGAAGTCTTTCTGTTGGAAATTCAGTTACTGAAGAAATACTGATGGATTCCAGTAAAGAGTTTCCTAAGTGTTCTAAAAACATATCATATATCCAATCAATTAGAAACTACACATCTGACTTGATGTCACATTGTAATATTGACATCACTGCTATACTGAAATTCCTTGCGGTACCTCCAATGCCTCCTTGGGAGCATCTAAATGCTTCTTTTGATTACAAATACACTATGTTAAAGAAAAGTGAGTATGAAAATATTTTAACAACTGAAGTTTGTGAACATTTAGAAAACAGCTATCCAAATCATTTAAAAGTGTTTACAGATGGGTCGGTAATGGAATCCTCTGACAGTGGTTCTGGCTTTATAATACCAACTTTAAATGTCAGGAAATCATATCAGTTAGGAAAGGGGTTAGGAAAGGGGTTTTCAATTTATACCTCAGAATTATATGCAATACTGAAGGCTTTGATGTACACACATGATACACCAATTATTTTATATAAAATCTTACTGTGTGTTGATTCCAAATCTGTTTTACAGTCACTAGAGCGTTGGGACTGCAAAGCTAGAAAAGACTTGCTTTTTTAAATAAAACATCTACTGCATTGTTTCATAACTCTAGGTATAAGAATTGATTTTTGTTGGGTCCCATCTCACTGTGTATGAAGTGGAATGAAATAGCTGACAGTCTTGCAAAAGAAGGAGCAAATACAAACGCTGAAAATTTATAAAAAATATACCCCTTAGTTTTGTACTCTTGTGAATTAATCCAAATTAGGGAAAAATATACACATAAGCAGAATTTTAGTCAAAACATGGCTACTTCACCATTGCGCCCAAGGCACATTGTTAGATTAATCCATAAATTAAGGCTGAATACTTGGAACACCAAATATTCTCATGGTATTACTTGTGTCTGCAGAGAAAACATTACTGTGCATCATCTTTTGTTTGAATGCTCAGTGTTGACCTCGCTCTATCAGGAGAAAGGTATTGAGATGAATAACTTTTCTAAGGTCAATTCTGTCTTATATGGTTCATGTGTCGCTGAAATTGTCATGGTTATTTCACAGTCACAGGTTGCAAAATGTGTGTAAAGATCACAACTTTGTGTTCCACTAGGGTATTTCACTTACGTAAATATGCAATATCAGATGTGACTTTGCAAGTACTAAGTTGAGTGTGAACGTCTTTTTGTTTGTTTGTTTTTTAAGCAAGTGTCTAATATCATCTGGCGATGAAAAGACATTAAATAAACACTGAACTGAACACACACACATACACACAGAGTTCACCTTGAAGGTGAGATCCACGTCCCAAGGGAAAGCATCGGGGTAATCAGTGATGCCGCCATTGTAGGTGACGAGTGCAGGCCCATTGTTGGCCCATTTATCACAAGAAGGATCCAGTTTGAACAGCCGCCAACCGGCACACGTGTACCGTCCGAGCTCTGTGAACACACAGGTGTGGGGAATACTGGGAGTTTAAGAACGCAACAATGTTAACGTGTAGGCCATATACGTGAACACACACAAACACACACACACACGCGCGCGCACGCAGGCAGGCACACACGCACACACACGCACACACACACACGCACGCACACACACACACACACACACACACACACACACGCGTGCACGCAGGCAGACAGGAACGCACGCACACGCACACACACACACACACACACACACACATATCAAGAGCAAAGTACATTATGTGTGTCTGAGTTTTTGCTCCCTAACCCAATCCCAGTTTTCATCTAAAATTCACAAGTATGTTATGGTGTCTAATAAGCATACTGCGCAAATTAAGAATGTATCACTTTAGTACGAGACAGCTGCATTACTTAATGCGACCAGACTGCGAAGTGAAAGTATATGAGGATTCGAAACTGGTTCAAGAGAAACAAGTGTGACGAGACGCATGACGTATTCAAGGACAATAACTGTCACTGGTACAGTTTGCGATGCAGGACTGAGGTTGGGGGGGGGGGGGGGGGGGGGGGGGGGGGGGGGGGTGGGGGGAGGGATGGAGATAGAGAGATGACGAGCAAGACTTGACAGAAGGAAATGGGGGGAGAGCACAGAAGAATGGGAGGGGGTGGGGTTGCGGACGCAATGGGGGGGGGGGGGGGGGGGGGGACGAAGGATGGGGGGGGGGGGTGCGGAGCATGGGGGGGGGGGGGGGGGGGATGACAGATAAAACAACGAATGCGAGGTGCGGAACTGAAAGTCCTTAAAAACCACATCAACAATGGTTTGTTTGTTTGCTTCTTTGTATCTTTCTTTGTTTTCAATACGTCTATCAAAATCGATGATACCTTTCTGTTAGCTCTAGTTGCAAAGTGAGGCGGCGACTGCAGGCAGAGATCTAAACAAGTTTTAAGCGTAATTAATAGCGCACAGCAAAAAAAAAAAAAAAAAAAAAAAAGAGAAAAAGTAGACGAACGAATCACAGGACAAAATACGACGCGTTTCGACCACATAGGTCTTTTCAGGCAAGATACAAAACACTCAGGACAACGAAAATGAACGAGCAATCACTTATCTTCATCCACGTCAGCGCAAGATGGGCATTGAATCTGAAAGGAGTGTGTGTGTGTGTGTGTGTGTGTGTGTTGTGTGTGTGTGTGTGTGTGTGTGTGTGTGTGGTGTAGTGTGTGTGTGTTGTGAGTGTGTGTGTTGTGTGTGGTGTGTGTGTGTGTGTGTGTGTTGTGTGTGTGTGTGTGTGATGAAGGTAAGTGACTGCTCGTTCATTTTTGTTGTCCTGAGTGTTTTGTATCTTGCCTGAAGAAGACTTAAAGGTCGAAACGCGTCGTGTTTTGTCTTGTGATTCGTTTGTCTATTTTTTTTTGGTGGTGCACTATTAATTACATTTAAAATTCCTGTTAGCTGTAAAGTGGTAAATCATACTGGACTTGTACATCAGCCAAACCACCACAGTCTCAAACATTCTTACATTGACAAATTGTATGGCCGCGACACTTACGTAAGACAAACATCAAGTTTAGGAAGTCAGAACAGAAGCTGTTCTGAAATAAACATTTTTGTTCTGGTGGAGCAAGTTTCCTGGACTGTCTAAACCTAGAGACTGAACAGAGCACTAGGTTTGAAAGTCAGCCAAAAACCTGGGTATAATATTTGCTGAAACTCTCACACACTGAGTGCCTATGTCAGCAAAATACGTCATAATGCTTACTTTGAGACCTGGAATTTTTTTTTTTTTCAATCAGACATTTACCACAGAAGCTACAACGCTTTTGAAAGATCATTTTTTGTTCTCTCTTCGCTGAACTAATGTAATGCTTTTACTGGCTAGGATTCTTCAACAAAATATTTATATTCATTGACTGGGGATAAGTATGAATTGCGCAGCTCGCCTTGTTTTCAAAGGACTAGAATGGATAACACGTACTCACTTGCTGTTATATGTATTGTCCTGCTTTTTTCTAGTTGAATCGAAGTAAGATCTACATGCAACAGGTTGTCTTGGCCTGTTTATCTGTCTATCACGCCACTCTCTGTCTGTTCTTCAGATAATACACGCACGTTTCATATTCCTCATCCAGAACATCCCCCCCCCCCCCCCTCCCGTGGGTCTAGGTGCTTTCTCCTGTTCTGGCTCTGCTTTGTAACTTGAACTTGCTCTGTCTGTCCGCCATGCTCTGTCTTTTACCACTTTCAAATCCGGGCTAAACCCACGTGTGTTCAGACTGCTTTTCTTTTCTCTCGTTCATGACAGAGATGAGAGGGTGAAGGATGAAGGAGAAGGGATCGAAATATTCAAGCGGTTTTTTTGTTTTTGAGAAATACGGAATTCTGCCTCCAGATCGAAAAAAACAATCCTTATGATACTGTGACGAGAGCTGGGAGTGGTAGGTGGGTCCTCTAGGGGAAGGACGTGGAAATATTTCTCTATGAGATTTATATTATATTTCACCTCCACCCTCTCTCTTACTAGTGATGGAAGGAGTAACTTTCCAGTACTAGTCATAGAAAGAAATTTGTATTCATTCCGAGGACTGTTAAAATACTCATAGTGGCTCCGAGATAAGTTTGCTTGGGCTTGTACTTTAAAAAGTACTTGTAGCTCAGAGAGACAGAATTAAGAGAGAAGTTCAAAACATTCACCACTGAAACAACAGAGAACTGACACAAGTTAAGTGCAATTTCACACATCAAATTTACTTGCTTACACACCAGTAAGTATATACATGTCTGTTCTGTAGGCTTAGTTGAAGCTGGATACAGTAAACATGTCAATGTTACTCTGAATGCATACTCTTTTACACATCCACTTCGCTTGAGTTACACCAGTGCAGTACCCAAAGTGGTAATCATAGTCATGTTCTCACTGTTTCATCATTAAGTGAGGGGAAGCTCAGGATGAGCTGAACTGAATTGAATTGAAGTCCATTTGGTGTAATTTTGATTTATCTGAGTCAGAGAGGATGATTGATCTTTCTTTTGTGGCTGGTGACTGACCCTGCTGTGTAGACCTGTTGCTGTAGTGCTGGGCTGAGGTGTGTCTTCACAACCAGTCTTGCCCAGTGTGTTGTGTAGCCCAGGTTTTTAAGGCGTAGCCATGGTCCCAGGTCTGCGATAAAGAGAACCTGGTCTGTAGTTAAGTAGCTGGACGGATGGCTTGTCGAGTTCACACATTTACCCTCGTGTCTTTCAGAAGAGGTGTGAGACTTCAGCCAGCAAATGTTTGTTCTATTGTAGAGTTTCTACTATAACTATCATTCTCCACTTTTGTTTGGAGGTTGGGTGAACCTTACAAAAGGGTACAGACAGTGATACAATGCTAAACAGTTTAGTCAAATAACTTCAATGTTTATTATGAATTAAATCACATTAACTTGGAATAAACTTAGCCCAAGTACACATGTGGTGTAGTTAGTTAAAGTCATACACTACAAAGCATTCCAAAATCCACCAGTATTCATAAATCAGATTAGCAGTTTTCACCTAATACAGGCATACCGTTTTTCTGATCTAAGTTTATCATTCAGTTTATTATCTTAACAGATAGAATTGCATACTGGCAAAAGTCAGGTTGAACACAAAGAATAGTGGTCAGATTGTTAACAAAGAATCATAATCACATGGTGATAGCTTTTACCACATGGTGGCAAGCAAACTACTATGCAGAATAATGATTCATATTTTGATAAATGTCAACAAGTATTAGCACAAAGTTACACTGTTAAATCACATGACATACGTATAATCAATGTATAGATTCGAAATGTAAAACATAGTTTCAGCTTACATTTTATAGGAAGAATCAGTAACTTAGACTGGGGTTTTGCAGATCAGAGGGAGATAAACCATTTCCCTGTCTCTTGATTTACCTCTGGTGTGTGTCTTGTTACTTAGTTCTGATCTACAGCTGGTCTTCAGGAAAAGTGACCAGTAAAACCTCAGTTTCTCTATATGTATTCCGAACTGCCAAATCAGGTTTTTGTTCTGGCTGACAGGATGTCAGTCAAAACACTGAGAGTCAGAGGGGGAAGGGATCCTACCATCATTCACCTCGGAAAAAATTTGAACTTCAATGGTGCCTTGGCGCCAAGATCAACGACCAATATTTTATGCACATGTCTTTAGAACGAATGCTAATGAGCAAAGCGCTTGTCCAACACAATGGTGTCATCGACCAGCTTTTGCGCATAGTGCGTGACAGTCTGCAAGCAGGTGGGTGAATATTAAAGAGAGAGAGAGAGGGGAGGGGGGTGGAGAGAGGGAAGGGGTTTGCTAGATGCAGGCCCCATTCCTTTGTTCTAGGTGAGGGGGGAGTGGGGGTGGTTGATGAGACAGGCAACATGGTTGTGACGCTGTGTGGGTAGAATTTTTCGCTGTGTCATGTCGCCAAAATTTGGGAGTGAGGGAGGGTTGAGATGGGAAGGAAAGTGGAGGAAGGACAAAGACCCTTTGCTCACTGAGTGACGTAAAATGTTTTTCGATATGACTCCCGACATCAAGGTGATAAGGAAGGGGAGGATGAGAGGGGAGCTGGCATAGATTTGAAATCTATTCTGCTGTTCTGGTTTTGCACAGTTTGTACAAGAGAATGAGTGGGACCGATCAGGTGGACTTGTCAAGTGACTCATCACAGATACCCAGTTTTGTTAAATGATATATATATATATATATATATATATTTATATATATATATATATATATATATACTGATTGGCAAACTAAGCAGTCACAATAGTCTTAATCCCTGGGGGGGGGGGGGGGGGGGGATTTAATGGAGAAGGGGGTGGGGGAAGGGTTGGGTGGTTAATGGATTTTTTTGCTCAGTTTCGATTTGCTGTCACCTGCAGCCCTCGGCATTACTGACCCAGCATGTTCTGGAACTCCTGGCTGACAAAGTCTATGGGGGCCACAGAGGTCAGGTGGGGAGTGGTGAACCCTGCTGCCTGGGCCATAACAGTCAGGCTGTCACTCCTCATGGCTCCAGCGATTCCTTCAGCTGTCTTGCACACACCACACACACACACACACACACACATGCACATACACACATGTGCTTTACACACACATACATGCACACACATGCACGCACACACATACACACACACACACACACACACACACACTTGCACATACACACATATGCATACACACACATACATGCGCACACACACATACACAGGCACGCACATACACACACATGCATGCACGCATGCGCATGCACACACATACACGCACACACACAAACACACGTGAGCGCACATGCGCGCATGCGTGCACATACACAGACACACAAACGCACATGCACACTCGCTAACTACGTGCGTGCAGTCCCCCCTCCACACACACACACATGCGCACGCGCACACACACACACACACATTATTTAGATGATACAGAGAGTAATGATAATTTTCAGGTACAGGTATACGGGGGAGCTTGGAACATCCTTTGGGGGGGGGGGGGGGGGGGGATATCTCCTTGTTTGTTCTGTCTCTTCTGCCTTGGCATTTCAGCCAGGCGATTAGGTGTCGTAAACTAACATTCCTTTGGAGTTATGAGTGTATACCGAGTTCGTTATGGGACCAAGAGCTACTCCACTTGTCCATTATTTACTGTTTGCTATTCCCCTGCCCGTGTAAGATTTTCTTTCGAACCAATCAAAACAAGGTTACTTACTTAACAATTAAGTAGTGGGGGGGGAAAACAAGTGCAAGTTAACAATTCTTCCATCACTATATTACTGTAATGACTTGGCAAAGATTTGAAATTTAAAAAAAGGTTAAAGATGAAAAAAATGGGAAAATGAACGTTATAAATAAATATGAAAACCCTTCACTAGCTGCACGAGGGAACCATTGCAATCCCCCTCAAAGGCAGATCTGTATGTATTGCCTGCTCTAGGCCTTTTGTCTGCTGGATTGGGCTCTTCAAGGAGACACAGCTGATTGTGTCTGTGCTCTTGGCGTCAAATAGAGACACACCACAGTCCGTAAGGTTACCTGCTTATGTCACTGTTTCTTCCAGTGTTCGTTTGACTATAAATTATTCAAGATCAAAAGACCGTGCTAATCTTGAATGAATGTTATTTTTGTTTGCTCATTTCTGCAGTCCTTGATGCTGTATATATGATTCAGATACAGTGTACGTAAGCAAGCTTGGAACATCCTATTTTCGGGGGTGGGGTGGGGGAGTGGAGGAGGGTATCCTTGTCTGTCTGCATGCCATGTTCTGGCATCATTATCAGGCGATTTGGTGTCATAAATAGCATTCGTTTGGAATTATGAGTGAATAATCAACTCATCATGGGACCAAGTGTTTCTCTACTAGTTCATTGTACATGGTGCACTGTTCCTGCCTCATTGAAGATTTCCGTTCATAACCAGTCGTCCCCATGGTTTGTTCGACTCACGTCACAATCGAAAAGGCTGTGCCAGTCTTGAAACTAAAGGCTGTGCCAGTCTTGAAACTAAAGGCTGTGCCAGTCTTGAAACTAAAGGCTGTGCCAGTCTTGAAACTAAAGGCTGTGCCAGTCTTGAAACTAAAGGCTGTGCCAGTCTTGAGACAAATATCTTTGTGTTTGTTCATTTCTCCAGCTGTTGCTGCTACTCTCTGTGTGTGTGTGTGTGTGTGTGTGTGTGTGTGGTGTGTGTGTGTGTGTGTGTGTGTGTGTGAGGTATGAACATATGAGTAAGCTTGGAACATCAGGATCCTGTGTTGAGGGATGTCTCCTTGTTCTGTGTGCTCTGTGTTGGCATATCTGCTGGGGGATTTGGTGTCTTCAGCAGCATTCGTGTGGAGTTATGGACGTGTAATTACATGCTGGGAACAAGAGTTACTCTACTCCTTTCTTATTTACTGAGGTGATTATCTCTAACGCTTTGAATCTTGAAGCCCTAGGCCTGGAGATGAAACTGGTAACATGTGTGCCAAAGACAGAAACCCTTCCTTTGCACTAGCGAACACACTTGTACTTGCATTCACGATTGTGGAGAGAGAAAACACACAGTGATTTACAATCAACATACATTCGTGCACACGCGCGCGCGCGCGCCCACACACACACACACACACACACACACACACACACACACACACACACGCACGCACACGCACGTACACATGCACGCACGCACACACACGCACGCAGGCAGGCAGGCACGCACGCACATCCACAGGCATGCGCGCACACACACACACATGTCTTTACTTACCGCACAGAATTTCGTTGTCTCTGTACTTCTCTGGAATGTCCTGTTCTGCCATTACATCATTCATGTAAAACAGGCCACCCGGCTGCAAAGGCACAGCAACTTTGATTCAGTTGTTTGGAGAACACGCAGAAACAAACAACAACCAAATATGTAAGACGCCAACAGTTACAATAAGGATTCTTGCAGGTTGAACAGTTACTCGACATACAGTGAGAGAAGCGTTGTCAGCTAATGGGCATATTAATTATTTCTTTCCCAGGAATTGTCGTACCTTTAAGTCTGCTATCCGTTGAACCCTTCTCTCTCTCTCTCTCTCTCTCTCTCTCTCTCTCTCTCTCTCTCTCTTCACAATACGAATCCAAATACATACACAGAAACATGTCACCAGCTCAAGAACCCATAAATTTTCTGCACCAAAACTCATCCACAGGCGTACGTCACTGTGTTCTTTTTCTTTTTTTTTCTTTTTTTTTGCTGTCCCAACCTCTGAGCCACCTCAGAGGCAGTGTACCCACGCCGCTCATTCCGCCACCCCGTCCACAGCCACAGCCCGGTCGGCCCCGCCACAGCCCCTGCACCAGCAATCCACAGGGAGCACTCAATGTCAAGTTGTTAAGAGGCAACCCACCGGAGGAGACACTGCACTGCTGCCGAGTCACTTCGGTGGTGTTCAGTGGCGCCTGTTCTGATCTAACACACGCAGGACACCACCTACTAAGCCCCCTACTGACGACAATAATTGTTTAGTCGCGGAGCCGGCGTGAGTGAGCTCTCCCTCCGGAGGGCGCCACCACGTCCGTCCACCGACAGACCCCTATGGACTCGCCGATACCGGTGACCCCGACGGAACCAAACCAAAGCCACAGACGTGGAGAGGACATCGAAATTGAGGTCACCATGAGAGCAGGGCATAAAGGGCCACAGAATTTGTGACTTTTTTTTAATGCTGATCAATGAGAATGAGGATGATTAAGATGATGCTACGGATTTCCATTTCGGTCTGAGACTACATGACAGGGCTGTACTCTACGCTTCCTTTCATAATATATCCCGGCGTCAACCAGGCCCGAGAGATACAGGCACCTGCAGTGTTGGTCAGGAAATTTGAGCAACACTCTCAGAAACGCATCCATTAAGTGGATGAAACTCGACTGTGTGGTCCCAGTCTTCCCAACTGAGTCCGCAGCAAACTCAGCTCTGGGTAGGAGCCGGTCGGGGCAGAAAAACCTACATGACTTCTGATGGGATTCGAACCCACGACCTCCCAGCCGGGAGTCCGCGACTGTGTTCTTTTGAGTTAGTTTCAAAGTGAGGTGACTGCAGGCGAAAATTAAAACATACCTTGAAGAGAAATTATAATCATTCCGGCAGACAAAAAGCACAAACAAAAAATTACGTTGACGACAATGAAAACAAAGAACGAGCAATTACTCGCCCATCTTCTCAAATTGGGCGCACTCAACGTCTGCCTTGCGCCCAATTTCAGACGTGATGGGTCGTTCTTCGTTTTCATTGTCCTGAATGTTGTTTATCTTGGCTGAAAAAGATCTAACAGGTCGAAACGCGTCGTGTTTTGTCTTGTAATCTGTTTGTGTCTGTTGTCTGGAGGAATTACTTTATTAATCTCCTTATTTTGTCACGTTTCGCCTGCAATCACCTCACTTTAAAACTAACTGCAAAGTTAAAATCACACACACACACACACACACACACACACATTCACGCGCGCGCGCGCGCGCGCAAACACACACACACACACATACAACAACAACAACAACAACACACACACACACACACACACACACACAACAAGGGGAGAGAGAGAGAGAGAGAGAGAGAGAGAGAGAGAGAGAGAGAGAGAGAGAGAGAGAGAGAGAGAGAGAGACGCGCACCCTCGCAAACACGTATAACACAGATTTACTTTGTTACTCATGTAAATCAAACTGGGGAATCACAAATGTTCGGAACTAAGAAAGCAAGGAACAGGAAAGATAGCTGTATACAAAACCTGTGAGTAATATTTACCTTCAGCAATGTGTACGTCGCTCTGAAGGCCCGTTCTTGATTGGGTAACATGCAGAACACTCCGCTAGACCTACACACACACACACACACACACACACATACACACACACACCAATCGTGTACGCACGCACACACCCTCCTCATCCCCTCCCCCCAACCCAAGCACACTTATAAGGACCTCTTCGCTTCAAATAAATCGTAGGCTCTGCAAATGAGCTCGTTCTAATTTCCATAATAACAATAATAATAATTATGTTAATTTATATAGCGCCTATTCTCTATAATTTAGGGCTCTATGTGCTTTACGTTACCAACAACACACACACACACACACAACACACACGCGCGCGCGCGCACCCGCGCAGGACCGCGCGCGTACACGTGCTCACGCATGACCACACACCCACGCCCTCAGACACCTGCACGCACACACACAAGCTCTCACATCAACACGGCCTGCACGTACAAGCAACACAACCACCAGGCACTCACGCGTGCACGCAAAAACCCACGCAAGGTGGATTGGGAAGTTGAAGAAAATCTTTTACTGTTCAGATTAGCACCTGGAAGATTCATTTTCTATTTTGCTTTCCCTAGAATATCCTAAGCAAATCAAACAGCAAATCTCCCAACTTCTTTCCTCCAAATGTCATAGATCACTCAAACGTCCACTCTTCTCATTCTTTTCCTTATCACGTCTTGGGATAAGCACCTTCTTTTTCCATTTAATGAGTTTGAAAATCACACCTCCACAAATTCACTTACTCATGATGAACGATGACATCTTTATTCGCCTTCACCTTTTACATATTTACCCTTCCCACATCATTTCACTCTATTTCGCCTTCTTTCCTTTTATCTCTCAGACTTACACAATGATGTCAAAATCGTCAGCGCGGAATACCGTTTCGTCCAGATGGTCGACGTTGAGGACGCGGAACTCAAAATTGGGTTTGTCATAGCCCCACTGCTTCCAGTGATACTCTGACTGGTCCCTGGCTGTCTGGATCTGCACATAGAATGAACAGACTAGCAGCGACAGGACAAGCAAATGGGAATGATGGTAAGAGCAGAGGTGATGAAAGAGAGCAGGTGTTAGGAGGGAGAGGGGTGGGGGTGGGGGGGGGGGGGGGTAAGAGGAACGGATGGGGAAAGGGGGGGGGGAGGAAGAGGGGGGGGGGGGGGTTGACGAAGAAAAAGAGCAGAAGGTGAGTTGTAACAAATCAGAATGTTTCAATTTGCCAGGACCCGGTGACAGTCGCATATTCCTAGCATGCGATTCAACAGTGTGTGTGTGTGTGTGTGTGTGTGTGTGTGTGTGTGTGAACAACTTTGTGCTAACAAAAACAACAGTTAACAGCATTTGGCTGTTAAGTATATAGGACTGTTAACAAAACTGGTTAACAACAACTCTGGTTGCTAACAGACTCACGTCATCGCTAACAACAGCACGTGACCGTTAATAAAAACGATTTTTTTTTATCATTGAAAACAAACGTATAATTCACTTCGATATTTGCTAAACTCTGGGGGATAGAAAACAAGAACAAAAACAAACAAATAAAAAAAAAAAAAAAGAAAGAAACGCGTATATCCATGCCACTGTCCCATTACTAGTTGAACTTTCGTATACGAACAAATACCGTAAACACACACCATTTCGGCCGGCTTCTGTAAATTACACAGCGTTGATCTCTAATTCAAGCATTTTGTTGATTTTTGTTGTTGTCTATGTTTCGGCTTTTATTCTATAAAGTATAGCGTTGGGCAACTTACTGTTAGGTTTTATTTTCAGTTTCTTACCATTGAAATAACAAAATAAAGGAAAGGAAGATTAAAAAGTATCATTTTTATCAGCTTACTCTGTATATTTTCTTTTGTGACAAAACAGAAAAAAGGAAACCAGTAATGCAAAGTGCATTGCAAAGAAAAAATGTGTACTTGTCTTCAGTGCAGAGGAGTGCAAGATCAAGACAGCACAAATCAGATTCTTTGGCCTGGCCAATGCTGTTCATGGAGTTCACTCTGGCCTTTAAACATGTGAAGAGAGTCAAGGCATGCCAGCTCCACAGAATGTGACAGAGGTGCAACAGTTCTTTGGTATCATACAATACCTGTCTTCCTTCGTCCCAGCGCTGTCAGACCAAACAGCACCACTTTGAGCCATGACCAGAAAGGAAGTGCATTTTGAGTGAGACAACTCACTACAACAAGTCTTTGACAATGTCAAGTCAACAGTCTGCAAGGACATGTCGCTTTAGTACTTCAATGTGAGCAAACCCTCTGCCATTTAAGTCAAAATTAGGACTTGGACTGTCAGAACTGCACATCTACAGGGCGACAAGCCTATGGCCTTTGCCAGCAAAGTTTTGACAGCAACCGAACATCGCTAAGGCAACATTGAAGGCAACCTGCTTGCAATTGTTTTTGGCAGGTTGCTTTTGGCTGTGAATGTTTTTATTACACGTCTTCAGCAAGGAGCTTGCCGTACAAAGTGACCACAGACCACTCCAACACATCCAGGCGAAAAGCCTGGCAAACACTCCACCTCATCTTCAACAAATGATGCTTCTTCTGCAGCAGTATGATCTCTGCATCAAATACCGCCCTGGGAAGGACATGATCCTCACAGATGGCCCGTCGAGGCTAAATCCCATTCCCAGAAAGGAGATCAATCTGGAGCAGTCAGCAAATGCAGTTGTATTCTCCACTGACTAACTCCAAGAACTGAAGCAGAAAACTGACGGTGATCCTGAACTGTCAATACTCAGAAGCACTATCATCAATGGAACACCAGAAAATTCGAAAGCGCTTCCTGAGAACGTTCCTGACAACAGGTCTTTCAGAGAATCCACAACATATTACTATAAATAAAACAAATTCATGTTATAGAGATTATAATTAGTATAAACCTTGGGTTTGTATGTGTACTCTTACATAATATCTTGCATAACATAAAATTCAATCACATATCATCAAAAGGGAAGGCCAGTTTGCCAATGACACATCACTCATAGCATCCATTTTTTTTCCACACAAAAAAACTGTTATAATTATAGGGCAATGCAAATCACACAGAAAACTGTCGTAACTGTAGAGTTGCAAATTACCGAGCTAGAGAACAACGCAAATCGTGTACAGAATAACTTTGTTTTAACTATACAGTTTGCAAATCTCACAGAAAATTGTTACAACTATAGAGCAATGCAAACCGCATGAAACATCTGTGAAAACTATAGAGCATTGCAGACCACAGGGAAAAGCATGTTGTAAATAAGAGCAGAGTGAAATAATACGATCAAGTCAAGTTGATTATAGACCGAGCATTGAGGGCTTGACCAAGGCTGATACAATACAATAGAACTAGTACAATGCAATACAATACAATTAGTACGAATAATACAATGCAGCACAAAACAATCAAATACAGCACAACATACTACGATATCATATGATACAATACAACGTAGAGCACATATAGTTGTAGATTTAATTAAAACCTTTCCCGTACTCCGTGGGTGTGAAATCACCCAGACACGTGTTTTTTGCTCTGTAACTCTAGTAATTTTGAAGCCACTTCCACTAAATTTCATGACTTTGTCCCGAATATATTATACTACATATCAACTGAAAATTATTTTGTTTTATACATAAACAAAGAAATAATTAAACAATTAATGTCCCAGTACGTCGTGGGTGTGAGAACACCCATACTACCAAAGAATAAACCTTGCACGCCGTACGCCGTGGGTGTGGGGCCACCCATACTTACAAAGCTTGCGCGCCACACGCTATGGATGTGACGTCACACGTGCTTGCTACAGAGAGATAAGAGTCGCGTTGGTAAGAAATTCCTTCCTGCCCACGACTTGGTGCCACCGAGTTCCGTCTGCTTTGTCTTTTGCGGGGCGCGTACTGCCAAGTGTGAGCAATGTACGTCATAATCAAAATGATGCAAAGTAACATTACGTATTTAAAAAAGAAAAAACACGTAGGCCTTGGTATGTTGCACATTCTAGGAAACGTCATACTGACAGAGGATCAAGTATTTCTAATGTTTTACCAATACACACACACACGCGCGGGCCCTTGCGCGTGTACAATATAGCATAGCTCATATATATATATATATATATATATATATATATATATATATATATATATATATATATATATTTCTTTCCATGCATGCACACACACGCACACACACTTTTCTCTCTCTCTCTCTCTCTCTCTCTCTCTCTCTCTCTCTCTCTCTCTCTCTCTCTCTCTGTTTCTCTTTCTCTCTCGCACAAACATGAAATAATGCTCACATGCACACACACAGATAAACGCACATTCATGCGGCCGCCTGTGCACAGTTATTCACTGAGAAACAACAACAACGAACAACCGTTTGACGCAAGTAGCAAGACTCTCATCTCATAGAAGTCAAATTTGCATGACGTACGGCAAGGTCTTACTTCCTCGAAAAAACCATGGGTTACTGTACACCCACGGAGTACGGCGAGGGGTTAGTTCCTACACAAAAACCATGGGTTACTGTACACCCACGGCGTACGGCGAGGGCTAACGTTAGCTCCTATACAAAAACCATGGGTTACTGTACACCCACGGCGTAAGGCGAGGGGTTAGCTCCTATACAAAAACCATGGGTTACTGTACACCCACGGCGTACGGCGAGGAGTTAGCTCCTATACAAAAACCATGGGTTACTGTACACCCACGGCGTACGGCGAGGGGTTATTCCTTCTTAGAAAGCATGGGTTTCTGCACACCCACGAAGTACAGCGCGCAAAATTTTAGGCGACGTACGGGAAAGGTTAAAATTAATGACATCACAAGTGCGTTCTGCATTTTACAATATAGGACAGCTACAAATGTAGATTTCTTTGTGTGTGTGTGTGTGTACGTGTGTGTGTGTGTGTGTGTGTGTGTGTGTGTGTGTGCAGACGATACCACTGAGGTTAGATTTCACCTATCCCCCCCCCCTTCCAGAAGATGATCCGTACATCCCCACACAGTTGTCCTGGTACCGAAAGGCGAGAAAAAAAGGCAAGGGCGCTGCAGAGAGAGCACACACCAAGAAAGGGAGAAAAGAATGTGGAAGATTGGGGAAGGGGAAGATGGGGGGGGGGGGGGGGGGGGGGGGGGGGGGGGGGGGGGGGGGAGGGAGGGAGGGGCGGAATGGGGGAGGGAAAAAGTGAATTTTAAGGAGTCTCACGAGTAGCCTCTTCCCATAAAAAGACACCCTGTAGAGAAAAAAAGGGGTCTACAAGGAAGTCATGAGGAAAAAAAAAAGACAACAAATGCATCAATGTGTGCGTTTGCGCGCGGGGATGTGTAAATGAGCTAGAGTACGTGCTTGTGCGCCCGCAGAGTGTGGGAGGGGGTGAGGCTCTGAATGAATCTCCACACAAATGGTCAAACTATTTTGAATTGACTGATGTCATTTGAATATAAATCTATTACGTAGTGACATGTGTGCTTCGAATATTGTACAAATGGACATCGAAGCATTCGTTTTGAAAATGCTCACACGTTTGAAAATGCTCACAC
>CM031627.1:26421558-26469058 GCA_018398815.1 Conus ventricosus
GTTGTTGGCCATTCTGATTGATTATATAACCCCTGATGATAAAAACATGCAAGCCTGAGTTTCAACTAAACAGAAAGAAGTAATCAGCGGTTACGACTTTAATTCTGAGTGGGCTGATAACATGCTTACACAGTATAAAAACGCTTCTGAGGAGGCTGCCCTCCGCGGTTCTGGTTGGAGCGAAGGAAAAGTCCTCGAAATCAAATTAAGACAAACAAAGTTTAATCCTATAGCTGGCAATTCTTACCGTCCTCTCCCAAAAGAGTTAGAGTTAAAACGAGCAGTCTTAAACATACAAAATTCTGACAACTTGTGTTTTATGTGGTGCGTTTTAGCTCATTTACATCCTGTTAAAAATCATGCAAACAGAGTCTCTAAGTATGAACAATATATAGAAGAGCTGAACTTTAATAACATAAACTTTCCAGTAAGTATAGAAAGTTAGGTCAGTTTGAAAAGCAAACAAGCCTATAACCGTAAGCGTATATAAATGGTCTGTAGTAAACAATCTACAGCCTCTATGGATTTCTCCCAAAGCCCTGCTTTTGGTGAATCACTTAAGAATCAGACTTAATGCTGGTTAAAGACGGCCCCAAGAGCCACTATGTTTTAATCAGATCAATAAGCAGACTTATAGCTTATACTACAAAGGCAGACCTGTTTACCCCTGTTTTGCCAATTAGTATTTCTGATTTCAAAATTAGTAATTTTGAAAAAAAAATCTGTAATCCAGCGCACAGCCGATTTTTTTGTTTGTTCATAGCAATAAAATAATAAGTTTTACTATGATACAACCAGTAGTTCACTTGGAGACCTATAAAAGCAAGCTGTTGGTCTTTTTCTCTTTCACACTCAGATTACTAACCTGTTTTAACTGCTTCTGATCTTCTGACTGTGTTCAGTCTTGAAAAGTGGGATGGGTGTAGGACTCTAAAGGCAACCATATATTAAAATCCACAAGTAGTCCAAACTGGAAAATAACACTGTTGTCAATTTCCCTCACAAGGCTCAACTGATTTCATGTACAACATTCACTAGCTTTTCTTGCCTTTGGATTGGGTGTAGGCAGATTTCAATGCCCTAAGCTCATTGTCAGAGTAGTGCCTTTCCCAAGGCTCACCTTGACGGGATTTCACAATCATTAGGCTCTCTAGAGTCCTTTGACCCATGGAAGCCCTCTGATCTGCTTTTACAACCTTCTTCAAAGTGTCTGCTGCCGACAGAGGCACGTTTAACTTCACTAACGTTTCAGTCAACATGACCTCTGCTCTTGTCACATCAAGCACTTCAGGCTCGCTCTTGGTGGTTTTCGGCGTACTGCTAAAAAACGCTGGTAGTTTCGGACACTTTTCTGCATCTTTTTTGGCACTGACATATTTAATTTTGTATGCTTCATTGGCTTGCAATGTGTTTCAATGTCGAACTGACCTGAGTGACTGATGTTAATGTCAGTCAGGCAGTACACACAGAATGCGTAATTATCGCCCAACGTCGAACGCTGTATTCCAGGCGTTTTCGTGTAACTGTCTTTGAACTTCTGCAACACTCTTGCTTTTTTTTTCTTTGTGATCAGGCGCGCTTTTAGTATGAGCTCGCTTCGACGACGACGCCATCTTGAACGTACTGCAAATGTTTACGCGTTGCATTCTGGGAACCCGGATCCAGAGTTACTACAATCCACCGTTTCAAAACCAGCGCAAACACTTGTACAATTTTGCTGTTGTTTGATTTATTATTTTTCGTAATTTTTTTCCCGTTTCCGTAATTTTCGTAATTTCAATTTTTTTTCGTGATAATTACGAAAAAATCGTAAGGGTAAACAGGTCTGCAAAGGATACATCTAAACAAGAGCTTTGTAGAAGGTGTTTGGTCAGAATCCCAACTATAGAGGCAGCTCTTAAACATAAAAATCATTGTAAAAGTATTGTAGACTGTAAAACTAAACTTGTTGCACCCAAACCAGGGTCTAAAGTTAGGTTTAAAAATGTACACAAAATGCAGATGAGTCCATACGTGGTTTATGCGGACTTTGAAGCGATCTTGCCTCAGTACTATGGCCCACAACTAGAAGAACAAAAAGCAACCTTATTAACCCACCATCAGATTTGTTCTTATGCGTTTACTGTTGTTAGATCAGACGGCGCACACACACAACCAGAGATTTACAGAGGCCCCAACGCAGCTAGTAAATTTTTATATCAAATGAAACAACTTCGTAATCAATTCTCCAATCAACTGAATGGTTCAGAAATTGTTATGACTTCTGAAGACCAAGAACAGTATAAATCAGCCACTCACTGTTGGATTTGCGGCTTAGAGCTAACACCTAACAGTAAAGAAAACCCAACAGTAAGAGACCATGATCACATTAGCGGAAAGTTCAGAGGGGCTGCACACAGCAAGTGTAATCTACAGCTTAAGTTTGACCCAAGACTTGGAAACTACCCATCTTCTTCCATAACTTACGAGGCTATGATTCTCATTTCATCATGCAGGCAATAACTTCTGAATGTAAGAGGGTTGACTGCATTGCACAATCATCAGAAAAGTACATGACCTTTATTATTGACAATCTGTCCTTCTATGATTGTGCCCAAGATCTGTTGGGGAGTTTGGAGACATTAGCAGGATCGCTACATGACTTCCCAATAACTGAACAATATTTTGAACCATCTTTAGTTCGTAAAGGCGTTTACCCTTATGAATACATGATCTCGTGGGAAAGGTTTGATGAGCCAGCGCTACCACATAAAGACGATTTTTACAGTCGTCTTACAGGCAAAGGCATAACTGACTCTGACTATGAGTATGTAAAGAAAGCCTGGAAAGAATTACACTGCCAAACAATGGGCGATTATCATGATCAAATTTGATGGTTGACGTGTGTTTATTGGCAGACGTCTTTCAAAATTACAGATCTACATCACATTACATTTCTGCTCCTGGCCTTTCTCGGGACGCCTTCTTAAAGTCTGCAAATATTGAGATTGACTTAATATCTGATCTGGCTACGCTTCAGATGATTGAAGATGGTTTGAGGGGCGGCATTAGCATGGCCTCACACCCTTACTGTAAAGCTAACAATAAGTACTTAGATGACTATGACCCAACTAAACCATGTAACTATCTAATGTACTTAGACGCTAACAATTTGTATGGGTGGGCTATGAGCCAGACACTGCCACTAAAAAACTTTAAAATGTACACAGTCGTTCATGAAGTTAATCAGGTGTTAGATAAACTGTCAAAGCTTACACCTGATAATTCAACAGGACTAATCTTAGAGGTAGACTTGCTGTACCCAGAACACTTACATAACCACCATAACGATTACCCCTAGCTGTAGAAAGATTAAAAATGGCCCTCACAGAACCGCCTAAACTTGTGCCTAATCTTCGCCACAAGACTAAGTACGTATGGCATTACCGACTGCTACAGTTTTACTTAATTTAAGACACGGACTAGAACTTACTGTTGTTCACAGAATAATAGAATTTGAACAAAACCCTTTTATGAGGCCATACATCGTGAAGAATATTCAGCTTAGGACTAAAGCTGCTGACGCTTCAGAAAAAAGACTTTTTTAAACTAGTGAACAACAGTTGTTTTGGCAAAACCATGGAAAACCCACACAAACGCAAAGATGTAAGATTAGTTACAAACGAACAAAAAGCAATTAAACTAGTCTCTAAACCTAACTACCTAGACTTTAGACAATTTAACGGCTGGCTGGTTGGCATTATGATGAAGAAAATGTGTGTGAGGTTGGACAAGCCGGTATTTATTGGGTTTACTGTTTTAGAGCTGTCAAAGCTGTTAATGTTAGAATTTCTTTCTACTTTAAACCGCTGTACCCAAAGTCCAGAGTCCTTTACACAGACACTGACTCTTTTATTCTAGACATCCCCACAGAAGATTTTTACAAAGACTTAGAAACGGAGGTAGCCAAAGGAGCTGATGGATGGTATGACACATGTGACTACCCTAAAGACAGCCCTTTACATTCAACTGTAAACAGGAAAGTAATTGGAAAGTTTAAAGACGAACTTAATGGGACAGTTATACAAGAATATGTTGGCTTACGGTCGAAGATGTATAGCTTTGCTAGCCAGACTTCTGTAATAAAGAAGGCTAAGGGCGTAGGTAAAGAAGTTGTAAACAAATATAACTCACGACAACTACAAGCAGGCTCTCTTTAAAAACAAAGTATTTCATCATACAAATGTTAATTTGCGCTCTACTCTCCATCAAGTAAACACAACTGCTGTTAATAAGAAATCACTAGTCTCTGACAATAACAAGCGAACTTACGGTGATCCTGAGTTTTCATACGCTATAGGTCATTGGAAAACTAACTTAAAAGCTTAAGAACGTACTTTAAAAGATTTACGTGGGGTAGAAGAACTTGAATTGGTTCAGAACTGAACTTAAGAACTTTACCTGGTCCAGAACATAACCTGGTCTAGAGCATGACTTAAGAACTTAGCAAGTACTTGACTGACTTTACTTAAGAACTTAACCTGTACTTAACCAGTACTTAACTTGTACTTAGCCAGTACTTAACTAGTACTTAACATGACTTTGCACTTAACTTGTAATTTACTTGTAATTTACTTGTACTTTACTTAAAAGTACTTGCTATAACTGACTTAACTTGTACTTAACTAGTACTTAACTAGTACTTAACCAGTACTTAAAAAAAAACTAATTCATAAAAAAAAACTAATTCATTAAAACTAGTTCATTAAAAATGGCTCTACAGCAGGAGGCTGTACTTTTTTTTCAGATGGTGGTTCTTCTTTTAATGTTTTTATGGGCTTTTGTGACTTTGTTGCTAGGTACGGTTTTAGACATTTGTATGTCAACCCCCCCCCCCCCCCCCCCCCCCCACCACCACCACCAGCTGCAAATACATAATAATATATCTTATAGTTTGATTGCGATGGCGTTTGCGATGGCGGTGTTTGTGGTGGTGGTGACAGTGGCGGTGCTGGTGGCGATGTTGTATTACTATCTAATAATTTTTGTTTTGCTGCTTGGTTTGCTTTTTGCAGTCTGTTCCATTCAGCTAGTCTTTGACCAGCCAAGACGCGTCCAGGATTTTTAGGCTTAGCAACACTACTCACTTGGGGGACTTTCTCTTGGGGGACACTCACTTGGGGGACACTCCCTTGTGGGACACTCACATGTGGAGTTATATTCTGCTCCTGTGGAGTCACAATCTTCTTCTCCTGATCGCTCATTTTTGTAATATGATTAAAATTAATATGATTAAAAGTAATTAATCCCATGATGAATGGACATAATAACGTCCCAAATCTATAATACATGTCACATGCAAGATATTCTAGCGACTTGCTTAAAACCGGATCTTGTGATAAGTCATATTTTAAATCTTCTTCTGAATCAATCGTTAGCATCTTGCCTACTACTTTAGCATATAAACTAATCATTGTCTGTCCCACCGATCTAACCATTTTTGACCCTAGTTGTGCTTCGTACCTAGCGTAATACTTCTCAACGTCTGAAGTAGACAATTGCTGAATCTGTTCAATACTTAGTTCAATGTCTAAATACTGTCTAGTTTTTCCACACGCAGCTAGAGCGTATAATATTTCTTTATGGCAGTGGTCTGTCGAGTAGTCTGCTTGCTCCTCACACTTTAATAGCTCGTCGCAATTCATTTTTAAAACCTTTTTAAAAGCAATAAAAATAATAAAACCCTGTTAAAACAATAAAAAACAATATACAATACTTTTAAAAACAATAAAAATGATACAGTACTTTTAAAACAATGAGCTTGACGCTGGTTAATTATGCAGTACCTGTTGTTGGTGTTATAGTTTATTCAACCCTTGCAAAATGTTTGTTAGGAATAAAACCACCAAACATGAGAAAGATGAAGATTCACCAAAACCAGTTGTAATGTTAGTTTTAGCTCTAGCAATAAAAGATTATCTGATTAAAAAGCACATGGACAGTCTTTCATATTATGATTATTTCAATTATTTTTTCAGTTAATAAAAAAAACATGAGCACTGCAAATATCGTCAATACTGTCTACCACTCTGCTGTAATCAGCGGTCTTAGTAAAGGGTATAGTGTGTTTGCAAAAAACATGTTTAAAATGAAACCAGCTGACCTAGGAAGGTTTGACATTGAGGATGTTGTTAAGGTTATAGTTGTAACAACTGCAGGAATTGCGTCAAAAGACTTTCTTGTTACACAGGGGATTATCCCAGAAAATATTAATGCATAACAGAGAATTATTCCAGAAAAAATCAATGCATAAAACATTAATTCATAAAAAATATTGATTCATAAAAAGATGTCTGGGTTGGTTCTGATGGTGGGAGGAGCTATTGTTAATGCATTGGCCTTCTCTGGCAGCAATTACATGTTTAGTAAATTGCGGTCCGATGAAGAAAGAGAACGACATAACAAGGCAATGGAAGATTTAGTCAAGGCACAAGACGCTTACGAGAAAACGCGGATTGCTCACTTAGACTTTATTAATAAAAAAAAGTTAAGGGAACAGGGACATGCAGCTCACACATTTACAGACGTTGATGACGCAATTAAGGAGTATTACTCAGTAACTGGAGATAAGTTTCAGACGTCGCCACCGCCAGAGCTGTCCGACTTTTATGAACAATCAGAAGAACAGAAGACCACGGAGATAGTTTTTATTGCAGTTGGTATGACGTCAGTCTATCTTGTTGCTCACTTTCTTGTGTAAAATACAGCCCTTTCTTGTGTAAAAAAAACCCAAATAAAATACAATTAAAATACAGTCCCTTCTTATGCACAAAATATATTATTCTCATAGAGGGTATTGGAAAGGAAAGATTGCTATTAATAAACTGAGTAAAGCTGCTAGGGTGTCTAAATCAAAAGCAAAAGACTGGCTTTCAAAACAAGCAATTTGGCAAATATATCTGCCTGCACCAAAAAGAATAATAAGACCTAGATTTGTTAACTCAGTTCCAAATGACACCATCAGATGGACTTGTTGTATCTTCCACATGACAAAGTTAGAAGAAACAAAGCTTAAGTATGCTCTGACTGTTGTTGACATGGCTTCAAGGTATAAAGATGCTGAGTCTTTAACAGATAAAAGCGCAACTGCTGTGGCTGTGGCTTTACAACAAATATACATGCGAGGCCCATTAACGTATCCTAGGATGATCCAGGTTGATGATGGAAAAGTGTTTAAAGGAGCTGTAAACCAACTGTTTTTAAAACACCAGGTTACAGTTTAAGAGGGGAATTCCAGGTAACCATCGCTCCCAGGCGCTAGTAGAAAATTTTAATAAGAATCTAGCTGAGCGTCTGTTTACCTATCAATATCACAGAGGAATTATGGACAGGACACGCAACACAGAATGGGTTAGGAGATTGCCAGCAGTCTTACGTGCCATGAACAATGAAGAATTTAAAGCAACAGGCCTTAAACCAGTAAACGCGATCAAATTAAAAAAAATTAGCATTACTGAAGATGTGCAGGGGACTCAAAAACTCTTGCCGTTTGGACTAAAAGTAAGATATTTGTATGCACCTGGAGGGGCAGAGGGTGATGTTAGAATTAGAGCCACAGACCCTATATGGAGCGTAGACGTATATGAAGTTGAAAGAATTATGAAAACAACCCCTCCTGTGTATTATTTAAGAGAGAAACTCTCTCTTCCAAAAACCCTGCCCCTGAAAGATCCTTTGTTCGTGAAGAGCTGCAAGTTGTGCCACCAAACACAGTGCCTGTTAGTTAAAAAATAGTATGAATGTTTATAACATTTTTTTGGGTTAATTTATATAACCCTTTTTGCTACACGTATAATTTATTTATTTTTTAAAACTTATTTTGGGTTTAATTGATCGCTTGTTTGTTTTGCAATGTTCTGTTGGATTGCCTCAGTGTCTACCTGTTCTGAAGTAAAAGTCTTTCTCCACTCCTTTCGAAGTTCAGTTTTTTTGTCGTCTGTAATCCTCACCATCAGCCATAAGACGCTGAAATTCTTCGTCTGTAATGTTTTCGTCCTGTAATGATTTGCTTATTCTTAATCCTAATGAACAAAATTTTGCTGATGCTAGGGCTACCATGGCAGTGTGCTTTTGTAATTTGGGCGTTAGTTTTTTTTTTTTAAACGGCACTTACAATCATAGACATGGCACCTAAACCCAAACCAAGACTCCCTAATGCTAAAGAGACTTGTGCTCCAGCCCCAGTAGCTAAAAGAGCAACACTAGACCCAGCACTTACGCTAGCTACAGCATAAGAAAGAGCATTCAAAGCTGAAACATATTTCTTTCTAGTAGCATTATACGTATCCAAGTCGCTTTCTATTTCTTTTTGAAGTTCGGTTATGTTATTTAATCTTAACTGTTGAGGTTGTTCATCCATTTTCTAATCAAAATTAATTTTGTAAAAATTTTCTTATTAACTCTTCTGACAGCACTTCATCAACAGAGTAAAACCCAATAAAATCAACAAACTTAATGAAATAAAATCAAGTAGTTAGTTTAGTTTTGTCAACATTCACAGCAACCTTGTTAGATGATAAGAAAGTGTTTATTTCATCCGCGTTTTTAGTAATAGCAATAACAAGCCTGAGAGGCCCATCCAAGTTTTTAGACTTTATTGTTACTCCCCTTGCTAACACATGTTCTGGCAAACTACGAACAGACTCACTTGGAGTGATTAATATAACCAAAAAACATCGTAAATGTGTTAGGTAGTGGGCCTTTTGGAAGAAACTCAAGGGTTACTGTGTCGTCTCCCACTTCAGCTAAGGGCCTTTTTCTGCTCAGCGTGTATTCTCTTCTTTCGTATGGCTTTATTTCTATCTGCTTTTTCTGTTGTGTTCCTGGGACGAGGCTAACAAGAAGGGCTCCTGCGTTCAAAGCTTTTCAAAAATTGCTTTTCTTATCAAAGTATACATTAGGGCTTAGTAAGTCAAATTTTAAATCCCAGTCAATTTCAGGATGCAACTCCCAGTTATTGTCTTGTCTATGAAGGTTGTATTCGTATTTGCCATGGTCGTTTAAGGTTAGATTTCTTATTTGTTCTAGGTTAGGATATTGCTGCCGTTTTTTATCTTCAATTTTTGTTCGTTTGTAAAACCCATCATCTGCGTATTCAAATCCATAAACATTTCCTGGCACTCCTATCAGATCAAACTCAACTGTGTCTGCTAGGTCTTTTAGCTCTACTGAAACGCATTTGGGAGCTAGCTGTACTTTTGATTCTGGCCCACGAGACATGTTTTAATGTGAAAATTATAATAAACAATTTGTTATAAACAATCTATAATATGAAAATTATAATAAACAATCTAAAATAAACAATTTATAATACACAATTTGTTATAAACAAACGTATTGAACTGGTGGGTCAGTCCGTAAGCATAGTTTAGCGTGCTTAGATTTTCCTAACTGCTCTTTTATTTTCATTAGTTCATTCTTGTCCCTTATTATATAATTTTCACTCAAACAGTCTTCAAAACTATCTTTGTCCTTAGTATAAAATAATACAACCGATTTTAACTGCGACCGAAAGTCTGTTAAGACAGCATTGTATTTTTGAGTTAATAGCCACACAGAAACTAATGCGTGGCGGCCACTAAAGGCCAGCTTTGACAGAGTTTTTCTTTTTTTAAGAATGTCTCGTTCAGCTGAGCAGTCGTCAATAATAAACAGTGTTTCAGTTCCCTCAAATAGCCTATAGTAATGCTCTAAACAGTCGCTTAGCTTGTTGCTAGGATCAACTAGAAATATATTTTCGTCTGTCCAAACAAACTGCCTTTCTTTGTAAGACTTGTTATGCTTAATGGTTGTGCAGAATATAACAATGTACTCATAATGAAACCTGTAGATTGTTTGTAACAAATCAAGTACGAAGACAGTTTTCCCACATCCAGTAATCCCGAAAATAAGCGCACAGTGCGGATCTTTGGGCAGAAAGTTCAAACTACCCATCTGCATTTTAATAGGTTATTTCTTTTAGCCTGTTTTCTTCAATGTTTAACTGAGCGTCACAAACCACGAAAACGTGCATTTTTAGCGGACTGTTTCCGTCTGCTTTCTTGTTAATCTGTATGTTTATACCATCTGCCCCTACCCTTCTTCCACTTCCAAATAATCTGTTGTCATATGTTGATCTAAAATCCAGCCACAGTCCATATTTTCTTGTTAGATAATCTTCGAGTCTTACATCATGAAGGTGAAGTTTTTTTACATACAAGATCAGCTGTAGGATTTGTTTGTCTTCCTCCAGCGAATAACGTTATTTCATCAAAGTGTTGTTGAGGTAAAAGTCCAGCTGAATACAACTGAACAGGCTTGCTACCTGTTGTGCAAGACAACTGCTCAATTTTTGGATTATAAAACACCTCAGGTTTTCTTTGAAAAGGAGGTGTGACTTTAGTAAACAGCAACAAAATTCCCTTTAACGACCTGAGAGAATAACTTAAAGCGATGTTCCAGACAGTGTCTTGCTTGTTTTTGTTCTCTGTAATGTGGTGCACAACTCTTTCAAAATAAATAACTCTTACTTTTATACTGGGTTAAGACTGTTCTAGCCAGTTCAGGGATAGTAACACCATCAAACTCAAGAGAGATGTCACTGACTGTGTATTTAGCTTCAGGATCTTCAGACAGAACAACAGAATCGCTAGTATTAAATGCCAATTCATAAGTAAGTTTATCTTTTAGTGCACCTTGGTAATATGGTTGATGCGTCTTCAACAGTTCAAAATCTAGAGCAACGCAAAATCTGTTGCCAGATGTTGGTGCTACTGCCTGGTCTTTATTATCATCCTCCGCATTCCCCACATTAAGCCTGTGTTTAAGACCATTTGGGCCTTGTATCCCCTGACAGACTTTATCTTTTCTTTCTTCTGTGGGCAGCCATTGGTCAGAATAGTGTGTAAAAATGTCTGCGTTGTTTAGTGAAAAGACTTCTCTGCCCCCCAGTTTGATTAACATAGATTTAATGATGGTCCTACCCAAGTTAGCAACAACAGCAGCATTAGGATCTGCTGAATTAATATCTATTTTGAATGATAGTTAAGCAGTGCCTGGCATTATAACATCGTCAGCGCCAAGATCAGGAAATCTTACTGTTAACGTTTGATTGGGTTCAACTGTTGATGGATTATTTATGACAAGCACATTCTGCCTTATGCCCTTTACTCCCATGGGTTCTTTCGCTTTTCTGTATGGATCAAGATCGCAGCCGTATGAGTTCATTTTTTTTATAAAACAAAAAATAATATATATATGAATATGGATGAAGATTTTGACGCGATTGATCCTATTGAAGAAGAAGACGATGAAGAAAAGAACCAAGTCCTTCATTAGAAGAAGAGCTTGAAGGAGCAGCAGCAGGTTCTTCAATTCCTTCATTGGAAGGAGTAGAAGGAGTAGAAACACCCCTGGAGTTCGTGCATCTCGTGCAGAACTATTAACAACAAATAAAATCAACTCATTCTATATAAGCATAGGACAAGAGCCACCAGAAGGCCCCAGTCCTTTTGATTTTAAGATGGATAAAAGTAATCATCTGTATATAAGGACTAGTAAAGGAAATTTTGTAAGAGTTACTGCAAAGCCAGACCCAACCAAGTTTTTTTTTTTTTAAATAGGCACAATTAGACAGAGGATCCCTGTTGCTGACCAAAGCCGATTAAACATTTCACGTCTACGGTCTGAGGCTGTTAGTCTTTTACAAAACATGGACCGAGAGTTGCCAACACGATCTGAAATAGAAATGTTCTCTATTGAAGAGTTAGGTCAAAGAACAGATAAAGCAATAACAGAACTTGAAACGAGTTTTAATGAGACACAGTTAAAAACAATTGACGATTCTCCATTGCCTATGCGTGAAATTGTGGGTCTTAATGCTGCCCTACGGACAATAAGGGGTGAACTAGCAAGCAATGTGGCAAAACTTGGTGAGCTAGATAGACAAATAGAAGAAGAAAAAAATAAACTGGTTGATGCAGATGATAACAATTTAGGGCAAGAGGAAAAGGCTAGAATACAGCAGAAAATACAGGATTTAATGATAGAAAGGGCAGCCAGGTTAGAAGCGCTGTCTACTAACAGAGCACAGCTAGCATCACAAACAAACAGAATTAGAGAAACTATAAACAGAATACTTTATGAAAACACAACATTAGCAGAAAGAATAAGGACTCTGTTCAGAGAACAGGGGATTACAATAGTTAGTATAATAACAGCCATTGGGTTTGCTGTTTCTACACTCGTTTATGCTTTAACTGATGGTGCGCCAACAGGGCCAGTAGCGCCTCCAGCGCCACAGCCTGGTAAAAGTTGGATTAGGAAACAATTATACCACCTGTCAAACTTATTAAAGAAGTTAGCAGCTAAAGTGCTTGATGCTCTGCCTGGCATAATAGGCAGTGTTGTTAGTTGGGTTTTGTCTACTATAGGCAAAGTGGCTGGTTACATGGCTGACCATCTGTGGACGTTGGGGGTGCTGGCTGCTGGTTTAATTTTTAGTGAAATAAAGTATAGTCAATCCTGTAAAAGTTAAAAACACAACAAGGGCTGTCTTTTCACTAGTGTGTCTGTCAGGGTGAGGTATATTAACAGGCGGTGTTGGTGGGCTGCTTCCTGGCTGTGGGTTGCTTATAACTGGTGGTGGGTCGCTTTCTGTAGGCGATGGTTGTTCAGAGCTAGATACCTTTTTTAAAATGGATGGTGCAGGCCTTGTGTTTAAGCCTTGATTATGCAGTATGGTCGTCTCCAGCTATGAGGATTTCATTATTATAATTCTGTATCATGCCAGTTTGTAGTCTAAGATCAGATGGCAGCATGTATAATCCATGGCCTACAACAAAGTCAACCTTTGACCTAGCATGTGCAAGAACGTTTTGGTACCTTTGTATGCTGGAAGGCAAATCAACAGCGGAGTTAATAGCATCTTCCAAATTGGCTAGAAATTGTTTTCTGGCGTCAAAGCCTGTAGATTCACCCACAACGCTAGACTTGGTCTGTGCTTGCGCTCCTAATAAACACCAAACGTACATCCGTATGGAGTCATTGCACTCCTGGCATTGTTAGACCTTTACTTTCATCTGAGATAAATGTTGCCCAAGCATTAGGGTGTTTTTGTTCTATTGACCCCAATCTAACTTGTTTGTTTGGTTGAAAAGAGGTGTGACCAGGCCAGTAGTCAAAATCATATTCTCTACGTACGCCCCACAAATACAATGTGCCCAACCCGTGATTGCGGTCTAACTTTTGTTTAAAGTCATTTGAAGGGCTAATGTTAAATTCGTTGCAGATTCTTTCAAATGCATTCTTGTCCATTGGGTTGTTAAATGCATTAAACATGCTGTCGTTGGGGAGGCGTACTTGTAGTCCAGTTAGTATGCGTCTATACTGGTAATAAACATGAAAGTTATATACTGACCTTACTAAAAGATTGGGGTGGTTTAAATGGTTTGCATATGAAACACCGCAGCCAGTAGTTTAGCAGTAAATTCCAAAATTTAACTGATTTTGGTAAAGAAAAAACATATGGCGGGTTGACCATAGTAATGGCACTCTATCACTCTTTATTGGAGGATTTAAATACTTTTGTAGGGGGTTTACAAGTCTAACTTGGAAGCCATATGATTCATCTACTGCAATGGTTAGTAAACTGAAATCCAAAGATTTGGGGGCATAAAACGCTCCTACATTGTAAGTGGCACTTTCGTTATATTTAAAAGGTTCCATTTTTAAATAGTTTTAAAAAGGATGCACATTTATATAACCAAGCAAAACGAGCGTGTGTTTTTAAAGTATCCTTTTGACAATAGACGCGATCACTATAGGGTTGCTCTTCAAGAACTTGGGTTTAACGTTATGTGGTTTAACATATCTGAAAAGGCTCAAAATAATTGGATTAATGTTAATAACGAACAAGGCGATCAAATAACTCATGTAAAAATACCAGAAAGTTATTACAGCTTTTGTTCTTTAAAAGAAGTATTTAACGAATTAGGCATATTGCAAAAAAAAAATTAACGAATCAAACCTCAGAATTACTATGAATTTTCCACTAGAAGAAAGAAGAGAGTACAATTTTCCTAGAGGTCTTGCTTAAATCTTGGCTTCCACAGTAGTGACAGAGCTAATTGTATTAGTACAATGGGTGACACCTATCAATTTGAAGGTAATGAACCATCTGATTTTCTCATGAACCTAGCGTTGTATGTCCATTTACAAGAGTTAAAAACAGACAGTAATTTGTTTGATGGCCATCCATCTACAGTTCTAAGAGCACTGCCATCAACTAAAGGTGGGAGGTTATTGCGATTATCACTTAAACACATTTGATGAAAACAGACAATTTAAAGAATTAATTGGTGGGTGGTTAAATACATTGTGTGTAAAAATAACTAACCAAGGCGGAAAACTGGTTGTTTGTTCTGATTTATTAATAGTGCTGGAAATAGATAAACATACTGATAAATCTTAGATAATCAATGCTGGGGAGAGAATCTCAATATCTGTGTTCAAGATCGCCCCTTTTTATTTTGCACGCAAGCCCCACTTTAAGGTTTTGGGGCTTTTTGCGTATTAATTGTTTTACAAAAAAGGTGTTAGTCTGTGTAAAAAGTGGCAAGAAAATGAAGAAATTAAAAAAAGGGGTTTGCGTGCAAAATAAAAAAGGGTGGTCTTGAACACAGATATTGACATTCTCTTCGTGTTACGAAAGAAAATGATATGTCTCATGTATCGGTGGACAACTAACGCCTTTATCACTAAGCATACCAAAAACATTGTTTGCGTCTGTTGACAAAAAATTAGTAATGATCATATTCTATTTAGTAATAATTTTAGGCGTTTTGTCACTATACTCTCTGAACACACTGTCAGTGAAATTTTTGTTTCACCGACGTCAACATGCAACTTTTTCGATCAGTTAGCTAACAGTCCTATTCGTAACTATTTGTAGTTAAATTATTTTACCTTTAATTTGTCATATATTCGGATATTTTAGCATTTATTACTATTTATTTTTATTAGTATTTCATTTTTGACTAAAATTACCGAGTTGAATAGACATTAGATCAAGAACACACACACACACACACACACACACACACACACACACACACACACACACACCTTTCTTTAATTCCCTCTCCCAGGGAGTCAAACAAGCCTTTCAGCTGCTGGGTGAGCTGTTCGTCGTCACAGCGGCTCGGGCCATCAGGCTTCACGTTCCACACGTTGTACCACTTCCGGATCGTCGATGTCACCGTCTCCTCCGCCATGTTGGGAAGACTGTTGGGGACAACGAGAATACCTGCAATGCTCTCTACCAATCAGACGGCGTCAGTGTTTGGTGCATGGGGAAATCAATAATGGCTGAACATTACTCGGAAAGATTTCCTCTCTAGCCCTTAAAGACAATATTTATCTAATAAGAAGTCTTGTTTTGTAAAAAAAAATACCGCGATGTCTCGCTCATGGGTGGTGGCATGCTGAATACAGCAAACGTCAGCTGAGTGTGCGGCATGCCATTCCCAGTAGCAGCAGTTGTCAGCAGCTGGTTGGTGTCATGGCTGGTATGCTGGGTCCCAGTCATCTGGGACCTCATCTCTGTGGCGATGGAGCCACGGTTGGTGCAGATCACCTGGACCTGGACCTGCTCGATGCACTAAAGGCTGTACCCCCCTCCACCCCCACCCCACCACCATGTGTGTACGGAAACACCGCTGAAGACTTTCTTGACGTCGAACGGTTTTTTTGTTTTTGTTTTTTTTTTTTAAATCAAAATTTCGATTCTTCTCAGACGACAGCCGATGCAGTACGTGACGGCGTTTGGCGACATAGATCTGGACAGGCGCCTTCAAAATCGCCCTGTGGGTTGGGCTTAGAATAGACCCACTGGCCTGCCATGCATGTCGGAAGAGGCGACTAAGGCAGGACCACCTCGCCCCGAAGAAAAAGGGTTTGCGTAGGGCTAACAACCCTACCTGTAAAAATGACTAGTTACAGAAGCATCGACGACAATGAACCAAAGCATTCTCATCTGGGCAAGGAAGGGTCTCCATCCCGGAGACGTATGACGCGGTGCAGTTAAAGCCGAAAGGAAGCTGCAAGGCTGACTCTCCTTCTAACCCCCAGGAAAACAACGAGAGTAGCCACATGAAACATCAGGACGATGTACGAAACAGGAAAAAACCATCCAAGTTGCGAGAGAGATGAAAGACTACAAGATCGGAGTGCTAGGACTGAGTGAGACAAGGTGGCTACAGTCAGGACAGCTGAGACTTTCATCTGGAGAACAGCTGCTGTACTCAGGACACACAGAGGATGGAGCCCCCACACTGAGGGTGTGGCCCTGATGCTGGCACCGGAGGCACAGGGGGACTCATCGGATGGGAACCTGTCAACTCCTGCATCATCACAGCCAAGTTTACCACGAAGAAGAATGACATCAGGCTGAACATCATCCAGTGCTATGCTCCGACTAATGATGCGGAAGAAGAGAAGAAAGATGACTTCTATCAGATACTACAGACAGTGATAGACAAAAGATGAGCAAAGGACATAACCATACTGATGGGATATTTCAACACCAAGATTGGAATGGACAACACAGGCTACGAGGACATCATCGGGACACACGGACTGGGACAGATGAACGAGAATGGTGAGCGCTTTGCAGACCTGTGCGCCCTGACCCAGCTGGTGATAGGAGGAAGCATCTTCCCAAACAAGCGCATTCACAAGGCCACATGGAGACCCCCGAACCATGTCACAGAGAACCAGATTGACCACATCTGCATTAGCTGCAAATTCAGGAGATCATGGCGGGATGTACGAGTGATGAGAGGTGCTGACGTGTCATCAGACCACCACCCTCTTTTAACAACAGCGAGACTTTGCCTCAAGAGATTCACCAACGCCAACAACACACGGACAAGGTACAATGTCGGACTGCTCGGAAACAGGGACACACAAGCAGCATTCCAGATCAGTCTTTCCAACAGGTTCCAGCCGCTACAAGAGCTGATAGAAGACGGTGAGACGGACATCGAGACAGTGGGAACACTGCAAGAAGCTCTGGCATGACACATGTGAAGAGATCCTTGGCAAGAAGAAGACTCAGCACAAGGAATGGATCTCTGCCGACACCATCCACAAGCTGGAAACAAGGAGAAAGAAGAAAACTACGCTGAACACGAGCTCAACAAGAGTAGCTAAGGCAAAGGCACAAAAAGAGCACACAGCAGCGAACAGAGAAGTAAAGAGGAGCATCAAGAAGGACAAGAGAGACTACTCTGACGACCTGGCCAGTCAAGCAGAGGCAGCGGCTGGACAGGGTGCCCCTGAGGGACCTGCACATGGTGACCAAGAAGCTGACGGGTAAGTTCCAGCAGACAGACAAGCCAGTGAAGGACAAGAACGGAAACCCACTGATAACAACCGAGGAACAGCTGAAACGATGGGCAGAACACTTCGAGGAGCTGCTGAATTTCCCCGCCCCTGACGCACCACCAGACATCCCACCCACAGAGACAGAACTGCCCATCAGCTGTGACAAACCTCAAAGGCAGAGATCAAGAAGGCCATCATGACTCTGAAAAATGGGAATTCTGCAGGGCCGGACGAGATACCAGCAGAAGCCATCAAAGCAGACATAGAGACAGCTGTCAACATGCTATACAGCCTCTTCAGCAAGATCTGGGAGAAGGAGGAGGTACAGGGCCAGAAGAAAGAAGGAATCATCATCAAGCTGCCGATGAAAGGAGACCTCAGGGACTGCAGCAACTACCGAGGGATCGGTTCTACTGGAGAGGTTGAAAGAGGCTGTCGACCCCAAGCTCTGAGACCAGCAGGCAGGCGTCCGGCAGAACAAACCATGTGCCGACCAGATTGACAGCCTGCACATCATCTTGGAGCAGTCGCTGGAGTGGAACTCCCCCTCTACATCAACTTCATAGATTTTGAGAAGGCCTTCAACAGTGTGGACAGAAAGACACGGTGGAAGCTGCCGAGGCATTGCGGAGTCCCGAGAAGATCATCTCCCTCATCCGGTGCACCTACCAGGACATGAACTGCACGATTGCCCACGCTGGCCAGCTGTCCGAAAGTTTCGAGGTGAAGACCGGAGTCCTGCAGGGGTGCCTGTTGTCACCGCTCCTCTTCCTCCTGGTCATCAACTGGATCATGAAGACCACTACAACAGGCAGGAACAACGGTATACAGTGGACACTCTGGACGCAGCTGGACGACCTCGGCTTTGCTGACGACCTGGCGCTCCTGTCACACAGCCACAGCCTGATGCAGGACAAGACCACTCGCCTGGAGACCACATCAGCTGGGACAGGGCTCAAGATCAACAGGAAGAAGACCGAGCTGATGAAAATCAACAGTCAACCGTAACCGCAGGGGACTGCCACAGGAAGCCAAGATGGCCAAACTGAAGGAAAAGGGAGACCTGGTACAAATGCAGAAAGACTCACTGACGTTTACAGGCTACAGAAACAACCATCAGATTTATCTCTGGAGCAGCAATCAGCCTCCAGGTATGACAACAACGGATGAAAAGGAGATACCGACTGTCATCGCCGAGTACAAGTACATGGGTGGTGTTGACAAGTCAGATCAGATCAGTCATCAAACAAAAAATGGTGGCGGGACACCTTGCACTCTTTGATCAATCTGTGTATTGTTCAAGCCTTCCTTACTTGGGAAAAGTCACCACACGCTCAGCCCCCAAAGAAGGCCCATGATCACCTGTGGTTTCGTGCTGACATCGCTAAACCGCTTCGTGCTGGATTTACTTCCAGAAAACGCAAAGCTGGGCGAAGCAAGGCAGTACCAGAACCCCCAATCGCCAAAGACTCCACTGATCATCACAAAGTGGAGAAGATTGAGGGCAGGTATGTCGTGCCTGTTGTAGTGGTCTTCATGATCCAGGTGTGTCGTCAATGTGTCAAAATTGGCCGTTTGACACCAAAGGGATGTCAAGTGGAAACGTCGTATAAGTGTTCTTTCTATCGAGTACCCCTTTGCTGGCTTAAGAATGGTTGTTTTCGCGACTATCACGGCCAAAGCATAGCCCAACAGTAATGCAGCTGTGATGTTTACTTTTCTTCTCCTCACCTATGTTTTTTTCTGTGACAGTTGTGACTGTGACTATGACATTAATTAGTCATGGGTGTGTACAGTGACACTGTGTTGTGCAACTGAAGACTGTGGACATATGTAATCAGCTGTAGTTCGTAGAACTGCAAAGGCTGATGAAAACACTACAACATAATGTATTGGGTAGTGACTGAGTTCAGTATAGTGTGTGACAAGTGACAAGTTTTGTATGACATTGGTGGGACAACCAGTGGGACCTATACTGCCAGGCAGCAGATGGATCACATCAGGTAGGCCTCAGATTTCATCTTACACTAACAACTTGCATCAGCATGGTGATTGCGCATGATTGCATGCTGTGAAATTGATTGTCATCATAAAATGTCACGTGTCCGTTGACAATTTTGTGACAGTGACACGACCTATGTCTCTAAGACAGACAAAATATAGTACAAATACAGTGTATGATCTTATGAAACTGCCTGCCATTTTTTTCTCTTAGAGGTTCACACAATTCCCCCAAAGTTATTAATCACACATACCACTTTTAGGCTGAAACCAGGAAACCAGTGTGCATGAGTATGAGTACGAGTATGACTTTGTGGGAGTGTTTGCATACGTTTGAGCATGCGTGTGTCCGTGCATGCGTTAGTGTGTGCGTGCGTACGTGTGTGATGTGTGTGTGTGTGTGTGTGTGTGTGTGTGTGTGTGTGTCTGTGCGTGTGTGTGCATGAGTATAAGACTCTGTGTGTGTGTGTGTGTGTGTGTGTGTGCGTGTGTGTGTGTGTGTGTGTTTGCATGCGTTTGAGTGTGCGTGTGTGTGCATGCATGAGTGCGTGTGTGCGTACGTGTGTGTGTGCGTGTGCGTGTGCGTGTGTGTGTGTGTGTGTGTGTGCATGTGTGTGCGTGTGTGTGTGTGTGTGTGTGTGTGTGTGTGTGTGTAAGATACAGAGAGAGAGAGAGAGAGAGAGAGGGGGGGCTGTGTGTGTGTGTGTGTGTGTGTGTGTGTGTGTGTGTGTGTGTGTGTGTGTGCGTGCGCGCGCGTGTCTGTGTGTGTGTTTGCGTGTTTGTACGTACGGATAGACAACCGCATGCGTGTGTGTGTGCGTGTGTGTGTGTGTGTGTGTGTGTGCACGCGAGCGTGTGTGCGCGCGCGCGTGTGTGTGTGTGTGTGTGTGTGTGTGTGTGTGTGGTGTGTGTGCGTGCGTGCGTGTGTGTTTGCTAGTATGTGTGTGTGTGTGTGTGTGTTGTGTGTGTGTGTGTGTGCATGAGAAAGAACAAAAGAAAGAAGAGAGAGAGAGAGAGAGAGAGAGAGAGAGAGAGAGGGTGTGCGTGTGTGTGTGTGTGCGCGCGCGCGCGTGCGTGTGTGTGTGTGTGTGCGTGTGCGTGCGTGTGTGCGTATGTGTGTGTGTATGTCTCTGTGTGGCTGGTGTGTGTTTGCGTGTGTGTGTGTGTGGTGTGTGGGTGTGTGTGTGTGTGTAAGAGAGAGAGACAAAGACAGAGTGTGTGTGCGTGCGTGCGTGTGTGTGTGTGCGTGCGTGTGTGTGTGTGTGTGTGAGAGAGGAGAGAGAGAGAGAGAGAGAGAGAGAGAGAGAGAGAGAGACTGACTTCAGACTTCAGATTTGTATTCAGTAAGGCGATTGGCCCATTTGAAGGAGAATGAGCACAATCATTCACATTAAATGCATGAAACAAATGATTTATCAGGAAAACAACAACAACAACACAACAAAGACTATCTAAGACGTCATTATTTCTCTGATCTTAAACGCCTTAAACAGAAAACATACCTAAATTCCTAATAGCCTACTATTAGAGCTAAGTAGTAACTGTAGACGAAACGTACATGGGCGCCTGTGATATTTCTGTGGAATAAATTTTTGACGAATATCTTCTAAAGCTGGACAAAGGAACATAAAGTGTATTTCATTTTCCTCACCTTGAATACATAATGGACATACCAAATCATTTTGTCTGTTGTCTGTATCGTAAGTAATGAGTCCTTATGTCAGAAACATTAACTCTGAATTTAGCAATGTATCTTTTCAGACGCATATACAAATCACATTTCAAATATGGCGAGTACAACGAAAACTGGAATAATTTCTGTACAAATCATAACGTCCACTACTTTGTATATGATCGTCCCACAATTGCCATCTACAGTCAATCAACCTTTTTCTGAAAACATGAATAAACTGGCTTTGATTTCCAACACCCTGTGACAACCAGACATCCCCAAATCCGTGCTTACACAGAAACACACGCACATTTGAAACCCAGTTTGTTTTTCCCTTTACATCTAATTTGAACAACATTTCATAAGACTTGCGAGGCAATCTATAATGCTCCATGTGTGTAAAAGCTTTAACCAATACTTAACACATCTAATGGCTGAGCAAATGAACAGTGGATATCTATTGGTCTCCCCATACACTAAATCATTAGAAAATACGCCTGTCAAAACCTAGAAACCTCTTCAAAGCAAATAAATGTACTGCCTCGCCATGAACAACAGCACTATCCAAACCCCAAATTTCAGCCCCATACATCAAAACAGGCTGTATTTGGGAATCAAATATTTTTTAGAATTAGCTCAAGCAAACTGTTATTCAAAGCAATCAATCTTTTCATGACACATATCAAAGCATTCTTTGCTCTACATGCAAGATCTTTACAGGCAAAGGTAAAAACTTAGGTGTGTAGAAAAATAGATCCCTAAATATTTATATACATTCAGCACAGGTACAGTAAGTCCGTTATACATCCATCTTTCCCTCGCTGCCAAATAACCCCCCTTTTGAAACACCACGATGCTGCTTTTATTCATGTTTACTTTCAACTCTAATGCAGAGACAGCCCTGCTCAGATTATTTAACTGACGTTGTAAGCCAACTATCATTTCTGAAACTAAAATAACATCATCTGCTAATAGTAGGATAAACAATTCTAAGACACCTTCTGGAAATCGTCCATCATGAAGGCCATTATTGATAACCTCAATGGTAAGCTCATTAATGAATATAGAAAATAGTACAGGACTACAAACATCACCTTGTTTTACCCAGCAAAACAATATAATCTGTCAGATTGGAACCACTTCTTACCCTAGTCTTAACAACTTTGTACATGACTCTAATACAGCCAAATAATTTCCCTTAATACTATTTTCTAATAATACAGTCCATAAAAGCTTTCTACTGATGGAGTCAAAGTTTTTTTCAAAGTCAATAAACTCAACATAAAATGTACGATTTAATGAAAATTGTTTCTGAACGAACGCAAGAAGAGTAAACATACGGTCGATGGTAGAGTAACCCTTTTTGAACCCAGCCCGATGCTCCCCGTGATATTATTACATTCAATCCATTCCTCCAATCTGTTGTTAACAACAGTACTATACACTTTACAGCTAACATCAACCAAAGAGATACCTCTGTAATTATTAGGGTTATCTACGTCGTCTTTCTTGAATAAGGGCAAAGTTACAGACTCTGTCCAGTTTTCTGGGAAGATGCCCTCATCAAAAATTCTGTTGAAAAGAACTAGTAAAAAGTCAACAACTTGAGGTCCAGCATACTTCAACAATTCACCAATAATATAATCAGGTCCTGTTGATTTGTTAGTCTTAATTTTCCGCATGGCAATTAGAATTTCTTCTTTAGAAATGGGACGACTGAAATGCTCATCTTCTCCCTCATCTGTAACAACAGAAAGCTCATCATCACTTAAATTATCTTTACCTAATAAACGTTTAAAGTGCTCATACCATGTATCCAGGGATATATTATTCTTAGTACATTTTCTTTTAAACGAAGCTCTTTTCAATGTTTTCCAAAACTCCTGCTGTGACGGAAGAGATCTGATCATGTTATCTAACAGCTTTTCATTGAACATGTTCTTCTTCTGCTTTTGAAGGTTTTTATATTCTCTTCTTGCAATAACATACTGACTTCTGTCACCATCGTCCAAAGTCATATTCTCAACAATTTTAACGTTTTTCTTTTCATTACCAAACAATCACTGTCAAACCAATCTTCCTTTTTAGCACCGTTTCTTACTAGCACACGTTTTATCATACATTCAGCACTGTTTTTAATGCAATCATTAAACAAATCTAAAGCTTCATCTACATCAACATTGATCAGTTCTAAAGCCTGATTTAATTTTCAGCACATTTCTGCTTCACACAATTGTCTCTGCAAGTCAAAGCATAATCTTCATTTCATACAAACTTATCGAATATTGTTGCCTCAACATTTCTCCATTGATCTATCACTATTTTTATTGTAATGTCAATGTGAAATTCAATAGGTAGATGGATTGGAATCTATACGTTCCGAAACAACCAAATAACATGAATCACAAAAAGTGGAGAACAAAATCTTTAGATACGAGAAAATAATCATTAACGCTGCTACCACTGTCTGAAACGTATGTATAGCAACCATGGCGGTCGCCCTGACATACACCATTCAAAATGTACAAATCAAACGCAACGCAAAGATTTGACAATATCTTGCCATAGTTATTCAACACATTATCATGAGAACATCGATCTGTGCAAGGTGGCTTTCTTTTTGTTTGCAAACGGGAATCGAAAACATCGGCAGACAAGTCAGGAGAAAAATTTGCCGTCCTGCTGTTCAGATCGCCACACAGTACTATATCAATGTCACCAAGTGGGCACAAGCAGTCAGCCAACGTTCTTCCAACATGGAAATACCATTATTAACATTAAAAGAATTATAGAAAGGAAAACCTTCAGGCTGAATATACGTACAAACCAAAGCAATATTTTTCAGTGTACAAAAAAAAACGATTTTTTCAGTTAAAAAGACGCACCACGTTAGAGCTATCAACTTCTACATATGATATGAAGGGAGCCAATTCTTGTTTTATCAAACAAACGAGTCCTCCAGATCGTCTCCCTGATGAATAAGTTTTACAGCAGGTTTAATAAAGGCTTTATACCCAACAAACATGTCCATGCTAAATGTTTCAATGAACGTTTTTCCAAAGCATATAAAATCAAAACCACAGGCATAAGAAATAAATGCATTGTCAAAAACCTTTGAGAGTAAACCTTTTACATTCCAACAAAGAAGCTTGAATACTTAATTATGGCATACAGGCACATCCAGATCTCGGTTGTCAATATAAATATGATCACAATCAAGTGCACCGTTTTCCATACATACATTAATATCACTATCTACATCATCATATTTGGAAAAATCATCATTCAAACGGCTATCATTGAAACTGTCATACGAATTCAAGCGTGTACCAGTGCATCGCTCACACCGTCCACAACACTGTCGTCAAAAACACGTGCAAAGCGGCTACTGCAATGTGTGACAAGATCTGGAGCAGCCAATTCTTTCCACCTGTGTCAAGTTATCTTTTCTCCATCTTGAATTAACGCCTTTATCATCGCAAGAGGACTGGCCAAAACCCTATTTCAACTCTTTTAGCTGACCAGAAGCATCAAGCCCGAACCTCTTGCCATCAACAAGGAGATGGTCAAAGACCATCGCAGCTCTCTTACCACTGTTCCTTGCGTCTTTCAGATGTGGAGTGAGCTTACGTCTTATTTCACAGACCCTACTTGTAAAGTCTTCGCTGACAAAGACATTGGTTCCTTTCAACTTGGCCTTAGCTTTCAAAATGTGTACTTTGTCCTTATAATAGGAACATTTAGCAATGATGGGGGAGTCATCCTTTGCATTCAAACGATGCGCTCCATCAAACTCGACCCATTTCGCCCAGCTTCTTAGCAGTCAAGTCCTTCAACATACGCTCGCAGTCATCACTGTTCTCATCCTCATTTCTGCTCAATCCATAAAACAATAAATTTATTACGTTTTGAGCGCCCTTCGAGGTCATCTGCCTTCTTTTCTAGAAATTCAAGTCCGTCACCAAGTTCAGAGTTCACTCTCTGCAGATCATTGTTCTGGGAACGTAAATCTGCCACTTCCTCCCCGAGACCCTTCACTTCACTTGTTTTTGGGGCGGACTGTTATTGCAGTATGCAGACGTGGAGCAGAACCCGGACCTACACCAGCAGTGAAGGCAGACAACGTGAAGCAGACCGGCTCGTTCTGTAATGCAGTGTACTGTTCACTAAGGGTCTTCACATCCATTTTAACATCATCCAACTTACTGTCCACGGCCTTGTTGGTCTTGACCATCTCCAGAAAGCTTGGTCATGATGTCGGCCATGGTGGGTTCGGTGCTCGTTGGTCTGGATACAGGAGATTCAGCAGTGGAGGTAGCACTCCTGTCCGCACTCCCACCACGTGTAGCACAACCGAGCCGGTTTTGCTTCACGTTGTCTGCCTTCACTGCTGGTGTAGGTCCGGGGTTCTGCTCCACGTCTGCATACTGCAATAACAGTCCGCCCCAAAAACAAGATGAGGACCAAATCTTTGCTTTTTGCACAGCTCTCTTCAACATAAACTGAAGAAACACACCAAAGAAGCAGCCACATCTTGATCTAAAAGACAGTGCATCCAACAGCATGGTTCAATTACTACTTGCATGCACAATCACAATTGTAACCCGCCGATTTGTAAGCAGCACCGATTTGTATGCGCTTACAAATCGGTGCACATTGCACGACTCGTAAAACCACCGATTTGTAAGCAGCGCCGATTTGTAGAGCGCTTACAAATCGGCGGGCTAGGCGGATGCTTTACAAATCAGCGGGTTAAGACCCCGCTGTTTTGTAAAGTGCTCTACAAAATGGCGGGCGCTTTATATCCTGCTTTTTTGGATGAAAGCGATAAACTATTATTACGCTTTCAGTGATTATTCCTGCAATTTTGATGACTTTCTATTTCATCAAAATGGTGGACTGAAATGCGGTGTGTGTGTGTGTATGTGTGTGTGTGTGTGTGTTCATGTGTGTGTGCGAGTATATGTGTGTGTACATCAGTTCGTGTATGTAAGCCTGTGCATTGTGTGTGTGGGGGGGGGGGGGGGGGGGAGTAAACAGTCTATTTCTTTTGCCCCAACTCACTCACACAATAAAATTTGGAAGTCAAAAGCAGAGGACATTGTTGACATGTTTTTATTCATATTTTTTCATTTCTGTAAACGTTACATGAACGACAAAGTGAACTAGAATTGTTTGTTTTTAAAACACAATTTTAAGCACATTTTTCCCAAGGACACAACTCCGAGTGCACCAGCGGGAATCGAACCCAAGACCTCTCGATTGAGAGTCCAACGCCTTACCAGTTACACCACTGCACCTCCCCTAGTAGTGGGCTTTAAACACAACATATTGAAGAAGATGCTCCTGGTGTTCACATCATGTTTGCAACACTCGATGTTATAGTGAACAGACTCAGCATGCAGTTTAGGACTGTAGATAGATAGATAGATAGATAGATAGATAGATGAATAGACAGACAGACAGACAGAGAGAAACAGACAGAGAAACAGAGTGAGAGACACACACAGAGAGAGAGAGAGAGAGAGAGAGAGAGAGAGAGAGAGAGAGACATCGAGGTGGGGGGAGGTAGTAAAATAAGTTAGCAGACTTATCTTTTTCTCTTCGTTAGAGTGCTCCACAAAACGACGTGTGTCAGACCGCCATCTTGATGAGCAAAATAGGAAGTCATCAAAATTGCGGGAATAATCACTGAAAGCGTAATAATAGTTTATCGTTTTAATCCAAAGAAGCAGGATATAAAACGCCCGCTGTTTTGTAAAGCGCTTTAGAAAACAGCGGGGGCCTAACCCACCGATTTGTAAGCGCTCTACAAATCGGCGCTGCTTACATATCGGCGGTTTTACAAGTCATGCAATGTGCGCCGATTTGTGAGCACTTACAAATCGGTGCTGCTTACAAATCGGCGGGTTACAACAATCTCCAACACGTTCGGAAACCGTCACTAACAGGGATAAACGTAGAGAGACTGACAAGCTGCGTCTTGCTCTAACACATCGTCCAGCTCACCCCGAGAGAGAGAGAGAGAGAGAGAGAGAGAGAGAGAGAGAGAGAGAGAGAGAGAGAGAGAGAGAGAGAGAGAGAGAGAGAGAGAGAGAGAGAGAGAATGAGAATGTAAGCTCACATGTGCAATTCTTAATGTGGAATCCGTCGCCTCCCACCCCCCTCCACCTCCCTCATTTTTAATCACACGCCCCAAGGAGAGACAGAGAGAGAGACAGAGAGAGAGAGAGAGAGAAACAGACAGACAGAGAGAGAGAGAGAGAGAGAGGAGCGAGCGAGGGGGGGTAGTAAAATAAGTTAGCAGACTTGTCTTTTTTCTCTTCGTTAGAGTGCTCCTCAAAACGACGTGTGTCAGTCCGCCATCTTGATGAGCAAAATAGAAAGTCATCAAAATTGCGGGAATAATCACTGAAAGCGTAAATAATAGTTTATCGTTCTTATCCAAAGAAGCAGGATATAAAACGCCCGCTGTTTTGTAAAGCGCTTTAGAAAACGACGGGGCCTCACCCGCCGATTTGTAAGCAGCGCCGATTTGTAGAGCGCTTACAAATCGGCGGGCTAGGCCCCCGCCGATTTGTAAGCACTGGTTACAATTCGGCAGATGCTTTACAAATCGGCTAGGCCCCCACCGATTTGTAAGCGCTGCTTACAAATCGACGGATGCTTTACAAATCGGTGGTTTTAGAAGTCATGCAATGTGCGCCGATTTGTAAGCGCTTACAAATCGGCGCTGCTTACAAATCGGCAGGTTACAACAATCTCCAACACGTTCGGAAACCGTCACTAACAGGGATAAACGTAGAGAGACTGACAAGCTGCGCCTTGCTCTAACACGTCGTCGAGCTCACCCAGAGAGAGAGAGAGAGAGAGAGAGAGAGAGAGAGAGAGAGAGAATGTAAGCTCACACGTGTAATTCTTAATGTGGAATCCGTCGCGCCACCCCCCCCCCCCCCCCCCTCATTTTAATCACATGCCCCAAGGCGAGACCGAGAGAGAGAGAGAGAGAGAGAGAAGAGACAGAGACAGTCACAGACAGACAGACAGACAGAGAGAGAGAGTGGCTGTGTGTGTGTGTGTGTGTGTGTGTGTGTGTGTGTGTGTGTGTGTGTGTGTGTGTGTGTGTGTGTGTGCGTGCATACGGGCAAACGTGTGTGTGTGTGTGTGTGTGTGTGTGTGTGTGTGTGTGTGTGTGTGTGTGCGCGTGCGTATGTGTGTGCGTGCATGTGTGTGTGTGTGTGTGTGTGTGTGTGTGTGTGTGTGTGTGTGTGTGTGTCTGTGTGGATGTGTGGATGTGTGTGTGTGTGTTTGCATGGATGAAAGAGAGAGCAAGAGAGAGAGTGTGTGTGTATGTGTGTGTGTGCGTGTGTGTGTACGCCCACGTGTGTAATTCGTAATGTGCAATCCGTTCCCCACTCCCCGATTTCATTTTTAATCACATGCCTAAAGTCGAGACATTGCTTTCTTGATCCTAGCGGGTCCGTAGAAGCCCACTCAAGATTTAAGTAACTAACAGCTGTCATCATTCTGCTAAACATATGTACACAAAGGGTCAGGAATGATGGCGTGCGGCCAGCTGTTATTGTTCTTGATCATAGCGTCGACAGAACGATCCTTTGCATTTTGTAGATGAAGATGGGGAGCGCTGAGACTGATTGGTCGATAGATAGAGAGATAGATACATTGCTAATGTTGCTTATAGACCAGCCGACCGTAAAGGGCCATATCAGGGCGAGCTCTGCAAGGCTGTGTGCCCAGGTGATGTAGTAAGAGAAACACTTGTTCATGCACCTGGCTCATATCCTCATTAAGAGTTTCCTTCCGCAGTTCGCCATGATGGTGTATGTACTGTTTTTAAGAGAGTTCAAAGTTTCTGCATGGATAAGATAAGAAAAGAATAAATGAGATAAGATGACACCCAACAACAAGATCCATACTGGCTAAATGCATCAGGGGCATGCATACTGCGTGATTCCACATTTGTAGATTGCAAAAAACTCTTATACCCAGAACGATTAAAACACTTTGATCTCCACTCCCTCAAAGGAACCTGGACCATAGGAGATCTATCCAGACCTACAAGATGTTAACGACATTCATTACATTATCAATTTGATACATTTTTTCCTGGTTCACATGTCAGTATCACAAGAAATTATAAAGATAAAAATGGTACAAAACAGCATCAGTCTCACAAAACAAAACGTTCCTTTTTTCACACAGCAATGCTAAACACTGGAGCGAATTTAATGCTAACTTCAAATTTGCTCAAGATATTAACAGTTTCCAGAATCTTCTGGACAAAACTCTAAAACTGAAGAATTTCTTGTTGCGAGTTTGACTATTAATTACCTACGTTATCAATATGACCAGACCGCTATTGCTAATTGATCAATGAAGGAACATATGCGTAGGCCACAAAGCCTAAGTTTATAGAAACCAGTCCCTCCTCTTCCTCCTCCTTTTACTACAACTACTGTTAAATACATTCAATCAGGAATCTATGAATGCTGGCCGTATTTCATGTGTTGGTGGAAAACATGAGAGTGCCTAGTCCAGCAAGATTTGACCCATTTAAAACATTAACATATGGTAAGCAGCCAAATTCTACCAGAATTACAGTTACATATAAGAAAAAAGGAAAAGAAAACAAAGAACCGAATAACATGGACAACGAGAAATAAGCACAAATTAGGAACACACAGACACACACAGGCATAGAGAGAAGTTTAAAAAGACAAAAGACCCACCAGTTAAGATCGTCACCAACCTGAATCTGCAACAGATGTGGTAAGCCACGTAAACAATGCGATGAGCTGCAGATGAGAGCGTTGGTTGAAATCACACGTCGCTGGAACGGGAGTGAAGCAGGAGTGGTACCGCATCCCACGGATATACCCATCCCGTCTGACGTGGCACACGCCACAGCGACACCTACCTAAGCTCCCAGCAGCATGCAGAGTGATCGTCCTTCCCAGCAGTCCAAGCGTGCACAATGCTTTTATTTATTTATTTTTTTTTTTTGCTGTCCCAACCTCTGCGCCACTCAGAGGCAGTGCACACACGCCGCTCATTCCGACACCCCGTCCACAGCCACAGCCCGGTCGGCCCCGCCGCAGCCCCGCACCGACAATCCACAGGGGGCAGTCAATGTCAAGTTGTCAAGAGGCAACCCACCGGAGGAGACACTGCACTGCTGTCGAGTCACTTCGATGGTGTTCAGTGGCGCCTGTTCTGATCTAACATACGCAGGACACCACCTACTAAGCCCCCTACTGACGACAATAATTGCTTAGTCGCGGAGCCGGCGTGAGTGAGCTCTCCCTCCAGAGGGCGCCACCACGTCCGTCCAACGACAGCCCCCATGGACTCGCCGATACCGGTGACCCCTACGGAACCAAACCAAGACCACAGACGTGGAGAGGACATCGAAACTGAGGTCACCATGAGAGCAGGGCATGAAGGGCCACAGAATTTGAGACATTTTTTTTAATGCTGATCGATGAGAATAAGGATGATTAAGATGATGCTACGGATTTCCATTTCGGTCTGAGACTACATGACAGGGCTGTACTCTACGCTTCCTTTCATAATATATCCCGGCGTCAACCGGGCCCGAGAGATACAGGCACCTGTAGTGTTGGTCAGGGAACTTGAGCAACACTCTCAGAAACGCATCCATTAAGTGGATGAAACTCGACTGTGTGGTCCCAGTCTTCCCAACTGAGTCCGCAGCAAACTCAACTCTGGGTAGGAGCCGGTCGGGGCAGAAAAACCCACATGACTCTGATGGGATTCGAACCCACGACCTCCCAGCCGGGAGTCCGCGACGCTAACCACTTCGCCACGGCGGCTGGTGTGTACAATACTCTTTGTCACATCACCACACAGCACAGAGATCGCGTGTAATGTTTCAGGTGTCGAACTTTCCAAAAATGTCATGTCACATGAACTGAAAGGGAAAGGCGAGACACCAGGTGGCCAGTGTTGCATTACTGAGCCAAGAAGGCGGTGTTATCGATTTTGTTTCGAGTCGATGTCAGTTGTTAGTTTCGACACACACGGGCTTGAGTACATTTTAAAGGCACACATGTGTTAACCCCCCTCCCTGCGTCTCCTCCCTTCTCCCACCGACCTGGTACCACCTTTACTCACCATTGAACTACATGTAAAAACACCACAGACAGAGCTATCTGAGGCTATTGATTATGAAAAGAAACCAAACTATGTAACGCTATTTTAAGATTTTAACACTACAATGATCTCTCACGATATCAGAATGGTACTTGTGAGTTACTTGTGGTTTTCCTTCCAGCAGCCAACTGTTGAAAACAAGCATGGAATAACTATAATAAGTACAGATATCTGTCAAAAACAGGTAACACAAATGGCAATTTGGAAAAAAATTATCATATGTAGTGCTTTCTGCTTATTCTGGACACTGTCTCATAACGTACGCACTATAAAATAATAATAATAATAATGGGGATTTATATAGCGCCTTCCACGGCACAAGGCGCTTTACAAAGGCAGAAAAAATGCAATTGCTAAATGTAAAGAAAATGCATTGAAAAAAACGGCTCAGAAATGAAAAACAAAGGCTCTCTCTCATTCTCTCCCACGCGCACACACACTCTCACGCACAGACACACAATACACAACAGCCGCAACAAGCACAAACTACTAAGCAATCCACAAAATGACAAAAGTCAATCAACTATCTGGTAGTGACTGTCTTCTTAGTATTGTTTGAAAAGGTAGGTTTTCAGGGATGTTTTGAAGGAAGAAAAGGTTTGAGAATGTCTTAAGTCATAGGGGAGTTTATTCCAGAGTTTGGGAGCTGCGTATGAGAAAGCTCGTTCGCCATGCTGTTTACGATGGGGGCGGTAACTGGGGAAGCGGAAGGTCCTAGTGTCGGTGGAGGAGCGGAGCGTACGTGATGGGACATATACTTGAAGGAGATCGGATAGATAGGCAGGGGCATCGCCAGTGAAAATCTTGAAGCAGAGACAACAACATTTGTATTTAATTCTTTCTTCAACGGGGAGCCAGTGCAACTTTTTCAGGAGAGGCTGCAGGGTTGGGTCCTAGGAGATTTGCAAATGAGACGGGCTGCAGAGTTTTGTACACATTGGAGGGGTTGGATGACAGTTGAGGGACAGCCAAGGAGAACACAGTTGCAGTAATCTAGCCTTGAAAGGATGTATGATGAAACGAGAGTTTTTGTGGCGTCTTCAGTGAGATAGGGTCGAATAGCAGCAATTCGTTTAAGTTCCATGTAGGCTAACTGACAAGTTTTTGTGACATGCTGTTTCATCGAGAGGTCACTATCAAGGAGAACACCAAGGTCACGAACAGTGTTTGAAAATTCAATAGTGCTGGAACCTAATGTCAAAGAAGAAGGAGCGGATCAGGGCCATGATGTGACCGCTTTAAAAAACGGATGGCTTCAGTCTTCTCACAGTTTAATTTAAGCTTATTTGCTGACATCCAGGTCTCAATATCAGAAGTACAAGATTGAAGAGTAGAAACAAGGGGTGAGTAGTCATCGATGACAGAGGAATGGAGCAGCTGGGTATCATCCGCAAACATTTCGTGTGAAACGGAATGGCCGTGGATGACATTAGACAATGGAGTGGTGTACAAAATAAAGAGGACAGGTCCCAGCACGGATCCCTGAGGCACTCCAAATTGGAGGTTAGATTCATCAGAACGGTGGTCACCTACTTGAATGAACTGTTTCCTATCTAGAAGATAAAACGAAACCAATTTAAAGCTGTTTCCCTGATGCCACATGCGTATTTCAAACGAGAGAGAAGGATTTCATGGTCTATGGTGTCAAAGGCTGCCGAAAGATCTAGCAAAAGAAGGACAGAAATTTTGTTTTCGTCTAAGGAATTTAGAATATCATTGAGAATGCGAAGGATGGTGGTCTCCGTGCTGTGCCCAGGGCGATAGGCTGACTGATGTGGTGTGAGGAGGTTGTTTGAGGCCAGATGGTCAGAGAGCTGTTGAAGAATGACTTTCTCAAGAATTTTGGATAGGAAAGGAAGATTTGAGATGGGTCTCTAATTTTTAAGAACGTTGGGATCAAGACTGCTTTTCTTGAGTAGAGGTTTAACAAGGGCGGTCTTAAAGTCAGTGGGAACTGTGCCAGAAGACAGAGACTCGTTAAGAATTTTGGTGATGGTAGGAAGGAGAGAGTCAAGGTGTTCAAAGAGGAGGGGGGTGGGAATGGGGTCAAGGTCACAGGATGTTTTCGCAGACTGTGTGATGATTTTACGAACAGTCTGCTCCGACACTGGCAGGAACTCACAGAGTGTGGTACCGTTAAAAACAACAGACTGATCTGAAATATCTGAGGATGGGGAGAAAGCGTTTCGAATTGTCTGAATTTTATGGGCGAAAAACTGAGAAAACAGACCAGGAAGCTGTGACGGCTCATGAGTGGACGGCATTACAACACTTGCAGCCTTACCCAACATGCTAGTGACAGTTCTAAACAGTTCTTTACACGAGGATGCTGCTGCAACTTTAGAAGAATAAAATGCGGTTTTGGCTTGATGGACAAACTGTACGACTTTCTGTTTGGCAGCATCGTAAATTTGCTTGTGTATTGTCAGTCTAGATGATACCCAGCGCCGCTCGGCTCGACGTCGCTCGCGTTTCAATATTCGCAGCTCAGGTGCAATTGAGTTGTACCACGGAGCCGGGCGACGCCAGTGTACCGTCCGCTGACATACAGGCGCATGCTTATCCAAAACTTTTCTAAGACCAATGTTCAAATCAGTAAGTGTTACGTCAGGCGTGATAATGTTAGCGATGTCATGAGAAAAATCAGCAGGGTCGATCTTATGAATGGCACGAACACATTTGAATTGGGTGCCGACTTTTTCTTTGGAACACTAAGATGGCACACTAGACTATAGTGATCAGACATCAAATCATACAACACTTAGCAGAGTGCAAAAGACCGTCAGTGTCACGAAAAATCACAAGATCAAGAATGTGACCACTTGCTGGATAAGTGGGTTCATCGATGGCCTGAGAAAGGCCACACGTCTCTAAGAGTTTCTGAAACCTCCTAGCTCTGGGATCACTCGAGTCGTCGTAGTGAACATTAAAGTCACCGATGATCAGAAGATCGCCGTCACGCGTGGCGGCAAAGTCAAGGAAATCAGGGAACTCTTCGTAGAATCTTGAATCAAGCAGTTTGTTCCTTTTACTGGGCGGGGTCCGATACACACACAGCAGACGGATTCGTTGATTTTGCAAAGTCAGAAGTAGCTCAGCCACTTCAAAAGTGGTGTGGGAGAAGGGGAAGGTGGAATTGACGTGGCAGTAAGACACGAGACACTCTTTGATGATCAGCATAATCCCACCACCACTCTTGGCTGTGGCACCAAGTTCACGGGGAAATTGTAGAGTTTATAACCTGGGAGTGTCAAATCAGCACATTTACTCTCATCACCTGACTCACGAAGCCACGTTTCTGACACTATCATAATGTCCACGTCGTAATCGGTCATGAAGTCAGCGATCGCAGTGCGTTTCTGACGTGTTTTAAGGGCATTACCACGAACAGACTGGGCATTCAGGTGACAGACACAGAGCTGATTAGGAAGATCAGAGCCCTGTACAGGAACCGCTATCAAGTTCTCGAGGTTGGCACCCGGAGCACAGGTCGGCGCGGTCGACACGTCAGGGGACTGAGGGAGGAGTCGAAATCAGTGACAGAAGAAATATTGGTTGTAGAATGTTGTTGACTGATAACTACAGGAATCTGCCGGCGTTTTCTGGTGCCACCTCGGGACGATCGGTGGCGTGGCAGACGGTAACCAATAGACAGTTCTTTCAAACGACTGATCAGATCGGGGTCGAGGTCACGTGTGCCGCTGTTTGTTTACATGCCAACAGCTGATTTCGTGTGTAAGAGTGGCAGGCACGACCACGGTTCAGTGTACGAAGCGCCTCCGTGCTACACGTAGTGTCGGCTAGCGGCAGCGTGGGACGGTGAAAAGTGGGTCGTAGCATGTGCAAGTTGCCGGGGATGCCAGCCGAAAATGGCGGACTGCCACGCTGATTCAAAAGGAAAAATCTCACCGATAGAATCATGAAGAAGAACATCGTCCTGACGTGAAGTGGAGCACACATAATCCAACACCAGTCCATCATACAGCACTCTAACAAATATCAAAACTGTACACACAGTCAAACCACATGAAAACGATGAAAACTGACGGAGCTAAGATCGGACGTGCCTGCAAGGCGACCTGACCTTCACCCTACACAACATTAACTACACACACACACACCACACACACACACACACACAACACACACACACACACACGCACACATGGGCATGTGCACGAGCTCGTGCACGCACCTACACACAAACAAACATGTATGCACACACATAGACACACATATACATATACACACACGCACACACACACACACGCATGCACACACACACACACACACACACACACACACACACACCACACACACACACACACACACACACAAGCACACCCATACATGCATCCACACACATACTAACACACACACACACACACACACACACACACACACACACACATATTATACACACACACACACACACACACACACCACACACACACACACACACACACACACACACACATAACCACTCATACACACACGCACACACATACACCACCACCACCACCACCAGCTGGTTCACAAATGCAAACAACCCACCTCACGATGGGGCTTACATCATACACTATATCAGCACATCATCATACAGGTGGCTTTTATGGTACGCACTGTCCTGATGAACAATTAGACGTCAAAACACCTCTAATATTGCCACTTATTAAAACAAGCAAACCAGCCCCCATCTGTGTCATCGGGAACATTTTCAGATTCATTAATGGAATTCATTTGTCAGTCACTACCATGGCCTGAGGTGTGCAGGTCTGTTGAGTGTCGTGATCAGGTGAAGCAAAGTACAGGGTGATCTCAGTATTCCCTTGTGTATATACACGTATTGATCAATATAATGCCCGAACGTGTGTGTGTGTGTGTGTGTGTGTGTGTGTGTGTGTGTGTGCGCGCAGGAAAAATATGAGCGGAGAAAGTATCAAGCAATAGAAGTATTGATCAGGGAGAATATTGACCGCGAGAAGTATTGAGCAGAGGGAGTATCAAGAAGCAAGGAGCAGTGTCGGGGGCGGGGGCGGGGGCGGAGGGGGGATTCGATCGAGTAGGGGAAATATTGAGCAGGGACAGCATTGAGCTGGGGGAGTAGGGAGTAGGGAGAATGTGGAGCAGTGAGAGTAGTGCGAATCGACGAGCAAGGGAAGTATTGAGCAGGGAGAATATTGACTGTGAGAAGTATTGTGCAGAGGGAGTATCAAGGAGCAAGGAGGAGTGTCGGGGGCGGGGGCGGGGGCGGAGGGGGGATTCGATCGAGTAGGGGAAGTATTGAGCAGGGACAGCATTGAGCTGGGGGAGTAGGGAGAATGTGGAGCAGTGAGAGTAGTGCGAATCGACGAGCAAGGGAAGTATTGAGCCACAAGAATAGTAAGCGGGGAAGTCCCGAGTGAGGGGGGGGGGGGGGGGGGGTTATTGAGCAGGGAGAGCATTGGGCAGGAAAGAGAAGGGGACGTATTGAGCAGGGAGAGCATCAAGTTGGGAGGATATGTAGCCAAGAGAATATTGAGAAGGGGCAGTATAAAGCAGGTGTATTGAAGAGGGGGAATATTTAGTGGGGGAAGTTTTGAGCAGAGGGGGTATTGAGCAGGTAGAACATCGAGCAAGGTAAGTGTTGGGCAAGGAGAGTATCGAGCAGCGATGAGCATGTGGGGGAGGGGGGGGGGACGAGCAGGGGGAGTAATCAGTAGGAGATGTTGCATGGGGGATGTATTGAGCAGAGGGAGTATGAGGCAGTGAGAGCTGGGTGGAAGGGATATGGAGCAGGGGATACGGGAAGCATAAAGCAGGGGAGTCTTGAGACAGGAGACATATTAAGCTGGGGAAGTGTCGGGCAGAGGAGTATTGAGAAGGGAAAAGGATGGATAGTATTGGGCATGGGGAATTTTGAGTGGGGAAAATACTGAGCGGGGGTGATACTGAGTGAGGGAATATTGACTAGGAGAGTACTGAGCAGGGAGAATATTGAGCAAGGAGCACGCTGAGTGGGGAAAAATACTGAGCGGGGGTGATACTGAGTGAGGGAATATTGACTAGGAGAGTACTGAGCAGGGAGAATATTGAGCAAGGAGCACGCTGAGTGGGGAAAAATACTGAGCGGGGGTGATACTGAGTGAGGGAATATTGACTAGGAGAGTACTGAGCAGGAAGAATATTGAGCAAGGAGCACGCTGAGTGGGGAAAATACTGAGCAGCAGGAGTACCAAGCATCGATGAGCATGGGGGAGTGGAGTATTGAGCTGGGAGAGTATTGAGCAGGAGGAACACTGAGCAGGAGAGTTTTGAGCAGGGGAGTATTGAGCAGGGTGGTATTGAGCAGGAAAAGTGTTGAGTATGGACGAGCATATTTGAATGGGAGAATATATTGATGGCTTGGAGCAAAAACCGTCTATCTTCAGATATACGTTTTAATGTAATATAATGTTTTTATGTAAATGTATGGGGGGAAAAATAATCTCCTGTTGTCAATTTCTTTATTTTTGTATATTTAATATTAACAAAGTTATGAATGATGTTTGGTTTTTTGACATTATAAAGCTTTCACTTTTGGGTGCCAAAACAGTTTTTCTGCAGATATACTGCTTCATTTTTGTGCCAAAACACTATAATCAACAGATGTACAGTTTTGGCACAAATTTGTTTTCAGTTTTCAGGAAGATGTGCTAGAGTAAAAAGGAAACATCTACATAAATAATGTTTTGGTAAAAGTTGCCCTGTCGACATATGTGAAAGTAATTGGTACAACAAACAGAACAAAAAAAAGAGATGCATGCCTTTTCCACAATAAAATCTGATCGCATTTGCATTTTTTTTCTCTCACCAAAATGAGTTATTTTTACAATAACCTGTTTTATCTTGAAGAAATCCATTCCTTTTTCTGGCTGAAAAATGGAAAATGTCCAAGCTGTACTCATCCAGTGCAATTGCTTGGACACAGATTGCCAGTAAAACTGGAACATTATTTTCATTGATTGAAAGCATGCAATGGAAACAGACAAAAGAGACTTGTCTGTGGGTTATGTAATTGATCTCAAAATGTGTGTGTGTGTGTGTGTGTGTGTGTGTGTGTGTGTGTGTGTGTGTGTGTGTGTGTGTGTGTGCTTGCAAGCCCAAGATGACCAGTGGTCGCCAGTTCTTTGGTGCATCAATAGCCTAAAAGACTTCCAAACGTTACCTGCTCCCAGTTTATTAAATCGACAAAGGGAGCATTACCAAACGTTCGAAGATGGCTTCCGCGCCTTTATAGTGGGTGGTGGGGGAGGGGGGGGGGGGGCGTGAGTGTGGTGACAGATAAGGATGGATGTGGCGTAGAAAGTGGGAGGTGGGGGCGAGATGGGAAAGCATTGGGCATACACTTTCTCACTTTGTCAACCCCGCCAAACGGAGCACACTCTTTTGTTGACGGTGACTTCAAAGACGGCTCACTCGCATCAAAGATGGTGGCAGGCGAGGGAGGATATGGGAGATGTGGGAGTGGGGGTTGACGGTGATTTTACAGACGGCTTACTTACTTTGGGACTGGAATGGGAAGGGAGGAGGTGTGGTGTGAGGGAGATAAGGGTTGGAGGGTAAGCACAGATGGGTGGAGTAGGGGTGAATCAGGATTGGGGAAGGGATTGTTTCTGGGTGCATCCCTACCTTCTCCCCTCCCCCCCCCCCACACACACAAACACGCACGCACACACACACACACACACACACACCACACACACACACACACACACACGCACGCACACACGCACGCACGCACGCCACGCACGCACACGCACACACACACACACACACACACACACACACACACACACACATACGAAAAACGTTCCATCTCCTATTCCACCCGAGCTCTGACCCACTCATTCTCTCTCCCACCCCCCAGTGCTGCCATTCATTCTCCTACCACTCCATTCCTGCCTCTCCTCCTTCTGCCCTCCTTCCCCTCCTCTCTCTTTCTTTCACACACACACACACACACACACACACACAACACACACAGGCATTTCAAAATAATAACGACAAGATTTACAGACTGGGCGTTTCGAATATTGCTGCACATCAATATCAATACAAACAACACACTCCAGTCGATTTAATTTGTCCATGATGTAAACAAATGACAGAAGACGAGGTGCGTTTTATCCTATGTTTTCCTGCACTAAATGAGTTAAGACTGCAATATAACATTTAAAGTACTTTAAGTATCCGCGTCTTTGTCGGCTAAGAGTACTTGTTGCATCAAATAATGAATGAACAATTAGAAACCTGTCCATTTCTTACATAAAGGGTTTAAGTTACGATCTGTTTGTTATCTTGATGTATCAATTTTGAACAATTAGAAACATGATAGTTTGGAATAATTGTTCAGCTGCACCCTTCATGAAGGGCAATGGCCTGTTGAGAAATAAATATCTGTATCTCTCTCTCTCTCCTTCTCTCCCTCTCTCTCTCTCTCTTCTCTCCCTTTTTTTTCTCTCTCTCTCTCACTCTCTCTCTCTCTCTCTTCTCTCTCTCTCTCTCATCTCTCCTCTCTCTCTTCTCTCTCTCTCAGTCCTCTCCTCCACTCTCAATTAACGAAAACATTCTGATCATCATCCAGTCCTGTTTATGTGTGTTAATGTTCACTTTTTATGGCAATTCAACAGGTAATAAGGGTACCTCATGCTCACTTTTTATGGCAACTCAACAGGTAATAAGGGTACCTCATATTCACTTTTTATGGCAATTCAACAGGTAATGAGGGTATCATGTTCACTTTTTATGGCAATTCAACAGGTAATAAGGGTATCTCATGTTCACTTTTTATGGCAATTCAAAAGGTAATAAGGGTACCTCATGTTCACTTTTTACGGCAATTCAACAGGTAATAACGGTATCTCATGTTCACTTTTATGGCAATTCAACAGGTAATAACGGTATCTCATGTTCACTTTTTATGGCAATTCAACAGGTAATAAGGGTATCTCATGTTCACTTTTTATGGCAATTCAACAGGTAATAAGGGTATCTCATGTTCACTTTTTATGGCAATTCAACAGGTAATAAGGGTACCTCATGTTCACTTTTTATGGCAATTCAACAGGTAATAAGGGTATCTCATGTTCACTTTTTATGGCAATTCAACAGATAATAAGGGTATCTCATGTTCACTTTTATGGCAGTTCAACAGGTAAATAAGGGTATCTCATGTTCACTTTTTATGACAATTCAACCGGTAATAAGGGTATCTCATGTTCACTTTTATGGCAATTCAACAGGTAATAAGGGTATCTCATGTTCAGTTTTTATGGCAATTCAACAGGTAATAAGGGTATCTCATGTTCACTTTTTATGACAGTTCAACAGGTAATAAGGGTTATCTCATGTTCACTTTTTATGGCAGTTCAACAGGTAATAAGGGTATCTCATGTTCACTTTTTATGCAATTCAACAGGTAATAAGGGTATCTCATGTTCACTTTTTATGGCAATTCAACAGGTAATAAGGGTACCTCATGTTCACTTTTTATGGCAATTCAACAGGTAATAAGGGTACCTCATGTTCACTTTTTATGGCAATTCAACAGGTAATAAGGGTATCTCATGTTCACTTTTTATGGCAATTCAACAGGTAATAACGGTATCTCATGTTCACTTTTTATGGCAATTCAACAGGAATATGGGTACCTCATGTTCACTTTTTATGGCATTCAACAGGTAATAAGGTACCTCATGTTCACTTTTATGGCAGTTCAACAGGTAATAAGGGTACCTCATGTTCACTTTTTATGGCAATTCAACAGGTAATAAGGGTATCTCATGTTCACTTTTTATGGCAATCAACAGGTAATAAGGGTATCTCATGTTCACTTTTTATGGCAATTCAACAGGTAATAAGGGTACCTCATGTTCACTTTTTATGGCAATTCAACAGGTAAAAGGGTACCTCATGCTCACTTTTTATGGCAACTCAACAGGTAATAAGGGTACCTCATATTCACTTTTTATGGCAATTCAACAGGTAATGAGGGTACCTCATGTTCACTTTTTATGGCAGTTCAACAGGTAATAAGGGTACCTCATGTTCACTTTTTATGGCAATTCAACAGGTAATAAGGGTACCTCATGTTCACTTTTTTTGGCAATTCAACAGGTAATAAGGATATCTCATGTTCACTTTTTATGGCAATTTAACAGGTAATAAGGGTATCTCATGTTCACTTTTTATGGCAGTTCAACAGGTAATAAAGGTATCTCATGTTCACTTTTTATGGCAATTCAACAGGTAATAAGGGTATCTCATGTTCACTTTTTATCGCAATTCAACAGGTAATAAGGGTATCTCATGTTCACTTTTTACGGCAGTTCAACAGGTAATAAGGGTATCTCATGTTCACTTTTTAAGGCAGTTTCAACAGGTATAAGGGTACCGCATGTTCACTTTTTATGGCAGTTCAACAGGTAATGAGGGTATCTCATGTTCACTTTTAATGGCAATTCAACAGGTAATAAGAGTATTTCATGTTCACTTTTTATGGCAATTCAACAGTAATAAAGGTATCTCATGTTCACTTTTTATGGCAATTCAACAGGTAATAAGGGTACTCATGTTCACTTTTTATGGCAGTTCAACAGGTAATAAGTGTACCTCATGTTCACTTTTTATGGCAATTGAACAGGTAATAGGGTACCTCATGTTCACTTTTTATGGCAATTCAACAGGTAATAAGGTACCTCAGTTCACTTTTTATGGCAATTCAACAGGTAATAAGGGTACCTCATGTTCACTTTTTATGGCATTCAACAGGTAAGAAGGGTACCTCATGTTCACTTTTTATGGCAATCAACAGGTAATAAGGGTACTCATGTTCACTTTTTAATGGCAATTCAACAGGTAATAAGGGTATCTCATGTTCACTTTTTATGGCAATTCAACAGGTAATAAAGGTATCTCATGTTCAATTTTATGGCAATTCAACAGGTAATAAGGGTACCTCATGTTCACTTTTTATGGCAATTCAACAGGTAATAAGGGTACCTCATGTTCACTTTTTATGGCATTTCAAACAGGTAATAAGGGTACCTCATGTTCACTTTTTATTGCAATTCAACAGGTAATAAGGGTACCTCAAGTTCACTTTTATGGCAATTCAACAGGTAATAAGGGTACCTCATGTTCACTTTTTATGGCAATTCAACAGGTAATAAGGGTACCTCATGTTTACTTTTTATGGCAGTTCAACAGGTAATAAGGGTACCTCATGTTCACTTTTTATGGCAATTCAACAGGTAATAAGGGTACCTCATGTTCACTTTTTTTGGCACTTCAACAGGTAATAGGGTATCTCATGTTCACTTTTTATGGCAATTTAACAGGTAATAAGGGTATCTCATGTTCACTTTTTATGGCAATTCAACAGGTAATAAAGGTATCTCATGTTCACTTTTTATGGCTATTCAACAGGTAATAAGGGTATCTCATGTTCACTTTTTATCGCAATTCAACAGGTAATAAGGTATCTCATGTTCACTTTTTTATGGCAGTTCAACAGCTAATAAGGGTATCTCATGTTCACTTTTTATGCAGTTCAACGGGTAATAAGGAACCTCATGTTCACTTTTTATGGCAGTTCAACAGGTAATAGGGTATCTCATGTTCACTTTTAATGGCAATTCAACGGTAATAAGGGTATTTCATGTTCACTTTTTATGGCAATTCAACAGGTAATAAGGGATCTCATGTTCAGTTTTTATGGCAATTCAACAGGTAATAAGGGTATCTCATGTTCACTTTTTATGGCAGTTCAACAGGTAATAAGTGTACCTCATGTTCACTTTTATGGCAATTGAACAGGTAATAAGGGTACCTCATGTTCACTTTTTATGCAATTCAAGAGGTAATAAGGTATCTCATGTTCACTTTTTATGGCAATTCAACAGGTAATAAGGGTATCTCATGTTCACTTTTTATGGCAATTCGACAGGTAATAAGGGTATCTCATGTTCACTTTTGATGGCAATTCAACAGGTAATAAGGGTACCTCATGTTCACTTTTTATGGCAATTCAACAGGTAAGAAGGGTACCTCATGTTCACTTTTTATGGCAATTCAACAGGTAATAAGGGTACCTCATGTTCACTTTTTATGGCAATTCAACAGGTAATAAGGGTATCTCATGTTCACTTTTTTATGGCAATTCAACAGGTAATAAAGGTATCTCATGTTCAATTTTATGGCAATTCAACAGTAGTAAGGGTATCTCATGTTCACTTTTTATGGCAGTTCAACAGGTAATAAGGGTACCTCATGTTCACTTTTTATGGCAGTTCAACAGGTAATAGGGTACCTCATGTTCACTTTTTATGGCAATTCAACAGGTAATAAGGGTACCTCATGTTCACTTTTTATGGCAGTTCAACAGGTAATAAGGGTACCTCATGTTCACTTTTTATGGCAATCAACAGGTATAAGGGTACCTCATGTTCAGTTTCTTGTTCTTCATTCCAGTGCAACAGGAACCCTCCATTATCACCAGCCGGGCTGACGCCCTAAAGACAGGGAACAATCGTCAGCCAGCAGCTAGGTGGCTCTTTTTAAGTACACAGCATCCTGTCACTGCTTCATCACGTCCTTCCTCCCCACCCACCCCCACCCCCACACACACGCACGCACGCACACACACACACACACACACACACACACACACACACACACACACACACACACAAAGACACACACAAAGAATCAGTCTCGTTGACTCCTGTGTTGTGTTGTATGCTTGTGTGCGTGCATGCATGAATGTGTGTGTATGGGGGGGGGGGGGGGGGGTGTGAGTGAACAGAGCACATGCGTGCGCGTGCATGCGTGTGCAACGCTTATGCGTGTGTCTGAGAGAGAGAGAGAGAGAGAGAGAGAGAGAGAGAGAGAGAGAGAGAGAGAGAGAGGGGAGGGAGGGAGGAGGGAGGGAGGGAGAGACTCATTCATGGACTCATTGATATTTAAATTTATGTCAATAGCAGTACAGCCATCATGACATGGGGGCGTATTCACCCATGAAAAGATCTAAGACATGTATAGCGACTAACTTTAACACAACTATAACATTGTATATATGTAGGTACACTTTCACGTCAATTGCAAACCTGCCTATCTTGACAAATACAAAGAATAACTATACATACACATACATATCTACAACACACACACACACACACACATACACACACACACACACACACACACACCACACACACATATATATATATATATATATATATATATATATATATATATATATATATATATATATATATATATATATATAATGCTTCACACACACACACACACACACACACACACACACACACACCACACACACATTATATATACACACACACACACACAAATGCAAGTGAACACAACAGAATTAACAATTAACTTACCAATCAATGAATCATGGTCACACTGCCAGCACTTGAATCACACTATCATTCAGTCACGATTCCTTTACCATTAGATGTAATTTAAAATTTACACAATTCCACTCACACCTGAAAATGTTTCTTGATCCGTTTACTTTTTGATTTCTTCCACTTTCTTACTGATCAGACTTGAGTAGGTCTTTCACACAAATTTCCAGTTTCCTCTTCTTTGCTCACACTGCCAGCACTTGAATCACACTATCATTTAACAGTCCACAGTTCCTTTACCATGCAAAGAGTAGCCATTTAGACGTTAATATAAAATTTACACTATTCCATTCACACCTAAAAATGAACCTTGATCCCAGTTTTAGTTTTTTATTTCTTCCATTTTCTCATTTATCTGAGCCTCAAGAACAGAAACTTCAGCTGTCTTGTCTTAGCAGATCTACAGAGAGCATTCGACTTTGCTATGAAGGTGAAGTTTTGTGTTCTTTCTGCTTTCTCAGCAAACTCATCAGCAGACTTAAGCAGGTCTTTGACACAAATTTCCAGTTTTCTCTTCTTTGCTTTCACTTCTTCAAGTTCATCAAGCATTGCCTTTCTCTTCCCCGCAGTCTCTTTTTCTCCTGTTCTTCTCTCTGTTCTGCCAAATACGAATTATACCTTGATTTAGCACTGGCTGTATAAGCAAGAAGGTTTTTGCTGATTGTCACTTTGCTTGCACCCCCAACACTTGACAAACGATCAGCAATTATTCTTAGAGCTGTGACAGTCCTCTGTTTCATGTTGTCAGTTGCAACCTCCTTGTTAACAGAGAAGCCTCTCTCGACTGACGCCTGACCATGGGACAAAACCAGCACTTTTCTGACAACATTCCAAAGATTCTTCCACTCCTTGCGAGCTGACAGGACGGAGAAGAAGATGTATCAAGTCTGTCTCTATCTCTATCAAATGACAGAACATGTTCATTTCCTGCCATCTCAGAAGCAAAGTCTCCATAGTTGCTGAGGATACTATCGCAGTCGTTTTTCTGTATGCTTCCTCTGTCCACCATATAATCAAGGCATTTCATCAAGTTCTGTTTTGCTGCTGTTTTGCTTGCCACAATCTGAGCTGGTTTCAACCAATCAAGAAAGCGAACAAGGCCATAGCGAATAGGGGCTTTTTCAAGCAATTTTGTCACAAGCTGGATCAGAAACCTCTTGGTATCAAGCTTGATTCTCGCATAGTCTGTTTCTGAAATTGTTCCCTTTCTCCTGAGATCCTTAAGATCTCTGTTTGGAATGTATCCACAATTAATGTTTGCAATGTCCAAATGCAGTTTACTGTCCGAAAGATCCTTGATCTCCCTTAACATACTTCCAACACTTTCCACTCTTTTAACAACCTCTGACTTCATGAACCTCTCCAGAATGTTCATCACCACCAATTTCAGGTCTTCAACCAAAAATGGCAGCATGGGCTTGTCAGTCTGATACTTGGTCTGGAAAGGTTCAATGAGACTGGCAACAGAGATGAAGATGTTCAAGCGCACCGTGAACAATTGATCTGGATCACTGCAGCTGGCTCTCACCTCACTGAATGACTTTGTCTGTGGGCATTTGTTTTTTTTTCACAACTTCATTCACAAATGTGATAACATGAGGCCACATTTCCAACGCTCTATTGCAAACGCTCACATTTTCAAGCCATCTGTGAGAACAGAATTTCTTTGGAAAAACAGAACATCCCGTCAGCTGTGTGAAGTCCTCTCCGAGCTGGTGAGTCCTTAAAGGTCTACTTTAGAGGTTTTCGATAATTGGTCAGCTTATGCAGAAATATGAAATGTTTGATAAATTGGTAAAATAAACATCCGATTCGCTCCCGATCACACGAAATCGATCCGCGAAAGTGGGCATTTTCACCTGTAATCAAGAAAACGGGAGGTAATCAACTAAATCTTGGCATGGCTTAACTACTCTTGGATGTGACGTCACATGATGGACTGGCCGTCAGCCGCGACCTGCACAACAAGCCAACGGCGACAGAAAGCGATTCTGATGGTTCTTGCACATCTCGATCGGTATTTAATTTATCATGTAAAAGCAGTGACTATGATTGCGACAGCCAATGTGACTCTGGGGATGTTTCTGCAAGGCCTTTATCTTATCAGTTTGAACGCTAAGTTCTTTTTACCACGTCAGTTCCAGCTGGACACGGAAACGAGCTATTCAGTTCAGCTGGACACCCGAACACATCATTCCGAAGGCGTACGGACTTTACCGAAGTCTCGAGGGAGGCTACCGACTTACTTCTAGATGCGATCACGCGTGGACGGCGAGCGGAGATTCTCCTTCCTCAAGCCTTAACGTGTTCATTCAAATTAACAAGTGTGATCTGTCCATAGGTAAGAACAGAATAAACATACGACTATCGTACTCATCTGTACGAGCTTAACACTCCGCCTTCAAAGTATACGCGCACAATGCAGACGAAGTTTTTGATCCACTCGAACGGGCTCGGCAATTGTCGGAATAGCTCGTTTCCGTGGTCCAGCTGGAACTGACGTGGTAAAAAGAACTTAGTGGCCCGGCATGGTTGCACGAACCGAATCCACTTCTTTCGAGTATCTGGATCAGATGGAAATGTGTGCAAAGAATATCCGTCTCCTGCTGAGCTGCTGCACTCGCCTACAGCACAATATCTGCGACCCCTTCGTGACTTTTTAGGCTGTGGGGGATCGCAACTCGTGTTGATTTCACTTGGCGTTGGCTTGTTGTGTAGGTCGCGGCTGACGGCCAGTCCATCAAGTGACGTCACGGTGTTCGGTCTACCGGTCGGG
>CM031627.1:26474058-26498256 GCA_018398815.1 Conus ventricosus
GCTCCAGAAATGTTGTGAGGAGTATGGTTTAATATAGTAAAGGTGTCTAGGCACTGAAAATAATTCATATAAAACATAGGTTTACAAAACATGTTATACTGTCTTGGTATACAGATTATCCATCCAAAATTCAATGATAAAGTGTAACTCAATAGGTATTGAACTTGAAGTAATCTTAAATTTTCACATGCAAGGTTATCAGTCCAGATATCAATGGTACCCCCCCCCCCCCCCCCCCCACACACAACACACACACACTAACACCTTGTAAGACTTTTCATTAGGCAAACATAAAAAGAATTGTACATTTCCGGCAACCCAACCTACCCTAGTTTTTTGCTGCTGACCTTAATTTTTAAAAAAGTGTTTTTAAAAAAAAGAAAGAAGGCAATTTGAGCAATTTTAAACTGGCAACACTTACCTGCTCTTGAAAAATTTAAAAACCTCATCAAATGTAGCCATCTTGAATCTGAAATGAAATCAGTAGGCATTAACACTGGTCACCCTGACCCTTTTCACTTTACAAAGAAGAAAATATGGTTAGTCAAACATTTTACACGTTAATAATAATTTAATTAAGAAGAAGAAATTTGTCACTGTTGCTTAATGTCACAAATGCTTAATTAGCTAGTTAGGCCTGTCGTATTCGTATTCCTGGAGTCCTAGAAATACTGTGACTTATAGGAATATGACACACCCACCCACTATCCCACTCGCACCTTTATTTACAGTCTTCAAATTGAATCTCAGCATTTACTATTTTCTGTTGGGGTCAGCCTACCTTGGCGTCAAGTCATCAATTACTCAAAATAGAAAGAAGCTGAGATTGCCACTTCCGAAATTCAAGGGGATCCCAAAGCCTAAGTCGGGGATGAACCCAGCCAGCACCGCCCTTCTTGAAACTCTTTTGCTTTTTAATTCTGTAACCTTAAGCCACAAACTAAAGTACATGAAAATAGAAAAATTTTCACTGATGTTTAATGTCACAAGGAGCCACTGTGGCTCGGTTGGTTTGTCACAGGCTTGTGATCCATCACTTTGCAAACTATGGGTTCAATTCAAACTAGTTAGACCCTAGGAATTTACTCTTTATTTTCCCAATTCCATCCAGGTGTAAATGGGAATCTGACATGATCAACTGGGAAAAAAAAGTCCCCCAGGAAGGATGAGACTTAAAACCGAGGCCCCGTTTGCGAACCCATGCACAAAAATGTTACGCACACATGAAAGCCCATTCTGATTCAGTAGTTAGGCCATGTTGTGCCAGTGAAAATAGAATGGATGACGCACATGGATTTGCTGTCTGAACGAAAACTATGGGTGAGGTGCAGAACAAACATCAAGTGGAAGAGGAGGAAGAAGCAGCTAAAACTTTGGCATCGGACTACTGCATTGTGCCTGGCTGCTGACACGCCCAGTACTGGGGCTGTGAAATTTTGGTTGTGCCGGTCGGGGTTTGTTCCCGGGCGCTGCTCCGGTAGCCGGACTGGCCTGGCTCAAGTCATGAAACGTCGAGAAGACTTCTATTTTTAATTCAACTTTTTTATTTTTGCGTTCCGTTTTAGTACTTATATTTTTCTTCCTGTGACAACGCACAACGCTGCATAAGTATCTAGGGCCTACTGAGACAGCGCAGTGTTACGAGTGTAATACTGAATCGAATCTAACGATTCGATTCAGATCTTCTTCTTCTTCCTAAAATACTGGTTCACTCAAAACCGAGTAGGTCACCAGCGCGCATAAATACAGATGGCAGTGACAGAAAGATTAAATTTAAGCTTGACGCAATAATAATAATATAAACATGCACACACACATAAAGCCCAAATTTAAAAGAAATAACTTACATCTTGATTCTTCTTGTTGTCGAAGGTCTCCGTCTTGAACCAGGCAAACTCGGCAAACTCTACAACACTCGTGGCGAAGTCCACACATCCGCCATTTTGGTGATAATCCTTACGAACCCCAATCTCATTAAACATCGAGATACGGACGTTCCATGTTTCAGTAAACAAAACAAGTATCAGTGTCAAAAATCATTGCCAGACACAAAATTTTACCATTATTTAAAGTTTTAACTCCCTAGAGTGTTAACACTTTCCAAGCAAATTGAAAGGAGGTACGAAAGGAATGATCGGATTTGGCCCAGATTTGGGTCTCAAGCGACGATTGAATTCTAAAAATAGCTTGAGTGTGCGTATATTTGGCAAGATCGACGGTTTACAGAAAAGACTTACAAAGCCCTTTTGTTCTGTTTTTCAAAATAGTTAATGTGATGAAAGAAGTTCATGTGTAACTTTTTTCAAAACAACCCCCTTTGAAAAAAATATATTTGACCATGATATATACCATGTATATTTCCTTGCGCTGAACCCTAAGCGATCTGAAGCGATCAAAGCTAAGTGAATTTTCGTTGTTTTATTCGTTCATATATCACCTGACGAAGACCTATGAGGTCGAAACGCGTTGTGTTTTATCTTGTGACTCGTTTGTCCACGTTCTCTGGGCGGTTCGCTAACATTTATTTAAGATTCAAATAGGCTGGTAGCCATAAAACTCTTTATTGCAGTGGTTGCCCTAAGGTGAAGATCATTAAAACGATATTACTCTCCAACGGCTTATTGGAAAAAAGCCAAAATGTACCTAGACAAACTTAAGACAATGAATCCCCGATAGCGTATTGAAATAAGGCTGTATGCACGATTCCCTTCTCATAGCAGGCCAAAACCTTAGGACGACCAAATCGCGGTTGTCCTAAGTGCAAAGTAATATAAAAACGGGTGTGAGAAGTTTGTGACGGTAAAATTCCAACATTCTTTTCTCTCTCTCTCTCTCTCTCTCTCTCTCTCTCTCTCTCTCTGCCACCTAGCCCCTTCCCAATCGGTTAGGGTCCGATGTTCCGACGTTCAGTGTCCGATGTATCAACAGTCCGAAGGCCGGAAGTCCGACGTAGCGATAGTCCGAAAAAGTGGTGCATTAGTGCGACGAAGCAATAGTCCGAGAATTTTTTTTGTCCGAGGCGTTAAAGTACGACGATTCGATAGTCCGAAAAGTTGATTTACAAAAAAATATAAATCCGACGTAGCATAAGTTCGACGTGTCGATAGTCCGAAAGGCACTGGCACACGTAAGCTCGCCTTCTACGGCATGGATTGTCGCCCCAGTACGGATTGTCGCCGGCGACAATCCGTGCCGGAAATGGCATTATGTCAAATCGACTCTGTCGGGCGACAATTCATGCCGTCCTGGCCGGCACGAACTGTCACCCCCATTGTACATTTTAACAGTTTGACTCTCTCTCTCTCTCTCTCTCTCTCTCTCTCTGTCTGTCTGTCTGTCTCTCTCTGTCTCTCTTTCTATGTCTCTCCGAATGTATATATATATGTATGTGTGTATGTATGTGTGTATGTATGCATGTATGTTTGCATGTATGTATGTATGTATGCATGTATGTTTGCATGTATGTATGTATATATGTACGTATGTAAGTATGTATGCATGTATGTGCGAAGGTATATATGTACGTTTGTATGGATGAATGGATGGGCGGGCGGATGGGTTGGTGTGCGTGTGTGGGGGGAGAGGGGGGAGTGTGCCCGTGCGTGTGTGTCGGTACGGGTGTGTTTGTGTGTAAGCAAGCGCTTGTACATGCGCGCGTGAGCTTGCGCTCATGTGTGTGTGTGTGCGTGCGTGTGTGTGTGTGTGTGTGTGCGAGCGCACGCGCGCGCGTGTGTGTGTGTGCATGTGTGTGTGTGTGTGCTTGTCTGTCTGTCTGTGCACGCACGCACTCACGAATCAAGCAAGTGCACTCACGAATACCAGCGCGTGTGTGTGTGTGCGCGTGGGTGCATGTTTTTTGTTGTTTTGTTCAAAATCTTACCCATTTACTCAACGAAGAACACTACACTGGATTAAATTGTATTCTTCGAATCTAGTAAAAAAAAAACCTCGTGACTTCATTGTGCTTTTCATTCCCATCTCTAGATCGATCTAGCGCGCGCACGCACGCACGCGCACGCACAGACGCGCACGCACACGCACACGCACACGCACAGTGCCGTACTGTGCCGTGCACCTGGGAAAAAAAGATAAAATGAAACCCATAAATTTTGTGTTTCTTTGCATAAGTATGAAACAAACAAAAAAAAACCACCCCCACTATTGTTCGCATCATGATCAAAATGCAAAGGATAGCACTTCAAAGTTGATAAAAATCCAGCCAACCAAGCTACGTACTTGAGTAACCAATCAATAGGAAACAAAACAAGACGAATAACTAGAGAAACTAAAGAGGAATAAATGGCGAAGAGCGAACAAGCTACTCCTTATTAGCGTGCTTGTTTAAAAGGCCACGTTTTATTTACCTGAGTTCTTTTTTAAAAAAGACGTGTGTGGGTGTGTGTGGGTGTGTGTGGAAGAGAGAGAGAGAGAGAGAGAGAGAGAGAGAGAGAGAGAGAGAGAGAGGAGAGAGAGAGAGAGAGACTCGCAAACAGATGCACGCGCGCACATATATCTCACAACACACACACACACACACACACACACACACACACACCACACACGCGCGCGCGCGCGCGCGCGCACGCACACAAATGCATATGTACACACACACACACACACACACACACACACACACACACACACACACACACACACACACATATATATTGTCAATCCGCACCCTTTGGCCCCCCACCCTTCACTCCCATCCAAATTTCATGTTTCCTATTGATGAAATGTTTTATACTCAACGTTTCATTTTAAAGTTAAAACATTTTAATTCAGGTGCCTTTTCCCTACTGTTTACATTCGTGATTCGTGTTCAGGATCTGAGGATGGAGAATGCGAGCTTTTTACTGTCACAGTCTGTACCCCCTGACGAAGGCAAATAAAGCCGAAAATTTGGGATATTTTAATCTTGTTTGTTTGGATTTTTATCTACTTTGACTGTTATACACACACACACACACACACACACAACAGCAGCAACGGTGATCACAACTACAACAAGAAAAAAAAAAACTTTTTAAACGTGTTTATTAACTTTCGGACTATCGACACGTCGGAAAAAAAAAATTCCATCGGGAGTGTCGGATAAACGCTTCTTCGGACTGTTGAAACAGATTATTGTTTCGAAATTCCGAAGTATCGATAGTCAGAGTGGGTGTCGACAATCGCTACGTCGAAACAGAAAACGTCGAACTATTGACTTTTCGGACTGTTGAACATCGGAACATCGGGCAGCGCCCTACCCAATCACCCTTGTTCTGTAGTCAGTGAGCTTCATGCTCCAGACGAGACTGCCCACAATACAGCTATTCTTTGCCTTGCGATTTTATGTAAATGGCAGATTTCAAGAAGTTATTACCGAACATTTTGGTGCGCACGCAAGCGCGCGTGCACGCCCGTGTGTGTATGTGTGTGTGTGTGTGTGTGTGTGTGCACGCGAGTGAGAAATTAGTGAAGGTAAGCTCCTACGTGGCTTTTTCTTTCTATGTGCGGCCTAATCCCTTTCCAATCTCTGTTTTCGTGTTACAAATGTTACCCATTGTCTCTCTCTGTGTGTGGGTGTGTGTACGCATGTGTGTGTTTGTTTGTGTGTTTTAGTGTTTGGGCATTGGTGCACGTGTGTGTGGTTGTGTGTGCATGTGTGTGTGTGTGGTAGTGGGTGTGTGTGTGTGTGAAGGTGTATGTGTGGGGTGGGGAGGGGTGTGTGAGTGTTCATGTATATACAAATACACATACCAAAACAGGTTTTTATGAAACGATTTATAATGTGTCTTTGTAAGGTCTTATGTACATGCGAAATGATGTGGAACAGAAGAAAAATTTCCGATGGACAATGAAGTTGATTGTATTGAATTGAACTGAATTGAATTGAATTGAATGTGGGGGGCAAAAGAGTGTCAGGGGTGTGGAGTGTTGGTTAGATGCAGTGTGAGCAGGGTGCGTGCGCGCGCGCGCGCGCGCGCGTGTGTGTGTGTGTGTGTGTGTGTGTGTGTGTGTGTGTGTGTGCTTGCCAGTATAGTTGGACAAATAATCGGTGTGCTGTAAATTTAACCTTGCACTTTCAAAAGATTGATTTTTTTTTTTTGCAAGCGTGCATTGACGCTGCACATGAGATTACAAAATGGTCTAAAGAGCCAATGCGCTAAACAAGCTGAAGAAGAATAGCGGCAAAATACTTTGTTACTCTTTTCCCAATGCTTGTAAGATTAAGATGTGAAGTCCCGAACACCCAGAATACAAAATTTAAGTTCATCTTCTATTTGTGACACTGCGTAACAAGAAAGCTCTTGACAGCTGTGAACTCCACAGTCAGTTCGCTTACAGCTCGTACTGAGCTACTTAATTCTTAATTTAGGAATTATTGTGAGAAATTCTACAATTAGGAATTATTGTGAGAAAAAAAATCATTATAGAAACTGAACTGCAAACGAATTTTCAGGCAATTAAAATGAATTTTGGAAAGAGAAATATCAGAGGGGGGTTTCTCAAATTTCTTCAAAGACTGAGACGTACAAAGTTTGGAGCATTTGGACAAAAACAAGATGCGAATGTCCCAGAAGCACTCCCCACCTCACATAGACACACGCGCGCGCGCGCACACACACACACACACACACACACACACACACACCATCATCGTCATCATCTCACACTGTCATGACCCATGTATAATCATATCAACGTTGTACCAGCTAAGAACATAAAAATAAGGATGGGAGTGCGACTCTCCCTCCCTCCCTCCCTCTCTCTCTCTCTCTCTCTCTCTCTCTCTCTCTCTATCTGTCTCTCTCTAACACTCCCCCTCAACACTATCGTCGACTCTCTTCACGTTTACGACACACACACACACACACACACACACACACACACACACACACACACACACACACACAAGCGCGTGCGAACACACATACACACACAGACACAGACACACACACACGTATATTAGTATGCAGATTCTCTCCCTCTCTCTGTCCCCCCCCCACTCCCCCCCCCCCCCCCCCCCCACCAGCCCCAATGCTTACATCCCACTACTTTCTCATCTCCCCTCTCCCCTGCCACTCTTTTGGCGGCGAGTGAGCGGTCTTTGAAGTCACCGGCGGCTGCGGCATGAAAGACGTAAACCGGGTGGATGCTTCCTTTCCTCCCTGCCACCCACCTCCCCCTCTACCCCCCCCCCCCCCCCCCCTTCCAACTTCACCCGTGTCTCCCACCACTTCCACCTCCCTCTTTGCCACGAGTGAGCGATCTTTGAAATCACCGTCGTCGGCGGCATGAAAGACGAAGACCGTGTGGACATCTGTGATAAGGTGCCCACGTTTGGCACACGTGCACATGCACACACACACTCACACAGACACACACACAGATTAGTATGCACATACTCACTCTCTCTCTCTGGATCCTCACTCTTTCCCCTCTCCCTTGTTTAGTATGTGTGTGTGTGTGTGTGGTGTGTGTGATGTCATGACCAGCGACTCGACGCTGTGTACTTAAAAAGAGCCGTCAAGATGTCAGCTACTCGCTGTTCTATGGCCTTAAGCTGGCATAAGTCCCTGACGGTATAACAATTTCGAGGCGAGCAGGCACGCTGTCGGTGGCTTTGAAAGCTGATGTGAGGGTGAAGAGAAATGCCGCAAGGCTTGTGGCGGCACGGATTGTCGCAACAGCACGGATTGTCTCATGCGACAGAAGAGTCCCAGTTTGTGTCTGACCTCCCGGCACGGATTGTCTCATGCGACAGAAGAGTCCCAGTTTGTGTCTGACCTCCCGGCACGGATTGTCGCAACGGCACGGATTGTTGTCGGAGTTTACATTTTCTTTGGTTTATACTTTAAACAAATTTTATTTGTTCGAGAACAATACAATTTCTCTGAGGTGCTCGCAAATGACAATTTGTTGATCGTCACTCTTTCATATAAATTTTATTTGTTCGAGAACAATACAATTTCTCTGAGGTGCTCGCAAATGACAATTTGTTGATCGTCACTCTTTCATACCGCCTCCCTCTCCACCCCCCCCCCCCCTGTCTTTCCACTCTCTATCTCCATCTGTTTGTCTGAGTCTCTCTCTCTCTCTCTCTCTCTCTCTGCCTATCCTACACACACACACACACACACACACACACACATATATGGGAAAAACAAGTGCAGGCTAACAATTCTTCAGTCATTATAGTAATGACTTGGCAAAGATTTGAACTTTTAGAAGAAAAAAAAAGGGGGGGGGGGGAGTTGAAGATGAAGAAAATGGGGGGGGGGGGGGGGGTATATAAAAAAAATATGAGAAGCCCTTCGCTAGCTGCTAGCCTCAGGGAACCATCATAATCTCTCTCGAAAACAGATCTATTTGTATTGCCTGCTCCTTGGTCTTTCGTCCGCTGGATCGGACTCATCAAGGAGACACGGCTGATTGTGTCGATGGTTCTGCTTAACGTCCTCCGGCCTGCACAAATAGGACATATTGGGACATGTATTTTTGCTTTATATGGGGGGGGGGGGGGGAATAAAAGGAAATTTAAGATTGAATGACAACAGATAGTTATAGAAGGAAAAGGATGAATGATGATAAAGAATGATTTTTAACGATGTATATGTGTTTATCTATGCGCGTACACATACATGCACACACACGTGCATACACACGCATACGTATTTCTTGATTTGTTTATATTTTTTTATTTTATTTTTTAATCATTGTTTTATAATGGTAGATGAAGTTTAAGGTGGTATATCAATAAAATATATAAAATTGGTATTTTCCATTCATTAGGTCGCCGCGTCGTCTGCTTGTCTTGGGGTGGGTAGGGACAGCCTTAATAGGGAGGGGCCAGTAAAATCAACCTTTAATTGAAACACTTTATTTAAAAATAATAAAATTTCAGGGCCACCGGTGTAAAAAATGTGATGATCAATGAAATTTAAAAACATATTAAACATAATACTGTACATATTTATAACATTTACAGTTTAAAATATTAAATTTATAGTAAATTGCGTTTCAAGCTAAAACCAGATGACAGTCAAGATATTACAAAACATAAAATGAAACACTATATATTTTACAAAGAGTGCACAATATAAGACAGTAATCATGATATATTGTTTTGAAATGTATTTTTAAAGCAAGTTGACATATTTCCTTTTTGGTAATGTCACGGTAATGTTACGGGGTTATTTTGTGGTCACCCGACGGCACTCAGTCGACCAGAGGGGAAAGCAATGGGCGTCGTGCCGCCAGGTGACAGCCCGCGCGTGAGATTAGCGCTGATAAAAGTGAGGGCGGGCTGCGCTCGGATTCTTTTCGCGCTGAGCGACGAGTGTGGCGGCCGCGCGCCGTGTGACGTTGAGGCGGGATCGCTGCGGGACTGGCACGTGGGTATTCATTATTTTACAGGTAGAGAGGGGGGGAGGGGGGCGCTGCTCAGTCACCGACGACCAACCGCCGACCGCAGGGGACATTTCTTTTTTAAAAAAGATATCCAAAACTGGACTGATGGACAGCCTCTGCAAAAGAAGTCAGTAAAGACCAAGGTGCAGTCGCCATCCAAAACATTCTCTTGGTTAAAAATGATGTTGAGACTGGTACATTTATTAATAAAAGGTTCTAATTCGGCTTTTATGGTGTCACATGGGTTGAACACATGGGTCAGGTTAAACATTTGTCCACAGGGGCAGGTGATATCAGCGAATTTCCCCCTGTAGCCGTGTGTCCTTAGCCTAAAAATCAGATTTTGTATTGGTCGGGGGACTGCCAGGAAGAGTCCCCCTTTCACTAATCTGCCGTCAGACTGGTGCGTGCTGGCGTATTCCTTCAGTTCGGTGGACCAAGTCTGCACAGCAGCCACTCTGAGGGCGTTCTTGCATTCCTGGATTGATAACCCGAGATCAACGGGTTGGCCGGACTGGCCCTTTGCGGCCAGTTTGGCCGCTCTATCAGCCAAGTCATTGCCGTGGATCCCACAGTGGGAAGGGATCCAGGTCACCGTGACCTGGGTGCCAGAAATAATTATTTGATGAATTAAAATACTGATTTCGTATAAAATCTGTGTTCGATTATGAGTCTTGTTTTTTAAAGCTAAAACAGCGGATAAGGAATCAGTAAATATAATTATGCTGTGTGGGCTACGTGGCAGGTCGTTAATAAAAACACAGGCCTGCAATACCGCCCACAACTCTGCCGTAAAAATTGAAATGCCTTTGTTTAAAATAAAGCTTTTCTGAATTTTCAAAGAGGGGATCACGAAAGCACAGCCAATTTCATTTTTACTTACCTTAGACCCGTCTGTATATATATGGAGATGATTTTGTAACAGAGAGATTTTTTCTTTAGCTTTACATGCTATAATGTTAGGTTGTTCTTTTTTACTTATGGAGTGGAGGTCCATGTCGATTTTTGCTTCCTCCATCATCCACAAGGCAGGGAGTGGGAAGGATGTTTAACTGTGTGATAGGGTGAGATTTCTGCTGCTTGAAATATTTCTTGGGTGGTATCCATAATTTGTCTGACCTTATTAAAAATGCGAGGGGTTTGTTTTTCTATTTTTTTCCATTTTAAATTTAAGCTGTTCGTTGCTGAAAGTGTTAAAAAATTCAGTGTCTGTAAGATTGGTGCTCGCATAGGTGCGAACCACTGATTGAGCGCATCTAAGTTTTATGACATGGCGAAGCGGTAGCCAGCCAATGTCCCTGTAAAGAAAGTTGTTGACAGCATAGAGAGGTAGACCCAGAGCGATTTTTAACGCTCTGCTTTCTATTTACTTCTAATTTTTTAATTAAACTCCTGGGGGCGGTAAAATATACTTCCAGGCCGTATGTCAGGCGAGACCTGACCAGGGCCTGTACGATATATGTTAAAAATTTATAATCCCTGGCCCACCTTTCACACGCCAGGACCTTAATAAAATTTAATGCTGGGTGGACTTTTTGACTAAATGTTCAATATGTTCACCCCATGTAAGTTTTTGCGTTAAAATTACCCCCAGGAATTTAACTTTGGTAGATCGGGCTATTTGAGTATCATAAATAAAAACATGTAAATCTGGGACTTTGGTGCGACTAAACACAATAAAAACTGATTTTTCTGGCGATAAGACAAAACCGTTAAAACTCATATATGCCGTGACCAGGTCAGTATTTCTCTGGTGGGTTTTGAGGGCATTATTGTACTTGGGCCCTTTTCCCACTTCTGACCAAATGGCAATGTCATCGGCATACATGGTCGTGTTACAGTTGTCAAAAGGTATTTTATTAAAATCATAAAGCATGATGTTAAAAAGTGTTGGGGCAATAACACTCCCCTGGGGCACTCCCATGTCTAACTGATGGGTTTGGGAGAAAGACTGGCCGACTTTAACTTTCATGGTTCTCTGATTTAAAAAGGTTTTAATAAAAAAATACATATTGCCATTTATACCAATTTTAGTTAGCTTATGCAAAAGTTTATTGTGCCAAACCGTATCGTAGGCACCTTTTATGTCGAAAAAAGTAGCAAAGACTTGTTTTTTTCCTTATAAACGCTTTTTTAATATGAGATGTTATTGTACTCACGTGCTCAATACAGCTCCTATTTTTCCTGAACCCAGCTTGAAAGTGTGGTATAACATTGTTTTATCTAAAAAGTGTTCTAGTCTGTTTTTTGCCAGTCTCTCAAAGATCTTGCCCAGGTGGGGGGGTCAGGGAAATGGGTCTGTGGCTCTGGGGATCATGTACGGGTTTACCAGGTTTGGGTATGCCCACCACCACGGCTTCCTTCCACGCTTTGGGAAAAGTCCCTGTTGCCCAGCATCGGTTAAAAAATATGAGTAAAACGGCTAAAAACTCCTTGGGTATTTGTTTAATTACACGGTATGAAATTGGGTCAGTACCTGTTGCTTTATTAAGATCTTTGATGTTGTTAATTGCTAGAGTAAGTTCGGATAGTTTAAAGGGGGTATTAATAGCTGAATTATTATCTGGTGGAGGGTCAGGAACTTCTCCTTTCGCCTGACGTCGTTTCTGTTCTTGCTTTGGTAGCCATTTAGACTGGCTGGCACGAGCAAAAGTGTTCGCCAGTAGATTGGCCTTTTCTTCATCATTCTTAGTTTGTATGCCATTTTTAAAAGTAAGGGGGATTCTTTAAATACACCATTGGACTTTAATTTTTTAAGTTTTTTCCATGCAAGAGATAAGTTCTTAAAATCTATAATTTTATCATCTTTTCTAAAATATTTCAGTTTCGCGGAGGCAACTACTTTATCACTTTCTAACTCTACTTCTTTTTTCTTTTGTAAGGTAGGGGGTCCGGGGTGTCTGTTGAACATCATGGTGGCTTTGTGCTTTTCTTTCACTGCTTTCTCACACTCACTGTTCCACCATGGTTTCAACCGACAGGGCTATTCCTTATTATTAAAGTGTTTCCTTGGGATAGAGGCATTACATGCATCAAGTATACTTTTCCGTAAATTCTCATAATATTTATCTATGTTGTTGTCAGAGAAGTCGTAGTTCAAGTCACTATTTAGTATGTTCTTAAAAAGTGACCAGTTGGCACTTTCAAAATTATAAGTAGAGTTTTTATAAGAATCTGTTTTTTCAGCATTGAAAGTAAAAGTTATAGAGATGGGTCGGTGGTCTGATCTTAGGGGGTCGACCTCCGCGACCCACTGACTAAAAGCAGCCAATTGAGGGCTGACCAGAGTAAGATCTATCGCCGTACGGCAGTGGAGGGGGCAGTCCGGATATCTTGTCGGAGTGCCGTCGTTGAGCAGTACTAATCTAGAGTCAGTTATCTCTTGGAGTAAGGCGCCCCCCTCCACCATAGCACGAGTTCCCTCCCGCTTCCCAGCTGGGGTGCCGTGCATTAAAATCTCCGGCGATGACCCAGGCCGGGAGGGAGGGTGGTCAACCAGTCTGGGGGGGGGGGGGGAGCCTTATCATAACCTCTAGGAAAATAAACGTTAACTATTTTACATTTTTTATATCCATCTTGAATTTGGATAACATTATTATATGCAACTGGATGGGTATTGTTAAAGACCGGCTCACAGCTTTATATTTCCGTCCTGATTAAGACACTTAGTGAAAGGGCAAACAAACAAGGCTTTACACATTTGTAATCCAATATTTTTGTTGCTGTAGTCTGAGCAGAGGCGTGTATCAAACTTGTGTACTACTTAACTATGGAAAATTAACTTCCCAGAAAGTGATGACGTCATTTTTGCACAATATTGTGTTTGTTGTCATTGTTCTAATATTGCCTGACCACTTGCGTACAAGCTTTCATGCGGCATCTATGTTATCTACAAGAAAATAAACCCAGTCGAGTTTGGTATTAAAAGAATTGTTGGGAATTCGCCAATTCAGTCATCTCAATAGTGCAGATATATTACATTTTTCATGACAATAACTAATTATCAAACCTACAGCCCCATTTGTAATGGCCGCTCAACCTTGCCGAACACATTGCTGCCAGACCAGCTATGCACAGATGACATTCAGTTGGCCGAATACAGCGCGGTTAGCTGGCTGGTGGGGAGCGGCCTGCAGAAAACATTCCTTTCCCTCACCTGCATTCACAGCTTGGTCTCTGCAGCTGCAAACTCCCCTGCGACTCAAAACTAAGTAACTTGCTCTGAACAGCCGTGGGCTCAACCTCTATATACTTCAACCTGGAACTTATATATGTAGCTGTATATGATTTTTCATGATCACTTACCTGAGGAGGATAGTGAAATCCGTCAATTTTTGGTAAATTCCTAAAGGTTACATTGAGCGATTGTAAACACAGGATTTTATACTTACAAGGATTGTTATGTAAGAAATGGAGTAGGTAATCTAAAGTCTTTTTAATTGCTCTACAATTCCACTGTAAAATGGTTAGATCCTGATTAGCCATGGTCAGTCGGTAAGAATGCTGTTTATACAAGTAAAAGATTAAAATAGTATAAAACTACTATATACAGTGTAGTAAGTATATCTAAAAATGGTAGTGTTTAAAAAATTTCATTCTGAATTCCAGATCTTCGTCCGGTTCCCGGGGAGTGCCGCACGCGTAACGGGCCAAGTGCCACGCGACACTCCCGGATGGCAGGGGACGGAACGGATCTTTTCACTTTGACTTGGTGGTAGTATAGATGCCAGGCTTTTTATTAGTTCCTCAGGTTCCTCCCTGGCCCGAACACTGGCTATGTCTAAAAAGATATTGGCTAAAAATTGTTCCTCTGGGCGAATATTCTGTATGTCGTTAAGTGACGCCTTGATGGCACTTACCTCTGCCATGTCGGTCGTCACTTTTTCTACCACCTTTTTTGTGTTTTGTTTAGTCAAGTTGTTAATTTGTAACATGAGGGTTTCAGATAAATTGTCCAGTTTTTCATTTATTTTTTCTGTGATTATTTTTTCTAATCTTTGATCATTTATTTTCTTATTTAATAAAAGTTGTTTTGATTTTTCTTTGAGTTTTTTTACTACTGTACTTTGACTACCAATCCTTTTTCTGGTAGTTGTACCTTGTTTCTTTTGTCCCTGGCTTTTCTACATTGACTTTTCCTTGGACTTATTTATTTTATTGGGTGTCTCCCAAACACTTTGTACATCATCAGAAGATTTGTTTCTCCTTTTGAGTACGGACGCATATGATGGTCTTCCAGTAGAGATTGCTGGGCCCATTGTGGCTTCTGGTCTCCAGAAGGGGTCGACCTCTGAACGACCCTCGGGGATCCTCTCCGTTTTAGTTTGTTTTTCTTCTTCTATTGCGGCCTTGGCGCGTCTGATGGCCTCAGAGTAGGCAATAAAACGTTCGCCCCTTATTTTGTTGGCGCGCAGTCGTAGTTGATACTGTGGGCAGCCCTGGTAAGCTGCTGAATGCCCCCCCCCCCCCCCCCCCCCACAGTTAACACATTTCAGGGTATGGCTGGAACACTCATTCCCGCTGTGGCCGACATTGCCACAACGGGAACAGGTCGTTTTCTTTGATTTACACATGTCGCTGAAATGTCCCAGTCTGGCACATCTAGTACATCTAATTACAGGAGCCACATAGGGCTCTACTGTAAATTCCTGGGTGTCGATTTTTATAAATTGTGGTAAAATAGGGGTTAAAAAGTAATTTTAATGGATTTAGACTCGGATCCGTCCCTTTTCTTTAGACGGGTTATTTTATTTGCTTGAGGGATGAAGGGGAGGAAGGTGGCGACCTCCACACCAAGGGGGATGGGTTTTACCACACCTTTTGTTGTTGTGTCAGGTTTAATACAGTTGATATTTATGTTGCATAAGTTTTTCAGTTTCAGTAAGCGTTGTTGCTGTTCAAATGATTTGCACCCTATGAGCCATTTGTTGGGACCCAAGGGCGTTGGACAGGATGGGACCCACAGTGTTCTTCCAGACTGAAACATTGGTGGTGGGGCCCAGTGCACCATATGATTGTGTCGGATGGTTCTGCTTAACGTCCTCCAGCCTGTGCAAACAGGACATATTGGGACATGTATATTTGCTTTAGATATAAGTAGTCATTGGGACCGCAGAGCGGTCGTCTGAAGATAGTTCGGCTGCGGTTGTTTCCAAGGCCATCGTCAGGGCCACCGGGCGGCCGTCTTCATGCTGAGTGGCGACGGTCCTGTGCCGCGTGAGGCCGACTCGGGAGACGTACGAGCCGCTGCTCGTAGGTCCAGGCCCACTCTGCGCCCAAGTGAGGTTCAATTCCACCCTCCCCCCCCCCCACCCCAAAGGGAGAGCCCCGCTAGATGTGCAGGCCACTGGGTAGTTCGCAGTGTGGCAGCGCCTCGTCGCCAAGTGTCACGCCGCCTCGAGAGCCGTCCCCCGGCGACACAGGCTAGTCCCGTCGTCACTCGTAGTGCGAGGAAGGAAATCTGTGCCGCCCATATGATTGTGTCTATGCTCTTGGTGTCAAATAGAGACACACCACAGCCCATAATTCTGTGGTGTTCTCACCACCAAGGGTTCAAAAAAGAATCCAACAGCACCCCCACAGCAGCCAGCGAAGGGTAGTAAATGGAACAAAACGAAAGTGTGAAGAGGAAAAAAGTTGCTGAAAAACTAAAAGTATTATACAAACAGTATATAATTGTAAGGGACAATCTTTGAGCCTATGCTTGAGGATCCATTCAAGGATGCAAGGGAGATCAAAAAGATATGGAACAGTCTGAGTAGTCAGCTCTGCTGTTCAATAAACCAAGCATTATCAGTGGCTAAGAATTGTGCAGAACAACCTTTACTTGGATCTCCTAAGAGATGCAGTCTCCCACTGATTGACCAAACAATATCATGCTGAACAATTATGTAGTGGGTGGAAACAAGTGCAGGCTAACAATTCTTCAGTCATTATAGTAATGACTTGGCAAAGATTTGAACTTTTAGAAAAGAAAAAAAAAAAGGAGGGGGGGGGGGGGGGGTGAAGATGAAGAAAATGGAGGGAAAAAATATGAGAAACCCTTCGCTAGCTGCCTCAGGAACCATCATAATCTCTCTCGAAAGCAGATCTATTTGTATTGCCTGCTCCTAGGCCTTTCGTCCGTCTATATATATATATATATATATATATATAATATATATATATATATATATATATATGCGTTGTTTACATTTACACAGACAAACACACACATGTGCAGGGCACGCTGGGCAAATGTAAAAAACGTACTGTAACAACATCAGCGGCAGTACAGCAGTCCTGCCACCACCACCACCCATAACAATTAAAACGACGACGATAACGATGGTGACGGTGACGATAATGGTTGTAATAAATGAGTCGTATATATACCTAACCCACACGTCTGAACAGACAACCCTCATGACGTTTTAACAAAATAAGTGAACAAATAAGTAAATAAATAACAAACTAAATACATAATAAAGAAAGGTATACAAATCATAATAAATGAATGAATAACAAACTAAATACATAATAAAGAAAGGTATACAAATCATAATAAATGAATGAATAAATAAATAACAAACTAAATACATAATAAAGAAAGGTATACAAATCATAATAAATAAATAAATAACAAACTAAATACATAATAAAGAAAGGTATACAAATCATAATAAATAAATAAATAACAAACTAAATACATAATAAAGAAAGGTGTACAAATCATAATAAATGAATGAATGAATGGATGAACACATGAATAAACAGACAATAAATAGAAAAATAAATAACTGGAAATTAAATAACTAAAAAAAAAAAGAAAGAAAGAAAGAAATAAGAATTAATTAGTAAATCAATAAATGAATGATTGAATGAATTAAATCAATAAATAAAAAAAAAGTAACTGATTAAATCACAAAATAATGAATAAATAAAGGAATCAATAAAGACTTATTACGTAAGTGAATCAAGCAACCAACCAAGCAACCAACCAACAATGAATGAATGAATGAATAAATGAATGAATGAACAAAATAAATAAATAAAATACACCAATAAATACCAAAATGAATAATAAATAAATACATAATAAATACATGAATAAATGCCATAACGATAAATATATAAATCAATCAAACAATCAATCAATGAAAGATCGAACGAACAAATGAATGAATGAGTGAATACATAAGTATATGAATAAATAAATAAATAATGGATACATAAATAAATGATTAAATAAATAAATACAGAAATAAATACATACATAAATAGATGAATAAGTAAAGAACATTGCACACGCGCACATTTCCAAAACACGATTTGGCTCAAGGCGCTGCGAACTGAGCCCATCACGCGCCCTCATAATGGTTTCACGCATTTCAAGTGTCTCACTGATGCACACTCGCAAGACAACACATGACCACACTCACACACACACACACACGAAGAGCTTTCTTGGGGATCTTGACCTCAATATTGGTGGAATGAACAGAGTTTGAAACACTACAGCTCAACTACGCAAGTTTGATGTCAAACAACTGATCGAACCCTTTATTGGGGAGGTCCGCTATTGCGGGGCTGGTCAGTCCTCGATTTGTTCCCGTTTTAAACGTGAGTCACTGAGTAATGTAGATTTCAAACAAAACACTAAAATTCAAAAAGAAATTCCATGGTCATTCAATAACACACATAAAAACAAACAGATAAACAAAAATCTGTTCTATTTGTTAATTTAAGTAGCATTTTAAATAAACTCCAACTAAAACATTCATATACTGGATGTACAAGTTTCGAATGCAGCATTGGAGAATAACCCCCGAAGTTGGGTTTAACAAAATTAATCGTCTACAGCAAACAGGCCGTCCACACAATACCCTGAGCTACAAGCCAAAAGTACGAAAGTTCGCCTACGCCCCAAAAAGTCAAGTCTGGGATTTTTTTTACTCTTTCTTTAGTCAAACCTTTATATCAGTAATATTTTTAGGGTCCAGTCTTGACATTGACCTTGACCGTTCAACAATATTCGGAAGGGGCATGAGCCAAAGCACCTGCACACCAAGTTTCAACATTTTATATTGACTGGTGCTTGAGATATGGCTAAAAATATATTTTCAGTGTTCAAGGTCATACGACCTTTGCCTTGAGATTGATGGGTCAACAATATATGAAGGGGCAAGAGCCAAAGCACCTTCACACCAAGTTTCAACATCTTATGTTGACTGGTGCTTGAGATGTGGCTAAAAGTATTTTTTTCAGTGTTCAAGGTCATACGACTTTGACCTTGACCTTGATCGATCAACAGTATTTGGGGTGGGGGGTGGGGGCATGAGCCAAAGCACCTTCACACTAAGCTTGAATATCCTACGTTGACTGGTGCTTGATATATGGCTAAATATATATATTTTTTAGTTTTCAAGGTCATACGAACTTGACCTTGAACCTGACCTTGATAGGTCAAAAATATTCGGAAGGGGCATTGCCAAAGCACCTGCACTCCAACTTTCAACATTCTATGTTGGACTGGTGCTTGAGATTTGACTAAAATATATTTTCAGAGTTCGAGGTCATACGACCTTGACCTTCGCCTTAATCGGTCAACAATACTCGGAAGGGGCATGAGCCGAAGCACATGCGCTCCATGTATTAACATCCCATGTTGAATGGTGCCTAAGATATTGCTAAAATGGATTTTCAGTGTTCAAGGTCATACAACCTTGATCGTGACCTTGACCTTGATCGGTCAACAATATTCCAAAGGGGCTTGAGCCAAAGTACCTGCACACCAAGTTTCAATATCTTATGTTGACTGGTGCTTGAGATATGGCTAAAATAGATTTTCAATGTCAAGTCATAAAGTCAAGGTCGTGACCTTGACCTTTACCTAATCCCCAAAAGGCACATCTGCAGTACCTATTCTACATGTGTGTCAAGTTTCACCTTCCTATCTTTATTCCTTCATGATGATATGCTGTTGACACACACACACACACACACACACACACACACACACATAGCCACTAACACGACAAAAACAATAAAACCCACTTCGTATAAACTTCGCGGGTTATAAACATGACCAAACATCCGCCAGGAAAGTGGAAAGCGCAGTGGACAAACGGGCCGACAGGCCGAGAGACAGATGAAATGATAAAAGGACACGTGAAATCGGATCGGTCACATTGTAGACCCGGAACACGAAAATCAGTCATTCCCCAAACAGTCCCTGTGAAAATATGTGCACATGCGGCACGGTTTGTCGTTACGACAATCCGTGCCGGTAGACCCATAGCAGGTCCGGCATGAATTGTCGCATTCGTGAATTTGCGACAATCCGTGCCGTTGCGACATTCTGTGCCGCCACAAGCGACAAAGGCTGCTTGACGCGCGCGCACACACACACACACACACACACACAACATTGTGATACAGGCTATTTAAGGATTATTATTGTGTGATTTACAGAAAAATTGGGAAGTAATCAAGCAAAAGGAGATTTTGTATGCGAACCAGAAAACTTGAATTGTTATTATTTCAAAACGTCTCATTCATAGATATTATGGTTGTGGCTTAGATGTATTGATGTATTGTTCTACGAGACTCAAACATAAGATTCAGTTTACAACATTATAGATTGCATAACTATTTCTAACATAATTACAGTTGTGATTGTGACTGTGATTAATTGTGACAAATGCTTTAACAAAATCTACAAACAGTACACCCGTGAACAGATCATCATTGATATTTGAATGCCACTGTTCTTTTAGATCAAGTGCCACAGTATGACAAGTATGATCCTTCCTGAAACCGCTTTGATTGGAATGAAATGATTCGTATGTACCAAAATGGCATTGTATCATTTGTATTAGATACTTTCCTAAAGGTTTAGACAAAGTAGATAACATCAATATTGGTCTGTAATTTGAAAGGGAAATTTGGATCACCAGATTTAAAATGAGGCAGTACTTTGGCATCTTTGAAAGAATACTTAATTTAGGACAGTAACATTTTTCTATGTAGAGGTTATAATTATATGTAAGATGCTCAGAGATAACTTGTGCAGCCATCTTTAGAATCCTGTTATCTTGTCTAAGTCGTCCAGACCTCGAGAATTAGACTGATTCAATGAACACACTTCCCTATAAACTTCATACACACTCATTATTTTAAACTGGAGTTTGCACATTATAGTTTTGATTTAGAAAATTCGTTCAGTAATTCCAAATCATTATCATTCATTCTGTTAGCCTCAATTGCTTTATTAGACTCTGTAGTAAAATAATTAATGCGATCATCAACCGATAAAATGATTAGTGAGATCACCAACACACACACACACACACACACACACACACACACACACACACACACACACACACACAGAGAGAGAGAGAGAGAGAGGGGGGGGGGGGTTAAGTCAAACAGAATGTATGTTTGCATATGTGCATGAGTGTACGTACTCATGCATTCGATCACTCGTGTGAATACACACTATTCACACACTCAGTGCATGCACACGCCTGTGAGTGTGTGTGAGTGTGTGTTCCGATTTGGTAGATTGTTTTACATGCTTTTCGCTTTCCTATTTCTTCTTTCTTGTTTAAGTTGAGTGATTGTTAGAAATATTGGTAAGACCTGTGTGAACTGAGACGATTAAAGTCCCCTGAGGAAGGCGAGGTGTGCTCACCGGAAATTTGGGAAAACCGGAGCCAACTTGTTGTTCTGTTGTGCGTTGTTCTCTGTATACACACACACACACACACATACGCGTGGGCACACACACGGAGACACAGGCGTAATACAGAGAGCTCTGGGGAGTGATGAGCCATGAATTTTTATATTTGTTTACGGGTGAGGATTGTTGGGACAGGAGGAGGGAGAGAGTCAAACAAAGAAACAAGGACTGAAGTGCAGAGATGAAGATAGAGAACAAATCAATACATTCATCACACTGACAGTTCTTAATCCATTTAAATACTTGTGTGTAAGATGTATGAGAATGGTTTGTTTGTCAGTTATTAATCCGTTGTTTGTCAGTTATTAATCCGTTTAATAAAATGATTTTGAATACGTGTGTAGGACACATGAGACGGGTTAGTTTGTTGGTAACTGATTAGTTGAATTATGTAAGAACTTTATAAGACACTGATACGCGAATTGATAATTTGGATAAGGAATTAATTTGACATTGATTGATTGATTATTAATGCATCAGGCCAAATGAAGGTGAGCAATAGATTTTAACATTTTTATGCATTTTAGAGAAAGATGATTCAATTGAAATTGACCAAATTTAGGAAAACAGGTCATCTGCAGGAGCAAGGATGTCCTCTTTTTTTTCTCATTTGTAAACACAACACTGCTCATTGTAGGAGCCTTTGTTGCCTTTTACTGAAAATATCAAATCACAAAAACCTCCCCATATTCAATGTCAAGGTAAACGACTGGAAAACAAAAAGGTTTACGGTAATATTCACTGTGACAGCCACACTAATCTGGCGTAAGGTATACAGACCTGTAACAAGATTTCAGCACTGAGGCCATGGTGAAAGCGTAGCCAGCTAAAATGGCGCCGAGTAAAGGCGGCTTCCAATCCTGTGTTGTGATGTGGCTGTGTGTAATGTCACCGCAGGTGGCAGTTTGCTTGCTGACGGCGTGCGCAATGAAGAGGGTTACAGATAAGGCAGTGAAAACAGATGTGTGTTGGACATTACCACTGACGAAGAGGATAGCAACATGCAAACAATTTCCAAGAACTATAACTGCACCTAATGATGTGTTCCAGAGGATAAAAAGAAACAGACTAACGAACGAACAGACGAGCAATAGAAACACGCAACCACAAAAACATTAAGGGAAGCATGGAATAAATGTTAACATTGTCATGTCGAAGGTAATTTCCATTTTATGTGTGACTAAATGATGTCACTAAAATTCCAATACCATTTCCTTGCCAAATGCTCGGGTTTATTTTCTTTTTTTTTTTTTTCATTCTTATTTTTATTATTACTATGATTATATGTTTCATCAAGGTTTTCTCTTACTACGCAGAAGTGATTAGAATCCATCTACCTCTCTCTCTTCTCTCTCTCTCTCTCTCTCTCTCTCTCTCTGTGCGTGCGTGTGTGTGTGTATGTGTGTGTGTGTGTGTGTGTGTGTGTGTGGCATGAGTGTGTTTCAGTGTGTGTGCGCGCGTGCACGCGCGTCTGTGTGTGTGTGCATGAGTGTGTTAAAGTGTGTGCGTGTGTGTGTGTGTGTGTGTGCGTGCGTGCGTGCGTGCGTACGAGCGTGCGTGCGTGCGCGCGCGCGTATGTGTGTGTGTGTGTGTTCAATTGATCATGTTAATGTGCAAACTTGGTCATTTCTAGCCATGGGCAGTGCACACAGGATGATTCCCCAGTCCCACACACTCATGCATAGTGCTTTGTGTGCGTTGTGTGCGGTGTTTTTTTTCTGTGGTGTACGTTAGGCAGAAAGAGGAACATAAAATGGAACAGAGTTGACAGCAAGAGAGAGAGATAAAAAGGAACAGAGTTAACAGAAAGAGGAGGATAGAAAACAACAGAGTTGACAGGAAGAGAAACATAAAAAAAGGAACAGGCTTAACAGAAAGAGGAAGATAGACATTAAAAGAGTTGACAGAAATAGGAAGATAACAAAAGGAACACGGTTAACAGAAAGAGAAAGACAGAAAGGAACAGAGTTGACGAAAGGAAAGAAAAAGAAAAGGAACAGAGTTGACAGAAAGGGGAAGATAAAACGGAACATCTTGTGCTGAAGCGAATGTAGGTAAGTGATTGCTCGTTTATTTTCGTTGTCCTGAGCGTTTTGTATTTTGCCTGAAGAACACCTTTGATGTCGAAATGTGTCGTGTTTTGTCTTGCGATTCGTTCGTCTACGTTTTCTTGGTGGTTTGCTATTAATTACATTTTAAATTTGTCTAGATTTCCGCCTGCAGTCTCCTCACTTTTCAACTGGAAAGAGGAAGATAAAAAAAAGGAACAGAGTTAACAGAAAGACGATGACAAAGAGAAAAAGAACTGACGGGAAAAGGGTGACAGTGAAAAGCAAATTTACAAGAAAGATGATGACAGACAGGGGCACAACTCTCTCCCTCTCTCTCTCTCTCTCTCTCCAAAAAAAAAAATCTAACAAACTAATAATAATAATGATGATGGTAATAAAGATAATAATGATTACAAAAAAGCAATAATGATAATAATGATGATTATACTAATAATAATACTAATTATAATATTAATCATCATCATTATCATTATTAGTATGGTATCAATAATGACAACAATCACCAATCTTGTTCATTCACATGCTGAATGTGCATTAGAAAACGGACAACAAAGCCTACAAAAGCATGATAACTGGTCATTTGAATGTCCTGTGCTGAACACGAAAAGTGGCATACTTTTGGGTTTGAATTTTAAATGACAAACAACATCCGACAGTTTGCTTTTCTATTCCTCATGAGATTGTTCTTGTCATATATAAAGGCAGCACGCGCGCGCGCGCACGCACACACACCACACACACGCACACACAAAATGTGACGAAACGCTCGACAAGGTTACTTCCCATTTGGTCTACTCCCATTTCGCCTACTCAGAAATGTGTGAGCACGACTTGGCCTAACGGCCTTCGTTCATTCGTCCCTTCGTCCTCTCTGGGGCTTCGCCTACCTAAATCTAAAGACCATCGATTCTGCTTTGGAGTAGACGGGGACACTGTTACGCCAGGGGGAGCCTTGCAGAAAGGTCAGTATGGAAATAGACGAAATGGGAGTAGTAGACGAAA
>CM031627.1:26499256-26504256 GCA_018398815.1 Conus ventricosus
AACCGGAAACGAGATAGAAAGACAGACTGAGCCAGACAGAGCAAGTTCAAGTTACAAAGCATAGCCAGAACAAGAGAAAGCCTAGACCCGCGGGGGGGGGGGGGGGGGGGGGGGGGGGGGGGGGGGGGGAGGGGGAAGGGGGGGGGGGGGGGGGGGGGGGGGGGGGGAGGGGGGGAGGGGGGGGGGGGGGAGAGGGGATGTTCTGGATGAGGAATATGAAATGTGCATGTATTAAGAACAGACAGACAGTGGCGTGATAGACAGATAAACAGGTTAAGACAATGTGTTGCATGTCGATCTTACTTTCGATTTGACTAGAAACAGCAGGACAATACACATAACAGCAAGTGAGTACGTGTTCTCCATTCTAGTCCTTTGAAAACAAGGCGAGCTGCGCAATTCATACTTATCCCCAGTCAATGAATATAAATATTTTGTTGAAGAATCCTAGCCAGTAAAAGCTTTGCATTAGTTCAGCGAACAGAGAACAAAAAAGATCTTTCAAAAGCGTTGTAGCTTCTGTGGTAAGTGTCTGAAAAAAAAAAATCCAGGTCTCAAAGTAAGCATTATGACGTATTTTGCTGACATAGGCACTCGGTGTGTGAGAGTTTCAGCAAATATTATATCCAGGTTTTTGGCTGACTTTCAACCTAATGCTCTGTTCAGTCTCTAGGTCTAGACAGTCCAGGAAACTTGCTCCACCAGAACAAAATGTTTATTTTAGAACAGCTTCGGTTCTGACTTCCTAAACTTGATGTTTGTCTTACGTAAGTGTCGCGGCCATACGATTTGTCAATGTAAGAATGTTTGAGACTGTGGTGGTTTGGCTGATGTACAAGTCCAGTATGATTTACCACTTTACAGCTAACAGGAATTTTAAATGTAATTAATAGTGCACCACCAAAAAAAAAAAAAAAAAAAAATAGACAAACGAATCACAAAACAAAACACGACGCGTTTCGACATCTTAAGTCTTCTTCAGGCAAGATACAAAACACTCAGGACAACAAAAATGAACGAGCAGTCACTTACCTTCATCACACACACACACACACACACACACACACACACACACACACACACACACACACTGTCAACACACACACACACACACACACACACACACACACACACACACACACACACACACACACACACACACTGTCACACACACACACACACTGTCACACACACACACACACACACACACACATACACACACACACACACACACACACACACACACACACACACACACACACACACACACACACACACACATACACACACACACACACACACACACACACACACACATACACACACACACACACACACACACACACACACATACACACACACACACACACACACACACACACACACACACACACAGATTCAATGCCCACCTAGCGCTGACGTGGATGAAGTAAGTGATTGCTCGTTCATTTTCGTTGTCCTGGGTGTTTTGTATCTTGCCTGAAAAGACCCAAGTGGTCGAAACGCGTCGTATTTTGTTTGTGATTCGTTCGTCTACTTTTTCTCTTTTTTTTTTTTGTTTTTTTTTTGTTTTGCGTGCGCTATAACTACGCTTGAAACTTGTTTCGATCTCTGCCTGCAGTCGCCGCCTCACTTTGCAACTAGAGCTAACAGAAAGGTATCATCGATTTGATAGACGTATTGAAAACAAAGAACGAAACAAAGAAGCTAACAAACCATTGTTGATGTGCTTTTTAAGGACTTTCAGTTCCATCCCGCACCTCGCATTCGTTATTTTATCTGTCATCCCCTCCCCTCCCCCCCCCCCCCCCCCCCCACCCCCACCCCGTTGCCTCCGCAACCCCACCCACCCCATTCTGTCTGTGCTCCCCCCCATTTCCTTTCTGTCCAGTCTTACTCGTCATCTCTCTTATCTCCATCCTCCCCCCCAACCCTCCCCCCCCCCCCCACCCCCCATTTCCTTTCTGTCCAGTCTTACTCGTCATCTCTCTTATCTCCATCCTCCCCCCAACCCTACCCCCCCCCCCCCCCACCCCCCATTTCCTTTCTGTCCAGTCTTACTCGTCATCTGTCTTATCTCCATCCTCCCCCCAACCCTACCCCCCCCGCCCCCCCACCCCCCATTTCCTTTCTGTCCAGTCTTACTCGTCATCTGTCTTATCTCCATCCTCCCCCCAACCCTACCCCCCCCCCCACCCCCCATTTCCCTTCTGTCCAGTCTTACTCGTCATCTGTCTTATCTCCATCCTCCCCCCAACCCTACCCCCCCCCCCCCCACCCCACCCCCCATTTCCTTTCTGTCCAGTCTTACTCGTCATCTCTCTTATCGCCATCCTCCCCCCCACCCCCCATTTCCTTTCTGTCCAGTCTTACTCGTCATCTCTCTTATCTCCATCCTCCCCCCCTCCCCAACCCTACCCCCCCACCCCCCATTTCCCTTCTGTCCAGTCTTACTCGTCATCTCTCTTATCTCCATCCTCCCCCCCAACCCTACCCCCCCCCCCCCCCCCCATTTCCTTTCTGTCCAGTCTTACTCGTCATCTCTCTTATCTCCATCCTCCCCCCAACACTACCCCCCCCCCCCCCCCCCCCCCCCCGCCCACCTCAGTCCTACATCGGCACACTGTACCAGTGACAGTTATTGTCCTTGAATACGTCATGGGTCTCGTCACACTCGTTTCTCTTGAACCAGCTTCGAATCCCCATATCCTTTCACTTCGCAGTTTGGTCGCATTATCTAATGCAGCTGTCTCGTACTAAAGTGATACATTTTTAATTTGAACAGCATGCTTATTAGACACCATAACATACTTGTGAATTTTAGATGAAAACTGGTTAGAGAGCATAAACACAGACACACGATGTGCTTTGCTTTATGTGTGTGCGCGTGCGCGCGCGCGCGTGTGTGTGTGTGTGTGTGTGGTGTGTGTGTGTGTGTGTGTGTGTGTGTGTGTGGTGTGTGTGTGTGTGTGTGTGTGTGTTGGTGTGTGTGCGTGTGTGTGTGTGTGTGTTGGTGTGTGTGCGTGCGTGTGTGTGTGTGTGTGTGTGTGTGTTGGTGCGTGCGTGCATGCGTGTGCTCTCGCGCGCGTGTGTGTGTGTATGTGTGTTCACGTATGTAGCCTACACGTTAACATTTGTTGCGTTCTTAAACTCCCTGTATTCCCCACACCTGTGTGTTCACAGAGCTCGGACGGTACACGTGTGCCGGGTGGAGGATGTTTAAACTGGATCCTTCTCGCGCCAAAGGGGCCAACAAAGGGCCTGCACTCGTCACCTACAATGGCGGCATCACTGATTACCCTGATGCTTTCCCTTGGGACGTGGATCTTACCTTCAAGGTGAAGCGTGTGTGTGTGTGTGTGTGGATCTGAAAGTCATTATGACCGGCATTTCAACATGGTTTTGCCCGGTCCATAGCCCCCATCATTGTATCCACCCCCCCCCCCCCCCCCCCCCCCCCCCCCCCCCCCCCCACCGTCCCCTTCTGTGTCTGTCTACAACTATCGGCTACGCTGCCAAAGACTAAAAGGGTGATCAGGAGGGAAAGTAAGGGAATTCTAGCGTTACGGTAAAGGTTAGAATTTGGGGGTTTTAAGGGTTAGTTAGGGTTAGGGAATGGCGTTAAATAATAATATCGCCTTGACAGGATAATGTACATTAGTTTTGAATGAGCCTTTTGGCGCTCCGTAGGAAAGTATCTGCCTCAGTGAAAGTCACCCTACTATTGTTGTCTTTATCTAATCATCGCCTGCATTCACTCTACTATTGTTGTCTTTATCTAATCATCGCCTGCATTCACTCTACTATTGTTGTCTTTATCTAATCATCGCCTGCAGTCACTCTACTATTGTTGTCTTTATCTAATCATCGCCTGCATTCACTCTACTATTGTTGTCTTTATCTAATCATCGCCTGCAGTCACTCTACTATTGTTGTCTTTATCTAATCACCGCCTGCAGTCACTCTACTATTGCTGTCTTACTTCAATCACCGCCTGCAGTCACTCTACTATTGCTGTCTTACTTCAATCACCGCCTGCAGTCACTCTACTATTGCTCTCTTCAATCACCGCCTGCAGTCACTCTACTATTGCTCTCTTCAATCACCGCCTGCAGTCACTCTACTATTGCTGTCGTTCTTCAATCACCGCCTGCAGTCACTCTACTATTGCTGTCTTACTTCAATCACCGCCTGCAGTCACTCTACTATTGCTGTCTTACTTCAGTCATCGCCTGCAGTCACTCTCTATTGCTGTCTTACTTCAGTCACCGCCTGCAGTCACTCTAGAAGTTATGCAGGTGTGTGTAAAGTGTCATTGTTTCATGCTGACTGTAAAGAGGAAGTTATTTTTCCATTTTGAACATCTGTGCGCGCGCGCGCGCGTGTGTGTGTGTGTGTGTGTGTGTTGTTTCTGTTTTGTTAATAATCTGAAGAAGACGTGTTTTGTTGGAAATTTTCCAGCCTCTTCTGTGTAATTTACTCAAATAATCGGTGCCTGCACTTTGTGCTGTTATGGATATGTCTTTTGACTTGGTTTTGGTAACGCTGTATGGTCTGTGTCAAGTCACCGTCAGAACCAAAATGCAAACTAGTACAGGTGCGTTGACTATCTTATAAGGGAAGTCATGCAAACTCATACAGGTGTCTGTCTGTTTCTTCGCTAAGGGCGTGAAAGCTAGTTCAGGTATAAGCTCTTTTTAGAGAAAGAGTGCAGTATAAGACAAGAGCGTGTGTGTTTCTTCTTTAAGGACGTTTATCAATTTATGTGCATGTCTCTCCCTTCACATTGAGAATGCGAACGAATGATGATTTCTGTCCCTCTTTTTTTTTCAGAAAGGGGATGAATACGAAATTAAACGATCGGCTGTCCATTCAGAAAGAGAATTTGAACTAATACAAGGAATGTGTGTGTCATTTCAGAAAGGGGAGGGGGTAGAGGTGGACGAGGAGCTGGCCACCCTCCTCTCCTCCATCTACCTGTCGGACTGTTTCTCCTTCAA
>CM031627.1:26506756-26534422 GCA_018398815.1 Conus ventricosus
TTTACATTTCTGTAGTAACAACTGGTCAGCTTTTTACCTTTCTGTAGCAACAACTGGTCAGCTCTTTACATTTCTGTAGTGACAACTGGTCAGATCTTTACCTTGCTATGGTAACAACTGGTCAGCTCTTTACCTTTCTGTAGTTCCAACTGGTCAGCTCTTTACCTTCCTGTAGTAACAAGTGGTCAGATCTTTACCGTTCTGTAGCAACAACTGGTCAGCTCTTTACCTATCTGTAGCAACAACCGGTCAAATCTTTACATTCCTGTAGTAACAACTGGTCAGATCTTTACCTTTCTATAGTAACAACTGGTCAGATCTTTACCTTTTTGTAGTAACAACTGGTCAGCTCTTTACCTTTTTGTAGTAACAACTGGTCAGATCTTTACCTTTTTGTAGTAACAACTGGTCAGATCTTTACCTTTTTGTAGTAACAACTGGTCAGCTCTTTACCTTTGTGAGGTAACAACTGGTCAGATCTTTACCTTTCTGCAGCAACAACTGGTCAGATCTTTACCTTTCTGTGGTAACAACTGATCAGATCTTTACTTTTCTGTAGCAACAACTGGTCAGATCTTTACCTTTCTGTAGTAACAACTGGTCAGATCTTTACCATTCTGTGGTAACAACTGGTCAGATCTTTAGCTTTCTGTAGTAACAACTGGTCAGATCTTTACCTTTCTGTAGTAGCAACTGGTCAGATCTTTACCTTTCTGTAGCAACAACAGGTCAGATCTTTACCTTTCTATAGTAACAACTGGTCAAATCTTTACCTTTCTGTAGTAACAACCGATCAGCTCTTTACCTTTCTGTAGTAACAACTGGTCAGGTCTTTATCGTTCTGTAGCAACAACCGGTCAGATCTTTACCTTTCTGTAGTAACAACCGGTCAGATCTTTACCTTTCTGTGGTAACAACTGGTCAGATCTTTACCTTTCTGTAGCAACAAAGGAAGTAATAGAACAGTTTCCTCAAAACCTTGAGAACCACGCACAGGTCTGCTATGAACCACGCACAGGTCTGCTATGAACCACGCACAGGTCTGCTATGGTCTACTATGAACCACGCACAGGTCTGCTATGAACCACGCACAGGTCTGCTATGAACCACGCACAGGTCTGCTATGAAGGGTCAGTTATGTCAACCAAAGCGTTGAAGCACGTTACATAAGTTTGCAGTAAATATTTTTATTTTCAGACCTGATGATTTCCATCATATGAGCGTGTCACTGTGCACTAAAATATAAAATTATAGACCATGAACTTACACAGTGATTCTGTTGTTATCGGTTTATGACACTGAAATTTGAAAAGGTATGTGTTTGTGTGTGTTTGAAAAAAACAACAACTATTGTTTACATTAAATGTTGTCAATGGTAAACCCTTTTGTGAAAAGTGTGGTTGACCTTGCATAACTGAAAGCTGTTGTGATTTTGTTCATATATGGACATGTGTACATGTATGCTTGGAAAAGTCTTGTCGCCCTGTAGGGAGGCTAGGGACATGGTGGTAGAGGGCACCTGCAGAGCAGAGGAATGCGTGCACTGTGTCAGATGGTGCGGTGCCAGGCTGTCTTCTTCTGTTGTAGTTTCTGTCTTTAGTTCATCTCGTATCACTCGGTTCAACGGCAATAAGCTGTGGCAGTCTTACAACCTGTCCATGAAATCGTCTGGTGTAAATCAGCAGTACACACACACACACACACACACACACAAACCCACACACACACACACACACACACACACACACACACACACACACACACACACACACACACGTGTTTATACAGCATAGTTGGGTCAGGCGCTAGGCGTCTTATAAAAACTAATTACGTTGTCCCAAGCTAATATTATCATTCATAGGATTGTGCTATTACGTCAATCGTGTCGGTAACCACCAGTTTGGCTGTCGTAGTAATAAAATCTTGTTAAAAAAAAAGAAAAGAAGATATAATGGCGGACGAAAAGAATACCCCTATTGAACAACTTGTGAGCGTCGCTCGTGATTTAGGCTACTCGGGAGAAGAGTTGCGAGCATTCGTTGAAACCCAACAAAAGATGGAAAGAGATGAGCGAGCGGAAAGATGCCGTGTCTTAGTAGAAATAGCAGATCAGGAAAGGATTAAAGCTAGCGCACGCAGGAAACAGAAAGATTAACGCAGGAAACAGAAAGATTAAGGATTCAGGCTAACGATAATCAGGCTAAGAAAGGCAGGAAACAGAAAGATTAAGGATTCATTAAGAGTTAGAGAGAGTGAGAAATACAGAGGGAGACCACCGATGATGGTAGTTCAGTTTCCAGTGACCTGTGCGCAGTTATGCCCCCGACCAAAGTTGCCAAAATTCTCTGAAGGATCAGATTCGATTGATGCGTACATCAGTCGTTTGAAACGTTTGCTACTAGTCAGGGTTGGCCTTCAGAAGAGTCGGCAGTCATTTTGTCAGCGCTATTGACGGGTAAGGCATTACAGATTTTCACTGCGTTACCAGCAGACCAACAATCTGATTTTGGCGCTGTGAAGGAGTCTTTGATGAAGGGATTTGACCTCACAGAGGAGGGGTTCAGAAAGAAATTTCGATCAGCTAGATTACAAGCAGGTGAAACGTACACTCAGTTGGTGCACGTTTAGATCACTATTTTGAGAAGTGGTTAGAGTTGAGTGGTACGAGAAAGGAGTTCGCTGAATTGAAAGAGCTGGTTATGAAGAACAGATTTGTCAGGTTGCAGTCCAGAGTTAACTATACATCTGAAAGAGAGACAGCCAGAGACAGCAGGGGAGTTGCTGAAGTTAGCAGGGTGTATAGGAGGCACGTTTGGGCACTAAGGTGCAGGAGAAACAGGTGCCAGGCACAGGTGAGAAGAGTGCAAGGAGACTAGGGGAGTTTTCTGCAAAGTCTGCAAACCAGTGGTGGGCAGAAAGGAGGACAAAGGGACAATAGGTGTTTCATTTGTCACAAGAAGGGACATGTGGCGAGGGATTGTCGCATGAGGTTCCAGAAGGCAGCAGCCTTGCAAGAGGTTGATAAGGGTCGCCAGGGGAAACGACCTGCAGTGGAACCAAAAGGGATCCAATCTGAAGAGGGTGGAGCGCGGCTATGGCTCGTGCTGGACAGCAGTCAGTGTCAGGGATGGAGGGCACTAGGCTGAGTGGCTCATTACCAGTGGAAGAGGGATGGATTGGCCAGCAGAGGGTGAAAGTGTTACGGGACACTGGTTGTTCATGTGGTGTAGTAAGAACAACGCTGGTCGAGGAAGGGGATTTGACAGGGCAAATCCAGACTGTACTCTAATCGATGGCACTGTGAGGGAGTTCCAGTTGCTAAGATAGAAGTACGTACCCCTTACTTCTCAGGCGAATTGTCTGCACTGGTGATGGAGAAACCCCTTTATGATTTGATCATTGGAAATATTCCAGGTGCAAGGGATCCAGGGGTCCTGAGTTGTTGACTGCTACAGGGGCAGCAGTTTCAAACATGGAGCAAGAAGGAGAGAAAGGTTGATAAACCGTTAGTCGTTCCAGCAAGGAAGTCAGGCATAGATGTGTCGCCTGATGAGTTTAGGGCAGCGCAGGAACAAGACCCTTCGCTCGTGAAGTCTTGGGAGTTGGCAAGAGGTGGAGAGAAACAGGTGGTTAGAGGAGGTGAGACAGAATTTCTGGTGAAAAGTGGGTTGTTGTACCGAGTGTTCACCAGGGGAAGACAGGTAAGGTGACAACTCGTTAGAGGTACCAGCATGTTATCGTGACACTGTCATGTCAGTGGGTCACGAGTCGCTCATGGCGGGTCATCTCGGCACCGGCAAAACAGCTGACCGAATCTTTGATGATTTTCACTGGCCAGGGGCAATGGCAGACATAAGCGGTTCTGCATGTCATGTGATGTGTGTCAAAGGTCAGCCACAAGAGGGGTGAAGAGGAAGGCGCCTCTTAAACAGCCCCCTTTAATTGACACACCATTCAGGAGAGTGGCTGTTGATCTGATTGGCCCCAATCTCACCCTGTTCCAAAGGTGGCACAGTATGAGACATGTAAGGTTGCAAGGGAAAGTTTGCAGGAGGCTAGGGTCGTGCAGAAGAAGCAATATGACAGGAAGGTGAGGAAGCAATCCCTCAAGGTGGGAGATCAAGTCCTGTTACTTCTTCCCCGGATCACAACAAGCTGCTGATGCATTGGAAAGGACCATTCACCATCATGAAAAGGTAGATCAGGATTACCGAATTGATGTGAATGGGAAACCAAAACTTTTCCATGCGAATTTGCTCCGCAAATATATTCAGCGTTGAGACTCAGCACATAGGCCACAGCTGAAAAACAGCAGGGTGCTGCGCTGGGCAATGGCACTGCAGCCCTACAGGTATCGAGTTCAGTACATTCCAGGTCGACAGAATGTAGGAGCTGACTATTTAAGTCGTGTAGTCTAGCAAGCTGCAACTCAGAGGAAGACAGTCATATCCGGGGGTGCATAGCTACTTTTGTTAATAATATGTGTTGTTACAGTTATGTTGAGTGGATATGGGTTCATTCCCATTTGGCTATGGTTCATATTTCTTTGTGAGACTTGTTCATGAATGTAATGTAGTTATGTTTGGAGCATACAGTCGCTTGTGTAGTAATGCACTGTTTGCGATAAGTGAGGATGGAGATTCCTCAGTGAGGTGTCATGGATCGTGATCATATTAGATTGTGCTTTTCATAGTAGTTGTGAAGAGAAGATGTGGCAAATCCGCAGGTAGGGGGATTGCATAGGTGCGCACAGAGGTTATCAGAAAATGAATTGAAATAAGGCAGAACCGCACGTCAATGATAACCCATTGGGGTGATATTACTAGTGATACATGCTGATAATTGTAAACCGTTTGTTTGTAAATAATTTGCAAAAACTTGCACGTGTAGCTGTGGTGTCAGCAAATTCGGTTTGTTGTTGCTTTTTTGTACCGTTGTTTTGAGACAATGCTGAGCATAGTCTTTTGCAAGGGGGAAATTGTCACGGACAAAAAAAGAAAAACCGAATTCGTGGTCAGTCGCCAGCCAGTTCAATTGGACATAAGTCCAAACTCAATCATCCTGGTTTCCAGGCAGACGACTTCATGTGTCGCGTCAGCCAATTAGGCACGGCGATAGGCTATTTTTAGTCCTCCAAAGAGACGGCACCATCCCGCAGACAGACTGAGTGGCTTGACCGACGTCTCAATAGGTCTGGCCAGACAGATCTCGGCGTCTGGGTCAGACTGATGCAGCTAATTTGCAAGACCAGCGCCACAGTTAAGCCAGACGTCGCCGGTTGAAGTAGGAAGGGGGAAGGTATTGTGTGGTGGGGTGAAATCAAGCTAATTAATTAAATGACCCATTGACCACCACAGAGAGCAAGGCCGTAGATGTGACTTTGACGATTTGCATGTCCAATGGAATTAGAGGGGGGTAACCTCGGTACAAGGCGGGAAAAATTCTGACCAATGGTACTCACCCTTTTGACAGATAGGAACGGGATAAGAAAGCTAGGGGAGTGAGAGAACGGGGAGGAGAAAAAAGAAGAGAAGAGAGAGGAGAGAGAGGTTCTGGGAGTAGGCTCTGCACGAGAGAAAAGCAGAGAGATGAGAGGAGGAGTGAAGAGAACCGAGTTGAAGCATTAGCACCATATAGAGTCTGCAGAGGAAGGACTAAGGAGAGATGTTGAGAGAGAGAGAGAGAGTTGCTAATTGATGAAGAGAAAAGAAAAAAAAGAAAAAAAAAGAAAGCAACCATGTCCATTTGATAGAGCAGACTAGAAGAGAGAGAGAGAGAGTGCAATGCGTTAGTGCAGGAAGGAAGGAAGGAGAACAGATCAATGTCTGGTAGTCACTGTTCATCTTGAACCGGGATTCGACCTCATACCTGGCAGCGCCACTTTCATCAGCAATCCAACCTGACCAGCGCCAGCGGTCCAACCTGACCAGTGCAGCAGTCCAACCTGACCAGTGCCAGCAGTTGTGTCGTGACTGGTGTTTGTGAAAGTGACAGTGAAAAGAAAAGAAAAAAAAGAAGAAAAGGAAAGACAGTGATTCGTAAATAGTTTAAGATCACCTGGCCAGGTAAAGTAGAAATCTATTTATACCCGGGTTAGTTATGATGATCTAGATAAATGGTTTTGTGAAGTTCAAGGAAAGAGAGAATGTTTTATGTTGTTTGACTCCATGCGCATTGATGTTTTCTTCCATGATTATGTGTAGTAAAGTTATAGACTTTACTAGTGGTTTGATTTGACGAATGCATGATATATGAATGAGATTGTAAGCAAGCTGTGAGTGTGTTTGGGCTGTGCGCTAGTCCTTCCTCCACTGACGTACCCCGAGGTTGACACACACACACACACACACACACACACACACACACACACACACACACACACACACACACACACACACATACATTGACTTCTTTTGCCTTGTTGCTGGGAATATTGAATGGAGGAACCATCCTCTCCATACTCAAGAACATCGCGAGAATCGACTAGAAACAACGTGTTGATCTAAATTTTCAGCAGATGAAAATATTGAAAGCGAATGACACGAACACACACGAGTAAAGTCACAGGTATGCACATGGAAAAAAAGAAGAAGATTATTTCCAGACAATTTTCTTTTAATTTTTGAATTAGGCGAATCATGTTCCCATGCATTCTCTAGAAATCAAAACTTTATAAACATGAACTATTTTTGACTTGCATGTGCAATCTTAGTATCTCCGTGTATCTGTGTGCACGCGTGCATGCAGGCGTATGTGTGTGTGTGTGTGTGTGTGTGTGTGTGTGTGTGTGTGTGTGTGTGTGTGTGTGTGTGTGTGTGTGTACGCGCGTGTGCGCACGTAGGTCAGACATCTGGTAAGTCGTAGCCAAGAGACCACGTTCCAAAAATCTCTGTTCTTAATGATTAATTCATCCATCCATCAGCTTTAAATCATGCGCAGTGTGGTCTCAAAACTTAGCGGATGTGGTGTAGCGCATATGGACTAGTCCGCACGCAGTGACACCTCCATGATGTGTGTGTGTGTGTGTGTGTGTGTGTGCGTGTGTTGTGAGTGTGTGTGTGTGTGTGTGTGTGTGTGTGTGTGTGTGTGTGTGTGTGTGTGTGTGTGTGTCCGTGCGTGCGTGCGTGGGGGCGTGCGTGTGTGTGCGTGGCGTGTGTGTGTGTGTGTGCGTGTGCGTGGGTGGGTGCGTGCGTGCGCGCCTTTGTCAATACAACACTGTGTTAATCTGACAGTAAATGGTTTGAGTCAGTCAGTGTGTGTGCCTGCGCCTGTGTATGTGTGAGTGTGAAACACCTGGGATCCTCCGTCTGCATACCAAGCGTACTTGAAATGAGATAGTGATCTTTATGTTAGACTCTATCAGCACCCCCAACATGGCTGACAGTGGAAGATTTTCGCCTCATCTCCCTTTCCACTTGCTCAAGTGTTTCAGTATTGGAACATCACAGAATTTATTTACAAGAGGATCAGGTTCCGGTGGACTTCACCAGCACGATAGAAAGGGACATTCTCTCAGTGTTTCAGATGTGTTTACAGCTCACACTAGTAATCTTAGATATATTCACAGCTCACAATCGTAATCTGATTATGAATGATGATACTGAAGGCAGAGAAATTCTTTCAATGTGTATTTGAATACTGCTGTGCATGTTGACACATAAATGTGTACAGTGCTTAATCTGACAGTACATGGTTTGAGCAGATCATGGATGTGACTGACTTTCTGTATCAGCACAGCTATCCCTCTATCATTTTGTTTTTAATCTTTCTTTGGAATTTTTATTGAAAAAAAAGTGTTTCTCGCCTTCTAAGTGATACAAATGAAAATGCCCCCCCCCCCCTTCCCTCCCCCTCACCTCCCCCTCCCTCCTCGCACATTTTCCCTCTAGGCATACTGAAATGAAGCACCACTTAGGTTGTTGTTGTTGTTGTTGTTGTTGTTGTTTTGTTGTTGTTGTTTTTTACTCAAGCGGACACAGTTCATGTCGTGAGAAATGCAAGAAAATTTCCCTTAAGCATGCCCTCCCCTCCCCCTCTCCCCGACACCCACCCCTGCTGTCAGAATCTTTTTGGATGCAGACTAGAAAGTGGAACCCTCCCCCCCCCCCCCCCCCCCATCCCCACCCCGCCGAACCCCACTGTTAAATACTCTGGCCTTGACCTTCAGATCATCTTTATGCCTTTTGTTTCGTTATCTAACGACGGGGAGGCTGTTTGACAATGGTGGAACTCCCCCGTGACTGGGCTTGGTCACCACTCTCGTGTCATCTATCCAAAGTTCATTCCGCCAAAAAGACCAGTATCAGGTCAGCAGAAAATTCTTAACTCACTGAGAAACACACACACACACACACACACACACACACACACACACACACACACACACACACACACACCTAAAACCAAGAGATTAACAAAACAATTACAACAACAAAGCAACAACAAACAAACAAGAAAGGGAAAGAAAGTAGTTCATGACCTTCCCTCTCAACAACAATTTAGATCGAAGCACTCAGTGATTTGCATCAACGGGTCTTGTATTACGAATATGCAAATAACAACAAGAGCCGCAGCATCAGCAGCAACAACAATGATGGTGATGATTTACTACTACTACTGATGATGATAACAACAATAATGATAATCGTAATGAGAAGACAATTTAAATGACGATGATATTGAAATATAATGAATATGAAAAAAAAAGAACTTCCGTATGGTTGGACAAAAAGAACTTCACATGCCAGATCAATTGGAATGAATTAAAGCCGTCACAGATTTCATGGAACCCAGTTTTCTTATAAGAGTAAAGCTTTATGAAGGGATTTGACCTCATTGACCCTATTTTGAAAACAAACAAGCAAAACATTCAGTGAAATAGCGCGCATAGTTTTCTGGTGACTGCTACCACACACACACTTACACACTCACACACACACACACACACACACACACACACACACACACACACACACACACACACACACACACTCACACACACACACAGAGCACGACGTGGGGAGACCAGGGACTGGAGCGTAGGGGGGGGGGGGAGGGAGGGGAAAGGGGGGGGGGCATGGGGAGGAAAGGGGTTGGAGCAGGAGGGTGGGGAGGAGGAGGAGGTGGGAGTGGGAAAGGAAACGAGATTTCTTTTAATACCTTGTTTTAACAAATATATATATATATATATATATATATATATATATATATATATATATATATATAATATATATATATATATATATATATATATATATATATATATTATATATATATAATATATATATATATATTATATATATATATATAATATATATATATAAAACAAGTTAAAAGAGGAATCTTAAAACTATCTACAAATTTGTTTCGAGGTGTGCGCTGTCATCAGGATGGTTTTTGGTTTGCCCACCGCCGATGTTATATAGCGTGTGGGCTCCCGTTTGCGGTTGTTTGCACGTGCGGGTTGGCTGCACGTGTTTTTGGGGGCTTTCAGGTTTTTGTTTTGGGTGTGTTCACTAACAACGATTTCCATTTATGCCTGCAGTTGTTTACTATTTCTGTTTTGGTGTTTAAAGTTGCTAAGTGTGGTTTGCATAGTATTAACCATTTTTCAGTTAAACATAGGTTGCACCTTTTTGAAACATTGCTGTATGGTGATGCTCTTTTTATGATTTTCCAGGATATATTGTAGCTTGTTTTTGCGTCTTTAAGTTTCCAGATATATTTGCTCAGTTCTGTTTGGTTTTTATATTTTTCTTTATTAAATGACTGTTTGTGGTTTGCATATCTGGTTTTGAAGTGGTTTTCAGTGATCCCTATGTATGTTTCTTTTTCATTTTCTGATGTCACAGTAGCCTGGTATACAATGTTGTTGTGAAGACATTTATTGTTTAGTGGGCACTGCTCCTTTCTGGTGCAATTGCAAGATTTCCTTTGTTCACCCTTCTTTGCTGTGTTGATTTTCATTTTGTTGGATGCGTCAATTAGGTTTTTGAGGTTGGGCATACATGAGTACGATAGTTTGACAGTGTTTTTGTTAAATATTTTGGACAGTTTGTGTTCTTTTGGAAATGAAGTTGTTAGGATTTTGAAGAATTCTTTCCCTATGTTTGTTTTGAGTTTCCCGTCGTATGGGGGGTTATACCATATGATTTTTCTTTTCCTATTTTTCTGCTTTTATTTGTGTTGTTGTCTGGGTTGTATTGTAATTTGTAATTGTATCCACTTGTTTGTAGTGCCTCCTGGTATTCTACTGCTGCATATATATATATATATATATATATATATATATATATATATATATATATATATATATTTATATATATATATATGATTGTATCTTTTTTTTTTTTTTTTTTTTTGCCACTTGGCACGCTTACATTAATAATCCATCACAGCAAAACTCAATAAACTGTTGTTTTGCGATGTGTCTAAATGGGCATGTTTCATGGCTGAAAAAAACCCACATCACTTTTGGAGGATGTGTCCGTTGCTTACTTCCTCTCCAGTGAACATGTTTGCTTTTATCCCTAGATTTTTATTCCCTACAATCTTTGACTCTCCACGACAGGCACAAGATCAACTCGAGATGTAATTTTCATTGGGATGAAGCAACCAAAGAGTATGTGACTACATAAAACTGAGAAACTTCACTATCATCAACACGTGACACGGTCCCAGTCTAACAACACGTGACACGGTCCCAGTCTAACAACACGTGACATGGTCCCAGTCTTACAACACGTGACACGGTCCCAGTCTAACAACACGTGACACGGTCCCAGTCTAACAACATGTGACACGGTGCCAGTCTAACAATGCATGACACAGTCCCAGTCTAAACAACACGTGACACGGTCCCAGTCTAACAATACGTGACATGGTCCCAGTCTAAACAACACATGACACGGTCCCAGTCTAACAATACGTGACACGGTCCCAAGAGAACTAATAAATGCCGATTCTAGCTCCCCCCCACCCTCAACAAGTTTCGGGTGGGGGGAGCTAGAAATCGGCATTTATTTTATTTTTTTTTTTAAACATTTTTTAATGTTTTCTTTTTTTTCAACATAGAGACAGACAGTACACAAACATTCAAGCACCAGTAAATTTGACAGGATACATTATATACAAATACAGACGGTGTTGATCCGTGACAGTAATTCTAAGAAAATGAGGATCAACAGGTTATTCAAAAAGGGGATATACATTGCCCATTGAGCCAGACAGTTTTTCTGAGACATATCAATACGACATACATATTTTTCAATTTCATATCTTCTTTTCAGATATGAAACATACTGAATTAATTGAGGTTGTTTACCTTCACATTTGCATTTGTAGATAAAATATTTAGCTAACAGCAGAATTAGGTCGAAAACCTTGTCAGCTCTGTAATGGTTATCGCAGTTAAATAAAACTTTGTTTTCTGTTAGCAATATGTTTGAGTTGTTACATTTTTCATTTATCAAATTTTGAAATGTCCTCCAAAATGTTTTGTCCTTTCACAGGTCCAAAGGATGTGTCTTATTGTTTCTTTTTCGTTATGACAGAACGAACATTTATCTGAACTGGTTATATTCATTTTCTGAAGAATTACATTTGTTCCCAAAATTCTATGAGTTACTCTGATTGGAACCATTTCAGTTTAATATCTTTATTTTTCCAATGTTCTTGAATGCTTTGAGCCAACAGACCTCAGTTCCTAGCCTTTCTTCCCACTTTCTACAACACTTAGGCTCATTTGCATCTTCCATTAAGATGTCATAGTAATACCTTGCTCCTGTATGAGCTGTTTTGATTTTCTTCAGTAATTGGTTAGAAAAATTCGAGGCCCTGCGCGTCAAATTCAGTCCTATCTCTCTTGCGTATTTTCTCACAGCACATATGATTCCATGGTAAGTAACAAAATTACTGAACATGCCATACTTTTCTGTGAAAGATTGGAATGTGAAGAAGTTGCCATTGTCATCCAAAAGATTTCCTACAAAAAGTACATTAATTTCTGATCCAGTTTTTATAATAAACTGTTTTTTTTCTCAACTTAATATGATTGTTACAAAAAAAAACGGTTCAGAACAAAAATCTTCTACAGTTTTGACATGTTTTACCTCTCCAAATTCTTTGTATGCTTTAAAAACATCTTTCCAGAATGTATTTACACAGCCGTGGTTCGGCAAATCGGACCCTATGTTTTCCATTATGTCAATATTCGGATACTGAAGTCTGAGAAGTTCTTTCCATTTATGGTTACTGGATTGTATTATTTACGAATCCACGTTAGTTTCAATGCGTTCAGATATTTTTAATGTTGGGTATACCCATACCCCCCGAGTTGATGTTTTTAACAGACGTTTTTCTATTTATTCTATCTTTGTTTTTATTCCATACAAATTTAAACACTAATTTTTGAATTTCCTCACAAAGACGGTCAGGTGGATTTGGCAACAATATCCATAAATGAACAATTTGGATAACACAAGCGACTTAAGAACTGTGACTCTACCAAGTGGGTAATTTGTCTTTTTAGCCAAGTTCCTGTATAGTGATTTTATTTCGAGAACTTTTCCTCAAAATTCACTTCACATTTCTTTTAAATCATTCGTGAACCAGGACCCCTAAAATCTTAAAACGGTTTGGATTCCATTCCATCTTCAGGTGTGGTAGAAATTTCAGTGCTGAGTTCGCATACTTCCAAGCCATACTGCTATCGTCTTTTCTTGTGTTTAATACAAGCCCAGATACTCTTCCAAATTTGTCAATGGTTTGATTGATTCTTCAAACGATTTTCTGTCTCCCTCTAAAGTAAGTTCAGTGTCGTCTGCGTATTGTGAATTTTTATGTCAATATTTTCCAATTTTGATGCCTTGAATATTTTTTGGTTTTCTTTTATCATGAGTGCTAACACTTCAACGCACATAACAAACAAGTATGGTGATATCGGGTCGCCCTGTCTACAACCTCTCTCAATGCAAACCAGCTAGTTAGTTTGCCATTGACAGAAACTGTTGATTTAATGTTTTTATAAAAAGTTTTAATCCATCGACAGAAGTCAGGGCCTACACCAAATGCTGTTAAGACCTAAACATGAATTGTAAGTCAACACTATCAAATGCTTTTTCAAAGTCTAAGCATAGTAATAGCCCAGGTTTCCTAGTTTTAAAACAAGGTAATCCATGAGATCGTAGATAAGTCGAATGTTATCTCCTAAGTATCGGTTTGGTATAAAGCCACTCTGATCTTCACTTATGATTGAACTTAAAGCATATTTAATCTGTAGAAATGCACGCAGATCCAATTTTATACACTACATTCAAAAGCGATATTGGTCTCCAGTTTTTTATTTGGTCTTTGGGTTTATCCCCTTTCGGAATGCATATAATGACCCCCTCCTCCTGGGTGGTGGATAGTTCCATTTTGTCAAACCCTTCGTTTAAAGATCTACGACATATGACCCTAACTGTAACCAAAAAAACTTAAAGAACTCAGCTGTGAAACCGTCACTTCCAGGCTTTTATTGTTGTCCATATTTTTTAACACATATCCACCTCTTCTAAAGTTATTTTTCCCTCCAGAGTATTTTTGTCCTCTTCCGTTAATTGTGGCATTGGTCAGTAAGGCTTGAGATTTCACACTGTTCTACAACTCTTCCCGAATATAAATTTTTGTAAAATGAATTCACTGCCTCAGCAATGTCATTATCATTTGTAACGTTGTACCGTCCTCTTGATGTAAGTTTTGTTATATGTTTACTTGCATAGTTCCTTTTTTCAAGGCCGCAAAAGTATTTTGTTATTTTTTTCCCCTTCGGCAACCCATCTTGCTCTTGAACGCAGCAAGACACCTTCCATTCTTTTATGTCTTACACTGACCAGTTCTTGTTTGCAATTTTCAAGACTGCTTTTTCTACATCAGTATGTAATCCTTCTTTCAATTTGTTCTATATTTTTTCAAGTTCTTTTCTCTTTTGAAAGCTTCACGTTTCTTCATTGTTGCGTAGGCAATAGTTTTCCCTCTAATCTTCATCAGCAGCGTATCCAGAACAGCTGATCCGAGATAACAAACTGCAGATCAAACTTTGCTATATTTTCTATGGAATCACGACAATAAGGTAGGGCTGCGTATCTTCAGTTACCTCTTTGATTACATTATTTATTTCTGCTACATATTTCATGTCTTTTAATAGGGAACTATTGAATTTCCACAGTAGACTTCTCCTCTCTTGTTGGCCACATTGCAGAGTTAATATTATTAAAGAGTGATCGGATCGGTAGCCAGGTAGTATATCTGCTTCAGTAACATAACTACTTAATATATCCGAAATCAGAAAATAGTCTAGTCTACTCTGCTGGAATGGTGTGTTCCTTCTCCATGTGTACCTCCTAAACTCGGGATTCAGTTCCCGCCAAACATCTACGAGGTCCAGATTATCCATCATATCATCTATTTGTTCTTGCGCCTTTGGATTATTATTGTGTTTGTAGTTACAACAGTCAAGGATGTAATTTCGGACAGAGTTCCAGTCTCCTGCAATGATTACTTTTTCAACCCCTATATCTCGAATCTGTTTTTTCTAATGTAATGTAAAACTCTGGATCGTCACGATTGGGTCCATACAAATTCACAATTAATATTCCATGTCCATTGCTTTATCGAGGCAAAAATATAGTTGCCAAGTCGGTCTTTATAAATCTTGTTCAAGCGGAAATCAAAGTTATTATTAAACAGTATGGCAACCCCGCGGGAGTTAGAATTATGTGAGGCAAAATAACATTTATAGCGCCCATTCAGCTTTAACGTAGGCTTCTAGTTTAGACTACAGTGAGTGTCTTGTAGCAGGTATATTGAATAACATTTTTGTCTTAATAATTAAACACGTCTCGACGTTTCTGAGCATTTGCGATACTTGGCAGTTCATAGACCCAATTTTGATTTCCCTACAAGTCATTACGGTAGACAGATGTATACTTAATAGGATATTCATATGTTTCCACAAATTACATAAAAAGCGAAATGTTTTCTCATAAAGCACATATGGCAAAAAAGAACAAAACTGGAAAGCGGAATCCATGTCACATACACTATGCACATCATCGCTAAAGCACAAATCAACATTGCATAATGAGAAATCAATAGAACCTGTCAATTCACTGGCACAATGCACATACCACACGCACACGATTCTACACATAGACATTGACACATGAATAAATCATGTATAGACATTGAATAGTTATTTGGATGGTGATCACTGGCATGAGCAGTGCAAAGAAAAAAATCGTCATTGGCATCACTCTTTACGTTTTCAAGACGCTAAATAGCTACTATCTATAGATGGAGTATGATCAAATCGAACAGGGAAAAAAACAAAACAAAAACAAAAAACAAAACAAAAAAAAAGCCGAATTCGGCGGCAGAAGACGCCAACCACAGGTGTTAGTTATATAAAGCAAAATAATAATTATGCGATGTGATCCTCCTCCTCGCCATTCACACAACACACACACACACCTCACACCACAACACACACCATACACACGCGCGCGCACATGTACACATACGTACACACGCGCGCACGCGCGTTGAATCACGCACGAATGCCCCGACAGTGGAGAGGAGGGGGAAAAAAAGAAAAAGAAAAAAAAAAAAAAAAAAAAAGGGGGGAACAGAGAGAAGGCGGCACGGAAAGCAGGGAAGAGGGGGGTTGGAGGGGGCGGGGGGGGGGGGGGGGGGGGGGGGGGCGGAGAGAACGCAGAGGGCGGAAGAGGATAATCCTCTTGTCGTCCTGAAAAGTCAAATCAGTTCTTTCCCCGTTGTGCACAATATCATAGATCATGACATCAGACATAACGTGCATACAGATATCAGTGCAAATGCATTTTCATGTACACAGGCATATTTCAGTTACATACAACAGCAATGTATGAGTGTAAGACGTGCACATATGCGCACTTTGGACCTAGACAACTCTTCACAATCTGGTACACACGCAATTGTCAGCCACAATGTGCAAGTTGGTACACGAAACACGTACACAAACGCAAAATGATGCATTTGCACATATTACAAATTTTCATGTTGCTAATCGTATACACACACACACACACACACACACACACACACACACACACCACACACACACACCACACACACACACACCACACACACACACTACGCATGAATAAATAAAATAAAAAGTCTAAAGCAACAGCAACAGGTAAGTCGCACTAAGAACAATTCATAAAACTCTTGGTTCACTGGTTAAGTGACACAAATAACATATCAGAATTCTATTCTTTTTTATGGAGCACAAAAATGGCATTGAATATTATGGTAATAGCAGAGGAAAAACGAAGAAAGAAAAAAACAAAAAACAAAAACCATATCTATGAATTTTTCCCCCATTTACCGAGAAGATCACAAAGCTATCCACCAGGAGTAAAGAGAAGTAATGAAACAAGAATACAAGTATTTACAACCAAAACAATTAAGTCAGTGAAAAATAACCCACTCGCGCTAACTGATCTGAGCAAGACACAGGTTCAGAAGAGTGTGTTGCCCTCTCTACCGCAAACAGACAACACCCACCCACACACCCACACACACACACACACACACACACACACACACACACACACACACACACACACACACACGTGCGCGCGAGCGCACATAATCGCATATTCCCACATTTGCGTACATCTATAGCAGAAAGGAATGAAATGTGAGGGGCCCTAAAGCGAGGGGGGGGGGGGGGGGGGGGGGGGCGGGGGGCAACAAATACCAGAAGGGGAGGTGGGGACCGGGAACGGTGCTGCAGTCCTAATAACAGGGTAACTGTCTTGTCAACATTGGCAGTGAAAGCTGTTGTTCAATATCATGTACGCACAATTTGCACCATATAAAAATCATGACATCATAATCAAGCGTATAGTTATATCATTCCAGTTTTAAACACCAGAGACTTGTGACCATAAACCTTTTGTACATGAATGTAGAGAGACCACATGTATACATGTAGTCCATTTTGTAGCAACATGTCCCACAAAATTTCTTGGCCACAGTATGCAGAGATCAGTACACACAGAAGTATAGTTTATCATGTGCCCGCTGTGGCTTTCCCCATCACTTGTAAACATCAGTGCATAGCAAAAGCAGAAAAGCAATATTTATAATTGCGAGTAAATAACTCCCTTTCAAGGCCCCACACCCTGCCTATCTCCACATATGTACACAACTTCCTCCACCCCCACCACCCAACAGACCCACACACACATACACAGCAACCCCCACTCTACAATCAAACGGACCCCCCCCCCCCCCCCCCCCCCCCCCCCCCCCATCAAGGTAATCACGTAAAAATTAACACAAAAATGTTTGACATCCGAGGCAGAGAGAGAGAGAGAGAGAGAGAGAGAGCGAGAGAGAGAGAGAGAGAGAGAGAGAGAGAGAGAGAGAGAGAGAGAAGGGGGGGGGGGGACAGGAAGGAGGAAATCTCTTCTTGATTCAATGTTTTAGGAAGGTGTGAAAAAAAAAAGACTCCAAATATATGGCAGCTACACTGACACGAAATGTACAAGAGATAAACAAACCAGAATCAAACTAAATTAACAGTTGTTTTACCTATTTCAAGTTGCAGGAAAAGAGAAACCAACATGACAAGTACCCACAACATTGTCTTTGACATGAAGTGTGCAGGGAATATGAAAACCGCTGATGATCATGATTACACACAGCCACACTGTCACTTCAGGTGTCCTCTTGGTCACTGATCACATTGGAAGTCATTGCCCTGCGGAAAGCGACATCGAGGTCCATATGAATGTTTAATTTTAGGATCTGTCCATTTAAACAGTTTGGCCATCACTCTTCCATTAGAACTCCACACAGACATCGTTGCTGAGTTTTGTGTGCATTTGTGGAGAGTTGGTAGTTGGCGTAGGTTAGGTCCTCATCAATGACAGTTCCTTTATTTTTCAGTTTTCTTCTGTTAGTCAATATAGAGTCCCGTTTCTTTCTGTCAAAAAACCTCACCAGTATTGGCCTGGCTTTAGCACTGCCTCGTTTTCCGACCTGTGGGCCACCTCGATGTCAGCAGCGGTGGTGGCGATGCCAACTCCGTCCGTGAAGACCCGGCACACCTTCCGCACACAGTCGTCGGCCATCTCCCCGTCCGCCTCCGGCACCCGTACACACGTAGGTTCCAGCGTCTGCTGTACTGCTGCAGGTCGTTCAGACTGCTTTCGTTCTCCTTGATCCGCCTCTCCTGCTGTCGTACCACATTCGCCAGACTGTCACTTTTCTTCTTTCTGCCACGATATCCGCCTGTGCCTTTTCCAGCTTACTTTCTGCTTGTAGTATCCTTCCTTCCAGTTCTCCACCTTTTCCATGAAATTGTCGGTCAAAATTTTCACCTCGTTTTTCATTTTTTCTATATCCTTTTTGTTGCTAGATTGTCGAAGCGACGATCTATTTTCTCGAGGGCTTTATCGAGGGCTTCTTGAAAATTCATATCGTCGGCGGCAGGTTCGATGTTTAAACGCTTCGTTTCAGGTTAGCACATCTATCCTCGCACACACTTGTGTCACTGTCTGAAGTAGAACAAAAGTTCCTCTTCTGTCTACCCGGTTTTCGTGGTCACCACTCATTAGGTTACACCAGTGTCGGACTATCTCAGTAGCGACGGTGCGCGAGGACAGACCAGTCTAACGTCGATTCTCAACACAGCAGAGAAAACTTATTTCATGCGCCTGTTCTTGTTGCTGTTTTCTTGTTCTCTCTAATTTGATCTTTTCATTGCACTGCCGCTGCGATTCCAGCATGAAACATACCATTGGAATCGTTACATGTCCAGGAATGCTTCTACACGGTCATGAAGATCTTAAAAAGCCTAATTAAACACTGTAATTAGGCAATTAGCGCAGGGACGTGGTATTGTCCGTCCGACCTCGCCGTGAGTGATCACTCATCCCCCCGAAGAAATCGGCATTTATTAGTTCTCTGACAAGTAAGACTTTAATAACCAAAAAAATAACGATTTTTTACAAACAAACATACTGTGTAGGATTATCCGTTTTCAATACTAATTTACAAAACTTTTCAGATTTTAGTTTTTGTTTAATCCTGCGCTTTTCCTGATCATTTTCAATAACGTCATTTTCACGCAGACATTCATCAAATGAGTTTCTGTCTTTCATGTGGAATAAAACTACAGTCTTTAACTGTTCTCTAAAGTCTTTTAAAATTCCCACACTTATCCTAGCATGACAAATCTTATAAAAACGAAGTAGACAAACAGACAGACAGACAGACAGACAGACAGACAAACACTAGGTAGTTAGTAAGGCCGCTGGATCAGAATCTGCAGAGGCCCGTCATTAAGTCGACACCTGATTTACTTAATTTGCAGTGGGGGCTTATGACTTAGCAAGGCCCAATACTACGTGACCGGACATGACGATCTAGGCCCAACCAACGCCTCTCAGTTTAGCTATGGCTTTCAATGCAGACGGCCGTGTTTGTGTTCACAGAGGAACAGCTTCTTGCTATAGATGATCATGTGTTTTATTACAACTGTATGGCGGAGTATCTAAACAAAAGAAAATCAGACGGGCCCATTCTTTACTTCTTAAGCCAAAGAGAAGTATTGCTTTTTGGAAGGCGAGGAGAAAGAAAAACGAGAACCTACTACTGATAACTACACGTACACAAGCACCTTGATAAAGGCTTGTTGATTCAAGACAGAGATTTAGCTGATATATTTGAAAGAGATGTTGATAACTTTGATAAGCTTTTGCCTTTTGAAGAAAATGATCTATTTCTAAAAAATGGCGCTGTTTTATTCAAAAAGCTCCAAATGTTCAGTGACAGGTGTACTACTACCTGGCAATCAAGAGCCACCAAAAAACACTAACTCCGCCAATGCCGGTCCTAAGCCCGGTAGAAAAAAGAGGAGAGTTAAACTCGTTGTGAAACTCTTTGTGAAATAGGCGAGAGGCGGTGTGCTGCGGCGAAAATAACCTTGCTGACTGTTACTATAAATAGCTGTTCACGCGTAGTTTTCAAGCCAGTGGGTGTAGCACTGTTCGCTAATTACCAAGTCACAGTGCTTATTTGCTTAGGCCTTAGCCCTCTAACTGTGTTAAACGTGCATGCTTGCCCGCTTGCTGCAAGACTCTCAGTGAATGCACAAACGCATGACGTGCTTTTAAAAATAGTACTACACACCGCCTTTACAAACAAGTGGTCCTAGTAGTTCCACTTTTTGGCAACCTTCCACGTTGAGGACACTTGACACCCTCACCTCAAGTTACCCCAAGTTCTTAATTAAGTTCTTAATCAAGTCACCCCAAGAAGTGGTCCTAGTAGTTCCACTTCTTGGCAGCCCTCCACTTTGAGACACTTGACACCTCACCCCAAGTCACCCCAAGTCACCCAAGCCCTAATTAAGAACTAATTAAGTCACCTCAAGTTCTTAATAAGTTCTTGATTAAGTCAGCTCAAGTTCTTAACTTAAGTCACCTCAAGTTTGTAATTAAGTCATCCCTAGTACAGCCAAGTTCTTATTCAAGTCAACTTATAATTATTATTAAGTTCTTAAAGTATTATTTCATCTGAAATGGATCAAAATGATCTTTTGGTGTTGGCGGTTCTGGCATGCTTTTGTGTTCGGCTTCTGTATTTAGTGTTGAGATTTTTTTGGCTGCTTCGGTTTTTGGTGTTGTTGTTTATATATTTTATAACCGTAATAACCACCCCCAGCAGCATGCCGCCAAAAATGACAATTGCTTTAAGTACAATATTCCATGAAGACTTTGGGGCATAGGTCTTGAATCAACTTGTTCTGGCGTTTTTATAGCCGGCGTTGAAACAACTGGCTGCGGCTCTAGCACTTTTTCATTATGGGCTATAGTCTGTGATTGTAACATTAATTTTCTTTGTTGTTCCACTCTGCTACTCTTTTTCCTGCTGCAACACGCCCAGGATGCTTTTTTACTGGCCACTTCTCCACCGAATACTGCTTATTTTCTGGCTCGGTCATTTTAAGAGAAACAAAATCTATATGATTAAAGTAATAATCCTATGATTAGCGGCAATAATCTGGGATTGAAACTGTAATGTTATTTTGTTTGTTCCACTCTGCTAATTTTTTTCCTGCTGCAACGCCCCCAGGCTTTTTACTGGTCACTTTCTCCACCTGATTCAATGTTTTCTGATTCTGCTGATTTTCTGGCTTGGTCATTTTTAAGGGAAACAAAATCTATATGATTAAAAGTAATTAATCCACGATTAGCGGCGACAATAATGTTCCAAATCTGTAATACAGATCACATCCTAGAGACTCTAAGACTTTGCTAAAACTGGATCCTGCGTTAAATCATACATAAAGTCTTGTTCAGATCATAGGCGCAAATTTACTTACTAGTTTAGTGTACAAACTAAGAACTGTTTGCCCTACACTTTTTACCATTCTTGAGCCCAGTTGCGCTTCATACCTGTTGTGATACTTCAAATGTCTTGTGGCGACATTGTTGAATCTGTTCTATGCTGAATTCATTTCCGAGGAACTGTTTTGTTTTTCCACATGCTGCCAAAGAATACAGTATTTCTTTTTTTGGCATAATATCTTGGTCATTAACTTGATCATTTGTAATCATAAGTTCAGGAAGGTTTAGGCTGCCCTGTAGCTGTAGCAGATCGTCGCCGTTCATGTTTTTTATTAATTATAATTATTTTATTTTTTAAAAATGAGCACCGAAAAAACTGTTACCAACCTTGTATACCATTCTGCTGTTTATTGGAGGCCTAAGTGTAGGATACACAATGCTTGGTAAAAGCCTGTAAAAATTAAAACCAGCAGATCTTGGCAAACTAGATTTTGAAGACTCGGCAAAGCTAATCGCTGTTAATTACAGCTTCATTTGCTACGAAGATTTTCTAGTTAAGCAAGGAATAATTCCTGACAGTATCAATATGTAAAATTAAAAAAATACATTTATAAAAATGGCTTCACTCGTAATGATGATAGGCGGCGCAGTAGTGAATGCGCTTGCTTTTAGCGAAGTAATTACGCATTTAGTAAACTGCGGGATGACGGCGAGAGAAAAAGGACATAACAAAGCTATGGAGCAACTAGCAGCTGCACAAGATAACTATGAAAAGCAGAGAATTGAGCAGTTAGATTTTATTAGCGACAAACTAAAAACAGGGCATGCAGCTTACACATTTAAAGACGTTGATCAAGCAATAAAGAATATTACCTTGTAACAGGCAAACCAATCGAGACATTGCCCCCACCAAAATTCAGTGACTTTTATAACCATCAGAAAAACAAAAGATGCAAGAAATCGTGTTTATTGTCGTTGGCATGACCGTCGTGTATTTTGTTGCGCATAATATTGGCTGAAAAAAAATGAACAAATCTATTATTCGCCAAAAGGATATTGGAAGGAATAACAGCAATCAAAAAGCTAAGCCAAGCAGCGGGAGTCAGTGAACAAACAGCAAAGGAATGGTTATCTAAACAAGCGATTTGGGCAAATTTATTTACCTGCACCTAGACGAATACAGAGACCACACTTTGTGAATACAATACCGAACGACACCCATCAAATGGATCTTCTATATTACCTCATGATACGATTAGACGAAAAAGATTTAAGTACGCACTCACAGTCATTGACATAGCTTCAAGATACAAAGATGCGGAACCATTAACACAAAAGAGTGCTTCTGCTGTTGCTGTTGCCATACAACTGATATACCAACGAGGCCCGCTAACTTATCCTCGCATGATTCAAGTCGATGATGGAAAAGAATTTAAAGGCCAAGTGAATCAATTATTGTTAAAACATAGAGTTACCATTAAAAGAGGCATTCCATGAGTTCACAGATCACAGGCTTTAGTTGAAAACTTTAACAAACAGTTATCTGAAAGACTTTTCTCCTCCAGTATCACAGAGAGCTGATTGGCAATTCTCGCAACACAGAATGGGTTAGAAGACTGCCCTCAGTTCTACGTGCAATGAATAATGAAGAATTTAAATTAACGGTCTAAAACCAGTACAAGCAATCAAAAAACAAACAATAAATGCTGTTGAAGGAGAGTCTTCATCCAGCAAACTATTACCATTTGGTTTGAAAGTAAGGTACCTTATTTACCGGGGAGAAGCAGAAGGGACACTCGCATCAGGGCAATAAAAGAATTGTAAAAATGAATCCGCCCGGTATTATTTACGAGAAACTGACACAACAAAACAACCAGCTCCTCAAAGATCTTTTGTGAAGGAAGAACTGCAGATAATCCCACCAGACACAGTTCCGCTTTAATTGATTTACGTAAATATATTTAAGTTTAAAATGGAGAAGGAAGCTCAGAATGAAGCAAGAATGATAAATGAAAAGACCTTGGAATTAATACGAGAATCATATGATACGAATTCTGCAATTAAAGAAACAATTGTGAGGATTCGCCAACACATGCTAAAACATCCAGATCACCTACAGCCCAAAATCCCAATTTTGACTATCAAAAATGGGATAAAGATATCTTGAAATAATAAAAAAAATTCGAGCACATCAAACAAACATGAGAAAAAATTTGGATGAATTGGAGTAATATATGAGTGATTTTCTAGATAAATTTGAGGAAAAAATATGAACCCGAATATAAACCTGAGGGCGAAGAAGATATATAATTATGCCGTTCTCCAGTGCCCAATTGCATAGAAAACTCTGGATTAACAAACACACGTTTTGTGTTTGTTTTATCTAATGACTTCTTTGTTACAACAGTTGTGTTGATCTCATGTAGATTAGATCGTAGATTTACGTTGTCATGATGAAAAGTCTTATTGTCAAACAATGCTTCTTTGTAGTTGTCATGGATATGTTTGACTGCACAACACTGCGAGATATTCCCTTTGCTTTTTGATAGTTTTCTCCTGGCTCGAAATACTGTACTTTTTTACCTTAACCCAACAAACTCCTTGATCACCTTTCCAGATAATTCATCCTTCATCTTTCCTAAAACCTTCTTGTTAACAGTTGAATGCAAAAGCGAATCTTTAGGATAATCAGATGTGTCGTACCATCCCGCATGCCCTTTAGCTACTTCTAATTCCATGTCTTATAGATATCTTCAGTGGGGATATCTATAACAAAACTATCTGTATCTTGTGTAAAGTACTCTGGACTCAGGATACAAGGCTTAAAGTAATCATAAAGAAATTCTAACATCAAAAGCTTTGATAATTCTAAAACAGTAAACCCAAAAATACAGGTTTGTCCAATTTGACTTTCTTTTTCTTCATCATTATGCCAAAAAGCTGATCATGAAATCTTCTAAAGTCCTGATAATTAGGTTTTGAAGTCAGCTTAATTGCTTCGTTCTCTCCTCTGGTGACCAATCTAACATCTTTACGCTTGTGCGGATTTTCCAGTCTTTCCGAAACAGCTGTGTCATCAGCTTGAAAAAGTCTTCTCTGAAGCATCTGCGGATTTAGTTCTGAGATCAGTGTTCTTCATTATGTATGGTTTCATGAACTGTTCTTGATCAAAAGCAATTATACGATGAACTGCTGTCAACTTCAAACCATGTCTTAAATTAAAATTGTAGAAGTCTGTAATGACAGACATAATTTTTTTTTGCCTCGAAGATTAGGCACAAGTTTAGGCGGCTCTGTTTTTTCCATCTTTAGACTTTCTGCTGCTAATGGATAGTCATTATGCAGGTCATGGAGTCCTGAGATATTCTAAGTCAACTTCTAGAATGAAACCACGCGTTGATCAGGCGTCAAACTGCTCAACCAATTTAATGCTCCTTGAATATTTTTTGGTTCTTTGGCTGTGGCATTTTAAGTTATGTAACGGAGCGATTGCACCATAGCCCAACCATACAGATTGTTTGCATCTAAATACATGAGATTAGTTAGACCTTTTACTTGGATCATAGTCGTCCAAGTATTTGTTGTTTGCTTTACAGTAATGGTGCGACGCCATACTAATTCCTCCACGCAATCCGTTTTCAATCATTCGAATCATTGGTAAATCAGACAATAAATCAATCTGTACTCCAGTAAACTTTAAGAAAGCATCCCAACTCATCCGGCGCAGAAATGTAATGCACGGGATCCAGGCTATAATGTTTCATACAGGTCTTTCTGTAATTTTCAAAAATGTCCGCCAACAAACATGTATCAGCCATCAAGTATGCATCATGATAGTCTCCCATCGTTTTACACTCTAACTTCTGCCACGCATCTTGAGCATGCTGGTAATCAGAATCGCTGATTTCCTTTCCTCTGAGACTAGAACAGAACGCAACTTTAGGAGGAAGTGTGTCTTCGTCACCTTTGCCAACTGTTCATGTACTCATAAGGGTAAACGCCCTTTCTAACAAGAGTTGGGTCAAAAATATTCTCCGTTATTGGGCAGGACTTTAAGGACATAGCTAGCGACTCTAATGAACCCATCATGTGTTGCATAGAGTCATAAAAAGACATGTTATTTAAAGTGAAACACATGTACTTTTCTGATGACTGTGCAATGCATGTTACCCTGAAGGCGTCGGTTACTGCTCGCATTATAAGATGAGAGTCGTAACCCCGCAAGTTATGAAAAAAGATGGAAGCTTCCATGTCTTTGGTTCAAACTTTAGTTGAAGATTGCATTTACTGTGCGCTGCTCCTCTGAACTTTCCCCTAATGTGATCATGGTCTCTTACTGTTGGATTGGCTTCGTCTGATGAGAGGCCTAAACCACAAATCCAACAATGTGTGGCTGAGTCATACTGTTGTTGGTCTTTAGGCGTCATCTTGATTTCAGATAAGTTTAGATTATTAGAACAGGCGTTACGCAATTGCTGCATGCGTTTTAAGAAGTATTTTGCAGCATCTGGTCCTCTATACAATTCTGGTTTTGAATGGGCGCCATCCGACCTGACAACAATGAAAGCAAATGAACAAATCTGATGATTACTCATAAGACAGTTTTCGGAAGTTCTGTGGGGTCGGCCTTCATAAGGAACAATAAGCGACTCGAAGTCTGCGTAAACTACGTATGGACTTGTTTCCAGCCGTTTCCAGTTCTTAAACTAACTTTAGATCCAGGCGGGGGCGCAATTAGTTCTGTATTACAGTCTACAGAACTTTTACAATGTTTTATATGTTCAAGCGCGGCTGGAACGGATGGAATTCTTGTTAAACATTTTCTACAGAATTCTTGTTTATGACCATGTTTTGAGTATGTGCTAATAATCTACTCATTGTTCGTATCAATGTGTAATGCGGTAGCCCTGCTGGTGAAAACATCAGTAGTAAGTCAACATGATTTTTGTCTGGATCACCTATTGTTGGGCTGTTTTTGGACACTCTGATGGGTTGCAGATTTGTTTCCTCATCCCATGTGTAGATATTAACAGTTATTGGTTTGTTTTGTTCTTCAAACTGATCAATTTGATCTACACTAACAGGAAAGGATATTCCACTAAAGTTAAATCATTGCTGTAAGGTTCATAGTTAGATACTTTCTCTGCGTTTTTTGCGGACTAATGAAGCCTTGCAAGAACACACCACATAAAACATTTGTCGTCTGAATTCTTTATGTTTATAACTGCTCTTTTTTGCGACTAATGCTGGAGGAAGTGGAAAGTAAGACCTGCCTACGATCGGTGCATTACTTAGCCTGTTTTAATCTGATCTCTAAGACTTCACCCTCTGACCAACCAGAGCCTCTCATTTTGGCTTCTTCAGCGGCCACATCAAACTGTGTAAGCAGTTGGTCTGCCCAACCAGGTGTTAAGTCATTATGAGAAAGAATAGTCTGTTGTTTTAGTTTGAGACCCAGACTTCTAGATTTCTTCATATTGTTATATAGTCGATTAAAACAGCTAACATTACTTTAACTTGCGGGTCTATTGTTAGTTTACCTGGAACTTGAGAAATAGCATGAAACAACGCTTGCCTGTACGTTTGTTGGATCAATACTTCTAGATTAATATCATTAAAGCTTTTGACAAACGCTCTCCCTCGAGCATTTCCTTCAAACAATTCGTCCGGTCCTTCATATATCTTAGCCATCTTAAGTTGCTTTTCTAATTGAAACTTTTAATTTAATTAAAAAAAATACTTAATCAGAATCAATATCAACGGTCTTTTTGTGCTTGGACTCATAAACTAAAGTATAAACGCCCTTTGATGTTGTTAATGTGAGCTGTTTAGAACAGAGTTTAATGTCTCGTTTACTTTTTTTTAAACATTCCTTTTTTATCTGCTCGGTGTCTGGCTGTTGAGAAAAACTTGCCCTTGCCTTTTTTGAAGATCAAACTTTTGTCTTTTGTAGTCATTAAAATCAGCCTGTAAACGACTAAATTCTTCATCCGTGATGTTTGAGTCAGCTAGTGCTTTATTTATTATCAGATTGAAGGAACTAAGTTTAGCTGTTATTAGTGAACCATACTGTGTGCTTTGGAGTTTAGTTTTTAATTTTTTTGCTAGCAGCACCTACAGCTAATGAACACAGGCCAAGAGCTAAAGACAAACCGCCTAGAGGTAAAGCTGCGGGTGCACCTACGCCTGTTGCTAAGAGACCTACACTTTTCTGCTGATGCGCGCTTATAGTCGATGCTCCAGTATTAACATAGTAACTTAAGCAAAAAAGGCTAGCTTT
>CM031627.1:26542022-26554522 GCA_018398815.1 Conus ventricosus
TGCTCATAGCTGAACTGTCTGTCCCTTGCTAAATACTCCCCCTGCTCGCTGCTGATCTGTACTCTCCTTACTAATTACTCCCCCTGCTCATAGCTGAACTGTCCTTTCTTTGCTAAATACTACCCCTGCTCATAGCTGATCTGTACTCTCCTTGCTAAATACTCCCCCTGCTCATAGCTGATCTGTACTCTCCTTGCAAAATACTTCCTCCACTCGATATTCTCCCTACTCAATATTCCCCCTGCTCAATATTTGCCCCCACTCCATATTTTCCCTGCTCGTATTCTCATGACTTCATACCTCCCCCCCCCCCATCCCCACCACCCCTTGCTCGTCGCTCCTCGACACTCCCCTGCACAATACACCCCCTCCTCCCCTACTCCTTCCTGCTCTTCTCCCTCCTTGTTCAATTCTTCCCTCACTCAATAGTCTCCTGGCCCGATGCTCCCCCAGACTGACATTCCCAAGCTTAACATTTCACACATCCAGTATTCTCCCTGCTCAATACTACCCTGCTCAGTACTTTCCCTGTTCGTCCTGTTCGACGCTGTCCCTGCTCAATACTCCCCCGCTCAATAACCCCCCACTCCCCCTGCTCATTATTTTCAATACTCCACTGTTGAGCACTCCCCCCCCCCTGCTCAATATTCTCAATACTCCCAAGATCAGTGCTCCCCCTGCTCAATATTTCAATATTGCCCTGCTTAATACTCCCCCTGCTCAATATTCACAATACTGCCCCCGCTTTATATTCCCCCTGCTCAATACTCCCAAGATCAGTGCTCCCCCTGCTCAATATTTTCAATATTGCCCTGCTTAATACTCCCCCTGCTCAATATTCTCAATTCTCCCCGGAGCAGTACTCCCCCTGCTCAATATTCTCAATACACCCTGCTCAATATTCCCCGCCCCTGCTCGACATTCTTAATACTCCCTTGCTCAGTACTCCCCCCCCCCTCCCCCCACTCAGTATTCTCAATTCCCCTTGCTCTATAGTCCTCACGCTTGATATTCTCAATATCCCCCTGCTCAATACTCCCCCTCACTGGACATTCTCAATACTCCCCTTGCTCAATACTCCCCCTCACTGGACATTCTCAATACTCCCTTGCTCGTCGCAGCACAATGCTCTCTCTGCTCGATCTCTCCCTGTTCCATACTCCTCCTGCTCAAAACCTACCCCGCTAAATAATTTTACCTGTTCGATACTCTGTCTGCTCGATACTCTCCCTGCTCAATATTCTCACGACTCCATACTCTCCTAATCGATATTCCCCTGGTCAATATTCTCCCAATTCCATACTTCCCCTGCTCAAAACCTACCCCGCTAAATATTCTAAACCCGTTCGATACTCTGTCTGCTCGATACCTCCCCTGCTCAATATTCTCACGACTCCATACTCTCCTAATCGATATTCCCCTGGTCAATATTCTCCCAATTCCATACTTCCCCTGCTCAAAACCTACCCCGCTAAATATTCTACCTGTTTGATACTCTGTCTGCTCGATACTCTCCCTGCTCAATATTCTCACGACTCCATACTCTCCTAATCGATATTCCCCTGGTCAATATTCTCCCAATTCCATACTTCCCCTGCTCAACACCTACCCCGCTAAATATTCTACCTGTTCGATACTCTGTCTGCTCGATACTCTCCCTGCTCAATATTCTCACGACTCCATACTCTCCTAATCGATATTCCCCTGGTCAATATTCTCCCCAATTCCATACTTTCCCTGCTCAAAACCTACCCCGCTAAATATTCTACCTGTTCGATACTCTGTCTGCTCGATACTCTCCCTGCTCAATATTCTCACGACTCCATACTCTCCTAATCGATACTCCCCTGGTCAATATTCTCACGACTCCATACTCTCCTAATCGATATTCCCCTGGTCAATATTCTCACGACTCCATACTCTCCTAATCGATATTCCCCTGGTCAATATTCTCACGACTCCATACTCTCCTAATCGATATTCCCCTGGTCAATATTCTCACGACTCCATACTCTCCTAATCGATATTCCCCTGGTCAATATTCTCACGACTCCATACTCTCCTAATCGATATTCCCCTGGTCAATATTCTCACGACTCCATACTCTCCTAATCGATATTCCCCTGGTCAATATTCTCACGACTCCATACTCTCCTAATCGATATTCCCCTGGTCAATATTGTCCCAATTCCATACTTCCCCTGCTGGCCCCTGCTCCATTCTCCATGCTCAATACTTCCCTGCTCGATATTCTCCCTTGCTCGATCCTCCACCCCCTCCACATTTTTTTGTCGCTACTCGATATTCTCCCTGCTTTCCCCCGCTCATTATTGTCTCTGCTCAATACTCCCCCTGTTCAATGTCCTCCCTCCACGATACTTCCCCCTGCTCAACATTCCTGGCCCCCTACAGTGGCTTCCTGGCTCGATATTCTCCTTATCGATATTACCCCGCTCAATTTCTCCCTACTGGATACTGCCCCTTCTCAGTTTTCTCCCAGCTCAATACTTCCCCCCCCCCCCCTCCCTCCGCTCCGTTTGTCACTGCTCGACACCCCTCCACCCCCCCTCCCCCCCCCCTCCCCCCCCCCCCCCCCCCCTGCGTAATACTTTCCCGCTCTACTCTCCCACCGCTCAGTGCCCCACCTGCTCAATATTCCCAATGCTTGATACCCACCCCAACCCCCACCCACACCCCAGCTCGTCACTCCTGAATGCTTCCTTCGCTAGATATTCTGCCTGGTCGATAATCACCCTGTTCGATACCTTCCCCGCTTGATTTTCTCCCTGCTCCTAATCGATCTTCCCCCAATAGATGTTCCCACTGCTCCATATTCTCCCTCCGCAATATTCCCCCTGCTCCATACTCACCATTTTCATCCCTGTTCGATGCTCGCCTGCTTGATACTCCCCTACTCGATACTTCCCCTGCTCAATATTTTCCCAGCTCAATACTCCCCCTGTTCAATGTCCCCCCCCCCCCCCCCCCCCCCCCCCCCCCCGCTTAATGTTCTCTCTACTCAACAGTCCACCTGCTCAATACACCCCTGCTCAATAATTCCCCCGATCAGTATTCTCACTGCTCGATTCCTACCCTGCTCGTCCCTGCTCGATGCCGTCCCTGCTTAATACTCCCCTGCCCAATACGTCCCCCCTCGACATCCTCCTCCTGGTTTGATACTCCCTTCCCCCCCCCCCCCCCCCCACCCCCACCCCCGCTCAATCCCTTTGTTAACTACCATCCTCTCCTCCTGCTCGTTGCTTCTCGATACTCTCGTTGCTCAATACTTACCCCCGCTCAATGTTCTTTTGGCTCAATACTCCACCTGCTCAATACTTCCCCTGCTAATTCCTGCTCGATGTTACCTTCACTCGTCGCTGCTCCATACTCCCACTGCTCAAAATACTACCTCCGCTCAATGTTCTCCCCGCTCAATACTCCCCATGCTTGATACTCACCCCACTCAGTATTCTTCCAGATCGATACTCCCTAATCAATATTCCCTTGTTCAGTATCTTTCCCCACTCAGCATTTTCCCTGCTCGCTGCTCTTGATGCTCAATACACCCCTGCTCAATACACCCCCCACTCAATATTCTTAATACTTCCCTCGCTTGTCGCTGTTCAATACTCCCCCTGCACAATAATCCCACTGTTCAATACTCCCCCTGCACATTAATCCCACTGTTCAATACTCCCCCTGCACATTAATCCCTCTGCTCAATACTCCCCCTGCTTGACATCAGCTTCCACCCTGCTCGTCGCTGCTCAATACTTCCCCCGCTCAGTACTCTCTCTACTCAACGCTTCTCCCGCTCAATGTTCTCCCTGCTCAATTCTCCGTCTACTCAACGCTTTCCCCCCGCTCAATGTTCTCCCTGCTCAATACTCCTGCTTAATACTTCCCCCACTCGTTGTCGTCCCTGCTCAATACTTCCCCTGCTCAATTTTCTCCCTGCCCAATTCTCCCTGTACTCAATACTACCCCCGCTCAATGTTCTCCCTGCTCAATACTCCCTCTACTCAACGCTTCTCCCGCTCAATGTTCTCCCTGCTCAATACTCCCTCTACTCAACGCTTCTCCCGCTCAATGTTCTCCCTGCTCAATACTCCCTCTACTCAACGCTTCTCCCGCTCAATGTTCTCCCTGCTCAATACTCCCTCTACTCAACGCTTCTCCCGCTCAATGTTCTCCCTGCTCAATACTCCCTCTACTCAACGCTTCTCCCGCTCAATGTTCTCCCTGCTCAATACTCCCTCTACTCAACGCTTCTCCCGCTCAATGTTCTCCCTGCTCAATACTCCCTCTACTCAACGCTTCTCCCGCTCAATGTTCTCCCTGCTCAATACTCCCTCTACTCAACGCTTCTCCCGCTCAATGTTCTCCCTGCTCAATACTCCCTCTACTCAACGCTTCAACCGCTCAATGTTCTCCCTGCTCAATACTCCTGCTTAATACTTCCCCCACTCGTTGTCGTCCCTGCTCAATACTTCCCCTGCTCAATTTTCTCCCTGCCCAATACTCCCTCTACTTAGTACTTCCCCCACTCAACACCCTCCCTCTTTGATACCCTTTTTCTCGATACCCCCTCACCTCCCCCCCCCCCTCACCCCTGCTCAATGTTCTGCTTCATACTGTCCCTTCCCGTTCTTTCTCGATACCCCCCCCCCCCCCCCCCCCCTCCCCCCTGCTCAATGTTCTGCTTCATACTGTCCCTTCCCGTTCTTTCTCGATACCCCCTCACCTCCCCCCCCCCCCCCCCCTTCACCCCTGCTCAATGTTCTGCTTCATACTGTCCCTTCCCGTTCTTTCTCGATACCCCCTCACCTCCCCCCCCCCCTTCACCCCTGCTCAATGTTCTGCTTCATACTGTCCCTTCCCGTTCTTTCTCGATACCCCCTCACCTCCCCCCCTCCCCCCCCCTCCCCCCTGCTCAATGTTCTGCTTCATACTGTCCCTTCCCGTTCTTTCTCGATACCCCCTCACCTCCCCCCCCCCCCCCCCCCCCTGCTCAATGTTCTGCTTCATACTGTCCCTTCCCGTTCTTTCTCGATACCCCCTCACCTCCCCCCCCCTCCCCCCCCCCCCCCGTCCCCCCTGCTCAATGTTCTGCTTCATACTGTCCCTTCCCGTTCTTTCTCGATACCGCTCTCACTCTCCCCCCCCCCCCCCCCTCACCCCTGCTCAATGTTCTGCTTCATACTGTCCCTTCCCGTTCTTTCTCGATAATCTCTCTACTGAACCCCACCCCACCCCACCCCACCCCTTGCTCGATACTTTTCAATATTCTACCTACTCGTCGATTCTCAGTGCTCCACTGTTCAAGACTCCCCCTGCTCCATCCTCCCCCTGCTCGATACTTCTCTCAATACTCTTCCTGCTCGTCGATTCTCAGCATTCCCCTCCTCAATACTGCCCCTGCTCAAGATTCCGCCCTGCCCCATACCCCTCTAGCCCCTGCTCCTTCACTGCTCAATAATCCTCTGCTCGATACTTCCCCTGCTTGATATCCTGCTGGCTCAACACTCCTTGTGCTCAATACTGCCCCTGCTCAATACTCCTCCAGCTAAAAACTGTCCCTGCTCAATTCTTCCCTTCCTCAATATTGCCCTGCTCAACACCTCCTTTTCCACTGCTCCTTGCTGCCCGATTAACTCTCTGCTCAGTACTTCCTCCACTCAACATTCTCCCTGCTCAATGCTCCTACTGCTCGATGCTTTCCCTGCTCAGTGTTTCCCTGCTTTATCCTCCCCTTCCCCCCCCCCCCCCCCCCCCCCCCCCCCCCCCCCACGGGCCAATACTCTCCATCCATGTCTCTGCTCGATGCTCTCACTGCTTCATACTCTCCTGTTCAATACCTCTCCCCTCAAATTTCCCCCCGCTAGACACTCTCCCTCTTCAATACCATCCCTGCTCAATGCGGCCTTCCACCCTGCTCGTCGCTGTTTAGACTCCACCGTCTCTGTTCCTTCCCCACTCAATATTCTTCCTGCTTAATACTCCGCCTGCTCAATACTTTCCCTGCTCAATGTCCTCGCAGCTCAATACTCCGCCTGCTTAATATTCCTCCCGTATGATATTCTGCCAGCTCTATAATCCCATGATTGATCGATGTTTCTTTGCTATATCGATGGCTTCGAGCCAAAACCGTCCATCTGGAATTCCAGATGTCTTTTGGTGCAATTATTTCATGACACATTGCCAAGCTGTTCAGTGTAAAGACTAAAGAGTGTGTGTGTGTGTGTGTGTGTGTGTGTGTGTGTGTGTGTGTGTGTGTGTGTGTGTGTGTGTGTGTGTGTCTGTGTCTGTGTCTGTGTCTGTGTGTGTGTGTGTGTGTTTTGAATGCTTAGAAAACTCACATTTAATAACAATGTTATCTGTAACTCCAGAAAGTGATCAAAAAGAGAAATCCCCAGAAGAAATAGAACAGAAACATACGCAGTTCTTTGACAGGAGCTCCACCTGCCCAACTTCTTACACAAAGGGAAAAAACTTCAGCACCACGTCACAATGATTTCTGACATTACTTCCCTTACACGACACCGGCACATAACACAATGGATAAATTGAGCTCCTCGTTCTTTTCTTTTTTTTCTTCTCTAAATTATTTAAACAATTGGAGCTTACAGGTGCGCAAAAAGACGACAGTGCGCAAAATCGATACATCAGCAACATTTCTGTAAGTCTAGCCCATAAACATTAAAACAAAATGGAGGGAAGAAAAAAAATCTAACAAAAGCATCAAAGGAAAAAAAGCATATTAAACAAAATATTGCTTTTGACTAAGTTTGGTTTTTTTTCATGTGTACAAGCATGGTTTTTTTTCCTTTGTTTCTCCCCTTCTTTCTTCAACTGTTATACCATTAAATTTGGAGGTGTGACCAAAAAAAAAAAGATTACAACTTACTGTCTTCTTCTTAGTCTTTCCCTCATGTCTCATTAATCTTCACTGTGAGTAATTATCCAGTCAACGAAATTTAACATAATCAAACCATAATTTGTAAGTTTGGGAGAACAACAACAACAACAACAACATCAAAAACCAGTAAACTATAGTCCGTTTATGTGATGGATAATTGATCTATATGGATACCCATTATGATTAAACTCTGCTAAGTTATAGTTGATTTTAGCTATATATTCTTCGATCTTGTATCTAATGCTAAGTTGTCGTAGGAAAGAAAATGATCCAGGAACATGTTTTTTTCTATTTTACAACGATAGATATACATCTCTGCAAATGTTATTATAAACTCTAAGGCAGAATCTATTTTTAAGTTTTCATCCACACCAAAAATTGCCAGTTTACATGAAATTCTTATATTGTGAGTGTGTTCACATTGTTCTTGCAATAAACGTTCGATAGATTTCCAGAAAACGTGTGTATACTTGCAGCCCCATTAGAATGTTGAATGGCATCTCGTTGTTCATTACAAGATGAACCCTGAACTCTATCAGTTACACCCATTGCATTCAAAACAATATTAGTCGCAATAATTCGATGGACAATTCTTTTTTGTAGCCACTTAAGTTTCAGATATCTGATTTTACTGATTTAAAAAAACACACACCTTTCTCCCGGAAATGTTCAAATTCATTTTTGCTGACCACTTTGAACAGCACTTGGTTATTATTGTCAAGTGTGTAATACTCATAATAACCTTTTGCACCTTTATTTGTATTAGTTATGATTTTTAATGCTTTAGGCATACCTTAAGTGAAATTAATATTATCTTTTATCTGGATTCTTCATTTTTAATGTATGTTTTTATTGACGAAATCCAGCCGTTGTACGGAATAAAATCTACCGGTAAATGTGTTGTGGCTATTAATTCTTCATTCTTCAAAAATTCGCCATTATTTTTCAGAAGACTCCTGATGGAGTATATTCCTTTCTCTATTATCCTATTTTGGTTAATTACAGCGTTTCCTACTGTTATATATTCATTATAAAAAATCAGTTCATCAAGTAGCTCACAAAGACGTTTTGGCATGCTACTGAGGCAAAACGTTCTATATGCTCTAAAAGTTTCATTCAAGAAGAGGCTAGTATTTGTATGATTTAAAGCGAATGTTGATCCATAACATTCCAAGTTTCTTAGAAAAGGAAATATTTCGAGTGCAATAACTATCCATTCATGATTCGAAGTTTTATTTTTTTTGAGCCATGAAAGTTTAAGGGTATATATATATGGGGAGGTTTGAAACAGAACTTCTTTCTAACAGCCCCGTTCCTGTTCAGCACTTCTGGAAAAGATTTATAGACGACATACTGTTACTCTGGACAGGGACCCAGACTGACCTACAAACATTCCTGACGTATATCAATACAGTTCATCCCACCATTAAATTCACTCACAATACCTCTGTTGACCAACTTCCTTTCCTTGATGTTTCATTATACTTATAGAATGGCTTTATCCAAACAGATCTGTACACTAAACCCACTGATGCACATGCTTATTTACACAACAAGTCTAGCCACCCCCCTCACTGCAAAAGGAATTTACCCTACAGTCAGTTTTTGAGAATCAGACGTATATGCTCTAAACCAGAAGATTTCATCACCCGCTCAGAGCAGATGTTCGAATTTCTCAGACTAAGAGGCTACAAACCCCAAACTTTACGCACTGCTCTTGAAAAGGCTAAAAAGACACCCAGACATGATACTCTTATTTACAAACCTCAGCTGTCCAACCCTAGAACACCCGTTATTGTCACTCATAACCCTAGCAACCCCCCTCTCCGTCATTGGTTTAACCCATTTAAGCCTAGCGTCCCCATATGGGGACGGCAACAATTTTTAGCTTTAAATTACTTCCAAGGACAAACAGCTGTGAAATACTTGATTCACAGTTAAAGGGAACTTACTTGCACTGACAAAATTAACGCGAGAGTTATTTTCCTTGAAACTTTAGCATGAGGGCTGCCATTTGCATTGAGGATTGAACTTCTTGAACAACAACAACATGGACCGGTTTAAAAGGTAAGACGCTCTTTTTTGTTTTATAAACCTTTTGATATAACATTATGAACAAATGTTGGTGCAAAGTGTCTAATTTAGAAATGTGTGTCAGCGTTTTTTCCCAATTAAATGTTGTTTTTGATTTATTCATTGTTAAAGGTGCGTCCCCATATGGGGACGCTAGGACTGAATGGGTACAGGTTTTACACATAACTGTTTCAGCATGTTTCTTTGGATTTTTTTCCAGACAATTCACAGTAAACCAAGTCGTGGACATGCTGGATGATGACACTTCATTTCGAACAGCTGATATATTTATAGAGCCACCTCCTGTTGACCCTTGACAGATGAGGACAGTGGAGAAGAGGATGGGGAGGGTGGTATTCATAACCTGAATGGCCGACAGCTAGCTGTGTCAGCATCAGCTACATTGTTTACCCTGACGGTAGACAGAGAGTGGGAGATGAAGCAAGTCTAGAGGAAAGTACAGTAAGTTCATAATGTTTTGATAAAAAAAATGTAAGGGGGTGGAGGGGTGGGATGGGGGTGTGGGTGGGGGTTTGCCTAATGGAGAGGGGGTTATAGCCTCACATTTCCTGATTCAGTTTGTCTGTTCTATAGTATATTTGTGTGTGTATGTGTGTGTGTGTGTGTGTGTGTGTGTGTGTGTGTGTGTGTGTGTGTGTGTGTGTGACATTGTGCATATTTGTGTGTGTGTCTGTTGGTTGTGCATGTGTGTATACATGTGTGTGCACGTTTGCATGTGTGCGTGTTTCAATCTGATTGCATTCCTTTGTTTTTGAATTTACACAAAGATGTATATTATGTTTGTGTGTGTGTGTGTGTGTGTGTGTGTTGTGTGTGTGTGTGTGTGTTGTGTGTGTGTGTGCGTGTGTGTGTGGTGTGTATGTGTGTGTGTGTGTGTGTGTGTGTGTGTGTGTGTGTGTGTGTGTGTGTGTGTTTTGTGTGTGTGTGTGTGTGTGTGTGTGTGTGTGTGTGTGTGTGTGTGTGTGTGTGATTCCAGGTGGCTGATGAAGAGGGTTCTTCCAGTGAGTCCTCATCAGATGGAGAACCTGTTCCCTCTACTTCCACTGCCCCTGAACGACCTAGCCGGTTGAGAAAGAGGTTACCACCCAAAGCCAGTGGTAAGACATCAGCGAAGCGCAAGCGACCAGCCAAGACACCACCAGGTAACAGAGACTGGCGGAAGGTTCACCTGAGTACGAGACAAAAAAGCAAATTCCCTGGATTTCTCCACCTGCGAATGCATCCAAGCTGCCCCAAGATCCTGTTGAAATGTTTGAACTGTTTTATGATGATGATGTCATTGAACTCATTCGGAATCAAAGTGAAGTCTACGCAGCATTCAAAGGAAACCATTCTTTTGCAGTGTCCAAGGATGAAATTCGTACATTTTTGGCAATTCTTTGATTTCAGGATACTCAACTGTTCCTAGAAGGCGCATGTATTGGTCCAATGATCCTGATGTTCGAAACGCGGCAATTGCAGGGTCAATGACCAGAGATCGCTTTGATGAGATCATGAAGTACTGCCATGTTCGGGACAACACTGACTTGGATACAGATGACAAAATGAGTAAACTGAGGCCACTCCTTGCTATGATCAATGAAAGATGCCTGACCTATTTTCTGAAAGAACAAAACCTCAGCATAGATGAAAGTATGATTCCCTACTTTGGTCGCCATGGTGCGAAACAATTTATCAGAGGAAAACCCATCCGCTTCGGGTTCAAAATGTGGGTACTGACCACTTCGCTCGGGTACGTGGTCCAGTTTGAACCCTACCAGGGTGCAAAGGGACGACAGGCAACAGCTGAGTACCCTGGTCTTGGGATGGGCGGTTCCGTTGTGGTCGATTTGATTGCTGAGCTCACAAACGACCAGCAGGCAGAAGACCAGCATGCGGAAACCGAACCAAAAGATGCTTTCCATCTCACATTTGACAATTTATTCACATCCCTCAAACTAGTGGACTGCTTGTCCAAAAAGGGAATTGGCTGTACGGGTACAATAAGGTCCAACCGGATTGAGGATTGCCCAGTTGTCTCTGTTGCAGCAATGCAAAAAGAAAAGAGGGGCACATACGACTTCAGAACTGACAACAACAGTGGCGCCATTGTTGTTCGTTGGAACGACAACAATGTTGTCAATGTGGTTTCAAACAAAGTTGGTGTGTATCCAGTACAGATTGCCAGTAGGTGGTCCCGGTCTGAACACAAGCGAGTCTAGATTCCTCAACCAGCCGTCATTCCCATTACAATAAGACGATGGGAGGGGTGGACAGGATGGACCAAAACGTTGACAAATACAGAGTGGCCATCCGATCAAAGAAATGGTGGTGGGCAATCTTTTGCTACTGCCTTGACATGAGTGTCCAGCAAGCCTGGCACTTGTACCGGGCAACTCCGGCTGCAAAGGACTCTCCCTTGGACTTGCTTGGGTTCCGTCGTGCCATTGCAATGGCATACGTCATGAAATCCCAGAAGCCAAATCCAGGACGGCCTCTAGGTCGCACCCCTCGCCCTGACAAGAGAGTTCCAAATGCCGTACGATTTGATGGCAAAAACCATCTCATTCAAAGGCGCACAACTCAGCGTCGCTGCGCGGCGTGTGGGAAAAAAGCACGGCAGATGTGCTCAAAATGCAATGTCGGGCTGCATGACAAGTGCTTCATGCACTATCACACGAAGTAAAAAAAGAAGGAAATGGCCATACAGACTCTGTAATCCACTCCACTGGTCACTGTTAGAATGAAAATCGCTGGTACATGTGAAGCATGGTTTTCTGTAATGTGCTGAAGGTAATGCAACCTTCTTTCTCTGTTTTTTTTTTTCCCATTATTCTTTTGACAGGATATATTCTTCAAATGTGTACTTTAACCTTACATGTCATGCAAAGATGCATAAACAAGTATTGAAGACAATAAAACTTATATTTGAGATGTTATTCATTCTTATGACATATTGTGTTGTTCATGTAAACCAGTACCCTTTCGATCCTGGCGTCCCCATATGGGACGCATACATTTGAGCGACTAAAACACACCAAACACCAAAACTGTGCTTATTAGTTATGTCAATGTGTTTATATTGATAATTGCAAGACAAAAAACCTAAAATAGGAGTAAAAAAAAAATTAAGGCATATATGGGTTAAAGAATTATATCAGACAGTTTTCACCAGTGACAAACTTAAACAGGCCATACCTCACCCACCAATCCTAGGAGAAAGAAACAGCCGTTCTCTCAAAGACTTGCTTATGCCCTCGGCCCTCCCCATCAAATTAAATCCTAAAGACCCTAATGGTTTTTTCAAATGTTCCAACAAATGTATTATTTGTAGAGAGCACGCCTTGGAATCCACCAATTTCATTAGCCACCGGACCAAAGAAACATTTACTGTAAGACACCATATTGACTGTCAAACCAATAACATCATTTTATCTCTTGTTCTGCGAACTCTGTCAGAATTCTCAATACATTGGTGAAACAAAAAATTCACTCAGAAAACGTTTCT
>CM031627.1:26559522-26578142 GCA_018398815.1 Conus ventricosus
GAACTCGCCGTCAACATTAGCTCGTACTCCGTTTGGCGGGCGAGTGTCCCTGCTTCAGCCACCACTCCCCATCTCCTCTCTCCTCCCTCCCCCACCACCCTCTTTGATGCGAATGATCCGTCTTTGAAGTTACCAACAACGTTAAGGGTCAGTCACACAGCGAAAACGCATGAATAACGCACGAATTACGCATAGATTTTCGTTTCTGCGCGGAGCGTGCGTTGTATGCGTAATTTGTCGGTGGAACGAACGTGGGCTGTCAGTGATTGTAAGTGGATGTGCGTGGAAGGCGGTTTGTGCGTGATTTTGAGTTTTGAACGGTTCAAAAATTTTCCGACGCATAACTGTGCGTGGGTATGCGTAATTCATGCGTAGTTTATGCGTCGAGTATGCGTGACTATGCGCGGGACACGTGTCGGCCGTCAGTGCTTATGCGTGGGAACTAGTTCGAAACCGCGCACGTCCACGTCCGTCCACTGACGCCCCACGTTCGTCTCACGCATGAACCGCGCACATATCACGTTCATTCCACTGACATCCACCGACAATCACTTACAAAACTGACGAATAACTGACATATCACTGACGGACAACGCATAACCACGCACATCCACTGACGGGGGACGCATTTGCCACGCAGTGCCACGCACACCCGATGCATGAATAACTTACATGGACGCACGACTAACTGACACAAAACTGATGAATCACTGATCTTCCACTGACGATCCACTGACATCTCACGTATGATTTTTGGCTTATAAAAGCATGCATTTCGGGCACTTTTGCCATTCCAGACCTTGCTGCCAAGGGTCCATATCACTATGAACCATCAAAGAAGAGATGTTATGGTGTTCCTGCTGCTGGAACTGCTGGATGGGCTGGTACTGCTGGACGGGCTGTTGCTGCTGGTACTGCTGGTAGATCTCATGCTGGTGGATCACAGACGATGCAGACATCGCATGTGGAGCTCGTGGAGGCTCGGGGGCATCTTCTTTGGAGTCAATGAGGGTGGAGATCTTCGTTTTCATCTTCTTGTACTCATCCACCGGGGCTGCACGGAGACTGTCTGCCACATACTTTATGAAGGCCTCTCGTTCTGAATCAGCCGGCTTCTGTTCAATGAGCTGCGACAAGAGATGATTGTTTGCCTTCATGCTCTCCCGGAGCTCCTTCATCCACTCTTCGTCTTGATCCACTTCTTTCTTCCTCCTCTTCTTGGAAGTTTTCCAGGAAGTCTGGGCTGCCTCGGCTGATTCTCTCTCAAACGGTCTCCAGACCATCTTCTTCAAGTTGTGAGGCAGGCTGGTCACTGTCTGCCTCACTGTCACTCATCCTGGAAGTGGTAGCCTGGCTTGAAGTCAGGGTCAAGTTTTTCATGGGTTCAGACTTGGTGGATGGCAGCTGGGTCTGGTAGAATTGCAGACTGTCCACTATGAACTTTTCCCGGTCAGTGTACTTCTTTGCTGCCTGGCCAGACTTTTTCTTGGTGAGTCTGACGTACCAATCTTTAATAGACTTCCACCAGCCCATGATGTGATCCAATGGCAGCCCCATCTCATCAGCCTTGGCAGCCCAGATCTGCTTCCTGGTCTTATACAGACGATGCCCACGCCTCCATACCTCATCGTGCTCGGCCATCCACTCCAGTAGGTCTTCTGCCACCTTAGCTTCAATGGAAAAGTCACGTTTGGCTATGGCTTTTTTCTTTGATTTGCCTTTGCTCTTGCCCCCAGGGCGTGGATCTTCTTCAGACATCTCATCAGCAGCAGTACCAACAGCAGGGTCAGCAGGAGGGCAGACTCATCTGAATCCACAGCATGAGCTTCCACTTGGATTGACAGATCAAGAGGTGGAAGGGTAGGCGACCTCCTAGCAGCCGCATCAGCAGCAGGTTTTTCAGCAGCAGCGGCCTCTGGTTGATCTACATGGACTTCAGCCTTCTTCTTCGAGGGCAAGCGACCTTTCTTGGGTGGCATCTTTTTCAAATAGTCTTCACAGCATCAACCAACGTGTAGTGCTCTAGATTGGCAAAAGGACCGTGGGGGGCCGCTTTTTATATGCGCGGAACGGATGCGATAGTGACGCCGAGGTGCGTGTTCCGTGCGCGATCTGTCAGTCATTCATGCGTCGGGCATGCGCGGAACGAAAGTGCTTGTGCGTGGAATGTTCGTGAAGCGTGCGTCTCTGTCAGTGATTCATGCGTCGGGCGTGCGTAGGATGTTCGTGGAATACTGCACCGTATTTGCTAGGATGCGTAGACGTGCGCGATATGTCAGTGATTCGTCAGTGATTGTAAGTGATTAATGCGCGGTTCATGCGCGATTCATGCGTGATTCGTCAGTGATTTCTTCCCCCGACACCACGAAAAATTGGTCAATATCTCGGTGCACAAGCCCGCACAAACCCAATTTGTGCGTGATTTGTCAGTTATTCGTGCGTGGTCGGCTGTGTGACTGACCCTTTAGATTATACACTGTTTGGCGGGCTTGAAAAACGGAAAACGGGTAGCCCCTGCTCTCCACTCTCTCCCCACCCCTCCCCCCTTTCCTCAACGTCCATCCTTACCTCTCACCACACCCACATTTTCCTTTCCCCAACTGTCCTCTACAGAGGCGCGTAAGCCGTCTTTGAACGATAGGTAACGCTTCCTTTAGCGATTTAATGATCGGGGAACAGGTAGCGTTTGAAAGTCTGAAGATCTGATCATTTCCATCAAGTCAAGTCAAGTCAAGTATACTTTATTATCTCAAAAAGAGAAATTATTATCAGGTGCAACACCATTATTACAAACATATTACATAAAAACATATCACAGAACACGAAAAGACAGGATTTCATTAAGAGGCCTACGAACAATAAAACACATTTAGATCACCATGGATAAGATATTTACATACTTTTAAACAGGGTCCTTAAAAAGCCTTTTAAAAGCAGGATCCCAGCATTACAAATGCTACAAATCAAATGCATTTTAAGACCCCCCCCCCCCCCCCAACACACAACTACATATGCAAATATACATGCATGATACATGCGCGAATCTGCAACAGAACATACACACACATGTGCGCGCATGCACATACAAAGACACACACACATCTGCACACAAGAAAGCACACACACACACACATAGATGTACATATGCACACATACACACACATATACATACATAATTATACTGTTCAACTGCTCACAGTAAGAGAAATGTACAGAATCTACACAATTAAGAATTCAACAGATGGACTGACTGCGGAAGGAAAGATTTTTGAGCTCGTGTTTTAAGCTTGAAGGTTCTAAATCTGCGTCCTGAAGGCAAAAGATCATAGTGTTGAGCTACAACATGGCCGTCATCATTCGCAATCTGCCGTCCCTTTCTCTTCACTCGCTCCTCATACAGATCTTGCAAACTTCTTTGTCTTTCACCCACAACTTTACTGCAAACATTCACAATATCACTCAGCTTATGCTTATTCCTTACATTCAAACTTCCATACCAACACATGAAAGATCCAGTGAGAACCGATTCAATGCAGCACCGATAGCAAGTTTTAAGAACATTTGTGGAAACACCAATATTTCTCAATTTTTGCAAACAGAAGACTCTGGACTGACATTTTTAAAGACTGATTGAACGTTGCCATCAAAAGAAAGCTTGTTATCCAAAAGTGTACCCAGGTAGCGGTATTCATTCACCCGTTCGACAGTTTGGTCACCAATAACAAGCTGGGTATTGCAGTGGGGGTTTTACGAAAATCAATAAGCATTTCTTTTGTTTTGACAACATTAAGGTCTAAATAATTTCTATTACACCAAGATGCAAACCTTTCAACTTCACTACAATAAATAGAATCTGAGTTGGATAGATCTTCGATAGCAGAATCATCAGAATACTTTATGACAGGTGTTGTTTCAGTGCCAGTGCAGTCGTTTGTGTACAGAGTAAAGAGGACCGGAGATAGCACTGTGCCTTGTGGGGCACCAATACAAGTAGAACGTTCTGAGGAAGTTGCAGAAAGGAAGCGGACAGACTGGGTTCTGTTGAGGAGAAAATTGACAATCCAAAAAGTAAGTTTGGGGTCTACGTTCAGGTCTAGCAGTTTCAGGGCCAGCAGATGGGGCTGGATGGTATTGAAGGCAGAAGAAAAGTCAATGAACAGGATGCGAACAAAAGAGTCAGGGGTGTTCAAATGAACAAAGGCGTTATGAAGTAGCGTTAGTATGGCATCGTCTGTGCCCCTCTGGGGGTTTGTAAGCGAACTGAAAGGGGTCAAGTTGCTGCTTAGTAAAGAACAAAAGGCGGTGAAGGACTAGTTTCTCAAAGCATTTCATTACAATGGGTGTTAAGGCAACAGGACGGTAATCGTTCAGTGCAACATGTCACACACACACACACACACACACACACACACACACACACACACACACACATATTCTGATATGAAGCCCATGACCAACAGAAATTGTTTCATTGTCACTGGCAATCTCTGCCCAGCAAGAGTGTTGGATTAGCACATCTTGAACATGCTCGATTTTGTACCAAGTAAAGGAATGGGTTTCTTCAACATGAATTAGGTTCTTGTAAAAGAATTACTCATTTTTGGCAAAACAAATTACAAATACGATCAGTTTTTATTGTGGAAAAGTCATGCATCTCTTTTTCTGCACTTTGTTTTCAGCAATTGCTTTCACGTGTTTTGACAGGACAATTTGCGCAAAAACATTGCATCTGTAGATGTTCCCATTCCACTCTAACATATCGTCCTGAAATATGTAAACAATTATGTGGCAAACATTTCATCTGTTGATTATAGTGCTTTGACAAGAAAATCAAGTAGTACAAGTGCAGATATACTGTTTTGAGCACCAAAAAGTGAAATCTCAGTGAGATTAAAATCCAAACTCATAACTTTGTCAATATCAAAGATATAAGAAAAAAAAAAAAGAAAAACGACGCAAACGTGATATTTTTTAAGCATACAGTTATGTTCAAAAATTAGAAACGTATATCTGAAGATATACTGTTTTGGCTCTAAGCCATCAATTTCATTAGTGAACTTTGACAAAGATTAAATAGGAAGGAGGAGGAGGGTGTGCAAAAAAATCTGTCACTGAAAATGAGGTAATAAGATTTTCCATATAACATCATTACCACCAAATTACAACCATTGTAGTCCATCTGAAAATAGAACAATTCTTATCGCCTGCTCCGAGGCTTTTTGTCCACTGCTTTGGATTCATCAGTGAGAAATCTATGGACGATTGTGTTTGTGCTCCCTTGGAATCAAATGGAGATATACCACAGTCCATACTTACGTGGTGTTCTCATTACCAAGGGTTCAATGACAACGCCCTACCGCACCCCAGATCATGCCTCTACCTGCACTTTACAGGAACACACGTGTCGCCATTAGTGTAGCTGCAACACTCACAGGTGACGCCAAAACCTGGATGAACAGGACCAAACTAGTGGACACAACCATTCAATACGTCAGTCAATAGTGGCCCACTTATATAAGTTGCATACATATGTTGAAAATAATGCTGAGATGGTGCAGACTAATGGAGAGGGAGATATATGCATATGGCTGGACCATTGGAATAATCATGACGTGATACATGATAGTCTGCTAGGCAGCATACATTATCAAACCCGTGTCGTTGTGTGTGTGTGTGTGTGTGTGTGTGTTGTGACGAGATGGAGGAATGCGTGTAGGTGGGTCCTCTTGGGGAAGGACTGGGGATAATTTCTCAATGGGAATTATCTTTACATTTCACCTACACCCTCTCTCTTACTTGTGGTGGAAGGAGCAACTTTCCGGTACTAGTCATCGAAGAAATTTTTATTTAATTCTGGGACTGGGTAAAATACTAAATAGTGGCTCCGAGATACTTTTCCTTAGGCCTGTACTCATAGAAGTACGTGTAGCTCCAAGAGACACAATTGAAGAGAGAAGTTCAAACATTCAACATATGATTGAACAACAGAGAACTGACACCAGTTAAGTGCACTTTCACACATCAACTTTTATTGTTTACACATTGGTAAGTATTGGCATGTCAACTCTGAATAGGCTAGGGTTTAATTCTCATTTGGACTACCACCCTGATGGGCCCTCCCTCACTCCTACTTTACTCGCTTGCACTCAGTGCAGCAAGTTTTAAGTTGGAATATAGGGGTTCTGTCTAAGTTACGCTGAATGTATATGGTTATTATACATCCACTTCGCTTGCAAATCACCCAGTGTTGTAGCCAAAGTGGTACTCATAGATAGGTTCTACCTATGTCATCATAAAGTGAGGGTAAGGGTCTGATGGATTTGAGTCCAGGTGGTAAGCTAACTTAGCTTTGCTTCGGAGAGGGTAGTTGATCTCTCCTGTGGTTGGTGACTGCCCCACTGGTGTAGACTGGAGGTCTGGTGTTGCCTCGGTGTTGGGCGAAGTCCCAGCTTCTGGTCCAGCTGCAATGTGTAGCGTGGCCAGGGTATGGTGACCAGGATAGGGTGACCAGGATCCCAGTTCTGCGATAAAGAGAACTTTGTCTGTTGGTGAGAATCTGATGGCTGGTTTGTCGAGTGCTCACATTTACCCTGGTTTACTTTCAGCACAGGTGTGAGACTCAGCCAGCAAAGTATTCTCTATGGTAGAGTGTCTGCTATAACTATTAATCTCCACTTTTGTTTAAAGACTAAGTTAAGCTTACAAAAGGGTAGGAGACAGTAATACAATGTTACATAGTTTCGGTCAAACAACTCTTCCAGGTTTCTTATGAATTAAATCACACTGACTTGGGCTTCACTGAGTCCAAGTACACATGTGGTGTAGACTTAAAGTCATACACTACAAATCATTCCAACAATCACCAGTGTTTATAAATCAGGGTAGCAGTTCTTAACCTAGCACAGGCATACTGTTTTCCTGACCAACATTAAAGGTCTACTTTAGAGGTTTTCGATAATTGGTCAGCTTATGCAGAAATATGAAATGTTTGATAAATTGGTAAAATAAACATCCGATTCGCTCCCGATCACACGAAATCGATCCGCGAAAGTGGGCATTTTCACCTGTAATCAAGAAAACGGGAGGAAATCAACTAAATCTTGGCATGGCTTAACTACTCTTGGATGTGACGTCACATGATGGACTGGCCGTCAGCCGCGACCTACACAACAAGCCACCGGCGACAGAAAGCGATTCTGATGGTTCTTGCACATCTCGATCGGTATTTAATTTATCATGTAAAAGCAGTGACTATGATTGCGACAGCCAATGTGACTCTGGGGATGTTTCTACAAGGCCTTCACCTTATCAGTTTGAACGCTAAGTTTTTTTTTACTACGTCAGTTCCAGCTGGACCACGGAAACGAGCTATTCAGTTCCAGCTGGACGCCCGAACACATCATCCGAAGGCGTACAGACTTTACCGAAGTCTCGAGGGAGGCTACCGACTTACTTCTAGATGCGATCACGCGTGGACGGCGAGCGGAGATTCTCCTTCCTCAAGCCTTAACGTGTTCATTCAAATTAACAAGTGTGATCTGTCCATAGGTAAGAACAGAATAAACATGCGACTATCATACTCATCTGTACGAGCTTACCACTCCGCCTTCAAAGTATACGCGCACAAATGCAGACGAAGTTTTTGATCCACTCGAACGGGCTCGGGAATTGTCGGAATAGCTCGTTTCCGTGGTCCAGCTGGAACTGACATGGTAAAAAGAACTTAGTGGCCCGGCATGGTTGCACGAACCGAATCCACTTCTTTCGAGTATCTGGATCAGATGGAAATGTGTGCAAAGAATATCCGTCTCCTGCTGAGCTGCTGCACTCGCCTACAGCAGAATATCTGCCACCCCTTCGTGACTTTTTAGGCTGTGGGGATCGCAACTCGTGTTGATTTCACTTGGCGTTGGCTTGTTGTGTAGGTCGCGGCTGACGGCCAGTCCATCAAGTGACGTCACGGTTTTTCGGTCTACCACTCGGGGTTTGAACAGGTGTGCAAAACTCGTTTTTTATCTATTATATTCTTCCGGTGATTTTTTTTGAAAAATGAATACCATACTGTAGTTATATGACATGTGGACCTGTTTTTAACAAATTATCGAAAATCTCTAAAGTAGACCTTTAATCTACTTAATTATTATCTTAACAGATAGAATTGCCTACTGGCAAAAGTCAGGGGAACCACAAAGAACAATGGTCAGACAGTTAACAAAGATGGCAAGCATGCAGAATAATCATTCATCAGTTTGATACATGTTGCTAAGCATTTGTACAAATTTACAATGTTAATGCACACAGCATACTTAAAATCAATACATAGATTCCAAAAGGTAAAACAGAGTTCCAACTCACTTTTCTTGGGAATGCACAGTGAATGACTGGAGATCAACGAGGATACCAGGAATGTCCCACGACTTCTCTAGTTGTCTCTTTTGTCTTCTACTGGTCCAGTCTACAGGCAGTTTTGAGGGGTCAGTGAAGGTATCCCGAAAATAGTTGAGTTTTACGTCCTCATAGCAAAAGCTTTTAGGGACATGTTTTTCATTCACGGTAGTCTTGGTGTCATTGGATTTAAGAGATTTTCGTGGTGCAGTTGGTCATTGTTGTTATTCGTCGGTGGTAGTCGTTAAAGTTGTCTCCTTTCGTTGTGGTTGTTGATGTTCATTTTGTCTTCTTCTGGGGTGGTTAGAACCAGTTGTCGAGTCCAGAGGACATCAGGGCATTGGCCAGCATCCTCATGGTTGAGTCCCAAGGGTTGGGTGCGGCTGTAGAAATTCGTGCAGCTGTAGTTGGTGTGTTCGTCTGTAGTCTTGGATGGCAGTCATGGCAATGGGGAGGTCGGTACAGTCACTCAGGGCGTGTTGGAGAGAGGCCTCTGACCCGCATTGGCAGGTCAGGCCCAGAGAACACATCTGTGGTATCCTGTCCTGATCCGTCGGAGGATTTGCTGGAGTCCTCGGGGAAGTCGGAGTCGTGGAGGTTTTCTTTGCATGGGGATGAACACCCATCCTTGCTCGGCACATTGGGTCTTCATAGCGTCGCTCCTGATGTCGTAGGCGGCTTGTCGGGCTTTGCTGGTAACTTCAGCCAGAGATAGTCGTAGGTTGACTTGGTGGCCAGTTCTTGTGGCGATTTTGGCGGCACTGTCTGCCATGTCGTTGCCCTTGATTCCTGTATGGGAGGGCAGCCACATCAGGGTAAGGTCTGTTCCTTTACAGATAATTTGGTGAGCCAGGAACAGGATTTCGGCTTGGAGCTCCTGTCGATTCTTCATCCTCCCTGTTGACAAGCTTTGCAGTGAGGACTTGGAGTCTGTTAGGATAATCACAGCCTGGGGAGGCCGTGGCATGTCGTTGATGGTAGCGCAGGCCTTTAAAATGGTGTAGAGTTCTGCAGTAAAAATGCTGATCCCTTTGGGTAGTCGGTATTGCTTGGTGGTTTTGAGTTCTGGGATAACCAGAGCGCATCCTGCCTCGCCGTCTTCTAGCACTGAGCCATCAGTGTAGATTTTTAGATGATGGTCATATTCTACTCCGATTTTTTCCTTTGCCAGTATTGACAAGTAGAGTGGGTTGTCTTTCTTGGGCGTGGTCCCTCCATAGTGATGGATGATTTGTGGTTTCTTCAGTTCCCATGGTGGTAGGGGATATGTAGGAGTTGGTTCCATGTCATGTGGTCCGGTGTTGGCCCTTGCCCAGATTTCTTTGGTCTGGTCACTGAAGGGCGATGTCCGTCTGTGAAGGTCTGCCTTCCTTTCTTTGATGGAGTGCCTGTAGGCGACGTACCGTGCGCTTGGGTTGTCCTGGAGGGTGGCTTTCACAGTGGTGCCTACCGCTGAGACACGGCTTCGAAGTTCGCGTTTCTGCGGCGACATTCATCTTTGAGGGGAAGCTGTCCTGCTTCCTGGTAAATGAGGTCATTGATGGCGAATCGGCTGACGCCAAAGGCATGCTTGAGTGCTGCCAGTTCCACTTGTTCAAGTTTTTGCCATGAGGTTTTTGGTGCAGTGAAGAACGCTTCATGGCCATAGGTCAGTCTTGATCGCACCAGGGCTCCTGTCAGGTGGATCAGGCTCTCTGGTGGGGGCGGGCCCACTATTGCGCGGCCCGCTATTGCGGGCCCGCTATTGCGCGGCTAACCCTAGCCCTAACCCTAACCTTAACCCTAACCCTAACTGTCGTGCAATAGCGGGCCCGCGCAATAGTGGGCCCACGCAATCGCGCAATAGTGGGCCCGCGCAATAGTGGGCTGACGCCCTGTGGTGTAGCCCAGGGTTCTTGCTTTAGCGATTTTATGAGTGCCACCACTCTAGTGGCCTTGGTGGCGAGCTCCCCGATGTGCTTCTCCCAGGTGAAGTTGGGAGTGATGGTCACACCCAGGAACTTGGCTTCCTTGCTGGGAAATATGAGCTGGACAGCTACTCTTTTGTGGTAGTTATGCAGGTTCCTCCTGCATTTTGTGAAGGCCATTACAACCGTCTTCTCAGTCGACAGTTTGAAGCCATTGTCTTTCATGTAGGACTGGATGTTGTCTATGTCTTTTTGGTGCTGTCTCATTTGGCTTACTCTGTGTGTCTCCGTCATGTTCGACCAGATCGCCAAATCGTCAGCATATAGGGAAAGCACTGGCTGATTTGGTCTTGGTCTGAGGGACTTCTTGATATCATGCAGCATGATATTGAAGAGGGTTGGTGCTATCACACTGCCCTGTGGCACGCCCATGTCTAGGGTGTGCATCCGGGATGTGGATGGTCCCACTTTCACAGCCATTTCTCTGGAGTCCAGGAAGGTTGAAATGAACTGGTACATCCGGCCTGAAATGCCGAGGGCGCCGATCTTGTCGAGAAGTTTGGAATGCCAGACAGTGTCGAAGGCCTTCTTGATATCAAAGAAGGTAGCGACAGTTGTTCTGGATTTGTTTGGCAGGGTCCAGCGTTTGGCATCTTCAAGGAGTTGGACAACGTGCTCCATACAGTTGCATCCTTTTCTGAAGCCAGTCTGGCAAAGAGGTAGGATACTGTGTGTCTCCAGATGGTGTTCCAGTCTGTTCTTCAGTACTCTCTCATAGGTTTTTCCGAGGTGGGGCGTTAAGGCGATGGGTCGGTAGCTGGAGGGAAGGTGGGCTGGTTTGCCATTCTTGGGAATCACTACAACAATAGCTGTCTTCCAGGCCTTCAGGATGTTTCCAGAGTCCCAGCAGACTTGGTAGAAGGAGTGTAGTACTCGCACCATGGGCTCTGGGAACCGTTTACATGTGATAGGAGATGGGATCTTCTCCTGTGGCTTTGCTGGCTGAACCTAGGCTGGTGATTGCCATCTTCACTTCTTCCAGGGTTAGGCTGCTGTTAATGGCGCCAGAGTTGTCTGGTGCTGGTATGGTGAAGTTGGTTTCTGCCTCCCGTCTGCGTAGGAGCATTTCAGCAGGGAGATGGCGCGATTGGCTCGCCTTGGAGAATGTGCTGGCGAGTGCTTCAGCCTTTTCTTGTGTATTTTTTGTAAGCTGGCCGTCTACGAGGGGGGGACGCTCTGGTCGGCGTCTCTGCTTCCTCATCTGTCGCACCTTTTTCCATATTTTGGGTCCGTCTGTGGGTTCGCGTATTTCTTCTTTGCAGAATCGTTCCCAGTGTTCCCTTTTGGCTTCATCGGCGATGGCTTGGAATTGGTCGGTGGCTTCGATCAGTTCGGATTTATTGTCCTCGGAGAGATCTTTCCGGAATTTACAGAGAATGCGTTGTTTTTTGCTGGTAGCTTTGGTGCATTCTTCATTCCACCAGACTGCTGAATGCCAGTGTGGTCCGTCCATGCCTGGCACCCTCTTTGGGATGGCAGCATCTGCTGCTTGAAGGATCATGGCTCTTATGTTGTCATGGTAGATGTTGATGTCTAGGTCTCTCGGGTCGCTGGAGTCACATTCAGTAGCAAGTAACTGTGCGAAGCGGTCCCAGTCAGCTCTGTGGTACTGAAATTGGGGTCTGGAGTCCATTGCCGTGGGTGTAGGGTCGGCGGATTGGAGCAAAAGGTGTAGAGGCAGGTGGTCGGACTGAAGGTAGTCCGTTCCTACTGTCCACTCTGCGTCTAGGCTGAGGTTTGGTGTCGTCATGGTCAGGTCGATGGCGCTGCTCTTCTGACCCTTTTGGCCAATTCGGGTGATGGACCCATCATTGAGGAGGACAAGGTTGGAGTTGGTGACTGTGTCGGCAAGGTGATTTCCGGTTTCCCGTGTTTGCCCAGCGTCCCACAGTCGGTGACTGACGTTGAAGTCTCCGGCTACTACCCAGTTACTATCGTCTGTTCCGAGGTCGGTGAGCCAGGTCCCTCCGGGGGTTGCAACCTTGCCGTGGTCGGAGGGCTTGCGTGGTCCTGTGATCCCTTAGGCTTTGCTGGCGGGGGCATCAATACTTAGAGATAGGCTGGTTTTTTTCCAATGCTTCTAGGCCTGAGAAGTCAAGCTGCTGTCTGGCCTAAGCGTAACGTGGTAAGGAGTTGATGCCCCTGGTAGGGCTTCCCATGTCAGATAGGCTAAGGGTGAGGATCCTGACTAAGAGTAACCCGCCTTTCTCCTTTTCTTGTTTTCTGCCTTTATTTGGCCCTTTTCTATCTTCGTCTCCCCTTCAAGTCTTCTTTTTCACACTCCTTTTCTCTCTGTGGTCTCCTTTAGATCCGCCGTGTTTGCCGTGCGGTGCGACCTGTGTCGGAGGGGAATGAGATCCTGGTGATTGAGAGGGCCAGTGCTTGAGGAGGCCTGTGCTCTCAACACATCACTTTGGCTCGGACCTCTCCTAGACAGGGAGTACACTTTGGCCCGGGTGTACTAATCGGCTCCCCTTCTTGGGCTGGGTCAAGACAAGCAGTTCCCCTTCTGGCCATGTGAACCCCTGCAGTGCTCAGCTCTCTGTCCCCGGGAGTTGAGCATGATCAGGGGGGATAGGGTTAGTTGCTTCTGTTTGTCGTATGTCTCTCCCGAAGCCTGGAAGGGGTCAAGACATTGGTTTCTTGGCCCTGGCCCCTTAGTTGGACTCCAAGGTGGGTGGGTAAGGGAGGGATGAAACACAATGAACTTAATATGGCCTTTTCAAAAAATATCCCCCCCAAAAGGAAGAGGAAGGCAGCATCCCCTATTTCAGGGGAACGTTATTCTGACAGCGATTCTGACACGGAGGTACGACAGAGAACAGGTTTCTGGGCTTCCTGGCTCGTGGTGGAAGGGACGGAGCAGGAAAGACCCCTTTCAGCTCTGAGCCCTTTTGCTATTCAAAAGGGCTTTCAAGGCTTAGCAGGTGACCCTCAGTCCGTCAAAAGGTTGAGGAATGGATCGTTTCTAGTTCAATGTCGATCAAGAAAACAATCTGAACAGCTGTTGAGGGCAACAAAGTTAGTGGATAGGGAGATCAGGGTGACTCCCCATAAACAGTTAAATTCATCGAAAGGTGTGATTCGCTGCAGAGATCTAACGGGTGTCTCAGAGGCAGAAATAAAAACGGAACTGGCGTCCCAGGGTGTGTCGGAGGTGCGCAGGGTGACAGTCAAGAAAGGTGCAGAGAGAGTGGCCACCAACACCCTCTTTCTGACCTTCTGCAACCCTGTGCTGCCTCCGGTCATCAAAGTTGGCTACCTGAACGTCCGTGTTCAGCTGTATGTCCCGTCCCCGTTGAGATGCTTCAGGTGCCAGAGGTTTGGACATGTCAGAGACCGCTGTTCTGGGCAGGAGGTGTGTGGTGTTTGCTGCAAGGCAATCCATGATGGGCCGTGCAAAGATCCGGCACATTGTGCTAACTGTGGTGGCGATCATCCTCCTCTTCAAGAAACTGTCCTCTTTGGATTCGGGAATCCACCATTCGACGAATAAAAACAGAAAAGAAGATCTCCTATTTTGAAGCCCGCAAGCAGGTTGTGGGCAGTCAGACTCCAACAGCTTCATATGCTTCGGCCGTAAAGACGGTTCCCACAGTTCCACTCGATCAGTCTGCTGTCAGACTGATGACTTTACGTTTTCAAAGACACTGCAAGTCAGAACTGTCAACTCTGGTGGAAGCAGGTCCACCACCTTCCAACCCAAGGTGACTGCCCCTGGTGGAGGCAAAAAATCCGCCACCCCTCAGACTGCCCAGCAGTCTACAACATCTGCTGCTGGGCAGATTAAAAAACCAGCAATTCTGCCTCGAACTCTCCTATCCAGTGCCCGTGCGGGCAAGGGAGTTCCACCCACTGTGGAGATGGTGGAGATGAGGAAAAAACCTCCACCATCTCCCAAATCCAGACCTCCACCATCTCCAAACTCCAGGCCTTTGTCACCTGCGGGCAAGTCTGCCAGCAGGTCCAAAGACCAACACAGTCCAGTGAAACTAACCAATAAATTCGCTCCATTAGAAGCGGACGTTGAAGAGGAGATGACCTGATTTCTCTCCTTTTCGCCTCTGCACCATGGATAGTACCATATTCCATTGGAATATCCGTGGATTAAATTCCAACTTTGAGGAGCTTCAGCTTCTGTGTCAGTCTATAAAACCTTCCGTCGTGGCTCTTCAGGAAACTCAAATTCAAAGCCAGAAGACCTTTACTCTTTCTGGCTTTAATATTCTTTCAAACCTGCACAACCATCCATGTTGGGACTGTCGGGCGGTGTTGCCCTTCTCCTACACAAACCTTTGCTGTTTAGTCCTGTCGCTCTGTCTACCTCGCTTCAGGCTGTAGCTGCGAGAGTCACTCTCCACAAGACTGTGACAATCTGTTCTCTTATCTACCTCCTTCTGTCCCGGTTTGTCGTCAGGACCTTGTCAGTCTGATAGGAGAACTTCCTCGACCTTTTTTGCTGTTGGGTGACTTTAACGGTCACAATCCTCTTTGGGGTAGTGTCAGTACGTCATCCAGAGGTCTGCTAATTGAGGATGTCCTTTCAGATTTGGATTTGTGTTGTCTGAATGACGGATCTGCAACTTACCTCCACTCTTCCACAGGTTCACTTTCGTGTTTAGATTTGTCGGTTTGTGACCCCTCGCTGGTCCTGGACTATGAGTGGTCTGTCCATGACGATCTGCACGGAAGTGACCATTTCCCTGTCCTTCTACAACCCGTAATAACTGAACACGTCTCTGTCTCTCAACATCTAAATTATAAGAAAGCAAACTGGGATCTATTTGCAGCCACTATTTCTAAGGAATTCCTGGACACTGATTTTCTTCAGAGTCCGGACCCAGCAGAATCACTGACTAACACTGTGATCAAGTGTGCTAAAGCTTGTATTCCAGTGTCTTCCGATAAACTTCAAATGCCCAAAACACCCTGGTTTGATTCAGACTGCCAACAAATTTCAAAGTTCGGAAACGGGCTCAGCGTCAGGTGTACCATCGACCTTCGGGTCCCAACGCTCGAGCCCATCAAAAACTCCGTGCCAAATCGAGACACACTTTTAAAATCAGTAAACGTCGGTCCTGGAGAAGTTTCTGCTCCAGGCTGACATCGAAAACTTCCAAGAAAAAAGTGTGGAACATCATTAGGAAAATCAAAGGGAAGAACACCTGTCCCACTGTGAACCATCTCAAGTTTTCGGACTCTTTAATAACAGACAAAAATGCAGTTGCTAATCTGCTTGCTTCAACCATTGAAAAGAATTCCTCCTCTTCTAACAAATCAGCCACTTTTGTCAAAAACAAAGCCTTAAAGAAAAATCACCCTGCAACTTTTCGTCCGATAACATGGAAGACTACAATCTTCCTTTCACGTTAAACGAGCTGAAATCTGCCTTACTTTCTTGCAGCGATTCCTCTCCAGGTATAGATGAAATTCATTATCAACTATTGAAACATCTTCCGCAAGAAGGTCTGAACATCCTGCTACAGGTATACAACCATGTGTGGACTACAGGTTTCTTTCCACCCTCTTGGCGGAAAGCCCTCATTATTCCAATCCCCAAACCTGGAAAAGATCTTTCTAATCCATCAAACTACCGTCCCATAGCTTTGACCAGCTGTGTCTGCAAAATGATGGAGAAAATGGTCAATGCTAGGCTCATGTGGAAACTCGAAACCGATGGCCTTTTGGCGAAAGAACAGTGTGGTTTCCGCAAACATCGAACTACCGTTGACCATTTGATTCGTCTGGAATCTACACTTCGGAACGCTTTTTTGAACAGACAGTTTCAGGTCCGGGTTGGCACCACTCTCTCTGATGTCCACGAGCAGGAGTTGGGTGTTCCACAGGGGAGCATACTGTCTCCTGCCCTCTTTAGTATTAAAATCAACAACATTGTTCAATCAGTTCAGCAGGGTTCAGACTGCTCATTGTTTGTGGATGATTTGCTGTCTACACAACTGGAAGCCTGTACCCGAGTGTCCAGCGCAGGCTCCAGCTTTGCGTAGATAAAATCCATCGGTGGGCGGATGAAAACGGTTTCACCTTTTCTCCAACAAAGACGCAGTGTATTCACTTCCATAATTGCCGTCAGTTTTTTCCAGATCCTGAACTTCAAGTCGGGAAATCTCCCATTCCAGCTGTTAAAGAGGCCAAATTTCTGGGGGTCATTTTTGACCAAAACTGAACTTTCTCAGCCATATTAAAAACCTCAAAACTGCTTGCCAGAAAGCACTGAATATTCTGTGGGTCGTAGCGCACACCGACTGGGGCGCTGATAAGAAAACTTTGTTGCACCTCTACAGAGCCCTGGTCCGTTCCAAACTGGACTACGGTTGTGCTGTGTACGGCTCCGCAAGATCATCTTACCTCAAACTCTTGACCCTATCCACCATCAAGGGCTTCGTCTCTGTCTTGGAGCGTTCCGCACCACCCCTGTGTACAGCCTGTACGCAGAGGCGGGTGAACCTTCACTGTCCAACCGCAGGCTGAAACTGTCTTTGAATTATTATATCCGACTGTTCTCAGAACCGCAGAATCCTGCCTATGACTGTGTCTTTGACCCTCCGTTCCAAAGTAAGTTTGAAAACAACCCGAAATGTATTCCGCCGTTTGGTCTTCGTATGCGGCCTCACGTGCGGAATGCAGGTCTAGACCTAGGAGTTGTGTCCGATTTTCCAAGTTTCCGGATCAACCTCCGTGGACCTTTTTCACACCAGAGATTTGTTTCGACCTCGCAGCTTTTCGCAAAGAGTCTACCAGCTCTCTGGCATACAAGGCGTTGTATGCTGAGCTCTGTTCCAAATTCCCATCCTGTCAAAATGTTTTCACTGACGGTTCCAAGTCTGAAGATGGAGTGGCCTGTGCAGCCTACTGCCCTGGGGCTCCTTCTCAGATACTGTTGGAACATATACATTCCGATGCTTCTGTCTATTCTGCTGAACTTACTGCTCTGGTACTGGCTTTGAAGATAATCTCCCATTCTTCGAAGAGGGACTTTCTGGTTCTGTCGGATTCGCTGTCAGCTTTGGAGGCCATAGCTGGCCGCAACCTTCAGCATCCAGAACTTTTACTTTTTTTTAACTTTTTAGCAAGTTGAAGGCGGACGGTTACAACATTACTCTTGCTTGGGTTCCTGGTCATGTTGGCATCGGCGGGAACGAAATGGTTGATCGTTTAGCCAAGAACGCCACAAGAGAGAAACTGTCCAACGTTTATATCCCCTGCTCAGATGTGAAACCCAAAATTAACGATTATGTGAGAGACCTCTGGCAGGAGGATTGGAACACACAGACGAGTAACAAACTCTTTCAGATCCGTCCAAACCTTAAGGACTTCCTCCCATCTACGTCGGGAGGTCGTAAAGAGGAAACGGTTCTGTGCCGGCTGCACACCGGCCATTCGTATTTTACCCATTCTTACCTTTTAAAGAGTGAAGAAGCTCCGTGGTGCATTCCATGTCATGCGCCACTCACAATGAAACATGTTCTTTAGAGTGTTGGGACTTGCACGATGTGAGACACAAACATTTTACAGCGGAGTCCATGAAGATCCTGTTCAGGGATGTCCCGCCTGATGTGATCCTTGAGTTTTTGAGAGAGATTAACATTTTTCATCTGATTTAAGATTTTACGGAAGAAAGATTTTTAATGCAATTTCTGGTGCGTTTCTAGACGATGTCATTTAATGAGATGTGTGAAAGTTGGGTTTTTTTTTTTTTTTTTTTTTTTTTTTTTTTAAATGACTGGTGAGTTGATTTTAACGTGGTGACAGCCCTGATGTGGCCCTTTGCAGTTGGCTGGGCTATAAGCAACATTATCTTATCTTATCGGTGAGCCAGGTGACATCTTCTGTGGTTTTGCTTCCCTCAGGATAGTAGACGTTGTCTAGATTGATGGATCGGTTCTTGTGCGTTGGTATGGCAACAGCACATGTGGTTAGTCGACATCTGGTTTGGTTGGTGGAAACTTGGATGGTGCTGTATGTTAGTCTGGTGCTGACGTAGGTCGCCACCATAACTCGATCCCCTTCAAGGCCCACAACTGGCGAGTAGAAGCCGACGATGGTGGGGAGTTTTTTCTTAGTGGTGTTGAGTGACTGAATCATCAACACGTCAGTAGGTGGTAGATTCCGCATATAGTCATAGAGGAAAGGGATCTTTCCTATGATGGATCTGTAGTTCCATTGTGGATGGACAGTCGGCGCTGAGTTCCTGTTTCATTCTGTCCATGTCCATGGTCGGTTATTTTGTAGGACTTGGTGAACACTTGG
>CM031627.1:26578242-26598242 GCA_018398815.1 Conus ventricosus
ATGTGATCACTGGCTAGTTGATTGAGGTGCGCGTGGGACACAACCTGTTTATGTCACAAAGCAAGAAGTGGCCCTAGTAGTTCCACTTCTTGTTTGTTCTACCCCACGCATGCACACACCCCACCCCACGCATGCACTCAAGTCACTTCTAAGTTCTTAATTCAAGTTACCCAAGTCACTTCTAAGTTCTTACTCAAGTCATCTCAAGTCATCTCAAGTCATCCTCAAGTTCATCCTCAAGTCATCCACAAGTTCTTACTCAAGTCGTCCTCAAGTTATCCTCAGTCACTTTTAAGTTCTTAACTGAAGTCGTCCTCAAGTCATCCTCAAGTTCTTACTCAAGTCAACCTAAGATCATAACTAAGTCATCCTTTAAGTACAACTAAGTTCTTATTCAAGTTATCTTATAATTATCAAAAAAACAATACAATCTATGTTTTTGTCTTAAATAGTAGATGTCTAATATAGTCACACACGCCTCAAAAAACGCGTCATCGTTGAGGATGTTTTGCTCAGCGACCTTAGCGCGAGATCGGTTAGCATAGATCTTATGAAGTTCTTACATCCTAAGCAACCGCATTGATTACAATTCTGGTCTATGGAAATGTCTTTTATAGACTCCATGTCTTTATTTATTGACTCCATCATTTTAAACAAATAATAATCCATCATGATCTATTTTTATCAAAAAAAAAAAAATTAAGTTCTTAAAATATTATTACATTTCAAATGGATCAAAACGATCTTTTGTTGTTGGCGGTTTTGGCATGTTTTTGTCTTCTGTATTTAGTGGTTCAGGTTGTTTTGACTGCTTTTGTTTTTGTTGCATTGTTTATATATTTTATAACAGTAATAACCGCCCCCAGCAGCAGCAAGGGCGCCAAAAATGGCAACAGTTTTAAGTTCAATATTCCATGAAGACTTTGGTGCTGTAGGCTTGAATCGCATGGAGTTTTTATAGCTGGCATTGAATCAACTTGTTCTGGCGTTGGCGGTGTTATGTTTTCATTATGAGTTTATATTCTGTGATTGTAACATTAATTTTTTTTGTCTGTTCCACTCTGCTAATTTTTTTCCTGCTTTAACACGCCCAGGATGAGGATGCTTTTCACTGGTCTCCGCCTGATTCAGTGTTTTCTGATTCTGCTGATTTTCTGGTTTGGTTACTTTCTCCACCTGATTCAGTGTTTTCTGATTCTGCTGATTTTCTGGCTCGGTCATTTTGAAGGGAAATAAAATCTAATGATTAAAAGTAATTAATCCCATGATTAATGGCGATAACAATGTTCCAAATCTGTAATATAGATCACAGCTTAGAGACTCTAATGACTTTGTTAAAACTGGATCCTGCGTTAAATCATACATAAAGTCTTGTTCAGAATAATGGGAGCAAATTTACTAACTAGTTTAGTGTACAAACTAAGAACCGTTTGCCCGACACTTTTTACCATTCTAGACCCCAGCTGCGCTTCATACCTGTTGTGATACTTTCAAATGTCTTGTGGCGACATCTGTTGAATCTGTTCTATGCTGAATTCAGTTCCGAGGAACTGTTTTGTTTTTCCACATGCTGCCAAAGAATACAGCCTTTCCTTTTTGGGCATAATAGCTTGGTCATCAACTTCTTCATTTGTAAGTCCAAGACGGTTTAGGCCGCTTTGTAGCTCTAGCAATCATCGCTGTTCATGTTTTTTATTAATTATAATTATTTTATTTTTTTAAATGAGCACCGAAAAAAACTGTCGCCAACCTTGTATACCATTCTGCTGTTATTGGGGGCCTAAGTGTAGGATACCGATGCTTGGTTAAAAGCCTGTTAAAAATAAAACCAGCCAGATCTTGGCAAACTAGACTTTGAGGATTCAGCAAAACTGATTGCTATTATTGCAGCTTTCATTTGCTACGAAAGATTTTCTAGTTAAGCAAAATATAATTCCAGAGAATATAAATATGTAAATAAATACATTTATAAAAAATGGCTTCACTCGTAATGATGATAGGCGGCGCTGTGGTAATGCGCTTGCTTTTAGCGGAAGTAATTACGCATTTAGTAAACTATGGGACGACGGTGAGAGAAAAAGACATAACAAAGCTGTGGAGCAACTAGCTGCAGCACAAGATCGCTATGAAAAGCAGAGATTGGGCAGTTAGATTTTATTAACGATACCTGAAAAAACAGGGGCATGCAGCTTACACATTTAAAGATGTTGATCAAGCAATAAAGAATATTATCTTGTAACAGGCAAACCAATCGAGACATTGTCCCCACCAAAATTCAGTGACTTTTATCAACCATCAGAAAAACAAAAGATGCAAGAAATCGTTGTTTATTGTCTTTGGCATGACTGTTGTGTATTTTGTTGCCCATAATATTGGCTGAATAAAAATGAACAAAATCTATTATTCGCCAAAAGGATATTGGAAGGGAATCACGGCAATTAAAAAGCTAGCCAAGCAGTCGAGGGTACAGTGAACAAACAGCGAAGGAATGGTTATCTAAACAAGCGATTTGGCAAATTTATTTACCTGCGCCTAGGCGAATACAGAGACCACACTTTGTGAATACAATACCGAACGACACCCATCAAATGGACCTTCTATATTTACCCCATGATACGATTAGACGAAAAAGATTTAAGTACGCGCATCACAGTCATTGACATAGCTTCAAGATACAAAGACGCTGAACCATTAACACAAAAGAGTGCTTCTGCTGTTGCTGTTGCCCATACAACTAATATACCAACAAGGTCCGCTAACTTATCCTCGCATGATTCAAGTCGATGATGGAAAAGAATTTAAAGGCCGAGTGAATCAATTATTGTTTAAAACTAGGTTACCATTAAAGAGGCATTCCAGGAGTTACAGATCACAGGCTTTAGTTGAAAACTTTAACAACAGTTATCTGAAAGGCTTTTCTCCTACCAGTATCATAGAGAGCTGATGACAATTCTCGCAACACAGAATGGGTTAGAAGACTGCCCTCAGTTTTGCGCGCAATGAATAATGAAGAATTTAAAGGGCTAAAACCAGTACAAGCAATCAAAAACAAACAATAATGTTGCTGAAGACTCCAGTACACCCAGCAAACTATTACATTTGGATTGAAAGTAAGGTACCTTTATTTAGCCGGGGAAGCAGGAAGGGACACTCGCATCAGGGCAACAGATCCATTTTGGGAGTGTTGATCCATATGAAATAAAAAGAATTGTAAAAATGAATCCGGCCGTGTATTATTACGAGAAACTGACACGACAAAACAACCAGCTCCTCAAAGATCTTTTGTGAAAGAAGAACTGCAGATAATCCCGCCAGACACAGTTCCGCTTAATTAATTTAATTACATAAATATATTTAAGTCTAAAATGGAAGCCCCAAAGAAAAGAACATGGAACGGAATCAAGAAGGGATAAATAAAGAGACCTTTGAATTACTACGAGAATCATTTAGGGGTGTTCTGCTATTAGGAATATAATGCAAAAATCAAATGATACGTATTCTGCGTTAAGAAATCAGCTACGATTCTTGGCACGGGCAGAGCGGCCAGAGCACTTACAGCCCCTAATCCCAAATTTTGACTATCAAAATGGAGAAAAGAATATTGTGAAATAATAAAAAAAATTCGAGCACGCCAAGCAGAAATAGAAAAAATTGAAATAAATTGGAAGATGATGCGATTGATCTTCTAAATAAATTTCAGGAAAAATATGACCCGAATATAAACTCTTCAGTGAAGAAGATATATAATTATGCCGTTCTCCTATGTCCAATTGCATATGAAAACTCTGGATTAACAAACACACGTTTTGTGTTTGTTCTATCTAATGACTTCTTTGTTACAACAGTTGTGCTGATCTTATGTAGATTAGATCGCAGTTTTACGTTGTCATGATGAAAAGTCTTATTGTCAAACAATGCTTCTTTTAGTTGTCATGCGATATGTTTGACTGCACAACACTGCGAGATATTCCCTTTGCTTTTTTGATAGTTTTTCACCTGGCTTGAATACTGTACATTTTTTACACTTAACCCAACAAACTCCTTGATCACCTTTCCAGATAATTCATCTTTCATCTTTCCTAAAACCTTCTTGTTAGTAATTGAATGCAAAGGCGAATCTTTAGGGTAATCGGATGTGTCGTACCATCCCGCATGCCCTTTAGCTACTTCTAATTCCATGTCTTTATAGATGTCTTCAGTAGGGATATCTATAACAAAACTATCTGTATCTGTGTAAAGCACTCTGGACTCAGGATATAGGGGCTTAAAGTAGTCATAAAGAAATTCTAACATTAAAAGCTTTGATAATTCTAAAACAGTAAACCCAATAAAAACGGGCTTGTCCAATTGACTTTCTTTTTTTTCATCATTATGCCAAAAAGCTGATCATGAAATCTTCTGAAGTCCTGATAATTTGGTTTTGAAGTCAGCTTAATGCTTCGTTCTCTTTGGTGACTAATCTAACATCTTTGCGCTTGTGCGGATTCTCCATAGTCTTTCCAAAACAGCTGTTATTCATCAGCTTGAAAAAGTCTTTTTCTGAAGCATCTGTGGATTTAGTTCTGAGATCAGTGTTCTTCATGATGTATGGTTTCATGAACTGTTCTTGACGAAAGCAATAATACGATGAACAGCTGTCAACTTCAAACCATGTCTTAAATAAAATTGTAGAAGTCTGTAATGACAGACATAATTTTTTTTGCCCCGAAGATTAGGCACAAGTTTAGGCGGCTCTGTTTTGCCATCTTTAGGCTTTCTGCTGCTAATGGATAGTCATTATGCAGGTCATGGAGTTCATGAGGTATTCTAAGTCAACTTCTAGAATGAAACCACGCTTTTGACCCGGCGTCAAACTGCCCAACCACTTTAATGCCCTTTGAATATTTTTCGGATCGTTGTTTGTGTGCATTTTAAAGTTACGTAATGGAAGCGATTGCGCCATTGCCCATCCATACAGATTGTTTGCATCTAAATACATGAGATAGTTAGACCTTTTACTCGGATCATAATCATCTAAGTATTTGTCATTTGCTTTACAGTAATGGTGCGACACCATACTAATCCTCCGCGCAATCCGTTTTCAATCACTGAATCATTGGTAGGTCAGACAATAAATCAATCTGTACTCCAGTAAACTTTAAGAAAGCGTCCCAACTCATCCCGGGCGCAGAAATGTAATGCGCGGAAATCCAGGCTATAATGTTTTCATACAGGACTTCTATAATTTTCAAAGACGTCCCGCCAACAAACATACATCGGGGCCATCAAGTTTGCATCATGATAGTACCTCCCATCGTTTTACAATCTACCTTCTGCCACGCATCTTGAGCATGCTGGTAATCAAATCACACCTAATGATGCCCTTTCCTCTAAGACTAGAATAGAACGCTTCTTTAGTGGAAGTGTAATCTTCGTCAAACCTTTGCCAACTGTTTCATGTACTCATAAGGATAAACGCCCTTTCAACAAATTTGGGTCAAAATAATTCTTCCGTTATTGGGCAGGATGTTTAAGACATACTAGGGACTCGAAGAACCCATCGATGTGCATGCATAGAGTCCATAAAAGACATGTTATTTAAAACAAAACACATTACTTTTTCTGATGACTTGCGCAATGCATGTTAACCTTAAAGCATTGTTTACGCTTGCAATTATAAATGAGAGTCATAACCTCGCAAGTTGTGAAAGAATACAGGCACTTCCATGTCTTTGGTTCAAACTTTAGTTGAAGATTGCATTTACTGTGGCGCTGCTCCTATGAACTATCACTAATGTATCAAGGTACTCTTACTGATAGGATTCGCTGCGTCTGATAAGAGGCCTAAACCACAAATACAACAATGAGTGGCTGAGTCATACTGTTGTTTGATCTTCAGGCTCATCTGATTTAGATAAATTCAGATTTATAGAACAATCATTACGCAACACTGCCTGCATGCGCTGTAAAATCTTCTAGCCGATTTGCGTCCTCTGAATAATTCTGGCGTTGTCTGAGCGCCATCCGACCTGACAATAATGAAGGCAATGAACAAATCTATGATTACACATTAAGACTGTTTTTTTTTTTTTCGAAGTTTTTGTGGCGCTGGCCCTGTTCATAAGAACAATAACGACTCGAATCTGCGTAAACAACAATAGGGACTAGTTTGCATCCGTTTTCCAGTTCTTAAAACTGCCCTTTAGATCCTGTCGGGCGTAGTTTAATTCTGTATGGCATATCTACTACCGGTCGACACAATGTTTCTTATGTTCGATTGCGGCTTTTCCAGATGATTCTTATTAAAACATTTTCTACAGAATTCTTGTTGCCAAAATTTTTTGTAGAAGGCGCCCAATAATCTACTCTTTGTTCGTATCATTGCAATGCGGTAGCCCCGCTGGTATGGTGAAAACATCAGCAGTAAGTCAACATATTTTTGTCTGGTGCGCCTATGTTGGACTGTTCATGGCCACTTTATAGGCTGTAGATTTGTTTCCTCATCCCATGTGTATCATTAACAGTTATTGGTTTTGATTTGTTCTTACAAACTGATCATGGAACCCGCGCTAACAGGAAAGATCATTCCACATAAAGTTAAGATCATTGATGTAAGGGCGATAATTAGACACTTCTCTCCTGCGTTTCTTGGCGGCCGTGATGCAGCTTGCAAGAACACACCACAAAAACATTTGTTTGTCTGTATTCCTTTATGTTTAAACTGCTCTTTTTGCAACTAATGCTGGAGGCAGTGGAATGTAAGCCTTGCCAACAATCGGCGCATACTTACGTTTAAATCTGATCTCTAGGACGTCGCCCTCTGACCAACCAGAGCCTCTCTAATTTGGCTTCTCCAGCGGCCACATCAAACTGTGTAAGTGCAGCTGGTATGCCAACCGGAGTTAAGTTCATTATGAGAAAGAATATCGGTGTTAGGTTGAGACCCAGACTTCTAGATTTTCTTCATTTATTTTACATATCGATTAAAACAGCTAACATTACTTAACTGGCGGGTCTATTGTTAATTACCAGGATCTTGAGAATTAGCATGAGTCAACACTTGCAGTACTTTGGCTGGATTATGACTTCTATATCAATATCATTCAGTGCTCTTGATAAATTCTTGCATTGCTTCAGAGACAATCGTCTGGACCTCATATCTTTTATCCATCTGAGTTCTTTCTTAACTCAAAATATTTATTTAAATACAACAAAAAAATAATTAATCAATAACGATGGTCTTTTGTGGCTTAGCTCATAAACTAAAGTATAAACAACACCCTTGGCGTTTTGTTAAGGTGAGCTTTTTAGAGCAGAGTTTAATGTTCGTTTACTTTTTTTTAAACATTCCTTTTTTATCTGTCGGTGTCTGGCTGTTTGAGAAAAAAACTTGTCCATGCCATTCTTTGAAGATCAACTTTTTGTCTTTTGTATCATTAAAATCAGCCTGTAAAACGGCTATATGCTTCATCCGTGATGTTTGAGTCATCAGTGCTTTAATTTATTAACAGATTAAAGGAACTAGTTTAGCTGAGTTTATTAGTTGCACCATAGGCTGCGGCTTTTGGAGTTAAGTTTTTATTTTTTGCAGCCGTAGCAGCACCTACAGCTAATGAACACAGGCCGAGAGCTACAGATAAACCACCAGAGTAAAGCAGCAGGTGTGCGCCTATGCCTGATTCTAAGAGACCTAACACTTGTTCCTGCTGATGCGGGCGGCGCTTATAGTTGATGCTTTCCATAATTAACCATAGGTAACAGCATTAAAGGCAGCAGAATACCTTCGTTTGGCTTTGCTTGTATTTGAAAGGGTTTGCTCTAGTTTTTTGCTTTGTGTAATGTTTGTTAATCTAAAGGTTTTTACATTCAGCAAGCAGAGAGACGAAACCCTGGGTCCATTTTGCCTCTATAACAGCAGAGTTTGCCTGCTATCTCCTTCTTTAGGTACTCGTGGAAATTCTGAGTAGCATGCTTATTTAAAAATGAAAAATAATTTAAGTAAAGTATACTTTGTAATTCGTTTATCTTTACATATTCAGCTGCGCATCATATAATAAAAACAAAACACGTTAATGTTTATCAGCCTCTTTTTCTTTTATCAATTTGAATGTTTTATATGTCTCTAACCTTTCTCCCACTTCTATACAACTTATTATCCTTCTGTCGACCTTAGGTCAATCCATAAGCCGTATTTCGTTGTTAAATAATGATCAAGTCTAAACGCTGTGAAGATTAGATCCTTAGACAAAGGTCAACTTTTGGATTTCTACATCTCCCGCCTCCAAAACATTTTCTATTTCATCATAAGATGAAATGTATTAAGCCCGCTAAGCGTAGATTGGTTAGGACTGCCTCAATTGTACATTGCAACTTTCTTTATTTTAGATCAACAAAAATTTTCAGTTTGTCCCTTTTGAATGGTTATTCATCTTTGCCCAGCAATAAATACCTTAAGCGAATTTGCTGTGTGTTAAAACTAAAATTCCATATAGTGTCTGCCCGGCTTTTGGGGATATGTTGAATGATGATGCACTCATTTCGTAATATATTGCTAATCTTGACTTAAATTGTTCTTAATAACCACCCTGCTAATTAGAGTGGCCTAACAACGTCAAACTCTAAACGAAATGTCAGAAAGGCGTTCTTGCTTCGGTGGTTCTGATGATCTGATAACGCGTTTGTATTCATTAAAATTAGTTCATATGTCATTCTGTCTTTTAACGCTCCTTGAAAGTCAGGGGGGGCGGCATGCGCTTTAACAACTCAAATTCTACGGGGATTGGAAAAGATTACCACACGCATAACTTACAGCTAAAGCCTTTTTGCTGCTTTTTAGATCTGCAGTACTTCGCGTCATCATTTTTAAGTGCTTCTCTTCATTTTCGATTCCTGAAATGCAAGACCCTCCCTTTCATTCGCGGTTTAGCCATAGATCAGAAGTAGGTTAAAAATATGTCTGACATTGGTGTAAAGAAAATTACTTTCTTTCCCCTCAAGTTTATAGAAATCTTCTTAACGATTGTGCCCGCCCCAGATTCTGGACAACTGTCCTGTTTGGGTCTGTTGTATATTTTTTTGATTTTTTTCTGATTTGAGTTCTATCTTTGAAAGTAAGTCGCGCAAGCCTGGCACAATCACATCATCCGCTCCTAGGTCTGGAAATCTAAACAGAAGAATTTGATCCCGCATCAATATAGATGGATTTGTTTGGAACGTAATATTCCGTTTTATTTCCCTTATCCTTGGGGCCTCTTTCAGTTTTCTATGTGGGTTAAGAATCGAGCCATATACTGTGACATTTTTTTATAAAACAAAAATAAAAAGTTTAATTTAATTAAAACATGCGGAATTAAACTATGAGAATTAGCTATTTAGATGCCTGAGACAACATGAGTGATGAAACGCTCCTTTGATACAACATCGCTCAACGCCCTCATAGCAGCGTGAATTAACAGAAATACGTCGGAGCATTTTATAAAAGTTTAGGCAAGAACCTGAAGTATTAGACCCTAATGATTTGAAGTAAAAGTGGCCATTTGTTTGTGAAAATCGGCCCCGACCTGAGAACAACATTTTTCAGCTTACCAGATAAAAACAGACCCATCAAGGTTTTCTACGTATGAATAAAACAATAAACAAAGCTCCAGTGCGGAAGATCGAAATCGCCTAGCATTGTACTTAAACACATTAGATAGGAAGCAGCTGATAAACCTTCAAAACATGCAACAAGAACTCCAACAGTACCAAATGCAAAACACAGAACTTCAAGATTTAAATTCCAACAGCAACAAAATAACACATGTAATAGAAGGAAGCGAAACCAGTTTTTCAGAAGAAAGAGCATTAAAAACAATTAATGATCACCCCAATACCCCCGCAAATTAGAGGCTATTAATCATGATGTAAGAAAAATAAGAGGCAATTAACAGACAAATAGCAAGACTGGGTGAACTAGATAAGCATATAAAAAGAGAAAAAGAAAACTCGTTGAGCTGATGACGAGCCAACGTAGGTCTGGTGTTAAAGAAAGAATACCCCAAGACTAAAAGATCGTGAAAAAGAAAGAGCAGCAAGACTAAAACGGCGTCTACCTAATCAGACCATTACAACTCAAGTGAGCAAATAAGAGAAACTATCCAAAGCATTTATATGAAGACACAACGCTAGCAGAAAGATAAAACACGTTAAGAGAGCAAGGCGTCACATGTAGCAGCGTTATAACGCCTTAGAAATTTGCAATTACGTACACTGGTGATGGCTATTATCAGCGTGGTGAGGGCAAAGATCAGTGCTCCATCGCCACTCCTGCTAAATCATGGTAACAAAAACAGCTGATCACTTGCGAGTTTAAAAAAAAAAATTCGGGTAAAGCATAGACCTTGCCAGGTAAAGGAGGTATGTTAGCTGGCTTTTGTCTACTGCAAAGAAAAAGTAGTTGGCTTTATGCCGACACTTAGGGGCTTTTTTTTTCCTTAAATGGGGTAATTTTTAGTAAGATAAAGGCCGGAATCCTGGGCCAGTTAATCCAATAAAAATCTGTCTTTTCATTTTCATGCTATTTTTTTTTGGGGTCTTCAACGGTCTTTGGGCTTTGGACCTTTAAAGGGTTTGGGAATTTAAATCTTGGGTTTTTTTATTTTTTGTAAATTACTGGCCCAGAATTTATGTCTTTTTTTTCCAAACCTTCTGTTCATTGCCTGCCTTAATGATTTCATTGTGTATTTTACTATTTTTCCTACCGGGAGTCTGGGGTCAGAAGGCAGCATTTTAAAAACCATGCCAACAAAAGTCTATTTTCGATCTTGCGTATGTAAAACACTTGGTCCCTTTTGAATACTTAAAGATACATCTACTGTAAATTAATGGCGTCCTCTAAATTTGCTAAGTTTTGTTTTTTGGCACCCAAAACCCAGTAGAAAATCAGTTAAGCCGACTCGTTTTGCTTGCGAACCTAGAAAACACCAAACGAAAGAAAAATAAGTCTTTATTCGTTCTATTCCGCTTCATTTACCCTTAAATGCTAAATAAATGTTGCCATCTGTTTTAATGCCTTCTCGGGACCCAAGGTAACACTGCCGAAAGAAAAGGTTAAGGAGGATTCCATCATAGTTAATTTTTTTCTGTCACCCCCAAAATGGGGGTGCCTAACCATGATTAAGATCTGCTTTTGTCAAAGTCGTCTTAACATTAATTTTTAAAAATTTTTTTTTACAAATCCTTTCAAAAGCCTTCATGTCTATTCGTTGCTAAATGGATTAAACTTTTTATCTTTTTGGTAATGGCGCTTGCAGTTCACCCAAAATACCCCAAAAGGTGAATAAAATGAAATCTGACACGACCTCACCAAAGGATTGGGAAAATTTTTAATGATCACAAAAACACACTCCCACCCATTGATGCACAAGACACACAAAGTTTAACGGGTTCTGATAAAAATGCTCGGATGACTAAACCACCTTTTTGGGATGTAGTCTTTTTAAATGGGGGGTTAGATACTGCTTAATGGAGTACCACCTTTTTAAAAAAGGGTGTCACGGGGTCACAGAAAGACAAGAGTATCAGTTGTTATATTTTTAAGATTTATGCGGCCCCCAGAATATTTTTCTTTAGATATTTAAAACGCACTCTTTTTTTTTTGTTTAAAAATTTTTTTTGTAAAAATAACAACTCAAGACCGTCCTTCGTTTTTAGAGCATGCTTTTGATAACAATTGTGGAACCAAAGGGTCGCGCCCATAAAATATTTTACAAACGTATGGTTTAATAAAGTAATCAAAGAAAAAATAAGTTTCCAAAAATATACAAAAGGGGAAAACTTAGTTAGCCCGTTAACCTCCTGAGGGTTATTACGGTTTTGACACTAAAAGAAAAAAAGAAAAACTTAACTTTACTCTCAAACTTAACAATGCAAATTTAAAACAATGTTAGCTTTCAAACCCGAAAAAGAAAAGTAGGTTCTTTTTTTGTGAAGAGCTAGCTAAAATGTTAGGCTTTGAAACTAATAATCGGGACTTTCATATTTTTTAAGATTTAAACCCCAAACAAACTACTTATGAGGGGGAAAAAATCCGCTCGATCTTTGCTTTTCTTCATTACTCTATTTCATTGGAGGGTTTTCCTGATGAAAACTTATATTTTGGAAGGCCCTAAACTGTTTTAAGATTTTTTCCGTCAGGAAAGCGCATATTGCGATTATGAAATTATAAAATTTTCCCTAATTTACATTTTAAAAGTTAGTTTTGTGGAAGGGTCGGATTTTAATATAAAAATTGCAGACAAAACGGGGGAAAGTCTAAAATGTGATAACCTGCACATTTTTTTGGAAATAAAAAATAAACGTACAAAAAAATGTCGCGGGGCCAGAGAACCGGGGAGTTACATTGGCGCCTGTAAGGTGTATAACTTTAAAATTTAAAAAGACCTTGCAGACGTTGCACTTTAACAAATGGAGATAGGCGCTTTGAATTTTTTTGAGTACACTAAGATGGTGATTATAAACGCAAAGGTTGGCGCAGCAAAAGTTTCCAAAACAGAACAATGCGCAATCTAGAAGCAAATAATTTGCCTTAATAAAAATAGTTCGAAAATCTGACCTCAAATTGGGACTTTGGGAAACCCTATTAGAAGGGAAATAAAAAAAATTAATTCATAACCCATTTACATTTTTTACCGTCAAAAAAGTTTCAGAAAAAGCATTCAACTCTGGCCCTTTACGTAAGCTTTTTGCCGACGACAATAGTCGAAAGAATTGAAAAACGCCGTAGGGAAAAAACAGTCATCCCCACAGAAAAGAAACGGTTTAAAAGGAAGCTTCTACAAAATTCAGTTCTTTCCAAGCGAAAAATTAGGAGACACTTCACAAGATATTTGAAAATTTTTTGTCTTAAAAGAAAGGGGGGGGATGGGTTGTGGGGGTTTGGACGTCCTTCTAAAAGGAATTCAATTAGCTGGCAAAACTTAGACTTAAAAACTTTAAAATTACCGTCGTCATTCTTTTTCCATGGGAGGAAAAAAGGTCTAAAAAACAAACAACAAAATCAATATTAGTCTAAATACAAACAATCTTTCAAACTGAATTTGGGTTAATCTTTTGCATTAGGCCTCAAGGAATTTTATTTTCTGAACAATTTTGACGGAGGTGATAAATAATACTGGGTTTGATTAAATCGTATAAAACCATGGAGCATTAAACTTTATGACAAAAAACCCCCCCATTGCTTTTTTGGGGAAACTGGGTTTTGGGAAAACAAATTGTCCTCAAAACCATTACAACAGTTTATCGTTTAATTTTTCTCATATTGTAATTTCGTCCAACGCTTGAATTAACAAAGCTATTAGATAAAGGTTTATATGACAGTATGACATAAATTTAGTTTTACCTAGCAAAAAGCTAAGGAGTGTTAGAATACTTTTAAAATTTTTTTAAGGGAACGCAGACACATTTTTTTATAGATACGTTCGGCAGAAAGAAACATAGTTAAAAAAAAAAAAAAGCTTTGTCGAAACTACTTATGGAAGACATCTAATAAGGTTGGATTTTATTCAGAAATATAACTCGGTTTAAAAGACTTTAGAGAACAGTTAAAGACCCGTAGTTTTATTTCACATGAAAACAGAGACGGGATTTTTATGAATGATGGGAAAAAGGGGGGGGGGGGGGGAAAAAAAAAGTTTTTTTGAAAAAATCGTTTTATTTTTTGGGATTGAAAACGGGATATAACATTTTTTAAATTATGTTAATTTTTTGTAGAAACGGGGTGTGGTTTCTAAACTGAAAGTATTGAGAGCGGAATGGGCCGCCACATTTGTTTCTTTCAAAAACACACCCCCCCCCACACACAACACACACACCCCCACACCACACACACACACACACACACCCACCAAACCCCGAAAGAACACAGCACCACCCAACACACGCAAAGCAGGCACGCACCACGCACGCCAACACAGGCGCGCCCCACACACACCCCTTTTACTTACCGCACAGAATTCGTTGTCTCTTACTTCTCTGGAATGCCTGTTCCCATTACATCATTCATTAAAAAAGCCACCCCGGGGCAAAGGGGACACAAATTTGATTCGTTGTTTTGGAGAACACGCAGAAACAAAACAAAAAAATATTAAGACCCAACAGTTACAATAAGGAACTTTCAGTTTTAGCATTATCCCACATACATGAAGAAACGTTCTCAGCTAATGAGATACATGGGGATATTAACCCTTTCTTCCCGGAAATTTTTCATACCTTTGAGTCTGCTATCCTTAACCCTTCTCTTCTCTCTCTTCTCTCCCTCTCCCCCTTTTTCTTTTTTCCTCCTCCCCTCTCCCCTCTCTCTCTCACTCTCTCTCTCTCCCCCTTCACACAATACGAATCCAAATACATACACAGAAACATGTCACCAGCTCAAGAACCCATTAATTTTCTGCACCAAAACTCATCCACAGGCATACGTCACTACATGACTTCTGATGGGATTCGAACCCACGACCTCCCAGCCGGGAGTCCGCGACTGTGTTCTTTTGAGTTAGTTTCAAAGTGAGGTGACTGCAGGCGAAAATTAAAACATACCTTGAAGAGAAATTATAATCATTCCGGCAGACAAAAAGGACAAACAAAAAATTACGTTCACGACAATGAAAACAAAGAACGAGCAATTACTCACCCATCTTCTCAAATTGGGCGCACTCAACGTCTGCCTTGCGTCCAATTTCAGACGTGATGGGTCGTTCTTCGTTTTCATTGTCCTGAATGTTGTTTATCTTGGCTGAAGAAGATCTAATAGGTCGAAACGCGTCGTGTTTTGTCTTGTAATCTGTTTGTCTCTGTTGTCTGGAGGAATTACTTTATTAAACTCCTTATTTTTGTCACGTTTCGCCTGCAATCACCTCACTTTAAAACTAACTGCAAAGTTAAAATCACACACACACACACACACACACACACACACACACACACACACACACACACACACATTCACACACGCGCGCGCGCGGACACACACACACACACACACACACACACACACACACACACACACACACACATTCACACACGCGCGCGCGCGGACACACACACACACACACACACACACACACACACACACACACACACACACACCACCAACAACAACAACAACAACAACAACAACAACAACAACAACAACACACACACACACACACACACACACACACACACACACACACACACACACACACACACACACAACAAGGGGAAGGAGAGAGAGAGAGAGAGAGAGAAGAGAGAGAGAGAGAGAGAGAGAGAGAGAGAGAGAGAGAGAGAGAGAGAGAGAGAGAAACGCGCACCCTCGCAAACACGTATAACATAGATTTACTTTGTTACTCATGTAAATCAATCTGGGGAATCACGAATGTTCGGAACTAAGAAAGCAAGGAACAGGAAAGATAGCTGTATACAAAACCTGTGAGTAATATTTACCTTCAGCAATGTGTACGTCGCTCTGAAGGCCCGTTCCTGATTGGGTAACATGCAGAACAATCCGCTAGACCTACACACACACACACACACACACACACACACACACACACACACACACACACACAATCGTGTACGCACGCACACACCCTCCTCATCCCCCCCCCCCCCCCCCCCCCCAACCCAAACACACTTATAAGGACCCCTTCGCTTCAAATATATCGTAGGCTCTGAAAATGAGCTCGTTCTAATTTCCATAAATACCTTGTAGAAATCTTTCACTGTTCAGATTAGCACCTGGAAGATTCATTTTCTATTTTGCTTTCCCTAGAATATCCTAAGCAAAGCAAACAGCAAATCTCCCAACTTCTTTCCTCCAAATGTCATAGATCACTCAAACGTCCACTCTTCTCATTCTTTTCCTTATCACGTCTTGGGATAAGCACCTTCTTTTTCCATTTAATGAGTTTGAAAATCACACCTCCACAAATTCACTTACTCATGATGAACGATGACACCTTTATTCTCCTTCACCTTTTACATATTTACCCTTCCCACATCATTTCACTCCATTTAGCCTTCTTTCCTTTTACCTCTCAGACTTACACAATGATGTCAAAATCGTCGGCGCGGAATACCGTTTCGTCCAGATGGTCGACGTTGAGGACGCGGAACTCAAAATTGGGTTTGTCATAGCCCCACTGCTTCCAGTGATACTCCGACTGGTCCCTGGCTGTCTGGATCTGCACATAGAATGAACATCCAGTGATACTCCGACTGGTCCCTGGCTGTCTGGATCTGCACATAGAATGAACATCCAGTGATACTCCGACTGGTCCCTGGCTGTCTGGATCTGCACATAGAATGAACATCCAGTGATACTCCGACTGGTCCCTGGCTGTCTGGATCTGCACATAGAATGAACATCCAGTGATACTCCGACTGGTCCCTGGCTGTCTGGATCTGCACATAGAATGAACATCCAGTGATACTCCGACTGGTCCCTGGCTGTCTGGATCTGCACATAGAATGAACATCCAGTGATACTCCGACTGGTCCCTGGCTGTCTGGATCTGCACATAGAATGAACATCCAGTGATACTCCGACTGGTCCCTGGCTGTCTGGATCTGCACATAGAATGAACATCCAGTGATACTCCGACTGGTCCCTGGCTGTCTGGATCTGCACATAGAATGAACATCCAGTGATACTCCGACTGGTCCCTGGCTGTCTGGATCTGCACATAGAATGAACATCCAGTGATACTCCGACTGGTCCCTGGCTGTCTGGATCTGCACATAGAATGAACATCCAGTGATACTCCGACTGGTCCCTGGCTGTCTGGATCTGCACATAGAATGAACAGACTAGCGACAGGACAAGCAAATGTGAGTGATAGTGAGAGCAGAGGAGATGAAAGAGAGCAGGTGTTAGGAGGGAGGGGGGGTGGGTAAGAGGAACTGATGGGGAACGGGTGGGATGTGACGAAGAAAAAGAACAGAAGGTGAGTTGTAACAAATCGGAATGTTTCAATTTGCCAGGACCCGGTGACAGTCGCATATTCCTAGCATGCGATTCAACAGTGTGTGTGTGTGTGTGTGTGTGTGTGTGTGTGTGTGTGTGTGTGTGTGTGTGTGTGTGTGTGTGTGTGTGTGTGTGTGTGAACAACTTTGGGCTAACAAAAACAACAACAAAATCAACAGTTAACAGCATTTGGCTGTTAAGTATATAGGACTGTTAACAAAACTGGTTAACAACAACAACACTGGTTGCTAACAGACTCACGTCATCGCTAACAACAGCATGTGACCGATAATAAGAACGATTTTTTTTTTTTATCATTGAAAACAAACGTATAATTCACTTCGATATTTGCTAAAACTCTGGGGGATAGAAAACAAGAACAAAAACAAACAAATAATAAAATAAAAACAAAACAAAAAGAACAAAGAAAGAAACGCGTATATCCATGCCACTTTCCCATTACTCGTTGAACTTTCGTATACGAACAAATACTGTAAACACACACCACTTCGGCCTGTTTCTGTAAATTGCACAGCGTTGATCTTTCATTCAAGCATTTTGTTGATTTTTGTTGTTATCTATGTTTCGGCTTTTATTCTATAAAGTATAGCGTTGGGCAACTCACTGTTTGGTTTTATTTTCAGTTTCTTACCATTGAAATAAGAAAATAAAGGAAAGGAAGATTAAAAAGTATCATTTTTATCAGCTTACTCTGTATATTTTCTTTTGTGACAAAACAGAAAAAAGGAAACCAGTAATGCAAAGTGCATTGCAAAGAAAAATGTGTTCTTGTCTTCAGTGCAGAGGAGTGCAAGATCAAGACAGCACAAATCAGATTCTTTGGCCTGGCCAATGCTGTTCATTGTTTTCACTCTGACCTTTAAAAATGTGAAGAGAGTCAGCTCCACAGAATGTGACCGAGGTGCAACAGTTCTTTGGTATCATACAATACCTGTCTTCCTTCGTCCCAGCGCTGTCAGACCAAACAGCACCACTTTGAGCCATGACCAGAAAGGAAGTGCATTTTGAGTGAGACAACTCACTACAACAAGTCTTTGACAATGTCAAGTCAACAGTCTGCAAGGACATGTCGCTTTAGTACTTCAATGTGAGCAAACCCGCTGCCATCTAAGTCAAAATTAGGACTTGGACTGTCAGAACTGCACAACTACAGGGCGACAAGCCTATGGCCTTTGCCAGCAAAGTTTTGACAGCAACCGAACATCGCTAAGGCAACATTGAAGGCCACCTGCTTGCAATTGTTTTTGGCAGGTTGCTTTTGGCTGTGAATGTTTTTATTACACGTCTTCAGCAAGGAGCTTGCCGTACAAAGTGACCACAGACCACTCCAACACATCCAGGCGAAAAGCCTGGCAAACACTCCACCTCATCTTCAACAAATGATGCTTCTTCTGCAGCAGTATGATCTCTGCATCAAATACCGCCCTGGGAAGGACATGATCCTCACAGATGGCCCGTCGAGGCTAAATCCCATTCCCAGAAAGGAGATCAATCTGGAGCAGTCAGCAAATGCAGTTGTATTCTCCACTGACTAACTCCAAGAACTGAAGCAGAAAACTGACGGTGATCCTGAACTGTCAATACTCAGAAGCACTATCATCAATGGATGACCAGAAAATTCGAAAGCGTTTCCTGAGAACGTTCCTGACAACAGGTCTTTCAGAGAATCCACAACATATTACTATAAATAAAACAAATTCATGTTATAGAGATTATAATTAGTATAAACCTTGGGTTTGTATGTGTACTCTTACATAATATCTTGCATAACATAAAATTCAATCACATATCATCAAAAGGGAAGGCTAGTTTGGCCAATGACACATCACTCATAGCATCCATTTTTTTCCCACACAAAAACTGTTATAATTATAGGGCAATGCAAATCACACAGAAAACTGTCGTAACTGTAGAGTTGCAAATTACCGAGAACTAGGGAACAACGCAAATCGTGTACAGAATAACTTTGTTTTTACTATACAGTTTGCAAATCTCACAGAAAATTGTTAGAACTATAGAGCAATGCAAACCGCATGAAACATCTGTGAAAACTATAGAGCATTGCAGACCACAGGGAAAAGCATGTTGTAAATAAGAGCAGAGAGAAATAATACGATCAAGTCAAGTTGATTATAGACCGAGCATTGATGGCTTGATCAAGGCTGATACAATACATTAGAACTAGTACAATGCAGTACAATACAATCAAATACAGCACAACATACTACGATATCATATGATACAATACAACGTAGAGCACATATAGTTGTAGATTTAATGACACCACAAGTGTGTTCTGCATTTTACAATATAGGACAGCTACAAATGTAGATTTCTTTGTGGTGTGTGTGTGTGTGTGTGTGTGTGTGTGTGTGTGTGTGTGTGTGTGTGTGTGTGTGCAGACGATACCACTGAGGTTAGATTTCACCTACCCCCCCCCCCCCCCCCCCCCTTCCAGAAGATGATCCGTACATCCCCACACAGTTGTCCTTGTACCGAAAGTCGAGAAAAAAAAAGGCAAGGGCGCTGCAGGGAGTGCACACACCAAGAAAGGGAGAAAAGAATGGGGAAGATTGGGGAAGGGGAACTGGAAGATGGGGAGGGGGGGGCGGAATGGGGGGGGGGGGGGGGGGGGAGTGAATTTTAAGGAGTCTCACGAGTAGCCTCTTCCCATAAAAAGACACCCCTGTAGAGAAAAAAAAGGGTCTACAAGGAAGTCATGAGGAAAAAAAAAAGACAACAAATGCATCAATGTGTGCGTTAGCGCGCGGGGATGTGTAAATGAGCTAGAGTACGTGCTTGTGCGCCCGCAGAGTGTGGGAGGGGGTGAGGTTCTGAATGAATCTCCACACAACTGGTTAAACTATTTTGAATTGACTGATGTCATTTGAATATAAATCTATTACGTAGTGGTGTGCTTCGAATATTGTACAAATTGACATCGAAGCATTCGTTTTTTTTTGAAAATGCTCACACACATTTTTCCAATTAATATTTTGTGATCAAGTTTAATTAAGTG
>CM031627.1:26600742-26603242 GCA_018398815.1 Conus ventricosus
GGGGAAAAATAAAATAAAATAAATGCTTCTCAAATTGGGTCTTCGGCAAGCTTATAGTCTCCAAGGGGGAGACAATCTCCAATTGGGAGGAAACTCACTAGCATATAACTCCTGGTCAGATACCGATATTTCGAAACCTGATTGTTTCTTCTCAGTGACCGCGGAAATTGGTACCTCTTAAGACACAAGTGCTGAGGGCCAGTTCTTGGAATGAATCCGCAAGGGGCTAAATTACAACAAACTAATAAATTCCAAGGATAAGTACCGAGCACCATTCCAGCAATTTACAGAGCAGCTTGGTGTTGCAATGACTGCAAGAAATATTGAATTATAAACAAATATATATTGGAAGATAATAAACTAGTGTTGCATGATAATGATGAAATATTTATGTAGATGCTGTTAATGCATTATGTCTTATTGTTTGAAATAATACATTTTATATGTTGCCTTAAAGGAACCAATGCTACCTTTTTGTTTAATGTTTATTGGCAAAGAGTTCCAAAGCATTCCACCTGAGTAAACAAGACTAGTTTTGAATAGATCAGATCTGGGCTTTCGGATTAGTATAATGTTGGTGTGTCTTGACTGATTTAACGGAAATTTAGCAGTTAATGTTAAGGGTGCAAAACCGTTCATAACTCTATACATCATTATTGCTTTATTGTACTGAAGTTTGTATGTTAAAGGTAGAATATCTAGACCGATAGTCTTTTGGTGTTAACGAGGACGATTTTTTTTTATAAGTATCGCTTTCAGAGCTCGCTTATGGACCCTATGTAAAGGTTTCAAGGCATTATCACTGGACAAATCGAGAAGAAGATTTGATGCATAATCGATAAATGACTGAATGTCTGCGTGGTAAAAGTGTTCACGCGCAGGTAAATCTAGAACTGTTTTCATTTTTGACAGCTGAAAGACTTTTTGTGATCTACGTTTGCTTAAACAAATAATTGAAGTGACCAAGAGAGATTGTTGTCCAAGGTGGCGCCCAAAACTTCGTGAGTGCTGACTTCTTCAAGCTGCTTGTCACCTATGTATAAAAAGGGTACATGACAAGTTAAAGTTTGTCTTTTTTGATGCAAAGTTATGACCATATACTTTGTTTTGTGTTCATTAAAGGACGTGTGGTGGAGTTCAGTTCATTTAACCAACTGATCAACATTCTCTTGTAATTCTATGGATGGTTGATTTAGATCAGAATGGTTAAAGTGGATAGATGCATTATTTGCAAAGAGTGCACATGACCTTTGACATGTAAGGGAAGGTCATTAACATAGAGGTAGAAAAGAAAAAGGCTCAAGGACTGATCCTTGTGGCACAGCAAATTTTTGTGGCGCAAAAGTAGACTGTTTGGTGGAGGAAAACAGATCGTTGACGATTAGACAAACAATATTATGAAAGAAAGGACTTGATTGGAAATTTGATAGATAGCCAATGTTTTTCAGAAGTAATTAATGATCAATCACATCAAACGCTTTTTTCGAAATCAATTAAAAACAACACCAGTGAATTTCAGTTCATCTATGTTTGTTAATCACTTATCTATAACATAGTTAGTGATGTGTGGCAAGAGAAGTTGAGAGAGAGGGGGGGGGGGAGAGGGAAGAGAGAAGAGAGAGAGAGAGAGAGAGAGAGAGAGAGAGAGAGAGACAGAGACAGAGACAAGGACACTGAGACAGACAGAAAGACAGGTAGACAGTCAGAGACAGACAGACGTCCATACACACACATAATCACGCATACATATAGTAATACATGACTCAGCTCGCTTCCTCTTTCTCTATCCTCTCCCGTTTTCCGTCGTCTAACACTCTTAGTAAACAGGCGTTAAACTAAAGACCTGTACGCTGGCAGACAGACAGGTACACCACACACACACACACACACACACTCTCCCCTCTCTCTCTCTCTCTCTCTCTCTCTCTCTCTCTCTCTCTCTCTCTCTCACACACACACACAACACACACACACACACACACACACACACACACACAGAAACACACACACACACACACACACACACACACACACACACACACACACACACACACACACTCTCTCTCTCTCTCTCTCTCTCTCTCTCACTCTCACTCGCCAACTAACACACACACACACACACACACACACACACACACACACACACACACACACACACTCTCTCTCTCTCTCTCTCTCTCTCTCTCTCTTCTCTCTCTTTCTCACACACACACACACACACACACACACACACACACACACACACACACACACACACACACACACACCTTTCTTTAATTCCCTCTCCCAGGGAGTCAAACAAGCCTTTCTGCTGCTGGGTGAGCTGTTCGTCGTCACAGCGGCTCGGGCCATCAGGCTTCACGTTCCACACGTTGTACCACTTCCGGATCGTCGATGTCACCGTCTCCTCCGCCATGTTGGGAAGGCTGCTGGGGACAACGAGAATACCTGCAATGCTCTCTACCAATCAGACGGCGTCACTGTTTGGTGCATGGGGAAA
>CM031627.1:26608242-26620742 GCA_018398815.1 Conus ventricosus
GCCGCGTTATCAGTTATAGGGTAATTACTTGCACATGTCGATAGGTTTCGCACTCTACATTCCTCCACAACACAAAGTCATAACACATGTCCTATAGTAAACGCATAACAACCGCTGAATTATGGAAAAAGAATGCTTACCTCAACGATGTTTTGGCTGCCAAACTCCATGTTACCACCGACACCGGAAGTTCTGTACGCACTAGTTGGTGGGGCCCGCCCCTTTCAGTACTTCGTTAGTGACTCAGAGAAGGGGAAGCCGGCCAGCTGCGCATCCCTTTGCTGTACGGTCCCTGGTCTAAGTTACCATGGAATACGTGAAGATTGGAAAGGAACTAGACCTTGCAGGTGATGAACTTAGGAAATATATTAAAGAAGCTGAGGCTGAGGCTGCAGCAAGAGAACTGGAAAAACGAAAACTAGAATTGGCAGCGGCAGAGAAGAAAAGACAGGAAGAACGTGAAGAGAAGGAAAGACAGGAAGAACGTGAAGAGAAGGAAAGACAGGAAGAACGTGAAGAGAAGACAGGAAGAACGTGAAGAGAAGGAAAGACAGGAAGAACGTGAAGAGAAGGAAAGACAGGAAGAACGTGAAGAGAAGACAGGAAGAACGTGAAGAGAAGGAAAGACAGGAAGAACGTGAAGAGAAGGAAAGACAGGAAGAACGTGAAGAGAAGGAAAGACAGGAAGAACGTGAAGAGAAGGAAAGACAGGAAGAACGTGAAGAGAAGAAAAGACAGGAAGAACGTGAAGAGAAGGAAAGACAGGAAGAACGTGAAGAGAAGGAAAGACAGGAAGAACGTGAAGAGAAGGAAAGACAGGAAGAACGTGAAGAGAAGGAAAGACAGGAAGAACGTGAAGAGAAGGAAAGACAGGAAGAACGTGAAGAGAAGGAAAGACAGGAAGAACGTGAAGAGAAGGAAAGACAGGAAGAACGTGAAAACAGGAAAATACAGCAAGACAGAGAAAGAGAAGAGCGAGCTGCTGAAAGAGAATTGAAAAGACTTGAAATAGAACACCAAGAGAAAGAGAGACAAAGAGAATTTGAACTGCGGATGGCAGAAGTGAAAGTTCAGAATGGCGAACGCATTTTCCAGTCAGAAACTGCAGTTGCCAAGAGACCACGTCTTCCAGCTTTCGTAGATGGGAAAGACAACCTCGACAGTTATCTGGAACGTTTTGAACGCCATTCTGAAGCAATGAGATGGCCAAAAGAGCAGTGGGCTACCAACTTAAGTGCCCTTTTGACTGGTCATGCCCTTGAAGTATACTCAAGACTACCTCGAGAAGAAGCAAATGAATATGAAACACTAAAAACGGAACTTCTTCGAAGTTATGATTTTTCTGAACAAGGCTTCCACAAACGTTTCCGGTCCTGTAGGCCAGAGAAGAACGACAGTCCTGCTCAATTCCTGACCAGGATTCAAAACTATCTAGAGAGATGGCTGGAGTTGGCTGGAAGGAAGAAAGACTATGATGGTTTGTCATATCTGGTCCTGAAAGAACAATTTGTAGAATCCTGTCCTAAAGACCTTGCAGCCCACCTTCTACAAGAGAAAGACCAGAGCCTGAAATCCCTGACTGAAGCTGCACAGAGGTTCCTGGAGTCTCACAACCGGACCCTTGACACTGATCAAAACCATCTACAGACCGATACGACCAGTCCAAGTTCCAAGTATACCAACTCCACCATTGAAATGCTTCAACTGCGGACGCTGGGTCACAAGGCTGCTGAATGCAGACTGCCCAATCATTCAGATAAACGCAGCCCTCCACACTTCAGTCATGAAGACCGGAAAGACCAGCGCTTGGGTGGAAATAAAAGAAGCCTAACATCTGCCAATGTTGCCATCAGGGAAAGGAGTCAGGAGAGACACCCGTCGCAGAGGAGATGGAAAGATACTTCACGTCAAGCCCACGACAACCCTGAAGAGCACGAGAAAGTTGTGCAATGTGCCTTCTTAAACCGTGCCAAGAGTGATTTGAGTGTCATGCCTGTGGTGAAGGGACATTATGATAATAAGGAAGTACAGGTGCTCAGAGATACAGGGTGCAGCGGAGTTATCATTAGGAAGACCTTGTTCCAGAAAAACAGTTTACTGGCAAGAACGGCTTCCTACGATGTGTCCATGGTCATGTTGAGGCCGTCCCCACAGCTGATGTCGAAATTTCTACACCGTTCTTTGTTGGGAAGGTGAATGCTTTGTGTCTGCCCAGTCCTCCTCATGACGTCATCATCGGCAATATTGAAGGTGCCCGTGCAGCCGATGATCCTGATCCTGAGTGGCCACACACCTGTGCAGTAACAACACGCGCACAATCCAAGAAGGAGAAAGAAGGGAGATCTACACCATTGAAGATCAGCAAACCTACAGAAATCCCAGAAGTAACCAGAGAGAAACTGATCCAGTTACAGCAAGCTGACCCTTCTCTACAAAAATATGCCAGCAAAACAGATGCTATGACTAGGGGTAACACAGAGGTATCCTTTGTGAAGAAAAATGGTGTCATGTACAGACAGTACAAGAAAAAAGGTATGACTGATGAAGGTCAAATCACTTGCCAAGTTCTTGTTCCAGCCAGTCTACGAAAACCTGTGATGGAGTTGGCCCATAACTCTATCCTTGGAGGCCACATGGGTGTCAAGAAGACCACAGACAAAATCATAGCAGCCTTCTACTGGCCAGGTATCCAGGGCGATGTTGCTCGCTTCTGCAGATCCTGTGACGTGTGCCAGAAGACTGAACCCAAAGGAAGAACTCCAAAGGTACCCATGGAGAAGATGCCACTAATTGACAGACCTTTCAAGAGGGTGCTATCGACCTTATAGGAGAAATCAAGCCAGCCAGTGAATCAGGACACAGATACATCCTCACTTTGGTAGACTATGCCATCAGGTATTCGGAGGCAGTCCCACTGAAACGCATCGATACTGAGACCGTTGCTGATGCCCTGATTGACATCTTCAGTAGACTGGGGTGCCTGACGAAATATTAAGTGATTTAGGGACCCAGTTTGTATCTGATTGCATGAGGGAGGTTGTTCGTCTGCTCAGTGTCCGCCAGTTGACCACCACGCCCTACCATCCCATGTGCAACGGCCTGGTAGAGAAGTACAACGGAACATTAAAGGCCATGCTGAAGAAGTTGTGTGCCGACCAACCACGACAATGGCATAGATATATCAATGCCTTGTTGTTCGCCTATAGGGAAGTCCCTCAAGAATCTACTGGGTTTTCTCCCTTTGAGCTACTGTACGGCCGGACTGTGCGAGGATCAATGCACATCCTGAAAGAGCTGTGGACAAAGGAAGTGGAGTCCCCAGAAATCAAGAACAGTTATCAATATGTGTTTGAGCTGCGTGAACGCATTGAAGATACCCTACAGTTAGCATAAAGTGAACTAGAAAAGTCCCAAGGCAAAAGCAAACACTACTATGACCGGAAGACCAAGGTCAAGAAATTTCAGCCTGGTGAGAAAGTCCTTGTTCTGCTGCCTACTGACAATAACAAGTTGCTGATGCAGTGGAAAGGACCCTATCCTGTAGAAGCAGTCAAGGGACTGAATGACTATGAAGTGAAAATCAAAGGCAAGCAGAAGATTTTCCACGCAAATATGCTCAAGAAATACTTCGAACGGGAAGAAAAGCCAGCTACAGATGCACATTTGGCTGAATTCAAAGATTGGGAGCCACCTTTCCCCTCCGGCGATGGTGACAGCTTCACTGAAGAAAGTTCTGTGAACGATGAAGAACTGTTAGAACTGAATGATTTCAACCCCCAGGAAACTATTGACAGTGTAGTTTTGGGGCCACAACTAGAGCAGCCAGCAGCAAACAGAAATACGTGGACTGTTAAATGAATACTCAAGTATCTTCACTGAGTTCCCAGGAAAAACAGATCTGATTCAGCATGAAGTGAAGTTGACATCAACCGAGCCTATCAGGTCAAATCCCTACCCATTGCCGTATGCTACCAGAGAGTCGCTGAAAGAGGACATCAAAGACATGTTGAAACTGGGAGTTATAAGAGAGTCCCAAGGGTCGCCATAACGCGTCGCCAGTTGTTGTCAAAAAGAAAGATGGTACTAACCGAGTGTGCATCGATTTTAGGCGACTCAACAAGCTGATTTACCTAGATCCTGAACCCATGCCTACAGCTGCTGACCTTTTCCAGAGACTGAGTGGAGATAAAGTTTTTTCCAAGATCGATCTCAGCAAGGGTATTGGCAAGTCTCCATACCAGAAGAAGACATTCCAAAGACTGCATTTGTGACTCCAGATGGGACATACGAGTTCCTCCGAATGCCCTTCGGTATGAAGAATTCTGGAGCAACACTTAAGAGGGCATGAGAAAACTATTGGGCAACATGAAAGGTGTCATATACTACTGGGATGACATCCTGGTCCATTCCGAAACATGGACAGAACATCTGGAAATTCTTCGGAAGCTGTTCAAACGGCTGTCTTCTGCCAACTTGACTGCAAAACCCAGCAAGTGTGTTATTGGCGCAGATGATATTGACTTCATTGGTCACCGTCTCCAGGAAGGAATGAAAGGGGTGCTCAAGGACAATGTGACAAAAATTTTGGAAGCACCTCGTCCCCAAACAAAGAAACAACTGCGGTCCTTTCTTGGCTTAGTGGGGTTCTACAGAGAATACATGCCTTACTTTGCAACTGTGACTGCTCCAATGTCGGACCTTCTGCGCAAGGGGAAGCCCAACCAACTGGAGTGGGGAGAGGCCCAAGACCGAGCCTTCAACACTGTGAAGAACTTTCTGTCCGAGGAACCTGTGCTACGGTTGCCTGACCCTAACAAGACCTTTGTGCTCAGCACTGATGCCTCTGACGAGGGTGTTGGTGCAGTCCTCATGCAGGAACATGATGGGAAGCTGTTCCCAGTCTCGTACGCCAGCAAGAAACTATCCAGGGCAGAGCGGAGGTATGCTACCATGGAGAAGGAGTGCCTTGCTATTGTGTGGGCTGTACGAAAGTTTAAACTGTTTCTCCAAGGGATTCACTTTGTGTTGAGTACTGACCATAAACCTTTATCGTTTTTAGAATCTGCCAAGTTTGTGAACAGTAGGGTCATGCGCTGGGCCATGTACCTTCAGAACTTTGATATGAAGGTTGAATATGTGAAAGGCACAGACAATCTGGCTGCAGACTTTTTAAGTCGTGCGTGAATAAATGAGACTTCTACTGGTTGTACACTTTGAACTGGATGTATGTTGCTGGTTGATCTTTGTTTTAAAGTCATCTTGACATTTCTTTTAAATTGTAAAGAGTTTTTTAGAAATTTGGGAAATTTCTTTAAGTGGGGGGTTATGTTACAATTTAAAAGTGAGACAAGAGAGGGTGAGACTTTTGTGAAAGACGTCATAGCAATAATGACGCGCTGCCAGCCTCCTTTTATATATCGCTTTTAGATCTTTGTATTTTAGGTCAGTGTGGTGCTGTTGTTGATTTGTTTAAAACGTTTGGAAAATGAATGCATGCCTAATTATTCAGTATTGTTTTGGGATCGATTGATAATGCGACTAGAATATTCAAGATTATGTTGGAAGGTTCTCCAGGTTTCAGTAAGTTGCTAGTGCATTGCCGAAGGTTCGAGAATGTTGTAGAAACTGACCGAATTACATTTGCATACGGTCGTCGCGATTTCATTGGTTAAGCTTACTTGTATGCAGAATATTCTAGAAAAGAATAATCGAGTAGGTTCGAGAATATTCTTTCAATATCATACAAAAGAATGAGAGCTGTGCGACTGTGGGGGAGAGAGACACACAGACGAGAGAGAGAGAGCGAAATGAGATTTGTTGAAGAGTTCTAGTCTAGAAGTGTTCGAGTCTTCATTGAGTTTGAGTCTAGTCGACGAGAAGCTGCCATTAGTAGAATATTCGCTGCTGCATGTACGATTGAGTTCCTGAACGACGTATTGAACCTGAAGATCAGTGGTTTGCTTTTGTTCCTATATCTTCAACGTTTGTGAATAAAAGGATCCTCTTCGTTTCAATACCGCCTGATGTATTTTGTCGTCTGCGAGCCGAACACCTACCACAGGATCTACAACGAACTCTTACAAGCTATAGTACTGCACTTACCTTGTACTGAGGAAGTCAGCGCATAGGTAGCATTGTAACAATTTACGAAATGACTTTATCCCCCCTAAATATCTAAAAAGCCCATGCCCGTTTAAAGTTGTATTGCTCGTGGCAAATCGGGACGAAATTATATTGAAGAATGTTTGCATATATTTGTATGAACCATTTAAAAGACGTACTGTACTACTCAGTTAAAGTATTCTTAGATTACCCAGTCAGGATGGATTAATGCTCAACTCTCATGTCATACTATATGATTGTCTTATTATTCGCTGTTTATGCAAAAGTGTATTGTCCATGTATTGTACCCCCTTCAGAAGGGGCTATGGCCTACACTGAATAAACTTCCGCTTCCGCTTTCTCTCTCTCTCTCTCTCTCTCTCTCTCTCTCTCTCTCTCTCTCTCTCTCTCTCTCTCTCTCTCTCTCTCATACATATGTATACATACGACTTTTTTTTCTCCTTTTCTAATTCTCTGTTTGTCTGTCTGTCTCTCTCTCTCCCTTCCTCCCACCTCTCTCTCTCTCTCTCTCTCTCTCTCTCTCTCTCTCTCTCTCTCTCTCTCTCTCTCTCTCTCTCTCTCTCTCTCTCTCTCTCTCTGCGGGAGCAAAGATTTATACTACTTCCCGGTCTTTCATGTATGTTTATTTTCTCCTCTCCTCTCTCTCTCTCTCTCTCTCTCTCTCGCTCTCTCTCTCTCTCTCTCTCTCTCTCTCTCTCTCTCTCTCTCTCTCTCTCTCTTTGTACCTCTCTGTCTGTCTGTCTGTCTATCTGTCTGTCTCTCTCTCTCCCTCTCTCTCTCCCCCTCTCTCTCCTCTCTCTCTCTCTCTCTCTCTCTCTCTCTCTCTCTCCCCCTCTCTCTCTCTCTCTCTCCCTTTCTCTCTATCTCTCCCTCTCTCTCTCTCTCTCTCTCTCTCTCTCTCTCTCTCTCTCTCTCTCCTCTCTCTCTCTCTCTCCTCTCCGTCTTGCGCGCAATCGCGATCGTGTACGTGCTCTCTTTGTCTCAATGCCTCATGATTTTGTTCATAACTGGTTTGAGATGTCTTTGTTTCATAATTTTAGGGGAGAATTCAGTTCTTTCCCCCATCATTCATTCTGTCTTTTATTTGTTTTCCTTCATTCTCTGTTTCTTACATGATTCAGCTGTGCTGCCTCGCTCTTAGCTTGTACTCGACATATTACTAATATATTTGTTTTTAACATGATTTTCCACATCAGTGGTTTCAGTACGCAGAAAGAAAGGATAAAAATCATTATGATCAGCACCCATTAGCTGTCTGTGTGAGTGCATGGTTGTGTGTGTGTGTGTGTGTGTGTGTGTGTGTGTGTGTGTGTGTGTGTGTGTGTGTCTCACTTTTGACAATGATCATCATCCTATTGTACTGTTGATCTCACTTATACAATGATCATTATCCATCAGCCATTGATCATTTCCTTTTTCGCCCAACAGGTATTATGATACCAATGTCACAACTTTGATTCACTTATGACAATCATCGCCATCCTATAGTACTTAATATAGTACTTCTGATCATACTTGTCACAATAATGGTCATCCATCATTGATCATTTCCCTTATTCCCCTAGCTGGCATTATTGTACCAACGCTAGTAAATTATTCCACTTGTGACAATGATCATCACCCTATAGTACTGATGATTTCAAATAATCATCATCTATCAGTCATTCATGGTTTTTTTCCCAACTGGCATTATTACACTAATCTTCCACACGGTCCACTCGTCGTGGTGCGGGAGCTTGCATACCTCTATAACCCAGAAAGTAAGCAGGAGCGTATGCTCCTGGTAGGGCCACCCAAGCTGGACAGGTCGAAGGGTAGAGGACAGACTCATGTAGACCAACTCTCCCGGAGGTTAAAACGGGTTTGCGTAGGGCTAACACCCCTTCCTACAAAAAAATCAAGTCACAGAAGCATCGACAACATCAAACCAAGACATTCACCTGGGAGAAGGGTCTCCATCCCCCAAAATCATGACGGCAAGCAGTGAAAGCCAAGAAAAATGTACAAGACCGACCCCCCTTCTGACCCCCAGGAAAACAACAAGGGTAGCCACTTGGAATATCAGAACAATGTACAAAGTGGGGAGAACTATTCAGATAGCAAGAAAGATGAAGACCTACAAGATAAGAGTCCTAGGACTGAGTGAGACAAGGTGGCTACAGACAGGACAGCTGAGACTTTCATCAGGAGAGCTGCTGCTGTACTCCGCACACACAGAGGACGGAGCCCCCCATACAGAAGGCATGGCTCTGAAGCTGACACCAGAGGCGCAGCGGGCACTCATCAACTGGAAACCTATCAACTCTCGCATCATCACAGCCAAGTTTAGCACCAAGAAGAAGAACATCAAGCTGAACATCATCCAATGCTACGCTCCCACAAATGATGCAGAGGAGGAAAAGAAAGATGATTTCTACCAGCAAGTACAAGCTGTGCTGGACAGAAGAGGAGCAAACGACATCACAATACTCATGGATGACTTAAATGCCAAGATAGGATCAGACAACACGGGCTATGAAGACATCATGGGGACACATGGACTTGGACAGATGAGTGAGAATGGAGAATGTTTTGCAGACCTGTGCGCATTGAACCAGCTGGTGATAGGAGGCAGCACCTTCCCTCACAATCGCATCCCCAGGGCCACCTAGAGATCCCTGGACCACGTCATAGAAAACCAAATCGACCACATCCGCATCAGCAGGAAATTCAGGTGATCATGGCGGGATGTGTGAGTGATGAAGGGTGCTGACGTGCCATCAGACCACCACCACCTGCTTGTGACAACTGACTCGGACTCAAGAAGTACAGATCAACAAATACAGCAAGGACAAGATATAATGTGGAGCGATTTAGCAGTAAAGAAATAAAGGAGAAATTTCAGATCAGTCTTACCAACAGGTTCCAACTGCTTGAAGAATTGCTTGAAGAGGAGAGCACAGATATCGAGAACCAGTGGCAACATACCAAGAAAGTTTGGCACGAGACCTGTAAGGAGGTACTTGAAAAGAAGAAGAACGAACACAAGGAGTGGATCTCTGATGATACTATTCAGAAACTGAACAAAAGGAAAGAGGAAAAAGCCACACTGAACATGAGCCGGACAAGATCAAGCAAAGCCCAAGCCCAAGAAGACTACACCCAGGCAGACAAACAAGTGACGAATAGAGTGTAGAAATCTAAAGAAGGACTTCATCATTAGATTGTCAGACAAGCAGAAGATACTGCAGGACAGGGCAAAATGAGAGAGCTGTACACCACCACAAAGAAGCTGGCGGGCAAGTTCCATCAGACTGGCAAGCCCGTCCAAGACAAGAACGGAAAGACCCTCACAACAACAGAAGATCAATTGAAGCGATGGGCAGAGCACTTCACGGAATTACTAAGCCGTCCTGCCCCCGATGCACCACCTGACATCCCACCTGCAGAAACAGAACTGCCTATCAACTGTGAGAAACCATCGAAAGCAGAGATCAGAAAAGCCATCCTGACACTGAAGAATGGGAAGGCAGCAGGACCTGATGAGATCCCAGCAGAAGCCATTAAAGTGGATGCTGGCATAGCTGTCAACTTGCTGCACAGCCTCTTTTGCAAAATATGGGAAAAAGAGAACATCCCAGCAGAGTGGAGGGAAGGCATTTTTGTCAAACTGCCAAAGAAAGGAGAACTTCCCAACTGTAGTACCTACAGAGGGACCATACTCCTGTCAGTGCTAGGCAAGGTTCTAAACAGTCTTACTGAAGAGGATGAAGAAATCAGTTGACCCAAAGCTCTGAGACCAGCAGGCGGGCTTCCGGCGAAACAGATCATGTGCCGACCAGATCGCCAGCCTCAGGATCATCATTGAACAGTCCTTGGAGTGGAACTCGCCCCTTTACGTCAACTTTACCGACTATGAAAAGGCCTTCGACAGTGTAGCTAGAGAGACACTATGGAAGCTACTGAGACACTAGAGAATACCAGAGAAGATCATCTCTCTCATCTGGTGCACCTATCAGGATATGAACTGCTAGGTGGCTCATACAGGCCAGTTGTTAGACGGTTTTGAGGTGAAGACAGGAATGCATCATGGTTGTCTGTTGTCACATTTCCTCTTCCTCCTGGTCATCGACTGGATCATGAAGACCACAACAACAGGCAGGAACAATGGGATACAATGGACACTCTGCACGGACCTGGATGACCTTGACTTTGCTGACGACCTGGCACTCCTCTCCCATAGTCACACACAGATGCAGGACAAGACCACCCACCTTGAGACAACATCAGCAGGAGCAGGACTCGAGATAAGCAAGAAGAAGACCGAGCTGATGAAGATCAACACCACAGGCAGCAGCCCAGTCACAGTCAGAGGCGAGCCCATCAGGGAAGCAGATTCCTTTATCTACTTGGGAAGCGTAGTTGACAAGCAGGGGGGCACCGACCGAGACATCATAGCCAGGATAGGCAAGGCGCGAGCAGCATTCATCATGACAAAGAACATCATGCCCTCAGGAGAGATCAGAAGGACAACAAAATTGCATATCTTCAATTCAAACGTGAAGTCGGTTCTGCTCTACGGATACGAGACTTGAAGAATGACCAAGGCAATACAGAAAAAAAATCAGACCTTCATCAACACCTGTCTGAGGCGCATCTTCAAAATCAGATGGCCAGAGAAGATCAACAATGAAGATCCATGGAAGCAAGCAGGACAGCAACCAATTGCCAAGCAGATTCTGCAGAGGAAGTGGGCTGGACTGGACACACTCTCAGGAAGCCAGCATCCAGCACCACACGCCAAGCTCTGACATGAAACCCGTAGGGGAAATGGAAGAGAGGCCGACCTCGCAGAAGCTGGAGGCGAGAAAATGTCGAAGAGATGAAGAGGGCGGGACCAGCTGGACAGGCATTCAGTGAACAGCCCAGAACCAAGTGCAATGGCGGAGTCTTGTCGATGGCCTATGCTCACCCTGGAGCTATGGGCCTAAGTAAGTAAGTATTATTACACTAATGGCACATCATTTCACTTACTACAATGATCATCATCTTGCAATAATGTTCATCTCACTTATGAAAATGATTATCATCCATCAGTCAATAATCAATCCCTTTATTCACCCAACCGGCTTTATTATACCAATGCCACTACATTATTCCACCTACATGACAATGATCGTCATCCTATAGTACTGTTGAACTCAATTATGACGATGATTATTATCCATCAGTCATTGATCGTTTACATTTTTACCCCAACCGGCACTATTATACCACTACCACCACTTTATTTCACTTATGACAATGATCACACCCTATGGTAATGTTGATCTCCCTTATGACAATGACCGTCATCCATCAGTCATTTATGAAATCCTTTATTCCCCTAACCGGCATTATTATACCAATGCCACTACATTATTCAACTTATATGACAATGATCGTTTTCCTACAGTACTGTTGATCTCAAATGATCACCATCCATCTGTCATTTTTTTTTCTTTCCCTCCCACAAAAAGCACTGTTATACTAATGCCACCACATTGTTTCACTCATGACAATGACCATCATCCTACAGTGCTGTTGGTCTTGCTTGTGACAATGATCATCATCAATCAGTCATTGATTGTTTCCTTTATTCCTACAACCGGCATTATTACACCAATGCCACCACATTATTCCACTTGTGACAGTGATCATCATCCTATAGTACCGTTGATTTCAAATGATCATCATCTGTCAGTCATTAATTTCTCCCCCACCCCCGCCCACCCCCTAACTGGCACCATTATACTAATGTCACCACATATTTCACTTATGACAATGACCATCATCCTATGGTACTGTTGATCACAGTTACGACAATGATTATTACCCATCAGTCGTTAATCATTTACGTTTCTCCCCCAACCGGCATTATTATACTAATGCGACCACATTATTTCACTTATGACAACAAACATCATCACACAGTACTGTTGATCTGGCGTGTGACAGTGATCACCATCCATCCATCGTTTATTATTTCCTTTACTCCTGCAACCGGCATTACTTTACCAATGCCATTTTTTTCTTCCACCTTTATGACAATGATCATCATCCAAAGGTACTGCTGATCTCAAATAATCATCATCCATCAGTCACTGATTTTTTTTTCTTTCCCCTTCCTCTACCGGCATTGTTATACTAACGCCATCGCATTATTTCACTTATGACAATGATCATCATCCATCAGTCATTGATTATTTCCTTTACTCCCCTAGCCGGCATTATTGTACCAACGCCACCACATTATTTCACTTATGACAATGATCATCATTCTATAGTACTGTTGATCCCAAAAGATCATTATCCATAAGTCATTGATATTTTTTTCTCAACCAGTATTATCATATCAA
>CM031627.1:26625742-26639042 GCA_018398815.1 Conus ventricosus
TGCCGAGGATTTAAACGCAAGAAAATTACAGACTTCTGCGTTAAGGTCAGTTCCCACTCAGCTACAATGGCCGCTTGGTCATCCAATGGCAAGATACTGACAAAACTAAAAAAAGGAAAGATATTTAAAACTGGACTTGATGCCGATGTAGATCAGATGTGTGACGAAAGAAATGGCCTGAATTTGAGGGAATCGGGGGTGGAGGGTGGTGGATGGGGTGGTGGGATATGTGGGTTACAGGATGGGTGATAGTAAATGTGGTCTTAAAAATGAATATCTGTAAGTATGAGTGAAAAAGGGATAAACGTTTGGTTAGTATTTTCTGGGATTTGATATAAAAACACGTGTTTTTTTATCATTCACACACAGGCACGCACGCACGTGTGCGCACACGCACACACGCACACATGCGCACGGCGCACACGCGCGACACAACGCACACGCACACACACACGCACACATTCACTCACGAAACAGGGCATGGACATATGATTTCGATTACACCCATTCATTAGGCGATTGTTGTATGAATTTGTAATTAATGAAACTACTCAAGCTTCAGTGTATGATCTGTGCATAAGTGCTTTTTCTCTTCTTTTCTTTGCCTTTTTTCTGTTGCATTATTTATTGTCTTTGAAAATTTGTATTGTCTACGTGGATGCTCCTTTCCTTTCTCTCCGTTGTTGTCTGGCTTTTGGCCTTCCTCTGCCTCCATCTGTCCTTTTATCTCCATGCACACTCTCACCTCCACACACACCTCCTTTTTATGGGGAAGGAGGTGATCTTTTTCCTTCTTTGTCTCCCAGTCCCTCCTCCCTCGCCACAGTCACCTGCTCGCTCGCTCTCGTTTTAGCAACTATAGATCATATATCTAAATATCCGTGGCAATGATATTGTTCCATTATTGTTAGGGGTGTATGTGCACCATCATCTCTGACTTGGATATTATGCAAATTATTACAGGGATACTATGGTGGCAGATTTTGTCCCAGGTGTGTGTTGACCTTATCTTGTTTGTATCTCATTACTGTTTACAGCATCTTTTACACTTTTCTACTGGATGATGAAGGAGATGTGTTTGATATTCAGTCCATTTCAGTTCAACTAAATATACTTTATTTTCTCATAAAAGGCAAATGTGTTGCATGTTCAATAGTAAAAGTCTTCACAGTCTATTTAAAACATAACAATTTTGACACAGTAAAGCTCAAATAACAATTAATCTGTAAAAAAAAACCAAAAAAAACCCCAAAAATGATAGGTAATAGAAATAATTATGTAGTATAAAACAACGTATGTAAGAATAGAATACCAAAATATTATAGATAGACACATCTGCGCACACAGGTAAGATGTCTTATTCACACACACGCGCGCACACACACACACACACACGCACACACAGATCACCACCACCACCATAAGTATTCAACTTTTAAACACATAAGATATGTGATATATGTAGCCAGAAATTTGAAGATTTGTGACAATGGTGGTTATGGTTTATTGTGGTTGTTGTTTTTCTTAAATACTATTTAAAATTCTCTTTTTTCTTTGCTTTAAAATTTCTATTGATGTTAACCATTGGGTTGTTAATCGTGGCATTCACCTATGATTCCAACTGGTTTTTTTATTATGGCAGATATCAAATTTGATTGTTCAGTTGCAAATATTGCTGTTTCATAATTGTACCTGTGCTTTTATTGCGCCACACACATATGCTTGCCAGCCAATGATATCGTGTGTCTGTGTGTGTGTGTGTGTGTGTGTGTGTGTGTGTGTGTGTGTGTGTGTGTGTGTGTGTGTGTGTGTGCGCGGTGTGTGTGTGTTTTCTGTATTTTTTTATTAATTATTCCATGTACACATGGCGTGTGCGCGTGCGTGCGCGCAAGCGCGCGCACACACACACACACACACACACACACACACACACACACACACACACCACACACACGCTCTCTCTCTCTCTTTCTCTTTCTCTCTCAACAAAGTTGCTGAAACTTTTTTAGTTAGTTTTTCTTTTCAGACAGCAAAATGTATTATAATTGTAATGTTTAAGTATCAGGACATTGTTGCCAATAACTTCATTGTCTTGACCTGAAGTCTGTGTGAGTGTGGGTGTGTGTGTGGTGCCCTTTAAAAGGAAGGAGAGGGGGGAAAAAAACTGGTTTCTTCTCTTTTCTTTTATTCAATTATTGTGTTATTGTTGTGTATTTGACAATGATAATGATGATGTTGGTTCAAAACACGCTTGCACACAATTATGCGCACGCGCGCGCGCGCACACACACGCACGTGCACGCACGCACGCGCACACACACATACACACGCGCACCCACGCGCGCGTGCGCACATACACACACGCACACACACACATACACGCACACACACACGGCCGCGCGCGCGCGCACACGCACACACACATACATACATACATACATACATTACATACACATGCGCGCTGCGCGCACGCACACCAGCCACACACGCACGCTCACGCATACATACTACACATCCTGCCTGCCATATATATATGACATCTTTAAAATGCGAAATGCTCTTTATTCTTCTTCTTCTTCTTTTTGTTTGTTGTTGTTGTTGTTGTTGTTGTCCAAAGCTGTTATAATTATCAAGTGCTGATTTTGAAATTAATCGTTTTCTGGAGTCAGTTGTTCATTTCTCCATTGTCTGGTGTGAGCAGATTCCAATGCAGGCGAGATATGTGCTTGTTTGTTGTTAAATGTCTTTCTAGCATGTGAATTGATTATTGAAAGACTTAAATTTCAAATCAACAACCGTGTAATCCTGATGACAAATTCATGTATTTGTGCCAGTTGCTTATTGTTTCTTAATTATGCTGATAACGTTTGAACCGAGAACATGTGCACAGATTCACGCGCGTGCGCGTGCGCGCGCACACACACGCAACACACACACGCACACACACGCGCGCACACGCGCGCACGCACACACGCGCACACACACACACACACACACGCCACACACACACACATGCTCAAGCGCACTTACACATGCATGGAGATACATAAGCACACACGCACGCTGACGAACATACACCCACACGCTTTTTACATCTCCCGCTTGCTCATTCACACTTGCATATGTACACGTACACAATGACAAACACACAAAACACAGGTGACCTAGATGTACGTGGCAGGCAGTAACTTGCATGAACACAGGATCATTTTTGCCTGCGCTCTCTGACATGAGATGTGCTCGGTAGTTGGAGATGTTTGGGGAATGAGTGAGAGGTTTCTTTTCTCTCTCCCTTTTTCTAATTTTTTTTTTTTAATTTTGTTGTTGTTGTTGTAATCAATGCGCATGCGCACATGCATTTTTTTTCCCTCTTCATTCCTCTGTGCTTCCTCCTCCCGCCCCTCCCTTCCCATCTCCTCTTCCGCCTCCTTGCTCCAGTCTGGTCTACTGATATAGATTCCCCCTCCCCCACCGCCACAGATGTATCCACATTATTGCCCCCCCCCCCCCCTTTTTTTTTTTTTTTTTTTTTTTTTTTCCTCCTCCTCCTCGGTGTAGGCATAGACTTTTCTTTGTCAGCGACGACATGTCATGTTGTTTAATGACTTTAAAATATTTTTTACATATTTTTTGTTGAGCCTTCCCCCCCCCCCCCCCCCCCCCCCCCCCCCCCCCCCCCCCCCCCCCCCCCCCCCCCCCCCCCCCCCCCCCCCCCCCGCCACCCACACCACACTCACCTTAGATTTTTTTGCACCCATGCTCGCTTGCGGTGGTCAAGGGAATACTAAGGGAATTTAGTCTTTTTTCCTGTTTCTTTTTTTATTGTTATTGTAAAACTTTTGTTTATCTTTTGCCTTTCTTCTGTATGAGAGTGAGTTTACGGATGTATAAAGATCGTTACGTGTTTGGATATTTACGTTATGTCAAAAGTGCATTGTTACGAGGCAGTCTTGAATTGTTTTATGTTGTTTTCTACATTAATTCATGCAATGCTTATGACCTGGTTGCACAGATATAGATGCATTTTTTTTTTTACTGTTATGCACATATTACAAACAAGGAATGATGAAGACTAAACAATGGAGACTTTAACAATTGCGTCTCTAAACTGTCAGGGATTGGGGGATATGAAAAAAAGAAGGGATGTCTTCCATTATCTGAAACAGAAAAAGTTTTCAATATATTGTCTGCAAGATACTCATTTTAGTGACAAACTAGAAAAATATGTAAACTCTGAATGGGGCTATAAATGTGTGTTTGCGTCTTATAAATCAAACTCTAGAGGAGTGGCTGTTCTCTTTTCAAACAACTTTGAATTTAAGATAACTAAAGTTCATCGTGATATAAACGTATAATGTTGGAATTTCATGTGAACTAGTAATTTTCGGAGTGGATGAATGTCTAAAAGTGGATTCTATCTTAGAGTTTATTGTAATGTTTGCCAAGATGTACATTTATAGATGCAAAATGGAAAAGAATCTTCCAGATATATTTGTTTTCCAAAGACAATTAAATGCCAGATATAAGATTGAAGAATATAACGCTAAAATTACCTATAATCTAACATATTTCAATAGTGCCTGGAACGCATATAAACCAATTCTCTTTCTATAAACAGCAGTTTACTAAACGAGAAAGGGAGAAAAGAAAGGGGAATAAAAGGGAAAAAAAAGTCTACTCTCAAACACAAACAGTGATTGTTGTGATCTTAAAATTAATTCAAATGTGCCTCTGTAGAATTTTCTATTGAATGGACGATTGCCTCGATCTAAAAAATATTTAAGGGACTAGGGGAAGGATAAAGAGAGAAAAGAAAAATGTATTGTTCTTTCCACCCTTCCCAAGTTAATATTATGCACAAGTTATTTTAGCTCTTCTTCTTTTCAAAACCTATGGTGATGATTATTGATACACGGCTATGTTATATGTATACCTATCTATGTACGTATGATGTATGTATGCATAGACGTATATATGCATATATGTTTGCATCTCTCTCTCTTCCTCTCTCTCTCTCTTCTCTCTCTCTCTCTCTCTCTCTCTCTCTCTCTCTCTCTCTCTCTTTATGGTGTGTGTGTGTGTGTGTGTGTGTGTGTGTGTGTGTGTGTGTGTGCGCGCGAATGTGTTTATGTTTATGTGTATATAAGTTCAAGTATGTATACGTAGATATATATTGACTTGTTTTTTGTTATCGTTTAGTTGACTTTTTCTGCAGCAACTGTTACGGAAATAGTTGTGATTTGTCTCTGCGCACTGTCCTCTTTTTGCGCGCCTGTCAACTCTTGAAATTTTGCATTAAGAAAAAAAATAAAAAAATAATGGTACTAATACTGACACTAAGGGAAGGGAAAAACAAGGGGAAGAGGGGGGGGGGGGACAGGAAGAATAAAGAGGAGATGGAAGGTATAAGTTAAAGGAAGGATGGAATCTAACACATATATTAATCATGATTATGTGTATATTAATAGTTTTGATAATGATCGTGATTGTAACCATATCGTAAAGATAGTGATGCTATATGAGTCTGGAAAAGTGGAAAGCTGGAATGTCAGAAATATTGTAAAGAATGATAATTATATTAATGATAGTATTAGTAGTAAATCTAACAATTCTAACGGTTACTTAGGGTGTGTGTGTGTGTGTGTGTGTGTGGTGTGTGTGTGTGTGTGTGTGTGTGTGTGTGTGTGCGTGCGTGATGCGTGCGTGCGTGCGTGCGTGCGTGCGTGTGTGTGTGTGTGTGTGTGTGGTGTGTGTGTGTGTGTGTGTGTGTGTGTGTGTGTTTAAATAAAGATGCTCATGATAGTGTTGATAATGATGAGGTGATGACAGTGCTACTGAGAGCAATAATAATAAAAGTAATATTAGTTCCGGTAATGTAGGTGGAAAGAATTAGATGGTCAATGAGTAAAAGTTAATACTGCTACTGGAGGATAAATATTGTTATGTTAAAAATATTAACAGAGGTAAAAAGAACTAGTGTTGATCAAAATGTGAAAGGTTAACAGTAGTATTTGAGCAGAAGAGAGGGAGAGGGTTACGGGGGAAAAAGGAAAGAGAGAGAGAGAGAGAGAGAGAGACAGACAGACAGACAGACAGAGAGACAGAGAGAGAGACAGAGAGAGAGAAACAGAGAGAGAGAAGGAAAAAGGAAGTGTGTGTGTGTGTGTGTGTGTGTGTGTGTGTGTGTGTGTGTGCGTGTGTGTGTGTGTGTGTTTTTTTTTTTCTGCATAGCCACAAATACGTACATACACATATGCACAGGAAAGAGGGAAGAGGGAAGAGAAGCTCTTGCAGAGGAAATAGTACACGATGGCTCTATATCGTGGCTCTGAAATCAACATCTAAAAGTAGTATGTACCAATCCACTTCTGCACCACCTATCGGCAATATCCCCCACCTACACACACGCTGTTTAACTCAGACATGTGTTACAGCAACCTTCCTTATCCCTTTTCCTACATTCTCCAAGTTTCTCCAATTGCTGCCATAATCTACCCCCCCCCCCCCCCCGCCCCTCCCAGTAATAATAGGTTTAGTGGTGTTTGTGGGGGTGGCTGGGGGGGGGGGGGGTGATCAATGAGTAGGAGGCTGACATTACAATGGAACAACACACACACACACACACAAAACACACACACACACACACACACACACACACACACTCTCTCTCTCTCTCTCTCTCTCCTCTCTCTCTCTCTCTCTCTCTCTCTCTAAAACAGAAATGCTAGCTCTTTTATCGTTCCTCGTTCCCATTCCATTCCAGATGCTGCTAGTTTTGCTAGTGTTGCTGCACTTATCATTACTACTATCATTATTATCATCATCCAACAGTACTGTCTGCTGTTATTCATTGAGCATTTCAACTCCTTTCCACCTAATATTATCATTACCAATATTACTATATACCTCTATTAGTATCATTACTATCATCATCACATCACTATTATCATTCTGTCTGCATCAACACTATCATCACATCATTACAACAAGACTGATGTCATTGTTGTTATTGTTACTGTTACTGTCATTTTTACCACTATTCTTTTAATCATTATGTCCTATTATCACAAATCCCATCGCCAGTATTAACTGCAGAATTAATAGTAATACTACTCAGATACAATAACTTTTTTTTAAAGGAGAGAGTTAATATTGTGTATAGGTGTTAGTATGTTGCCTCCCCCCCCCCCCCCCCCCCCCCCCCCCCCCATTAGTATGTAAACCCATCCCATTCTTCCCTCCAACCTCATAGCGTCAACACCCTAAAGTAGCATGCACCTATCCACCATTGTAATATTAGCCCACAATATCCTCCACCAACACACACATGCCACCATTATCTTCCATTGTTTATCCCACACTCAACTTACAGCTATCTTCCTTTCCCCTCTCACTACACTTTCTCTATTTGTCTCCCTTTTCTTCTTCTGGTTTTCTTTTAATTTCATATACTATTTCCTCCACAAGAGCTTCTCTTCCATCTTCCCCCTTTCCTGTGCATATGTGTGTATAGGAGTTTGTAGCTGCGCAGAAACACACACACACACACACACACACACACACACACACACACACACACACACACACACACACACACACACACACACATACACACACACACGCGCGCGCGCGCGCACGCACACACACACACACACACACACACACACACAACACAACACAACACACACACACACACACACACTCTCTCTCTCTCTCTCTCTCTCTCTCTCTTCTCTCTCTCTCTCTCTCTCTCTCTCGCTCTCTCTCCTCTCTCTCTCTCTCTTTTCTCCTCTCTCTCTCTCTCTCTCCTATTTTTCCCTAACCCTTTCCCTCTCCTCTGCTCCAATACTACTGTTAACCTTTCACTCCTTGATCATACCTATTCCTTTTCATCTACTGTTAATATTACTAATATTACACTATTTATCCTCACCACCTTCTCCCTGCACCAGTAGCACTATTAACTTTTACTCATTGACCATCTCAATTCCATTCCACCTACTGTTACCGGTGTAACACCCCAGATTGCCCCCCATCCCCGAATGCCCCCGGGGGACGTTTCAGTATCCCAGAATGCCCCCCGGGCGACGTTTCAGTATCCCAGAATGCCCCCCGGGGGACGTGTCAGTATACCAGAATGACCCCCGGGGGACAAGTTGGGTATGCTAGAATGTCCCCCGGGGGACATGTTGGGTATGCTGACACGTCCCCCTGGGGGGCAATCGAAAATGTCCCCCCCCCCCCCCTATCTATTATGCCCCCCATGAGGACAAATATATTTTTATCCCAGAATGCCCCCCACCCCAATTCTCTGTCTGTCTGTTTGTCTGTCTGTCTGTCTCTCTCTCTCTCTCTCTCTCTCTCTCTCTCTCTCTCTCTCTCTCTCTCTCTCGCAATATAGACATAATTTATGGCGTGCGTGCGTGCATGCGTGCAAGCGTGTGCCCTTCCTAGTGTATGTGTGTGTTTGTGAGCGTGCGTGTGTCCAAGCGTGAGATTGTGTGCGTACGTTTGTGTGTGTGTGAGTGAGACAGACAGACAGAGAGCGAGACAGACGGGCAGAGAAAGGGAGACAGATAGAGACATCCAGACAGACAGACATATAGACAGAGAGACAGACAGGGAGACAGACAGCGAGACAGACAGACAGCAGGACAGACAGAGAATGAGACAGGCAGACAGAAAAGGAGACAGAAAACAGAGTGAGACAGACAGACTGACAGACAGAGAGAGCGAGACACAGAGAGAGAGCGATACAGACAAACAGACAGAGAGCGAGACAGACAGACAGACAGAGAGGGTGAGACAGAGCGAGACAGAGAGAACAAGACAGACAGACAGAGAGCAAGACAAACAGAGAGAGCGAGACAGACAGACAAATACAGGCAGAGAGAGCGAGAAGACAGTCAGAGAGAGCAAGACAGACAGAGTGAGACAGACAGACAGACAGAGAAAGCGAGGCCGACAGACACAGAGAGAGAGAGAGAGAGAGAGAGAGAGAGAGAGAGAGGAGAGAGAGAGAGAGAGAGAGAGAGAGAGAGAGAGAGAGAGTGTGTGTGTGTGTGTGTGTGTGTGTGTGTGTGTTTTTCCGGAGGTGACTCTTCATGGCAAGTGTCAACTTGCTTTAAATGGAGACATTGTTTCTTTAAAAATGAGTAACTGACTGAATGCTAATCAACGGAACATAGTAAGCGTGACGCGTGTCAACCAGTGTCAGAACACAGAAATACGTCACATCTGCTTGTTAGTCCAGGCGATATTTAGGGGTACCTTGTTTTGTGTTATATATTACGGTCTTTTGTTGATCTAACATGATTTTGGGGTGCTGAATCCAAATCCGTTGGAGGCCACTTCGTAAATGTTGGGCATTTTGAGTTATTGCGTAAACTCCAAGATGGCCACCACCAGATTTGTAAACTGCAAATATAGAGGACAAATGATGCCTGATTGTGATTATTTTATACTGAATTTTGGTCTCAATTAAGAAAATTATTCAGTTAACCAGAATGATTCATAGTATCTATTTTTTTTAAAATCCAATTTCAGTATGTTTTATCTGATTTTCGCTTTTCCAAAACAGCTGCCATTGGAAGAAAACAGTGCCTTTCTTTATTATAACTGGCATGCAAAATGAAATCAGTGAAGCCGACAATCTAAAGGGAAAAGAACTGCTAAAAGGAAATAGCAAGCCTTCTGTCCTTCCAAAATTGCAGCATCAAATAATTAATGGTTGCATGCGTAGAATAATCAAATACATACATGAACAAAGTTGATCCGTGTCCAACAGGATCTGGCCTCAAAACGTATAGTAATAACAGTCGTAGTGAACTATGTTTTACAAGTACTGTCTTATCAGAGAGAGTGAATGAACAGCGGAAACTTTAGAATCAACAATATCAATGATCAGTCATATTTTCGCTTTCATGCATTATTACAGACGCGCACGCATCCAGTTACAGAGAATATACTCAGACACATACATGAACGCATACACTCGAGCACGCACACGCGCACGCACACACACACACACACACACACACACACACACACACACACACACATATATACACTCACTCTCTCTCTCTAATAGATAGAGACAGACAGACAGACAGACAGACAGACAGACAGACAGAGACCGAGAGAGAGAGGGAGAGAAAGATTTGGAGAGATAGGAGAGAAAGAGAGAGGGGAGAGAGAGAGAGAGAGAGAGAGAGAGAGAGACATACACTAAGTTGGAGGGGGGGGGGGGGGGCATTCTGGGATGACAGTGATTGTCAACCATGGGGGGACATAACAGGTATGGGGGGGGGGACATTCTGGAATGCCTCCCCAGGGGGACGCATCAGTATACCCAAGACGTCCCCCGGGGGGCATTCTGGGATGGGGGGCAATCTGGGGTGTTACACCGGGGCTGATGCGGGGCCGACCGGGCTGTGGCTGTGGACGGGGTGTCGGAATGAGCGGCGTGGGTACACTGCCTCTGAGGTGGCGCAGAGGTTGGGACAGCAAAAAAAAAAAAAAAAAAAAAAAAAAAATTATTGATATGCATGTAATTATTATTAATATACGTATGAGATTCAATCCATCCCTTAATTTATACCTTGCATCTCCTCTTTGTTCTTCCTGTTCTCCGCTCCCCCTCCTCCCCTTGTTTTTTTCCTCCTCCCTTAGTATTAGTACCATTGTTATCATTACTACTATCAATATTATTATCTTTATATTTCATTTATTTCTTCTATTATTATTTTTTTTACTTTTGTTTATTTTTTTTAAATTGATCTATTATTATTTTCAAAAAAGTATATTTCTGTATCATGATTTTATCATCAGTACTATTATTACAATTACCTTAACTCTAGTTGTTATTATGATCATCATTAATATGATTGTTTGTATTGATATAACCATCACTACCAGGACAGAATGGTCAGTGGCGTTGTATGTGAAGGCGCAGCGAGGTGCATGTCTCTTAGGGTTTTTTACGATTTTTTTCTGCTAATTGATACAGGCAATACTGTTTAATGTAAAGGCCAATGACTGGCTCTTGGTAGGCATAATAACCACGTAAGATGCAGTGAAAAAGAAATGAGAAGCAAAACGAAGTCAGTAATTCCATTGACAAAGATATTTTCTAAACTGATTTTTCATTTCAGGTACTTTTTTTCCAGCTAGATTAGGACAAGATATTTTCTAAACTGATTTTTCATTTCAGGTACTTTTTTTCCAGCTAGATTAGGACAAGTAGTTTTTTTGTTAACTGAGAGGCGCACAGGCAGAACATATGTTTTGTAATTTGACAGAGGGTCACACAGATGATACAGTTTGTTTGGGTGGCCTTGCTGGGGACAAACAGTTGACTTTTATTTTGACTGAGAGGGGCACAGACAGAACATATGTTTTGTAATTTGACAGGTCGCACAGATGGCAAAGTTTGGTTGGGTGGCTTTGCTGGGGACAAACAGTTGACTTTTTTAAAACTGAGTGGCACACAGGCAGAACATGTTTTGTAATTTGACGGAAGGTCGCACAGAGGGCAAAGCTTGTTTGGGTGGCCTTGCTGGGGACAAACAGTTGACTTTTTTTTTGACTGAGAGGGGCACAGGCGGAACATATGTTTTGTAATTTGACAGAAGGTCGCACATATGGCAAAGTTTGTGTGGGTGGCTTTGCTGAGGACAAACAGTTGACGTTTTTTTTTACTGAGAGGTGCACAGGCGGAACATACGTTTTGTAATTTGACGGAAGGTCGTACAGATGGTATAGTTTGTTTGTGTGACTTTGCTTGGGACAAATCCAGGAACAAAAACTGCTGACGTGTCTGCAAGGGCAAGAGCATTTAGTTTGTTAAACGAATCTTGATAGCATTGCTCCAAGCCACTTTGTAAATTGACAAATTACTAGCAACTCTCTGAGGACCTGGTCAATATTTTGTGTCAGAAACGTGTGATCATGTGAAGCCATAGTAAAAAGTGTAAAGTCTAAATAGTGTAAAAAATTTAGTTCTGAATCAAAAGTGGGAACAGTCGTGTGTTTGCTCTTTCTGGGAGTGTGTCGACATTGCACAAAGGAGTCTAAGAAATGCACAAGCCCAGTTCAGTTTCAGTGTGATCTCCACTCCCTCAAAGGAAAGAGGACCACAGGAGATCTATCTAAACCTACAAGATTTTAATGATATTTATTATATTAATCTAATAATTTTTTTTCTGGTTCACATTTCAGTATCACGCGAAATTATGATGGTACAATTAAAACAAAACACTGGCAGTCTCACAAAACAAAACGTTGCTTTTTCACACAGCGATGTTAAACACTGGAGCAAATTGGATGCTAACTTCAAATTTGCACAAGGTATTAACAGTTTACAGAATCTTCTGGACAAAACTCTAGAATTGAAGAACTTCTTGTTATGAGTTTGACTATTAATGACCTACGTTATCAATATGACCTGAAGCCTATTGCTAATTGATTGATGAAGGAACGTTTGCATAGGCCACAAAGCCTAAGTTTACAGAAGCCAGTCCCTCCTCCTCCCCCTATTACTACAGCAACTGTTAAATACATTCAATCAGGAATCTATGAATGCTGGCCGTCTTTCATGTGTTGGTGAAAAACGAGAGTGCATAGACCAGCAAGACTTCACCCGTTTAAAACATTAACATATGGTAGACAGTCAAATTCTACCAATATTATTCTCAGTTAGATATAAGAAAAAACAAAAAGAAAACAAAGAACTGAATAACACGGACAAGCAGAAATAAGCACAAGCTAGGAACACACAGACACACACAGACACAGAAGAGAACGTTAAAAAGACAAAGAGCCACCGTTTAAGATCGTCACCAACCTGAGTCTCCAACAGATGTGGTAAGCCACGTAAACAATGCGATGAGCTGCGGAAGAGAGCTTTGGTAGAAATCACACGTCACTGGAATGGGTTTGAACCAGGAGAGGCACCCCATCCCACAGATATACCCATCCCATTTGACGTGGCACATCACCACACACAAGCGAGATCTCACGAGATGTTTCAAGTGTTGAACTTTTCAAAAATGTCACGTCACGTGAACTGAAAAGGAAAGGAGAATGACACCAGGTGGACAGTGTTGTGAAAGATTGCATTGCTGAGCCAAGGAGGTGGTGTTATCGATTTTGTTCGATGTGAGTTGTAAGTTTTGACACACGCAGTACGTTTTGAAGGCACACGTGCGATATCCCCCCCCCCCTCCCTGCGCCCCCTCCCTTCCCCCAGCCACCTGCCACCGCCCTCTCTCCCATTGAGATACATGTACAAACCCCACAG
>CM031627.1:26646481-26658981 GCA_018398815.1 Conus ventricosus
ACTCATGTCGTCCTCCAGGATCAAAAACATCATAATCTTCATCTTCAATGCCTGCCATGTTTAAATAATTACATTTTTATTTTGTTTTATAAAAAATGTCACAAGCAAATGGCTCAATTCTTGACAGCCGAAAAACATAGAGACTGAACGAGCCCTTTGGCGTGAAGGGAATAAGCGTATATTACTGTTCCAAATAATCCATCTAATACTACTGAATTCCGAACACTTCTTACTGTTAAATTTCAGACCTAGGAGGCGGATGAAGTGATTGTGTGCCAGGCACTGCACGTCTTACTTCAAATAGAACTCGCATCTAAACAAACAGACCCAAACAGAACAGTTGTTAAACCGATCTAGGCGGGCAATCGTTAAGAAAATTTCTTATACAACTTGAGGGCAAGAAATATTTTCTTTACATATCAGACATATTTTTAACCTATTCTGATCTATGGCTAACCAGGAATGAAAGGCTGATCTTGCGTTTCAAAGGAATGAAAAAATGAATAAGCACTAAAACCTAGAAATAGGCGCTGAAGATTCTAAAGACGGCAAAAGGTTTAGTAGCTGTAAGTTATGCGTATGGAAATCGCATTACAACCCTAGATTTTGAGTTATTAAAAGCGCATGCCCCATACTTTCAAGGAAGCATAAAAGAACAGATTGTCATATGAAACTAACTTTTAAAGACTTACAAATATGTTTATTAAATCTACAGACACACGAAGCAAAGATACACAGCATTTCTGACATCTCGTTAGAGTTTAACATCGTTAGCAACCAAACTTAGCGAGGCTGATCCAGCAACAATATCAGTCAAAATTAGCAATATATACGAAAGAGTGATTTTTCAATCAAAAAACCTAAAGGCAGTGCAGACACAAATGGAATTTTAGTTTTAGAGCCACAGCAAGATCGCTTACAGGATTTTATTGCCTGTGTGAAATGAAGAATCCAATTAAAGACAAACTGAAAAATTGTTAATCCTAAACAACAAAATTGCAATTTACAATTGAGGGTAGACCTAACCAAATCTACGCTAGCGGGCTAAACCATATCAGCATTTTGAAGAAATAATAAAAAACTTTTTGTAGGCGGGAGGTGTAGAAACCAACAGATGACCTTGTGCTCAAGATCTACATCTCACAGTGTTCGACTTTTACATTATTTAACAACGAAAACGTTTATGGATTGACCTAAGGTCAACGGAGGATAAACAGTTACATGGAAGCGGGAGAACTGTTAGAGACAATAATAAAGCTCAAATGATAAAGAAAAAAGAGGCCGAAAAAACCACTTAACGTGTATTTGTTTTAATATATATGCTCAGCTGAATATTCACGATAACAGAATTAGAAAATATACATACTAAATTATTTTTTATTTTAAAAAAGCATGTACTGGTTACACAATTATCCAACAGAAGAGATAGTCAGGCGTTACTTCTTCTGGCCGCAAGTAATGCCCTGACATAAAACCTTCATGATTAACCAACATTACACAAATGCGGCAAGTACTAGAGCAGAACATACCTTTCAAATACAGCAAACCCAAAACGAGGTATTCTGCTGCCCTAAAATACTGTAACATATGTAAAATACTGGAACATCAAAACTAAAATTGCTCTAACAGCAGGAACGAGTGTTGGTCTCTTTTAATTACAACAGGCTAAGGATGCAACGCCGCAGCTTCCCTCTAGGAGGCGTTTGTCCTTTAGCTCTTTGCCTGTGCACATTAGCTGTAAGTACTGCCAGCAAAAAAAATAAAAACTAAACTCCAAAAGCACACAGCCATGGTTTACAACTAATAACAGCTAAACTTAGTTCCTTCAAAAACTACAATAAATAAAGCACTAGCTGACCTCAAACATCACGGATGAAGCATTTAGTCGTTTACAGACAGATTTTGAGACTATAAAAGACAAAAGTTTTGATCTCAAATAAAGGCACGGGCAACTTTTTACTCAACACCCAACACCGATCAGATAAAAAAGAATGTATAAAAAAAAGAAAACGATGACATGTAAAATCACTGTTCTAAACAGCCTTCGCATTAACAACCCCAAAGGGCGTTTAAACATTCGTAAAGAGTCCAAGCACCAAAAAAACCGAGAAGTTTGTATTCTGATTAAAGACGACTTTGGGAGACTATGTCGTATTTTTTTTATTAAATAAATAATGTTGGCTTAGAAAAGAAAGACAGCAAGGCTAATATATATGAAGGCCCAGATGAATTGTTTGAAGGCAAGCTCGAGGAAGAACATTTGTCAAGATACTGATGATATTGATTATTAGAAGTTATTTAACCATAAAACGTGCGGGCAATCGTTTACATGCATTTCTCAAGTTCCACAGTAACCTAACAATAGACCCACCAGTAAAAGTAATGTAGCTGTTTTAAAAACGACTATATAACAATAAAAGTAGAAAATCTGAAGTCTGGTGTCAAACTAAACAACAGACTATAAACTTTTCCACTAATGACCTTAAACACCCGTTTGGGCGGACCAACTGCATACACAGTTTGGATGAAGCCGCTGAGAAGCTAGAAAGAAGTCCTGGTTGTTCAGCGGGCTAAGTCCTAGAGATCGATTAAAACAGGCTAATAGCACCGATTGTTGGCGAAGGCGTACATTCCCACTGCCCCCAGCATTGTATAGAAAATAGCAGTTCTAACATACAAATACCTGACAACAAATGTTTCATGTGGTGTGTTCTTTCAAGGCTGCATCAAGACCTCAAACACGCAGCGAGAGTGACTACTATTGGGATTACATCAATGATCATTACCTACATGGAATATCCTTTTCCTGTTAGCGTAGATCAATGATCAGTTATGAATGGAACAAAACCAACCATAACGTTAAGATTCTAACACTGGGAGAGGAAACAAATCTACAGCCCATTAAAGTGTCAAATAACAGCCCAACTATTGGCGAGCCAGACAAAAAACATGTTGACTAACCTACTGATGTTTTCACCAGCAAGGGCAACCACATTACACATATGATACGAACAATGAGTAGATTATTGGCGACATACTGCAAAAAACACTAACAAACAAAAGAATCTGTAGAAAATGATTAAACAAGAATTCCATCTGGGTATAAAGCATGCGAGATATGAACATACGAACCACTGTATCAGCCAGTTACAGAATACAGAACATTTACGCCCCCACCGGATCTAAGTTAGTTTTTAAGACTGAAACGGGGATGCAAAATTCTCCATATGTTGTTTAACCCTACCCAGACTTCGAAATCACTCATTGTTCCTTATGAAGGCCACCCCACAGAGAACATCCAAAAAACAGCCTTAGTTGAGTAATCATCATTTTGCTCCTATGCTTCATTTATTGTTAGGTCGTGAAGTGTCCATTCCAGAACCAGAATTGTAAAAGGGCCAAATGCTGCAGATATCTTTCTAAAACGCATGCAGAAAGTGCGCAATGAATGTTTTCTAATAATCTAAACTTATCTGAAATCATAAAACGCCTGAAGACCAAGAACTTATAAAATTCAGCCACACATTGTTTGAATTTGTGTTTAGGTCCTCTCCTCAAACGCCGAAAATCCGACATAAAAATACCATGAACACATTAGTGGTAAAGTTCAGGAGCACACTACAGAAAAATGCCATCTTCAACTAAAGTTTGAACCGAAAGACAATGGAACTGCCTATATTCTTTCACACAACTTGCGAGGTTACGACTCTCATCTTATAATGCAAGCAGTAACCGACGCCTTTAGGGTGTCATGCAAAGCACATTCATCATAAAAGAACATGGATACACATTAAATAACAAGTCTATTTTCTGACTCTATTCAGCACATGATGGTTCAGTTAGAGTCACTGCTATGTCCATACATCCTCTGCCCAATAACGGAAGATATTTTAAACCTCAACTCTTATAGAAAGGGAATATATCCTTAGATACATGAACAGCAATGGGAAAAGGTAGAAGAAGACACACTTCCTCCTAAAATGCGTTCTTTTCAATCTTCGATGAAAGGAAATCAGTGAAACCGAATACCCCATGCTCAAGATCGTGGCAGAAGTATAGAGAGTAAAACAATGGGAGACTATCATGATCATACTTGAATGAGGCTGATGTATGTTTGTTGGCGGACGTTTTTGAAAAATTAAGAAACTGCATGAAACATTAAAGCCAGGATCCTGCGCATTACATTATCTGTACCCGGCGTGGTGGGAGTTGGGATGCTTTCCTTAAAGTTTACTGAGTAACAAGATTGATTATTGTCTGATTTACCAATGATTCATATGATTGAAAACGGATTGCGCGGAGGAATTAAGAATGGCGTCGCATCATTACTGAAAAGCAAACAACAAATACCTGACGACATTCTCCAAGTAAAAGGTCTAACAAACCTCAGAATTTAGAATGCCAAACAATCTGTATGGATGGGCAATGTGCGCAATCACTTCCATTACGTAACTTTAACATGCTCCAGCCAAGGATCCCAAAAAATATACAAAGAGCATAAAAGTGGGTTGAGCAGTTTTTGACCGCCGGGTCAACAGTGTGGTTTCATTCTAGAATTGAATTTAGAAAATCCTCAGGAACTCCATTGACCTGCTAATGACTATCCTTAGCACAGACAAGTCCTAAAGACGCCAAAAACAGAACCGTCAAAACTTGTGCTAATCCTTCGAGGCAAAAAAATGATGTCTGTCCAACTACAGGCTTCTACAATTTTATTTAAGACATGGTTTGAAGTTGACACTGTTCATCGTAAAATATGCCTTTTGATCAAGAACAGATTCATGAAACCATACATAATGAAGAACACTGGATCTCAAACTAAATCCACAGAACTTCAGAAAGGACGTTTTCAAGTCTGATGAACAACCCTGTTTTTGGAAGACTATGGAAATCCGCACAAGCGTAAGGATGTTAGATTGTGTCACCAGAGAAACGATGCAATTAAGCTGACTTTCAATACCTAATTATCAGACTTCAGAAGATTACATGATCAGCTTTTTGGTAATAAAAGAGAAAAAAAAAGAAAGTTCAAATTGACAAAACCGTTTTTATTGGGTTTACTGTTTAGAATTATCAAAGCTATTGATGTAAGAATTTCTTTACGACTACTTTTAAGCCCTCGTATCCTGAGTCCAGAGTGCTTTTAAACACAGATACAATCCAGTTTGTTATAGATATCCCTACTGAAGACCATCTATAAAGACAAGAATTAGAAGTACTAAAGGCATTGCGGGGATGTTACGACACATCTGATTATCCTAAAAGATTCGCCTTTGCATTCCAACCTGTTAACAATAAGGTATTTTAGGAAAGAAGAAGGATGAATTATCTGGAAAGGTGAACAAGGAGTTTGTTGGGATAAGGTAAAAAATGAACATATTTCCGAGCCAGGAGAAACTATCAAAAAAGCAAAGGAATATCTCGCAGTGTTGTGCATCAAACTATCGCAATGACAACTACAAAGAAGCCTTGTTCAATAAACAAACTTTTCCATCATAACAATTAAAACACGATCTAATCTACATGATATCAACGACAACTGTTGTAACAAAGAAGCCATTAGATAGAACAAGAACACAAAACGGTGGTGTTGTTAATCCAGAGTTTTCAAATGCAATTGGCATTGGAAAACCCAAAACATATACTTCTTCAGGGGTGTGGAGTTCATATATTTTCATCAACTTTTATCTATTAAAATCAATCATAACACCCTCCAATTCAGTACAATTTATTTCTCATTTTTGCTTGATGCGCTCGAATTTTTTTATTTATTTCAATGATATTCTTTATCCCATTTTGATAGTCAAAATTGGGATCTGGTCTGTAGGTGAATCTGGAGGTTTAGCATGTGTATTAGCAGAACCCTCACAAGTGTTGCTTTTATAGCACAATTCCGAATCATATGTTTTCTCGTATTAATACAAGGTCTTCTTTAATTATCATTCTTCTACTCTTTTGATTCCATAACAGTTCCAGGTTCTTTTCTTTTGGCCTTTCCATTTTAAACCAAAATATATTTTACGTAATCATTTAAAAGCGGAACTGTGACCTGGCGGATATATTTGCAGTTCTTCTTCACAAAAATCTTTGAGGCTGGATGTTTTGTGAGTCAGTTTCTCGTAAATAATACACAGGCGGATTCCATCTTTACAATTCATTTTAGTTCATATGGTCTACACCCAAACTGGATCTTGATTGCCCTAAGCGAGTGTCCCTTCAGCTTCCGCCCGTCAATAAGTACCTTTACTTTCAACCAAATGGTATAGTTTGCTGGATTAAGACTCTCCTTCAACAGCATTTATAGTTGTTTATTTAAAATGCTATTACAGTTTTAGACCCGTTAATTAAAATTCAACATTAATCATTGCACTTAGAACCGAGGGCAGTCTTTAACCCATTCAGTGTTGCGAGAAATGTCAAACAGCTCTCTGTTATACAGAAGGTGATAAAAGCCATTCAGATAACTGATTTGTTAAAGTTTTCAACCAAGCCTGTGAACAGATAACTCCCGGAATGCCTCTTTTAAAGTAACTCTATGTTTTAACAATAACTTATTCACTTTACCTTTTAAAAATTTCTTTTCCATCATCGACTTGAATCATCGATGAAAAGTTAACCGGGCCTCGTTTGATATATCAGCAAAAGCACTCTTTGTGTTAATGTCCCATCTGTTAGTGACTTGAAGCAATGTCCACTGACTGTAATAGCTACTAAAATCTTTTTTACGTCTAAATCGAATCATGGGTACATATTATATCCATTTGTATGGTTGTCTTGGCGTTGTGTTTTGAACAAAGTGTTGTCTCTGTAATCGTTTTGGCGCTGGAAAAAAAATTTGCCAAATCGCTTGTTTAGATAACCATTCTTTTCCGATTGTTCACAGACATCCACTGCCTTGCCTTAGCTTATTGATTGCTGTCATTCCCTTCCAATATCATTATGGCGAAAAATAATTTTGATCATTTTTTTATCAGCCAATATTATGCGCAACAAAATACACGACGTCCATACCAAAGACCAGATAAACAACGATTTCTTGCAACATATGTTTTTCGGATGGCTGATACAAGTCGCTAGAATTTTTGTGGGGGCAATGTCTCAATGGTTGCCTGTTACCAGATAATTATTCTTTTATTGCTTGATCAACATCTTACATGTGTAAGCTGCATTTCCCCCTGATGTTTCAGTTGTCGATAATAAAATCTAACAGCTCAATTCTCTGCATATCAATAGTAATCTGTGCTTGCGGCTGAGTTGCACCAAAGCTTAGTTGTGTCTTTTCTCTCGCCGACATCGCCGCAGTTTACTAAAACGCGTAATTTCTTCCGCTAACAGCAAGTGCATTAATCACAGCACCACCAATCATCATAACGAGCAAAGCCATTTTTATAAATGTATTTTTTAATTTTACATATTTAATACTCCTGAATTATCCCCTGCTTAACTAGAAAAATCATATCGAAGCAAATGAAGCGTAATAATAGCAATCAGCTTTGCTGAGTATTCAAAGTCTAGTTTTGCCAAGAATCGCCGGTTTTATTTTAAACAGGCTTTACCCAGCATTGGTGCTCCTACACTTAGGCCCCAATAACAGCAAATGGTATACCATGTAGGTAACTAGTTTTTTCGGTGCTCAATCTTAAAAAATAAAATAATAATAATTAATAAAAAACATGAACATCTATGATCTACTACAGCTACAGGGTAGGCCTAAACCATCCTGAACTTATGAATGACAAGTTTTGATGACCAAGCTATTATTCCAAAAAGGAAAGGCTGTATTCTTTGGCAGCAATGTGGAAAAACAAAACAGTACCTCGAAATGAAATTCTGGCATAGAACAGATTCAATAAATGTCGCCACAATACATTGAAAAGAATCACAACAGGTATAAGCGCAACTGGGCACAGAATGGTAAAAAGTGTAGTACAAACTGTTTCTTAGCCTTGTACACTAAACTAGATAGTAGATTTTGCTCCCAATTTGTTCTGAACAAGAATTTTAGTATGATTTAACACAGGATCCAGTTTTAACAAAGTCATTTAGAGTCTCTAGTGGTGTGATCTGTATTATCAGATTTGGACATAATTGTCGCCAGTGACGCAGGGATTAATTACTTTAATCATATATATTTTGTTCCCTTCAAAATGACCGAGCCATAAAATCACAGAATCAGAAAACACTGAATCAGGTGGAAGAAGTGACCAGTAAAAATCCTCCTCATCCTGGCGTGTTGCTGCAGGAAAAAGATTTAGCGAGTGGAACAAACAACAAAATTTAATGTTACAAATAATATCACTCTCATAATGAAAAACATAACACCGCCACGCCAAACAAGTTGATTAATCAACTATAAAAACGCCAAAACAAGAACAAGTTAATCAAGGCCTACAGCACCAAAGTCTTCAAAGTAATATTGAACTTAAAACTGTTGTCATTTTTTGCGCCCATGCTGCTGCTGGGGCGGTTATTACTGATAAAAAATATATAAACAGCGACAGCAAAAACAAAGAAGTCCAAACAATCTCCGCCACTAAATAGCAGAAGCCTAACACAAAACCTGCCAACCCCCAACAACAAAAAAAGATCATTTTGGGATGCCATTTCAAATGGCAATAATATTTTAAGGGCCATTAATTTTTAAAATTTTGTGGGGGGGGGGGTTTTGATAAAAATAGATAATTGGCAATGGCGGATTATTTTTTGTTTAAAATGATGAGACAAATAAATAAAGACATGGAGTCTATAAAAGACAATTCCAAAGACCAGAATTGTAATCAATGCTTTTGCTACCATGTGTAAGAACTTCATAAGATTTTTATGCCTGACCGATTTCCGCGCCAAGGACGCTGAGCAATAACATCCTCAATGAATGACGCGTATTTTGAGGCGTGTGTGGTACTATATTAGACATCTACTATTAAAGACAAAAACATAGTATTTATTGTTTTTTTTCTATAATTATAAGATAACTATGAATAAGAACTTGGTTTACTTAAAGTGACCATGAGGATAACTTGAGGATAACTTGAGTAAGAAACTTAGAAGTACTAAGGTGACTGATCAAGAACCTTATTAAGAAACGGACGAGACTTGATTAAGAACTTCATTAAAGAACACACCCTCAAGAGCAGCTTAAAAATTCACACTTCCTAATACTAGACTATTCTTGAAAAGTGCAGGAAAAGAACACTTACTTAAACTTTGGTCCGCTTGTAGGCGTCTGTAGTTCTTTTGTTAGCTGCAATAATGCTTACGTTCAGCTCAAGCTTTGCTAAACAAGACTGTTACAAACTGTGTAATGCAGGTTGGTTTTACCTCGTTAATGCGCATGCCCAGTGGAATCAAGTCTACTGAGCGTGCGCAGCGAGCAGCCGGCTGGAGGTAAAGCATTGACAACTAATTGACTGTGTGCTGTGTTCTGTGTAAACAAAGACCTCTTGTCTGTGTCAAGTCGTAAGACCCTAGCATAAATTAAGTGATCAGGTGTCAGCCTAATGATGGGTCTCTGTATTCTGGTGGTGTGGCAGGCCGACGATAAGTGATTAAAGACATGGTGTGATCCGGCCAGCCTTACCCACCCCACCATTGCATAGTGTTTGTCTGTCCCTACACAGTATGTTGTTTGTAAAAAATCGTTATTTTTTTGGTTATTGAAAGAGAATGTGTGATGGATTATCAGAGAGCAGTAAAATGTCTGTTCTAGAGTCATCCGCCCGAAACTGGTTGAGGGCGGGTGGGCTAGAACAGACATTTTACTGTTCTCTGCCCCCCACATCCACAAGTGAATCTTCGAACACCTTTTGATTATTTTTCACTTGTTTTTCCTTTGGACGCATTCCATCTCATGGTCAGGGAAACCAACCGATATGCAAGACAAACGCGCATGGCTGCTGGTCTTCCAGAAAATTTCATGTCAGTGATCTGTGTGTGACAAAAGTGATCAAAGCAAAAATATTTCCAGTGACTGTGTTGTCTGTGTGTGATCATATTTGGATTATATAATTCATTACATCTGGAACCATATGGTGAGTACAACAAAAATATTTGAGTGTTGTTTTGTGTTGTGATGCCTGCCTTTCTTCCTTCCTACTAACACCTGCATATAGTTATATTATCAGTCATAGGAATTCTTTTTCTCACAAACACAAACTAACTCATGCAGATCAAAAAGCATGCACTCCAATACATTTTCAGAAAATATGGTATGATTTTGACCTGTTATCTTTTTTATTTTTATTTTTTTCCTGCTATGTAACTGCTATGTGACTTAAAAGCGTCACAAAAATGTCACGTATATTCCTAGCTACCTGTGTAACTACTAACACCTCACAATACCCATCAGTTCTTTTCAGATGGTGAACCTGACCACTTGCCACCAAAAAGGTAGGTGTTATAAAGTTGATGGGTGTTGTATTGCCTGTCTATCATCTATTTCACTGACGTAGGTGTGTTTTCCAGGTAAAATCAAGTGTGTGAGTGTTGAGCCATAAAAATATTTCACATCCCCCTAAAATAAACAGTGCAAACCAAAGTTCAGCTTTCCATGGATTTTTGCTGACAATTTGAAGTCTTTTTATCCGTTAGTTTATTTTTTTACAATTTTTTAAACTTGGTACCCCAATTCGGGCAGAAAAATTCCAATATAAACTTAGTAGTCTAGGTGACTTCTGTCATACGAAATACAGGACAATGAAGAAAATTGCGAGCTTTAAAAAACTAGAAATCCAAGGGATTATTGGAGGAAAATTAAAGGCAAAAAAACTTCATCGTGTCCTATACCTCTTGAAGAGCTTAAAATTCATTTCCAGTCCTTAATCAAAATACTGGATGTAATGATATGATTTTTAGTAATGAAGTATCTGAAAGAAATATCAATCTAGACATTTTAAATGATTCAGTTACTGAGGATGAAATTGAAAGAGTCATTAAATGTTTAAAGAATAATAAAGCAGCAGGAGTTGATTTAGTAAGGAATGAATATATAAAGAATAGTGTTCCTTATGTGACGAAGTTTTTTTTTATTGTTTAATCATGTTTTGGATTCTGGTATTATACCAGAAGACTGGGTGACAGGGTTAATTGTACCACTCAATAAAGGCAAAGGAGATCAACAAGACTGTAATAACTACAGAGGGATAACACTGTTGAATTGTGTAGGAAAAATTATTCACGTCAATTCTAAATAGCAGACTTACTCATTTTGTTGAAATAAATGGACTTATTTCAGAAAACCAAGCATGTTTTAGACGCATGCATTCAACGCTTGACCATGCTTTGTTCTTAAATCATTGATTGACATGTTTGCAATCAGCAATGGAAAACTATACTGTGCTTTTATTGATTACAGAAAGGCATTTGATTCTATTTGGAGGCATGCTTTATGGCACAAACTGATGAGTCAAGGTATATCTGGGAAAATACTGCACGTTGTAATCAATATGTATGATCAAATAAAATCGTGCATTTTTCTTAATGTTCAAAAAATCAGAGTTCTTTGGCAGTTTTAGGGGAGTTCGTCAAGAAGGAAACCTTTCACCCTTATTGTTTTCATCATTTTTGAATGATCTACAACAGTTCCTTATTGACAATAACTGTTCTACTCTAGAAAATGATTTAACGCAAGAGTTGAAACTTGAACAGTTTATTAAATTGCTTGTATTGTTATATGCTGATGATACAATTTTATTGACAAATTCTAAATCAGCTTTGCAAAAAGAACTTAATGCCTTACATATATATTGCACGCAATGGTAATTAGAAGTAAATCCAAAGAAAACAAAAATAGTCGTCTTTCATGGTCGAAATAGTATGCGTGAATATTTTTTTCTTTGGGAATGAAAAAAAAAAGAGGTTCTTAATTCAATAAAATACTTAGGCATCGAGTTCAGCTGAACAGGTTCTCTTTACAAAGCAAAAAAAGTGCTTATAATCAGGCACTCCAAGGCAATGTTTTCATTATTACAAACTGCAAGGAAGCAGAAATTGCCAATTGATGTTTGCATACAATTATTTTATTCCATAGTTGTGCCTGTGTTGTTGTATGGTTGTGAAATTTGGGGTTATGAAAATGTTGATATATTAGAAAAGTTACAGTTACGTTTTTTAAAGTATTTATTTAGATTAAATAAAACTACAATGACTTCAATGATTTATGGTGAAACCGGAATCCATCCTTTATCTGTACTGATTAAAGTGAGAATGATAAGGTTCTGGGCTAACTTAGTTGTTCCTGATTCTAAGAAGTATTCAAACAAAGTATATAATATCTTACATGAACTATATACAAAAGGAACTTCGCTCACCATGGCTTAGTTATGTTAAAAGCATTTTATTTTAAACTGGTTTTGATTGTGTTTGGGAATCTCATTCATTCACAAACAGAAGTAATTTATGTACGTGTGTTAAAAAAGGAGTTGCAAAATAATTATGCTCGGGATTGGCGCAGTTCTCTTGAAAACAGCAACAAGTGTGTATTCTATAAAAGTGTAAAGACTGTC
>CM031627.1:26666481-26688981 GCA_018398815.1 Conus ventricosus
AGATACCGGTATTTCGAAACCTGATTGTTTCTCCTCAGTGACCGCGGAAAGTATATATAATTATAAACAAAGCTCGCTCTTATGTCTTAGATTGTAGAAATAGGGGGAGATGAGCATTCATATCTGCAGTGGTAGATAATTCTGCCTAACTAACAGTATGTGCTTACTCAAAATACAACTAAAAAATTCCAAGGATAAGTACCGAGCACCAATCCCAGCAACTTATAGAGCAGCTAGGTTTGCAAATGACAGCAAAAATATTGAATTAATAAACAAAGCTCTGCTCATATGACTTAGAACGTACTTATCTCTTGAATTTATAAAATTAAATATTAAATATTGATCCCATTCCCTTCACTCGGCCTTACAGCCTAAATCATAAGTTAAAAACTATAAGCACACGTTTTATGTTCTTCCTTCCCCCTTCCCTCCCAACCACACCACTATCTAATCTGACAGATACCCGACCACCCTCCTCCACCGCCTTCTCTTCCCCGCTCCTCTTCAAGTTGTCCCAATATGCACCCACGCACACGTGCAAATTTTGACTCCTCTGCCTTTTCGGGAGTTATAAAAGAATGGCTATCCCAAAAATTGCTGGTGTGGCAATACCTGTGTATTTTTGTTGAGTTTTTCAAAAAAACCCAACCAAAGGTGCCACCTAAGGAAGCAAAAGAAAAACCTGAAAGAGCACAAAACAAGCTACATTTTTCTTGTGAAAAGTAGAAAATATACCAATAATACCCTCTAAGACACAAGTGCAGAGGGCCAGTTCTTGGAATGAATCCACAAGGACTAAATTACAACCTAAAAAATTCCAAGTAAAAGTACCGAGTCACCAATCCAGCAACTTAAAGAGCACTAGGAGTTGCAATGACAGCAAGAAATATTGAATTATAAACAAAGCTCTCTCTTATGATCTTATATTTTACTATATCCTTGGAAATTAATTAGTTATCCTTGGAATTTTATAAATATAAATATAATATTTCCCATTCCCTCACTCGCGCATACACGCTAAACATAACTAGTAAGCCCACTTTGTGATTCTTCCCTTCCCCCCCATTCTCCCCAACCCCCACCATCAAATCTGACAGATTCCCCACAGACCACCCTCCCATCCCCTACTCTTCCCCCCGCTCCTCTTCACGTTGTCCTATACCCACGCCACGCACACGTAGCATACATGCACGCACGAACACCACACAATTACACACCACAACACACACACAGCCCACACACACACACACACACAGTTAGTAAAGAGGGTCTCGGTCAACTTGTGTTACAGACCCCACTTCTTACTCCTAAACATCAATTGTTTTAACATTGAAATTTTTTGGATAAAGGGCTTCTTTTGGAATGAAATTTCCATTTTTCGAATGAAATCAGAAATTTGTTAATAACAAAGAAAGGAGCTTTTCACCATACATCAGGAACACACAGGTGTATACGTTCTCTTGTAAACTAATAACACAATACTTGTGTTTTCAGACCCCACTCTGGTACTCCTAAACTAATGATTTACATTGAATTTTTTTGGATAAATGGGCTTACTTTTGAATGAATTATCAATCTTCCGACTGAAATCCAAATTTGTTAATAAACAAAGAAAGAGCTTTTCACCATACATCGGAGACACACAGGTTATACGATTCTTGTAAACAATAACACAGGACTTCCTCTGAAAAGCAAATACACAACAAGTTCAACCCCCAGTTTTGAATCCTTTAACGTACTTATTTAAATAGTATTTACCAGCTGGCAAGGTTGTAAAATAACAAAAAATTGTGAAAAAAAAGAACTTGGAATGCACGTAATCATGTGGATGCAACATTGATATTTTTCCGTTTGTTTTTTCTTTCTTTTGTCCCTTCTTGCTTTTCTTAAATCTGGTTTATTTTTTCTGTTATAGCAGAAAGGCGTGTGCAGCTGCTGACAATGTTTTAAGAACTTTACTGTATTTTATTGGAGAAAGCTGATGCTGTTTTGTGCCTTTTGATTTATCAATTGCGCTGTAATATATAAGTTCTGCAGCTTAGACTCTTGTGAAAGACGACTCAAAGTAGGAGAATCTTGTACTGGCTCTTAGTGATGCAGGCCTTGATAGCTGTGCCTTTACGGACCACTGCCAAACCAACTGTCCTAAAGTTCTTTTGGCCAAGAAAGTGGGATATAACTTGGGGGCAAGGCATCTCTACTAAAATCAAATTCAAGCCCATTATGCAAGGACAACAACTGCCTCCTCCTGCTATTCTGGGGTCATTGTCGGACACGACTGACTGACATACATCATTAGTAATGAACCAACCACCACAGTGAAACCCCACGACGACAGAGAGTGGGCTGCCTAAAAGGAGGGAAAAAAAACTTGCCCACACACAATATCTTCCATCCTATTGTGGTTCATGTCCTGCTGTGGTGAGACAGAGTGTCATATTATAGGGTGGACCCCCCATAGAGATTAGCTGGGGAACTCAAACAACCAACCAAACAATCCAAAAAAAATGACATGTGCCATGTTATTTCCAAAGAAAAAAAAAAAACCTTTAATGTAAAAATAAATAATTCTTGTCCCTCCGTAGATTATTAAATCTTCTAAAGTATTCGTATGTATGTATGTCTGTATCAACTATTGTGTTGTTGATTTAGTTTATTTGTATGAAACCACACAGAATTGTAGCTTTTCAATGTGTTTTTAATTTGGTACGTCAGCTGCGAAATGGGAGATGAAATCAGGTCTTTTGCATGCTGAATGGGAAAATGTAAAAGTTGCAACCACATACAGAATATCTTATGAAATTAAAAAAAAAGTTTATCCGAGTGGATACTTTGTGTTGAATCATTGAGCAGATTCCTATCTTCTTCGAGGAATGGAACACACAGTCCTCGCTCAAAAACGATTTTGTTTGGGACTTCCCCGGGGTAGAGAACCTCCACAAGCAATAAAGCTCCAGTATCCCTAGTTTGGATGCAAGTGATCTTACTAGTCGTTTTCAGAAAACTAATAATAATGGTATCTTTAGATAGTCACACAGCATCCAAACATAGCGGAATGAATCTGAAAAGTGGTGGCTTGCCCGACATGGAAACACAAGATCCCAAGCTCGACTCAGTTTAGGGCAGAGGAATTTCCCTCTTCCACAAGACTTCAATGGTGGTCTGTGGACTAGTCATATGGATAAAATGATAAACTGAGGCCCAACCAAGCGCAGCAGGCACCTAGATCAAGTAAAAAGAATCATGTCAACATGAGTATTGTCCCCGGCCAATTCTGTAGCAGAAGCCCACCGTCATATTAAAAAACAGAGGAACACACACGCACACAGGTCCCTGAATCATTATGCGGACTGCCTAAAATGCTGGAACCTGGAATGAGATCCAAAATTGTGAAATTTACTGAAAACATGACAGGAATCTGATAAAGCTAAAAGCACCAAAATGACGAAGAAACAGAGATTGGAACTAGTGTAAACGGTTAGGGGTGTACAGTCCGCCTGGGAGAATGACTGTTTTTGGTTAATTATATTCCACTGTTTTATGTAATTTAATTCGTAATATAGAAAGAGGTGGAAAAAGCATTTCAAAGTCTATTAAAAAAACTTTTTTAAACCTCCGTAATGCAAATTTGAGTTTGTTCAGTATCAGAAACGTATCTTGTAATCAAAATATTCAAGATAATGTCCATGATCTCACACCCTTTCCACTACCCAAGCAGAATCTTTTACAAACCTGAGAAAATTATAGTTTCATCTAAGCAGGGCACGCAAATCAACAGATGAACTGGAAAGCAATTATTATTATTTACTTATTATTATTGATTCTCTACCTAGAAAACCTAAAATAAGACTTCTGCAAGTTGGAAAAACACACCTACACAACATAAACACCACCTACAATATTCGAAACAGTTTTATACAGATCTCAAGAATGACTCCAGAGTCTTTCCAAAATACTGAAATCGGTAAATTTACTGAAGACTCTCATGCCTGGGTAACTACAAAAATTGTCATAACGCAATCTCGTACAACCAATAATATTGGTGACCCCCACAGTGTGTTGCTGGGAAATAGAAAGCAAACGAATCAATCAAAGACAGCATGTTAAACAACTGGAAATTGGATTCAAATAGATATTTAATACGTTCTCAGTAAACTAAAGGAGAAAGCTCAATCTTCCTGATTCATTAACCTACTGAACATAACCATCAAAACTTCCAACCTGTGTGCATAATAAAGCTAAATCTTTCTATTCATTAACTCCACTGAACAAAACATCAAAAACTTCCAACATTGTTTAACAGAAACTCAATCTTCCCTGATTCATAAACTCTACTGAACATAAACCATCAAAATTTTCCAACATTGTTTAACAGAAAGCTCAATCTTTCTGATCATTAACTCCACTGAAACATAACCATCAAAACTTCCAACATAGTTTAACCGAAAGCTCACTCTTCCTGAATCATTACCTCCACTGAACATAACCATCAAAACTCCAGACATTGTATTAACAGAAAAGCTCATCTTCCTGAACATTAAAAAACTCCACTGAACATAACCATGAAAACTTCCAACAAGTTTAACAGAAAGCTCAATCTTCCTGATTTCATTAACTCCACTAACCACAACCAAGAAAACTTCCAAACATTGTTTAAAATAACAGAAAGTCACAATCTTCTGATTCATTAACTCCACTGAACAAAACCATCAAACTTCCACAATGTTTAAACAGAACAGCTCAATCTTCCTTAATCATTAACTCCACTGAACATAAACCATCAAAACATCCAACATTGTTTAACAGAAAGCTCAATCTTCCTGATTCCATTAACTCCACTGAACCAACCATCAAGAACTACCAACATTGTTTAACAGAAAGCTACAATCTTCTAGAACACATTAACCACACGAACATAACCATCAAAACTTCCTCCACAAAGTTAACAAAGCAAAATAACTGTTTATCTTCTGAATACTTCGTGTAATAAAACAACAGTCATGATGACATGAAAAAACATTTAGCCCTCAATACAGGCTCTGTTTCATGCCCCCCTCCCTGCCCCCCCCCCCCCCCCCCCCCACACACACACACACACACTTTTTGTTTTTAACAAACTTTAGAGCTGCAATTAACATGATTCTTAAAAAATGTCTTCAGAGTACATAAACATGGGTGACTCTTTTACATATATGTGGTCCTAAGTTGTCAAAATAAATGATATGGTTTAAGTTTTTGTTTCATTATTTATAAGCCCATGCCCCTGAAGTCGCAGTGTGGCTGCCATAACAGGCGGTGACAAAAAAAAAAAACTGCCACACACGTAATCTTCCCACCCAAGTTGCTCTAGATTAACAGTGGAAAGGCAGGGTGCACACATCTTGGGTGACTTGCGCCTGAAAAGCTAGGGAACGTAAAACACCAACAGCAGCAACAACATAAGAGTCCCGGACTGAAGAACATTAAGGCCACACATTATCACCCTACAGATAATCTTCTCAGCCATTTATTCAAATATGCATTCACTGTATTCTAAAAAAAAATAATGAACAAACTAAACAACCAAAACGAACACATAAACAAACAAAAACAATCACAAGTAACATTCGAGTAAACCCAATCTCCAAACTACAAAACACAGTATCAAAACTAACTGAATGCCTACACATGACGAGCTGTAGTGAGGACAGCAGCGATTCCACTGATTTACAATTCCCAGAATTTCAAACCAAGTTCTAAGGTTTATATAACAGACAATATAAATCCCATGGCATCAACTAATCATATTTTCAAACTACTAATCAAAAAGTGAAAGCAGAAATGGTGCATATAATTAAAATTACAATTCATAAAGGACACTCATGTCCATCCCAATGTTCACTACATTTTGATCACCTGAGCACAACAACATTAATACTACAATAATATAGAATCTAGACTGCCAGGGATTAGGAGGACAGTGTGAACTAAGAACATGAAAAATGAGATTGACCGAACTGAGAGAGACAATGCGAGTTTTAGCTAACCATAACAAGAATTTTCTGCATGCACAACCAGAAGAGATTGTTACTGCACCTATTCACTATGTCCGTGAAGTTCAATTTCGTAAAAATGATAGAAGAGAAAAGAGGGGGGGTGGGGGTGGGGGGGGGGGGGGGGGGGGGGGGGGGGGGGGGGGGGGGGGGGGGGGGGGGGTAGAGGAAGGCAAGAGCATTCAGCAGAAAGAGAATAGCATTATCAGATGATGCAGACTCCGACAAGCAAAGCACCCGCATTTCGCCTTTTATTGTTTGCTCATTATATCTATGTATTTTTGATGTTTCTTTTCTTTTCTTTTCTCTTTTCTTTTTTTTAAGGGGTTACGGTGGGGGAGAATAGGGAGTTTGTTAGAAACTGCCAAGGCTTGCAGATTAGAAGGGTTGATCTACAATATATATCATGAACATGCTGTTATCAAAACAGGTTAACCCCCATCCCTCAGCTAGCGTCACAGCACAGACAAATGGGTCCTGGGCATAATTATGGAGCCCTCCCAATAATGCGTCCCTCTGTGTATACTGACTATGAAAAAGTGAAACATGTCAGTAACCCAAACAGCGAATCACATCAACACCAAAATGCTAAACCATTTATTCTCAGACCATTTTGAACCTTCCGTCTAGCAAATCCGTTAGAAATGATTGAAAGTTTTTTCACAGGGGCAAAGAACAAAACACACAAAGCAAAAAACATCATCTTGGCGGGGTAATAAACAGAGAGTAAAGAAAATCATCTCTAAAAAAGTGTTAGTTTCAAAAGAAAACCATATATTACCATTGGCTCCCAGTCATGGATGATAAAAATAGCCATTCTTACTACAACGCATGCATAAAATATGAAACAGATTTCTCAGCTGAGAAAAAAAAAAAGGAAGGACAACACTCCTCCCGCTAGCTGAGAAAGTATACCACACAATAACTGACAACTTGGTGACCCTAAAATACATTAACATCCTCAAATGTAACCACTGAACGTAAAAAATACATCATCAGAATAAATGTAACTCCATCCTCTAATTCACTGATTTTTCATATTGACGACTCTCATGAACTGAAAAAAGAGAAAAGGGATTATACAAGACCAAAAAACAACTGTGTACATACGCTAGAAACATCCCACATGGAGAATATGAGTAAATATACCACACTAGTTCCATACGAGTAGCCACAGTCATAAGTATTCCGATGAAGACAACTTCTTTTGCATGAACCGTTCATTCCACAGAAAGTGTTCCTGAAATGAATCTTTTATGTTCGCATTAAAGATTCTTCGCTAAAAAGGGGGTCTCTTTCCGTTCAACACACTGTTTTCAATCGCGTCTTTCCGGCCAGCGATCTGTTGAACGATGAAGCAGTTAAGATTTTCGCACTGCGGCTGTTCTTCTTGACCACTTCCTTCGTTTTCACACCAGATCCTGAAAAAAACAACAAACACAAACATTTAAGCAATACAAAAAAAAAAATTATAAATAATTAACAAGTCGAAAACTGATCAAGATAGAGATGAAACTTAGAAAGAGAGAGAGAGAGAGAGAGAGAGATAGAGAGAGAGAAGAGAGATAGAGAGAGAGAGAGCCTCCACACCTTTTCTCTGCGATATGCAATAACTTTTCAAATAAAAATAGAAGTATATTAGGCCTCCACGTTTCAAATACACATTATACATGACAGAAAATAATATCGACTGAAACTTCTACTGTGAACATTTCACTCCTTCTCCCAATAACACGCAAGGCCTGTTTACTCCAAAATTTGACCTGATATTCCAAATCCAAAACGGAGTATTTAAAAAAGGAGTACTCCGTCACATCCTTTTGTCACAGTGATTGATACAGGCATGAACTTGGGGCCAACAGCACAGAGAGTACTGTATATCAATGATTCCCCACTAACATGGATTCCATTATACAGCATTGTCTATTGTGAAAGACTAGGTTTCAAACTAGGAGACATCTTGCACTGACTCTTAGTGCTGGCAGCCTTGAGAGCTGGATGGCCTTTAAGGACCATCGGCAACGCCAAACTCTCCCTGAAGCTCTTTTGCCGAAGAGAGGGATGTAATCTTGTGCAAGAGCATCTCCCCATAAATCCAATTCAAGCCCAGTCTTATCAAAGACAGCAGCTGCCTTCTCTGCTATTCAGGAGGTCATAGTCGGACACGACTTGACAGATAAACTCCAACAAAAGTCAAATTATTGGTATTTTTTGTCCACATTGGAAATGATCCATGTGAAATGTGGAATGCTGCTCAATCAGAGAGATCGCATCGCCCATTGTGCGCGGCCGACGGACACGACTGACTGATATACTCCAACAAAAGTTCTAAATTATTGGAATTATTTGTCACATTGGAATGATCCATGTGAAATTTGGAATGCTCTTATCAGAGAAGAGCGCATCGTCCATTGTGCGGCGCCACAGGACACACTGACAGATATACTCCAACAAAATTCAAATTATTGTTATTATTGTCACATTGGAAAAGATCCATGTGAAATTTGGAATGCTCGTAACCAAGGAGATCCATCGCCATTTGCCGCCCACGACACGACTGACAGATATATCTCCAACAAAAGTTCAAATTATTGGTATTTTTTGTCACATTGGAAATGATCCATGTGAATTTGGAATGCTCTAACAGAGAGAGCGCATCGCCATAGTGCGCGCCACGGACACGACTGACTGTATACTCCCAACACAAGTTCAAATTAATTGGAATTTTTTGTGTCACATTGGAAATGAATCCATGTGAAATTTGAATGCCTGACAGAGAGATCGAATCGCCATTGTTCGGCGCCCACGGACACGACTGACTGATATACTCCAACAAAGTTCAAATTAATGGTATTTTTTTTGTCACATTGGAAAGATCCATGTTGAAATTGGGAAGCGCTATATCAGAGAGAGCCAATCGCCATTGTAGCGGCTGCCACGGACACGCCTGACTGATATACTACACCGAACATAAGTTTCAAATTATTGGTATAATTTTTTGTCCACATTGGAAATGATCCATGTGAAATTTGGAATGCTCTTATCAGAGAGAGCGCATCGCCATTGTAACGCGGCCACTGGGACACACTGAACTGATATACTCCAACAAAAGTTCCAATAATTGGTATTTTTTTGTCACATTGAAATGATCCATGTGAGAATTTGGAATGCACTATCAGAGGCGAGCGCATCGCCATTGAGCGGCGCCACGACACGACTGACTGATTATACAGTCCAACAAAAGTTCAAATTTTATTGGTATTTATTTGTCACATTGGAAATGATCCATGTGAAATAAGGAATGCACTATCAAGAGAGCGCATCGCCATTGTGCGGCAGCCAACGGACACGACTGACTGATAAACTCCAACAAAAGTTCAAATTATTGGTATTTTTTTGCACATTGGAAATGATTCATGTGACATTTTTGGAAATGCTCTACCAGAGAGAGCGCATCGCCTTGTGCGGCCGCCACGGACAACTACTGACTGATATACCCAACAAAAGTTCAAAATTATTGGTATTTTTTTGGTCACATTTGGAAAGATCCATGTGAAATTTGGAATGCTCAATCAGATAGAGCGCATCGCAAAGTGCGCGCCACGGACAACGACTGTACTGATATACTCCCAACAAAAGTTCAAATTATTTGGTATATATTTGTCACATTGAAATGAATCCATTTGAAATAATGGAATGCTCTATCGAGAGAGCGCATCGGCCATTGTGCGGCGCCACGGACACGACTGACTGTTTTATTTAAAATACTCCAACAAAAGTTCAAATTATTGGTATTTTTTTTGTCACAATGGAAATGATCCATGTGAAATTTGGGGGGAAGGGGCTCTATCAGAGATAGCGCATCGCCATTGTGCGGCGCCACGGACACACTGACTGATATACTCCAACAAAAGTTCAATTATTGGTATTATTTGTCACATTGGAAAATATCCATGTGAAATTTTGGGAATGCACTATCAGAGAGAGCGACATCGCCTTGTGCGGCGCCACTGACACGACTTTGACTGATATATCTCCACGCAAAGTTCAAATTAATTGTATTTTTTTGTCACATTGGAAATGATCCATTGAAATTTGGAATGCTCTATCAGAGAGAGCGCATGTCCATTGTGCGGCGCCACGTACACGACAGACTGATATACTCCAACAAAAGTTCAAATTATTGGTATTTTTTGTCACATTGGTAACTGATCCATGTGAAATTTGGAATGCTCTATCAGAGAGAATCGCATGCCATTGAGCGGCGCCACGGACACTACTGAACTGATAAACTCCAACAAAAGTTCAAAGTTATAGGTATTTTTGAAGTCACATTGGAAATGAATCCATGGAAAATGATGCTCAATCAGAGAGAGCGCATGGCCATTTTGATTGCGGCGCCACGGACACGACTGACTGATATACACCAAAAAAAGTCAAATTAATTGGTTATTATTATTGTCACATTGGAAAAGATACATGTGAAATTTGAATGCTCTATCAGATAGAGCCATCGCCATTGTCGGCGCCACGGACACTACGACTGATATACACCAACAAAAGTTCAAATTATTGGAATTTGTTTGACACATTGAAATGATCCAAGTGAAAATTGGATGCTCAAACAGAGAGAGCGCATGGCCATTGTGCGGCGCCACGACACTAACTGACTGATATACTCCAACAAAAAGTTCAAATTATTGGTATTTTTTTGTTCCCAAATGGAAATGATCCATGTGAAAATTGGAATCTCTATCAGAGAGACGCATCGCCAATGTGCGGCGCCACGACACAACAGACTGATATACTCCAACAAAAGTTCAAATTATTGGTATATTTTTGTCACATAGGTAAATGATCATGTGAAATTTTGGAAAGTCTATCAAGAGAGCGCAACGCCATAGTGCGGCGCCACGGACACAACTACTGATATACTCCGCCAACAAAAGTTCAAAATAAATTATGGTATTTTTTGTCAACATTGGAAATGATCCCATGTGAAAATATGGGAAAGCTCTAAACAGAGAGAGCGCATCGCCATTTGTGCGGCGCCACGGACAAACGACTGACATTGATTAACTCCAACAAAAGTTTCAAATATTGGTATAGAATTTTTGTCCACATTGGAAAATGATTCCATGTGGAGGAACTTATGGAATGCTCTATCAGAGAGATCGCAAGCCAATGTGGCGACGCCACGGACACCACTGACTGAACTACTCCAACAAAAGTTCAAATTATTGGTAATTTTTTTGTCACATTGGAAAATGATCATGTTAATGTGGGGGGGGAAGGGGGCTCCGATCAGAGAGAGCGCATCGCCATTGAGCGGCTGCCACGGACACGACTGACTGATATACTCCACAAAAAGTTCAAATTAGTTGGGAATTTTTTTTGTCACATTGAAATGAACCATTTGAATTTTGGAATGCTCAATCAGGAGAGATCGCATCGCCAATGTGCGTGTGCCACGGACACGACTGCTGATATACTCCAACAAAAGTTTCAAAATTATTGGTTATTTTCTTGTCACATTGGAAATGATACCATGTGAAATTTGGAATGCTCTATCAGAGAGAGCGCAACGCATTGGCGGCGCCACGGACACAACTGAACGATAAACTCCAACAGAAAGTATCAAATTATTGTTATTTTGTCACATTGGAAATGCGATCCATGTGAAATTATGGAATGCATCAATCATAAGAGAGCGCATGGCCCATTGTCGGCGCCACGGACACGACTGACTGATATACTCCAACAAAGTTCAATTAATTGGGTTTTTTTTTTGGGGGGGGGAAATCATTGGAAATGATCCATGTGAAATTTGGAATGCCTCTATCAGAGAGAGCGCTCGCCAATGTGGCGGCGCCGACGACACGACTGACTGATATACTCCCCAACAAAAGTCAAAATTATTGGTATTTTTTTGTCACTTGGAAATGATCCATGTTAAATTTGGCATGCCCTTTCAGAGAGAGCGCATCGCCATTGTGCGGCGCCACGTTACACGACTGTACTGATATACACCCAACAAAATTTTCAAATTATTGGTATTTTTTTGTCACATTGGAAAGATCCAATTGAAATTTGGAATTGCCTCAATCAAGAGAGCGCATCGCCATTAGTGCGGCGCACCCATTGTTGTCTTGTCCTGCATGTGTATACTGTTATTGTTCCCATGACAGTGGGCTTTAACGATAGAATTATTGCAAGGGACAATGCTTCTTTTTTGGCCGTGGGTTCTGAGTTAGATACCCCATTTACATGCTGCAGCACACTGCTAACCTCGCTTTCTTCTCATTATCATACTACATACCAATGCCCAGACCACCACTGAACTGTCCAGTGGACAGGTAAAAAAAAATCCTGGCCAAACCTGGGTTGAATCTATGACCATTCTGATTATCGGACGCGGGCATGCTAACCACTCAGCCAACACTCCCACTGCAGTGAAGAACCAATCACATTTGTATAACAATCACATACTAATAATTATAACTATTTTTTTATAATGGTTTCCATGAAACATTAAAAACTGAGGGTCAGTTGGAACCATTTACTGAAAAATTCAGAGGGTCAACTTGTCAAATATCTTGGGGGCCCACCGCAAATTTTGATGCATTTAATTATAACTTACACAGTTTAATTCACAGTCACACTCACATATGTGTATGCCTGTAAAATCATGAGAATGTGAGAATGCACATTAGCAACTCAGAAAAGAGAATGAGGTGGTGGGAGGTAAGGTGTGAGTAAAAAAATGCCAACTAGGGGGCATTTTATTCACAGTCTCATGAGACAATGGTGTTCGCGCCATGGATTAGTATAGGATGCGATTGAGTGAGCAGCGCCTGCTGTGGCTGTAGAGTCCAATCCTGAGAGGAAAGGCTCTGTAGCAGTGTTGGCAGGTAAATTCAGCCCCATGCACTGTTGTGCTGATACCATTCCTCTGCCGTCTGCACTCTCTTTACTCTTTTTCCCACTGACCTCTTCACCTTTTCTCACACTGGTCTGGGTGAATGACTTTGATGGCGAGCTCCAGCTGCTGCGATTCTGTGGCCATATGCCACCCAGCCTGCTGGGTTATGCTGCCTGCTTCATGTCACGTTTACATGCATCCTTGTATAGAGGACAGGCTTCCTGCAGTCTGAGCCGGTGGCAAGCTCGCCACAACCGCACATCCCTTGGATATTCGGTTATCATATGCCATTTTGGGGCCAACATGGCCCGAGCCATCTCAGTCGGCCATCTTGCTGAGCAAGGCGAACAGCTGTGCATTCCTGTTCTGTGCCAGAACATTCTTGTTTGGGGACAGTTTTCCCAGCTCATACTCCCAGGCTTCCTTCTGAGACAGGGCATGTGGAAGGAGTGGCTACAGTTCATGTTCAAATCGAGTAACAAATAAGTTGCAATTGGGATGTTGATACTTTATTCTCCTGAGTCCATTTTGCAAAGTCCCCCCACCCACTCCACCCCTCCCACCCCTCAATCAGAGAAAACAAGCTGCTAACCAACATTTGTATAACTATCATATTCGTTCAATAGATACATCTATTAGAACGAAATCTAAGATAGCACACGCGGCAACCGAGTGTGACCAAGCACGACTAGACAATAACACGAGTATGTGAGCAAGGCTTTGGCAGCTTCAGTAACTGGTTTCTGTAACTGTTTGAGTAGCATGAACGCTGTAAGCCAGTTTTTTTCCCACAGCATCTGATTTGTCCTGTTCCACAGATAAGAGTCTGATCTTGTTTGGCCACAGAAATTGGAGAATTCTCTTACAACCTAAAAAAACCTCACCGAAAGCCCTGCTGGGTGCCGTGTAGTCACCAATAAAGAGTCCACGTCAAAGAGTAGCCTCATCTAAACCAAAACTCCCATATACTAGAAAACCTTCTGTATCCCATTGACCCTAATACAACTGAACCATGGCAAAGATTAAAGTAGTTATCAAAACTTAAGATAGCCTCTAATGAGAGTAGGACACACAAAGCTTACTACTTTTGTGACCATTTTTCCTTATCTCATAAAGAAACATCGCTTTCGGAGTCAAGTCAAAACAAATTTGATCCCAAAGACAACAAGCCCTTCCTATATATAGCACAAGAAACAGTGGTGGTATGACCCTATGCCAAATACTCAACATCTACCTCTTCCGGTAGAAAATAAGATATTGAAAACAGTGTTAATCAATTATGATACACACTCACTCTGAGGTTTTTCCTGGAAGAAGCAAGTGTCCGAGTCTGAACTTGTGTTAGTACTGAACCTACAACGGCTGTAGTGATCCAGAGTCTGGAACCAGATGAGTTTCCCTCAGTACTGTTGAAACAAAACCAGCAAAAAAATGTCTGCAATATCTATTGATACGAAGAAATATTCGATGGGTCAGAAAAAAGGCAACACACATACACACACCTTGTCAAGTCAGAAATCACAGTTCTGAGGTTTAAGATCCCACTCCACTTCTGAGCACTCCTTTACGTGTGTACAACACACATACTAACATAGCTGTTAGAAATTCAGAAGGACTTTATACCCATGATTCTGAGTATCCTATGTCGACCTGCCAAAATTAAAATTCATAAGTGACATTAAAAAGTTTTATGTGCTGCATTTTAATTGGGATTGTCCCTTCAGCCCTATACAAGCACCGAGCATAACAATGTATAATCCCCCCCCCCCACCCCCACACCCCAAAAACAATGGAATTAATCCCGCTGAAGTCACGAGTTGCAATCTAAATGATGGGGGTACTAATAACAACAGTCAAACAGAGAATCATCTATCCAAATTTGCTCATAGCCTTAATTGTGGAGAGATGAAAGCATAATAATATATATATATAATATATATATATAATATAAAAAAATAAATATATAAATAAAAATATATAAATAAATATATGTTACCGTCAATCCGTGAAAATCAGGCAAATTTGATGTAAAAAAGCATGACATATAGGGACACCCTCTCGAGTCAATGTTAGGGAAAGTTAAAAAAAAAACACTAAACCCCTAACCCAAACCCTAACCCTATACCTAACCCAAACTTTTGACTTGAGAGGGTTCAAAATGTTCATGCATATTACACCACAAGCCTGATTTCACGATTGACTGAAACATATAAAAGTTAAGTCCCCATAGTGAACATGTTTGGAGACCAAACAACTATACCTACTCCTATAATTATGCAGATACACCTGCACATCACACATTAGAGCCGTAATTAGAAGACTCAGTTTTAAACAACATTTCTGAGTAACTCCTATAACCTCCAAGCCATACATGACACATTAACATGCTCACACATAATACATATCAAACAGCTAAAATTACTTAATTCAAATTTCCACTGGAAAACATTCAGAGAACCAAACCTCCGCCCTCCACCTCTAGAGCAAAGTCACTGCAGCATATGCTTTTTATTATTTTTTTTTTGGAGTGGTATAACATTTTTTCATGCACCAAGGAAATGCAAAGCAAAGAGTGGGATTTCCGAAACCCAGACTTCCAGAACCTTCCATGGACCTATTCGGACTAACATCTGACAATTTCGTTCAAACATTTTTGAAACTTTTTCCCGTCAACCCCAAAAAAAAATGAAACACAACGCTATCACAGAGCGACTGAACATTAAAAAAAAATCCCAGAATTCAATTGTTAACTGGATCAATCACCAAATTCCATCAATTGTTCTTGGCATTTTGACCTTCGCTGACAATTTAATCAAAATCGTTTATGAAACTGTCCGATTATCTTATACTACATACAATGTTACAAACATATACACATAAACATAACAAAATCAAATCCCCTTGGGTGTGGGGGGGGGGGGGGGGTTAAAAAATTAAAACAAATCATGGTATGGTGAGAAGTCTATATAATTGAGACTAAATATAATTTGCTTACATTTCCACAGTTCCTTCTCCTCCTCTGATGATTCAATCACATGACTGAAAACAGACAAAACAGTATTTCGAGAGAACATTAACTACAAATACATCTATAAAAAAAAGAAAAATAATATACAAAATAAGTGCAAAGAAATTAAACTTAAACATGTCTATACTATTATCTTCCTCTTTTTTTAATCAGATCCTGAGCTTTTCAAAAGGTCAATGTGTTTTTGTATTTTTTTACGTCAGGACATTATTAAGGACTGTTATTTCCATCACACATCAGCGATGACGTAGTCTAAATGTTTACGCAAGAATTTATCATGCCAATCAATAAGCTTAGAACCAGAACCCATAATATCAGCACAGGTGCCTCAGAATGATGAATACTGTGCGTTTCAAGAAAGATTTTTAAAATTATTATCACAAATGAAGTGCTCCATAAAAATGTGTGCTGCTCAACCACTAGAAATTGTGACGCCATAATTAGGCGCCAACCCGGTATTTTTTCTGCTTCTGCGTGTTAATCTTCATTCCCCTTATATCAGTATCGAGGGTCTACGTGATTTTTGCCAGGACAACGCTATTGTTAGTCGAGTGACTTGATATGTGTCGCTGATGTAGCATCTGCACACTGTGGACCTTGGATTAACATCTCATCTGAAAGACAAAGATCCCATAAAACCCCCACTAAAGATCTAGTGCAATGAGGGAAAATCCTGGCCCAAATCCTGGTCGAAACCTGGGAACTTTTGATTCTGATTCAAGCACGCTACGACACTCGGTCGGCCAAAACTCCATAATACGTCAGGTCATCTGCTGATAATCAGTAAAAAAATTAAAGAAATCAATGGTAAGGACAAAACATCAAATACAGCAAGTTTTGCACAGCGCGGAATCAAGGAGTTACCATTCAAGATCAATGAAAACCAAAATATATTGAAAAGTTTCCTATTTGTTATGATCTACTTCAATAGGACATGCAGAGGACAAAATCATAATGATTATATCAATCCAAGAACTTTATTGAGATCTGTGCTCTCCTGACAAGAGGAAAGTATTGATCATTCATCTCTTTAGAGGACTCAGCCATCTTATCAATGCATTGAGCAGAGATTTCAGAGTTTTTCATTCTTTTAGAATTTTAGCAGGGATGAAAATAGCTCTCATCCTTAAAATTTGAACAGAGAGGGAAGCGACCGTAATAAAGACTAACAAACATGAAGCCATAGCTCACATTCCACTTAGTGACATGCTCAGGGAAAACAAAACAAGACAAGCCATTTTTTGGTATTATTCTGTATGCGTAGTTACTGTTGTTCCCTATCATCGGCCTATGACAGTGCTTTTATCCTACTGAATTTTTGCAGGGACAACGCTTTTGTTGCCGTGTGTTACTTTTACATGCTGCACGTCAAGAAAGTGGCAAGCTACATTTCCCCTTGATCTAGTATAAACGGTTACCATCTATAAGGCTAGAAAGATAACACAGACAAGTGACCGGAGTGCTTGCCCTTGGGGAAATCCTCACTAGGAAGCATGCAGAGAAATCTTGATAAACCCCAATCCTAATTGTTTTTACTGGCTTTTAGACAGATTTTGATATTTACACTTGTTGCATTGACAATATTCAATTTGAACAGAACTCCTAGAAATATATAAAAGGCACAAGTACAGCATATGCTGAATGTGAGTACCCAGTTTCATTAAAGAAACTTTAATCGTTTTTGAGAGTTTCCACCCCAGAAACAGTTTTTGTGATGCACGGTCGACGGGACGACAGATGCACGGACCGGAAGGCCCAATTTCAATATCCTTCTCCCCCTCCACCGCCCCCTCAACTATCGTTGGAGGGCGGGGATAAAAAGTTGTTAACAACCAAACGCCATGCCTTAAACTGCAAAGCAGTTAAAACCTTAAAAGCTAATTTACGCCATTTAATAGCCCGACCAGCCCTACAGACAAAGAAGAAGACATGAAACTTCAGCAGAAAAAGGGCATGTCAACCCGGGCAAAGGAAAAAAGAGGATTTCAGACAAAAGAAAAATAAAGGCTGAAGCTAGGAAGAAAAAAAGGGTGGCAAGCCATATAAATGTACTGTCAGTTTTTCATCTGACCTTGGTGACCTGATTTCATGTCTTGACCTTAATCTACTAAGCCCATTTTTGAACACAACCTGCGCATCACAGATTAATGCACTATATTAAATTATGTGACTAGATCAAACGATTCTAAAGTTATTGTGTCCTGTAGAAATGCGTGACCTTGAGTGATCATTTAAATACCTTGACTTACAAAGCTGTTGTTTCAGTAGACCTGAAAGGTATCGTACAGAGTAAGCAATGAAGTTTTGGGAAAGTGAGGGAAATCGTCCTAAACTTATCGTGTCCTGTTGATTATATTGGAAAAATAGGACCTTTTCCCCTGGCCTTGACCTTAATGTACACAATCCATATTTTTAGAAGTCAAGCACTTTCCTGATATGTCCCCACATACCAGTTTGGTAAAATGAGGTCTAACCAAAATTCTGAAGTTATGGCCCACAAAAAAACACCAAAAAAACACCACCAAACAAACAAACAAACAAAAAGAAATCATGGCTTGCAAGTATTCGCCCAAAAGACCAGAAAAAAAACCCTGAAGGGTCGGGCATCATGGCAAAGGAAAGGAATCAGCTCACATCAGAGCTATAGGGCAGTTTTCTTTTTTTTTTTTTTTTTTGGGGGGGGGGGGGGGTTGTTGTTTAATCCTTCGACCTCAGTCAAAAATAGTATCAAGATATTTGCAAAAAAATGGCCGGGTTTGCGGGGGATGATAAGCCCCTGGCGGGTCCAGGGACAGAGCCCCTAATGGGGGTCATGAGGCAAAACCCCTGAAGCTGAAGAAAAATTTATAAATCAAGAGTAAATTACCACTATATTTGTACCTTTAGTTTTTTTTTAAACTGTTTACACACTACAAAACCCCACCATAAGTTAAGACCTTGCAAACTTTGAAGAAATCAGCATTTTTTGAAAAATGCTCTTTCCATGCCGCACGTGAGTATGTGCAGCTTTGACAAGCCTTGCTGTAAAGTGTTAACCCCTATCACTTTTGCACTCAAAAGCTTCACCTGAAAGTATTTACCATCAATACTTGTCGGTGATTATTCAAAATTCAACCTTCTTTCAAGTGTCCTTAACTTAGGGGGGAGTCTGTACAGTATTATGTCTTTAACGCAAGGAATGTGAAGGCCTATGGAGCAACCTCAAACATTTTCTCCGGGGGCCCACCTCCCCCCAATATCATCTCACCCCCCTTCTCCTTGGGGGAAAAAAAAAAACGGGAACACCCCTCCCCACTTCTAGTATTACAGGGGAAGAGAGAAAAGAGAGGAGAGAGAGAGAGAAAAGAGAGTCTTGATTCACAAGGATACAGTTAGAAATTTAGATAACAGTATTTAATTAGCTGGGTTTTTGTTGTTGTCGTTTGTTTGGTTTCTTTTGTTTATGAAAGAGAGAAGGGTATGGTGAGGAATAAAGCTGGAGGGAATTCCTGCAGGCAGCAATTCTTATTCTGAACATCCAGTCAAATGAGAGGGCTCCCCAGGAGCTCAAAAAGACTTAGACAAGTTAGAGCTTTGCGACTGAAATAAAGTACTCATTAAAATAGCGATCTTAAAAACAATTGATGTCACACGCCCAATTTTGATGACAAGCACCGTGTGCATAATCAAAATGTTAATATATCAATAAGAAACCGCAGAACTGGTATTAGTGGTAAAGAATTACCAGTAGTTTTATGAAAAAAACACTAATCAATGTTACAATTTGAGCAAAGGAAGACAACCAAACTTAATATATTAAACAGGTAACAAACATCAACAAGACTGTAGGTCTAATATGTGAATGTTATACATGCATATCAGCCAATCAGTCCAACTAGGACCACCAAACAGCAGAGGAGGCAGCTGCTGTCCTTGGAAGACGGGCCTCGACTTAGATTGTGGTGGAGAGCCTTGCCCAGGAAAAATCCCCACTCTCTCAGCCAAAAGAACTTTAGGCAGTTGCCGCTGCAGACAGTCCACGAAGCAAAAAACTGCAGTACTAAGAGTCTGTGTGCAAGAGCCTCCTTTTTACAATATTAATTTTCATTTTAAATTAATTCATAATAATAATAAATCCAAAGTGGGACTATGCATTTTCACTTTTTGGTGCTTTTGTTGCGTCGATGACAAACTTAGAGAGAGAGAGAGGGGGGGGGGATAGGTTGAGGAATAAATAAGGTTTGGAGTGGGGCCAGGGTAGGCGGGGGGGGGGGGGGGGGGGGGGGGGGGTTTGAAAAAGAGAGAGGATTCTTGCAGGGAGCGATTCTTACCTGTGAGGGGTGACGTCGAATCAAAATCAAGAAATTTAGATCTAAGTTTGAAAAGTTTTACGTCCCAGGCCATAGCAGACAAAATGCATATGAAAATACTCCTTCATGATTCAAAAAGATTTTTGAGATTTGCAACTCAAATAAATACTATTTAAAATCGAGTCAAATGATAACTAAGCATTAATAATCATGATGACGAACCTCCTCCACGTCCAAGAAATTTTTATTTCAGATTCAGTGTCGCACACGAAACAGAAAACGAAATCAGGGCATCAGGTCAATTATTGACATAAATACACAAAGCATGTTGTGTGCTAGTAGTCTAAAAAAACGATGAGCGCGGGGCAGAAGAAGAAGAGATCAAAGATCAATGCAAGTATCGAAGTGAGCTAATTTTGGCTTCAACAACACAGGAAACTGACACTGTTGACTGGAGCCTTGGAGTTTAAGATCATTTCGGCACTAGGCCCATGTAAATATTTTAAAACTACCGAAACTCAGTGTAGAATAATCATACATAAAAATATCACGAATGCCCCAAAACGTTAGGTCTATCAAACAAGAAAACATAAATTTCAAACTCACCAAACAGCCCGACAACATGGCTACGAATTTCATTCCTGCAAGATCGCTCATCGACGCTCTGCTGGTCCCAGCGAAAAATGCAAACGAGGCGGGAAATTTAAAGACGTCAAAATCATGTTTTTTCACAGAAGGGGGAGCCAGTGTGTGAAGAGAAAAATGTGACGGTGTGTATATTTACACACATTTAGTTTGCAACTTTATTTCAAGGGACTTTTTTAAAAAATTGTTCAAATTTTGCCTGGTACCTCTAATAGTGTAAGAAAACCCAACCCCGAAGCCTTAACTTTGAAGACGTCCGGAGAAATTTCAGGTCGTCAGAACACGTGAGTGTATCTGCGAATGTCCGCACAACTACCAAAACACCCAAAAACACACACACACACACACACACACACACACAATGACCGTGATGCTCCTATCCTGTTTAATATTTTGATCCATGATCTCTGTAAATCATTATAAAAAAACACGTTGAACTATTTCAATATGCGGATGATATCTGTATATGGATGAAAATTACTTTAAAACGTCACACACGTCAAACAACTATATTAAAAAGATATATCAAAATGAACTAGATAAATTTAGTAAGTACATGACTGAAAATGGATTGGCCCTTTCAGCTGAAAAATCGCATATGGTTCTGTTCAATACTGATTATGTTCCTAATTCCTGCCTTCATTTCAAATAGATGGATTGTGCCTTGAATATAAAAAAGTCGTAAACTTTTTAGGAGTAAATTTTACTTCTAAATTGAGCTGGAATTATCACATACAAACTGTTCGAACAAAAGCTGAGAAAACTTTAATTTCTTGAAAATGGTGAGTCAACAATCGTGGGGTGAAGACAGTAAAGTATTAACACATTTAGCTACTGCACTTGTACGATCAAAATTATCCTATGCCAGGAGACATTTTTGTCAGCAACAAAATATTTAATTAAAAAGTTGCAGAGCATCGATAATACAACTTACAAGATAGCCTTGGTGTCCTGGTTTATACATCAACCTTAAGAACTTATATGGAGATTGGAATATTGTCTTTTGTAGAAAATATGAAACTTGCATCTGCAAAATATATTTTAAGAAGTCATACACTACAAAATCTTAATACCAGTGAAACTGAATTAAAATCAGAAATAAATTTTCCTAAATGGGCACCAAAAAAAATGATTCTCTAAAATCGATAGCCTCATACACATGTGACTTATTTACAAAGCAGGCATTGCACCTCAAAATGTAGCTTCTCAGGTGTCTTTTAGCGCTATCCCGGAATGGGAACTTAGTTGAGCAAATTATGACATAGACTATACAAGTTTAAGAAAACCTGATGCACCCTTACTGCCAACGCATGTTAAGTCACATATAAATGAAAGTTATATAAATCACCTTAAAATCTACACAAATGGTTCTGTACTAGACAATCATTTGTCTGGTTCAGCATTCATAATTCCATCCTTAAAAATAGAGAAAGGTTACCACCTTGGTAAGAATATTTTGATATTTACTGCGAAACTTGTTGCCATTATTATGGCATTTAACTATCTTTTGATTTTCGATTTCCTGCATTTCAAATACTAACTTTGTGTTGGTTCAAAATCAGTTCTACAGCTCTAAAATGTTTG
>CM031627.1:26696481-26708981 GCA_018398815.1 Conus ventricosus
GCGCTTTTGCGTCAACTGACCCTGAAGTTCCGCCCGTTCCCCTCGAAGTTGGTCGACCTCGGTTTTCAGCCTGTCGTTTTCCTTTTCCAGGTCAAAAACGCTGCACTCCAGTGAGTCTATTCTGCTGGTCAGCGATGTGGTTAGTTTCTCCGTTTCAGTACGTAGCGATAGGTCATCTTTAGTCGCCAAATGAGATATTGCTTCTTTAGTCGCTAACTAGATATTGTTTCTTTGTTTTCGAGTAAAGTGTTCTGTAAATCCATGTATTTGTGCGATTCTCACTATCCTGTCTCTGTTTTTTCCTATCTCGTTTAGCCTCACTTTTTCCGCTCCGGGACTCAAAACCTGTCGCTTACTAAAGACGAGAAAGTGCTGTTCCGTTTGCCATTAGAAAAGTAGGTAGAAATAGTGCATAGTTTATAACCTTCCTCTCCTCCCTCTAAACCTTCTTTTGATACGCAGACACGAGCAAACAATAGCCAACGAATACTAGCACAGCACAACACCCACGAAAGTTCAAGGCAACACAGGCACAACCCGGCTGGGTGACAAACAAAACAGTTAAAGGGTTCCCGCCCACTCGGAAAGGCCGGGAGGGAAAGTAAAAAGATTGGTAAACCAACGTCCATTTAAAACCGGGTTAAAAAATTCCCGGGAATTAAAAGGTTAAATTTCCAAAAGATAGCAAAATGCCGCCGAGGGGAGGAAGATCAATTTTTCCTCTCCCTCTCAACCGTCTTCAGGAGAGGCGCGTAGACTCGCTTGTCGGCCGGAGATGGAACAAGCAGAAGCGCAATCTTTATTCTTACCTGCCATCAAATAAATTCAAAATGCTTGTCATGTATCTCTGTATGTCCTCCTAATCTCTTCTCCGGAAATTAACCAAATGGTTCACATTTTTTTTGTAATCATTTATGACTTTGACCAAATCAGACCTTACTTGTATCTTGCATACATTCATAAGTATCACCTTAACAGCAGTGATATCATGTGCGCTTTTTTGGAGCATTTGTTAGCTGACCCTCTGAGGTTGACTTTCACATGCCTTGTCAAATGATGGACTGTATTACATCGTTGGAAGGACGCCATCTTAGATATTTTTTCTCAGTCAATTCAATGCAGGCAGCCATAATTCCATCCTCGAAAGATTTCCAGAGTTTGTTTTTGCTTTTTTTTCAGAAAAGCGAAGCTTGACTTGCCTGCTCGCAAAAGGAAGGGGAATTTCAGACCATGGAAAGAAAGAACGAACAAAATCGCAAATAACAAATAGCATGTTCACGCTTGGACTTCAGCCAGAACAAACTTACGTGATATTAAACCCAAAAAAAAAAAAGGCTTAGCTTTGAAAGGTCTTTGCCCCACAGGCTGGTGCTAGGAGTTGGCTCTGTCTGAAGGGAAAAGCCCACACAATACTGCCATGCAGAATCCACACTGTTGCAATCATTTGCAGGCTCCAGCATACCACGGACACAGCTTCCACTCAACGCTTGGCATTCAACAGAACTCTCTCGATTAACAAGGGACGCAGTTTTTTAAATTCATTAAGATTAGTCAGCATTTTTTTATTTATAATTTCTTTTAGTTACGCTCGATCAGATATGAGTAGGGTTTTTGTTTTCAGCTTTGGGCTGACAAAAACGCATCATGAACGTTTTATCGTTAGCAATTTCTTTCCATGAAATGTTCAAATCAGCCGTTTGCTCCAAGCAAAGACCACAAGACATATGAAACGTAAAAAAAAAAATCATCTGTCAAAATACAAACAAGACATATGCCATGTGATTGCGTTGATCAAAATTTATAGAAGGAACAGATCAAGTTATCTCCGAAATTATCAATATTAGGTCTTAGATGCAATCTACCAGAGGAGGCACTGCACTGCTGCTGAGTCACTTCAATGGATGTCCCGTAGCATCAGATGCAAATTTCAGAGGCCAGCATCCCCAGTCTTATATCTAGTGTCCCCGACTGACGGCGATAATTCCTCATCCGCATAGTCAGTGCCAGTGAACGCCCTTTCCTAAAGGGAGACCACCCTAACATCACTCAACGACAGTCCATGTGAATTTACAATTCACAGACTCACCACTGGCAAAGGGATATGTCGACACTGAAGTCACCATGAAAGTTGGACATGAACCGTGAGGAATTTTGATTTTGTCTGTTTCTTTGTTAACAACAACAACAACGATGATGATGATGATGATGATCATGATGATGATGATGATGATGATGATGATGATGACGATGATAATAATAATAATTATTATTATAATAGCATTTTTACTGAGCCTTGCCAAAATCCACATTCTCGTGTACATAGCGGGCTGCTTACCTGGGTAGTGCCGACAGAAGAGCTGCCTGCCGGTGCTTCATTCAGCCGTTTCCCGTTTCATCTAGTCAATATTGTTCACTCCATTTCCTTACTTCCTTCATTCTTTCAATGAAAGGGTGATGATGATGATGATGATGATGATGATGATGATGATGGTGATGGTGATGGTGACGATGATGATGATGATGATGATGATGATGATGATGATGATGATGGGATGATGATGATGATGGTGATGATGATGATGATGATGATGATGATGGTGATGATGATGATGATGATGATGATGATGATGGTGATGATGATGATGATGATGATGATGATGATGGTGATGATGATGATGATGATGATGATGGTGATGCCATGGAGCTCTATTTAGGCCTGATATTCTATGACGAGGCTGTACTCAATGCTCCATGTCATTACAAATCCCATCCCCAAATAGGCGAGCTCACTGCTTGGTTGGCATTAGAGAGACGTATTCATGCATGAATGAAAGTTAACGTAGTTGTGGCAGTCTTCCCGTTAATGCCCGTGGCACGATCAGCGACTGTGGGTGAATCCGATAGCCCCCCCCCCCCCCACCCCCCCCCCCCACCCCCCCCACCCCACTCCCCCCAGCCGGTCCCACTCCCGCGATATTAATACAAACTGCTGATTTCCACATCAATGTTATCGACATCTTTTTCTGTTTCTTTCTTCACACTCTTCCACCCCCTTTCACCTCCCCCTCCCCTCTCGCCCCTTCATCACTGTCTCTCTCTTTTCCTGTCTGTCTGTCCTCTTTTCTGTCTTCCCCCTTCTCTCTGGGCAGTCATAAGATCTTGAACCCAACCCTGAACGAACCACCAAAACCTTTCCTTTTCTGGGCTCCGAATCAAGATTAAATACCCATTAGTGATAAAGATGTAGCAGTCCATTAAATATCGTTCGAAAAGCCCTACTAAAGAAAAAGGGAACGGGGTCTTTAGTGAGTCGGGAAAAACTCTCAACTTAAAGGGAATTTCCCACCTAAAAAAACAGCGTAAGGCAGTGTGGATCAAATCACACAACAAATCACACCCATTTTAATCGGGTTTTGCTTCGGAAACCCAGCAAAAGAGTCAGCGGGATGATAAATTTTTACTATGATGGAGCATTTTTCCTTTAAATTAAAAAGATTGTTTTATCGGTGACTTAAAGTAGACTTTTGAATCAACACCCAATGGAGCCAAACATAAGTGTGTTGAATTTACATCAATTTCAAAACACCTACCAGAGAAACACCAAACTTCAAAGACAAATTGCCCATATTTTTAATCTAAAAATGAAAAAACATACAGAATTGTGTCCAGTCTTCTCTTCTGTACATTACCCAGTGGTGTTCAGGGTCAAAACGGGGGAAATCCCAAAACCCAGGCCAAAACCAAAAAACCTATCGTTGCTTCCAAAATTTAACAAAAAAACTTTTTTTTTTTTTTTAAAACTAAATTTAAATACTATAATTTTGCTGACCAGATTCACGATTGATTTTTGGATCGTAATTTTTACAAAATTCTAACAGACGTGCCCCTTTAAAAACAATCAAGTAAAGCATATTCCCAAACCACCGGGTACACGAAAAAATTTACGGGAGGCATGCACCTTAAGACCTTTTAAAAGAACATGGCTATGAAGAAGAATCAAGTCACAAAGAAATGCAATAAACCCCAAAGCGCGGGGAAAAAACAAATAACCCCCGAGTTATTAATTTCCAAACAAAATCCAAAACGGTTTGGCAAGCAATAAACCACTTAAAAACACATTCTTTTTCAAAAATAAACTGTTATAAAAGGGTATTTCTCGAAAACTTAACACTCTTTTCTCTACCACCGATCAGTTGTTACACTGATCATTCAACTCTATTGAACTTAACTCCATCAATTTGTCAGACAAAAAAATCACGTCTAACTACACATTCCACTCAAAACTGTGCACGAGGTGTATCAGACCCTTCATCCAAACGTCGGAACCGGGGATAATGGCTAGAGGGAAAAATTTCTAAAAAACCCCGGCCCGTTTAATGACACGTTAATGTATACTTTAACGGCATAGAAAAATTATTTTCCTAATGCGTTAAAAAAAAGAAAAATTAACCCCTTTCATAACGGGAAAACTGACCCTTCAAACACGCCCAAATACAATTTTTTATCTTCCCCCAAAACCTCTAGAAAAGCATTTAAAAAACCACCTTCATCACCCTTAAAAATACTTTTTGCTCCACCCGGACAGCGGGTTTTCAGACAAAACATTCTTCCTTTCTGCTTATCAATCGGGTTTTTTGGGGCTAATAATAAATAACAACAGAATGTGGTGGCTTTTTCGTTTTTTTAAAAAAAATTCGATGTTTTTGACCAAAATCCCCTTATTCGAAAACGGGGAAATATACGGTCTTTCAAATCCGCCCTTATCCTAAAAAATCAACACAAAAAAACGACAAAAAGCGCTACGGGGACGGTGTCTCTTTATAACAACTCTTAATAGGGCTTCCCGGGGCCCATTTTGGGCCCGCTATTTTCTCAATCAAAATTTAACCACCCCTACATGTGAGATCTACAGCGACCTCTTTGCAGATGCCACCACAATTCCCCCACCAAATGACCCTCCAGTCTTTCAAAAATTTGCAAGGAGAAAACCAAACGACCTTTGAAAAGGCCCGAACAAAATCATATTCATTTCACCCTCAAAAAAAAAACTCGCATTAAAACTAGAAAAAAAGACAAAAGCTCACCATGAATCCCCCTATCACCTCAATAATGTATTTGTGAACAGTACTCATCATAAAGTATTGGGACTAATTTGCAATAGTCTCAGCTGAATCCCCACATAACTTTACTATGCAAAAAACCCCCAGAAAGTCTATCAGCCACCAAAATCAAACCTTTCTGCCTTCATTCACAAAACTTTTTTTCCAGCCATTTCCCCCTTGTTGATTAGCATCGACATAGGGATTGAAGTGCAAACACACAAAACTTTGTTCAGCCTACATAAAACACGCCAAAAAAACCCCTGAAGAAAACACCTCGAAAGTTTGTTTTTAAAAAATTTCACAGTCTTCCATTCACCCCAAGCCCAAAATAAAAAAAGGCAATGATGCACAATTTTTTATAGGGGGAATGCCCAACACTTTAATGAACGATTCTCAAAGTCTCGTCGGGAAAAACCCCAAACCCATGTCCCAGTCCCCCAAAAATTGATTTTTAAATCAATCTAACGTATCGGAACCTCTTGTAAACCCCCCTTCCAAATACATCAAACAAATCCATGTACCACAACTTTCAAAACACTTTCCTTACCCCCTCTTCGCGGTAAAAAAAAATTTAAAAAAAAAACAAATAAAAATAAAATAAAAAAAACCAAAAAAAACCAAATAAACCAAAAAGATAAACACCCCTTTTCTGTATTAAACCCAAATTTGTTTTTCTATTTTTTTTTCTTTTTCCTTTTTTTTTATTATCAAGTATCTTGAATAAATATAAAATATATATAATATAATAAAAATATTTTATATATTTATATAAAAATATATAAGTGGTGTGTATTATGTAGAGTTTGTTTTTGTAAAAGTATTTAAAATATATATATATAATATATATATATAATATATATATTAAAATATATATGTGTGTGTGTACGTGGGCTGTTTGTGATGGTGTGCTTAATTAGACATGTATTTGAAAGTTTTTATGGGAATATATATTACTTTTATTATATATAAAAATTTAAAAATAAATTTTATTTTTAAAAATATTAATATATATATAAATTGTTTGGGGGGGGGTATATTCATTTGTGTTGGGGGGGGGATAATATTTGGAATGGGTATAATCTTATAAAAATGATTAATGTTGTCCCCTTTTTTTACTCTCTCCCCCTCTCCCTCTCCTCCTTCCCCTCTCTCTCTTCTCCTCTCTCTCTGCCGCTCTCTCTCCTCTTCTCTCTCTCTCTTCTCTCTCTCCCCCTCTCCCTGCCTGCCGTTGGCATGTGGCGTGGTACCGAATTCCTAATATTTTGTATGTTTATTTTACGCTGTTTTATACAGGAATTATTGACTTTTAGAAGTTCCCTTTTAAACATTACACCCGCTGTTCCCCTTCCCCTCCTCTTCCTCTCTCCCCCCCCCCCCCCCCCCCCCCCCCCCCCCCCCCCCCCCCCCCCCCCCCCCCCCCCCAAGTATTCACTTTGTTAAACTTTACGTATTTTCATGCCTTGCGAAAAATGAAGTGGGGGTCCTTGGGCCCCCTCCCCTCTCTTCTCTTCCCCTCCCCCCTCTTTCCCTCTCTTTTCTCTTCTCTCCCCTTTTATTTTTCCCGTCCCACCGGGAAAGTGCGGTATTGTGTTTCAAAAATAGTACGCACTTTGTATATTCACTTCACTGTCTGTTTTTATACATGCCAATCTTGTACGTTTAGTACACCATATTTTTCTCCACCCACCTCACCCCTACCCCCACCCTCCCCCCACTTCATTAGTTACCATTTATTTTTTTTTTTTATTTTTTTTTTTTGTATTTTTTTTTTGTTGTTGTTTTGTTTTTATTTTTTTTTTTATTTTTTGTTTTGTTCATTTATCTTTATTTTCATTTGATGTTCCCTTATTACAGACCGCTTTTGCTTCTTCTTTTTTTCTTTTAATTATTATTTCACTGCATTTTGGGGCCCCCACTCAGGGGGAAGACTGGGTGAAAAAAGCACGTTATGCTTATCTATTATCCTCGTAAAAGAATTTTGTCGTCTGCTTGTCTTTTCTCTCTCTCTATCTCTCTCTTTTCCTAGTCGTCTTCTGTCATCCTCCTGTCTCTCTTTTTTTTTTCTCTATCTTGCTGTCTTTGTCTGTCTGGTCTGTCCTTTTTTCTCCTCTCTCTCTCTCCTCGTTTTAAATTTTCCATATAACTAATTATTGAGGCAAATCATAAAAAAAAACAAGATCAAAAAAAACGTACTCCAGTTTTCCTGAAACACGCGTGAAAACACAAGAGGAAAAACCGTTTGGGTGGGTTAACCCTAGTAAACGAATTCGATAAACCGACCACATCTGGGACCTTTAATGAACAACTTAAAATTTTTAGAAAAATTTGGGCCAAAAACTTTTTGTGAATTTTTCCCAAAAAAAAAAAAAACCATAGGGCCTTTTTTGGGCATAACGTAAATTTAAATATCGGGGATCATCCGTGACCCCTAATTAAAATGCCTACAATTTTTCAGAAAGATCGGCCATGTACTTTCTGAGATATTGCATAAAAAGAAGAACAGTTATGGGCCGTTATAGCCGTTAGTAACGGCTATTAACGGTAAGCTAAAACGCCGGGTATCATCCGTCGCCCATAATGAACATACCTACAAATTTTCAGAAAGATCGGCAAGTTCAGTTCAGTTCAGTGGTTTATCTAACATCTGTTCACCATTGATGACATTAGACGAAAAATAATGTAAAACGTCATTAGTAACTAACAGTGCTTAACCTCAAGATAAAAAAACAACAAAAACAAACATAACTTATTGAAATCAATGGTATTTAAAAAATAAATAATAAATAAAACCGGCATCAAAGCAACTTGGCAATTTTAGATTGTGCGATAATAGCAGCAATGTTTATGATAGTAAGGCTGGAAAATATTTGATGATATCTTGGACTTTGATGTCAATAGATTTTCTTCATGATGGGAGTTAAGACAGAACATTCCATCAATAGATGATGCACTGAAATAGGCTTACCACAAGTACAAAGAACATGGCAAGAATATTTTGTGCTCCATGCATTGAACTTGAGTTTTGTTACTATCTTGGAAATGTGACGAGGACAAGTATTTACATATCTAAGATCTTCTCCACGAATTCTGTTATAAACACAACTTTCTAGTTTTAGCAAACTTTCTAATGAAGATCTTTTCAGTGAAGACAATGAATAACAATCAGGGCAATGTTTAGCTCCAGCTTTAGCAAGTATATCTGCTGCTTCGTTCCAATTCAACCCACTATGAGAGGGAGCCTAGCAAAAGTCAATACATATTCCATGAATCCTTAAACAGTGTATGAGGTGATGAATATCAAAAAGTAAATCTTTCCGAGCCTTACCATCCCAATGTTCTAGAGACTGCAAGACAGCTTTAGAATCCACACGTATGAGAATATTATGAAAAGGCATAGGAGCGTCATAAATCTAACTCAAAGCATCAATATTGCATATAATTCTGCTGTAAATATGGGAAACGCTTTGCCAAGATGCTAATTCTTTTTCACATTTAGTCTAGGAATGACAAAACCAGAACCACTACCAATGTTATCTAGGACTGAACCATCGGTGTAAATTTTCAGGTGATTACTATGAAAATTGTCAAGATGAAATCTGACATCACTAACCAAGAGATTAAAGTTTTCAGTTTTAGAAACACTTGTGTAATTGTAATCAATATTTCCACACAAATGCTCCCAAGGGGGAATCTTAGGCGTGATGGGATCTTCAGAAATTGTTGATAAATCAATGTTACAATCAGACAATAAGCTTATACGTGTAATTTCTAATTGGTTGTAAATATATCATATTTCTAGCTCGTTTGGGATCATCTTTGTTCGAGTCCATCAATAGTTCTGCTGTAACTTAGTTCTTAACTGACAGGCTTCTAATCACATATTTTGATACGTCTAAGAGCCGTTGTTCTCGAAAAGGTAACACCTCTGCAGCTTGATAACTTTTGATAGTATTTGCATGAAATGGTACCCCTACGGCCAATTTCACTGCTTTGCTATCCAAACTTTGTAGCTTTTTTACAAATATTTTCGCGCAGAAAAATAAACTTCTTGGCCATACTTTAATTTGGATCGAACTAAAGAGGTAGACAAATGCAATGAATTTTTTCGTGTCTTGTCCCCAAGGCTGGTGGTTATTAGTTTTTTTTAAGTTTATTCTTTTTCTTGCCTTGGCTAATAAATGTTCTATATGCTTTTCCAACTAAGTTTGTTGTCAAAAAGACTCCTAAATATTTAACACAATTTTGATATTTCAAGATATTATCCTCTAATATCAAATAGGTAATATGGAAGGATTTTCGCCATTATGAAATAGCAGCAAACATGTTTTTCCCCTGACAATTTTAAACCATTTTCTTTTATATAATTTGATAAATTGTTTAGTTCCTGTTGATAAATTGTCTGCACATGACTGATAATCCTCATTCGAATTTTTCCTTAAACTGGTGCTTATCCATACTGCAATATCATCAGCGTATTGAACCACATGTGTGTTCTTAGACAAAGCTTTTGGAAGATCATAAACAAAAATTGAGAATAAAATTGGAGCAATGATTGAACCTTTTGGATCCCATATCTACACTTCTGAACGATGAGTAGGTATTGCCAATTTTTGTACACATATGTCTATCCTTCAAAAAGCCCATACATTTTGACACAATTCCTATTTCTTTAATTTGAACAGTAATCTGGCAAGCCAAACACTATCATATGCTTTTTTAACGTAAAAAAATGTAGCTAGTGTGCTTTTTCTTCGTGAAAATTGACGTTTGACTTGAGTAGAAAGCTTAACCAAATGATCTGTAGTGCATCTTCCTTTCCTAAAGCCAGCCTGCTGGACTGGAATCTTGTTATTCTTTACACAACAAAAAGTGATCCGTTTGAGTATTTTTTTTTTTCAATAATTTTTCCAACATGAGAAGTAAGCGAAATTGGTCTATATAGCTGTTAACCGAAGATCTGATTTTGCCCTCTTTTAGAACTGGTACAACTACTGAACTCTTCCAGATTTTAGGAATAGCGTCAATATCCCAACATTTTTGGAATAAAGAATATAGCAAACCTATCCAAGAAGAAGACATGTGACAGAGCATCTGGTAAGAAACGCCATCTAGACCAACTGCTGAAATTGAAGAAAAAATAGAAGCTAATGCTTCTTTCAATTCTGTAATTTGTAAAGGAGAATTCAAATAGTGTTCTTGAATTGCGCTAGGGTCTCAATACGTATCTTTTCTTCTTCGGTTGTTCTAAAAAGCTTAGCCTCTGATTCAGGCTTGCAGAACAACTGTTACATGAAAAAGTATTCACAAATGCCTCAGCCTTATTCAAAGCATTTGGAAATTCCGTATCTAGTTTCAACAGGAAATGACTGTGTCCTGTTACAATTTTTCATCTCTTTTATTTTTTTTCCAAACCTTGTACATATCCTTTGATTCTGTAATCTCCGAGTTGCAAAATATTTCCCAATATGTCTTTTTTGCTTGAGCGATAATCTTTTTGCAAATATGTTTCTGTATTTTCATGGATTGAAATTTTTCTTCAGTCTTATTTCTAATCCATGACTTAAATGCCTTGTGCTTTGATGTCACCGCTATTTTACACTCCTCCGTCCACCACACATTACCAATATATTTACAAATTTTCTTGTAACCACATTTTGGTATCCCTTTATCAGCTGCAAGTAGAAATATTTTCTTAAAATTTGAATAAAATTCATCGATACTTCACTGATTATTGGATCAGGATCATGAGACCCTACGAATTTGCTGTAATCTTCCCAATTTGCAAATTTGTAGCTATATTTTGGTATGTTTTCCACTGGATCTGTCGAGTTTGAATTGAAATTGACATTGAGAGCGATGGTTATGGGAAGATGATCACTACCAAGACAATCTTCTCCTGGGGACCAGTCGTAATCTACAGCTAAGTTTGAGGACACTAAAGACAAATCAACAGCACTGGGATTATGAGTTGAGACATCAGGAATTCGTGTAATACGGCCATCATTCAATAATATTAACTCCGAATCTACAACATGTTCAACAAAACCTATTACATGCTACTTTAGAGCTGTTTGTATCCCAGAAATGGGCATGGGCATTAAAATCACCCAAAACTATCCATCTCTCTCTCTCTCTCTCTCCTCTCTCTCTCTCTCTCTCTCTCTCTCTCTCTCCTCTCTCTCTCCTCTCTCTCTCTCTCTCTCTCTCTCTTGTTGCATTGATCATCATTGGTCTGATGCCTAAGTGATGCCTAATATTTCAATTAATTTCGTGCTGGGAAACCATCAACGTAGACAGACTACAGCTGAATGAATCAGTCAACCATCCACGAAACAGGCACGGTTCTTCTGAACGCAACATTTACATGGCAAATTAACACTGATTATTCCAAATCACTCACCTCCGTGGGGGATAGGACAGATTGATGCATATCCATTTCACGCTAAAGGTTACAGTGCTTCGGTTTTTTGTTTTGTTTTGTTTTTTGTTTTGATTTGTCTACATGTTTGTTTTTTCTTTTTATGTTTTTTTGTTTTGTGTGTGTGTGTTTTAACTAGAAAGCATTGTGGCCTTGAAAATAATCACCGTTAAGTTTGTCATGTACATCCCCCCCCCCTTCTCTCTCTCTCTCTCTCTCTCTCTCTCCTCTCTCTCTCTCTCTCTCTCTCTCTCTCTCTCTCAGAGAAGAAGGAACCTGACACACTGACACGGAAAGATCAATGTTTCTTGTTCTATTTCTTTGGTTGGTTGTTTTATACTTCTCACGCTTTTAGCTCAACGCACAGGCATGCTGTATCCTTCATTAACACCACTTGCGATCGAGAGATGATGATGATGATGATGATAATCTTTATTTCCAAGGGTAACAGATAAGCAAACACATGCTTTTTTTCATCCGGCCCTTGCCCCTGAGAGAGAGAGAGAGAGAGAGAAGAGAGAGAGAGAGAGAGAGAGAGAGAGATGGTGAGTGGTGGATGGTGGCAGTGGTAGAGTCATACATTAAAACTGTTGACTCCGATCAAGATCAAGGTCCTTTGCTGCAGTAGACATTACACATTTAGCAAAGTCAAGACACTGTTTGAAAGAAGGGGAGACGAAGAACGTGACAAGAACAATGTGGAAATGCATATGTCATTAACAACAGGTCAACTTGTTCAAGCGACATACTAAAGCGTTCCACAGAGACAATACAATGAGAAATGGATCGTGTGTGGGGCAAGTGGGGTGGGGGGTGGGGGTGGGGGTGGGGGGGTGGAGTGGGAGTGAGTGGGTGCGTGGGGGATGTGACTCATAGTCAGACTCATAATTCAATTGTCATGTGAAAGGTGAAGGAGAAATGGATCATGTGTTGCATGCGTAAACACGCGCTTGCTCCTTGTGTGTGTGTGTGTGTGGTGT
>CM031627.1:26718981-26722978 GCA_018398815.1 Conus ventricosus
GCTTTCTTCACCTGATTCAATGTTTTCTGATTCTGCTGATTTTCTGGCTCAGTCATTTTTTAGGGAAGTAAAATCTATATGATTAAAAGTAATTAATCCTGTGATTAGCGGCGACAATAATGTTCCAAATCTGTAATATAGATCACATCCTAGAGACTCTAATGACTTTGTTAAAACTGGATCCTGCATTAAATCATACATAAAATCTTGTTCAGAATCAATAGGTGCAAATCTGGCTACTAGTTTAGTGTACAAACTAAGAACTGTTTCTCCGACACTTTTTACCATTCTTGATCCTAGTTGCGCTTCATACCTGTTATGATACTTTACAATGTCTTGTGGCGACATCTGTTGAATCTGTTCTATGCTGAATTCATTTCCGAGGAACTGTTTTGTTTTTCCGCATGCTGCCAAAGAATACAGCCTTTCCTTTTTGGGCATAATAGCTTGGTCATCAACCTGATAAGTTCAGGAAGGTTTAGTAGATCATCGGTGTTCATGTTTTATTACTAAAATTAATATAATTATTATTTTGTTTTTAAAAATGAGCGCCGAAAAGACTGTTACCAATCTTGTATACTATTCTGCTCTTATTGGAGGCCTAAGTATAGGATACACAATGCTTGGTAAAAGCTTGTTTAAAATTAAACCAGCAGACCTTGGCAAACTAGACTTTGAGGATTCAGCAAAGCTAATTGCTATCATTACAGCTTCGTTAGCTACGAAAGATTTTCTAGTTAAGCAAGGAATAATTCCAGACAGTATAAATATGTAAAAAAAAATACATTTATAAAAATGGCTTCATTCGTAATGATGATAGGCGGCGCTGTGGTTAATGCGCTTGCTTTTAGCGGAAGTAATTACGCATTTAGTAAACTACAAACTAATGAAGAGAGAAAAGACATAACAAAGCTATGGAGCAACTAGCTGCAGCACAAGCTGCGTATGAAAAAGCAGAGAATTGAGCAGTTAGATTTTATTAACGACAAACTGAAAAAACAGGGGCATGCAGCTTACACATTTAAAGACGTTGACCAGGCAATAAAAGAATATTTTCTTGTAACAGGCAAACCAATCGAGAAATTGCCCCCGCCAAAATTCAGTGACTTTTATCAACCATCAGAAAAACAAAAGATGCAGGAAATATTATTTATCGTCTTTGGAATGACCGTTGTGTATTTTGTTGCACATAATATTGGCTGAATAAAAATGAACAAAATCTATTATTCGACAAAAGGATATTGGAAGGGAATCACGGCAATAAAAAACCTAAGCCAAGCAGCGGGTGTTAGTGAACAAACAGCAAAGGAATGGTTATCTAAACAAGCGATTTGGCAAATTTATTTACCTGCGCCTAAACGAATACAAAGACCACACTTTGTGAATACAATACCGAACGACACCCATCAAATGGACCTTCTATATTTACCCCATGATACGATTAGACGAAAAAGATTTAAGAACACACTCACAGTCATTGACATAGCTTCAAGATACAAAGATGCGGAACCATTAACACAAAAGAGTGCTTCTGCTGTTGCTGTTGCCATACAACTGATATACCAACGAGGCCCGCTAACTTATCCTCGCATGATTCAAGTCGATGATGGAAAAGAATTTAAAGGCCAAGTGAATCAATTATTGTTAAAACATAGAGTTACCATTAAAAGAGGCATCCCAGGAGTTCACAGATCACAGGCTTTAGTTGAAAACTTTAACAAACAGTTATCTGAAAGACTTTTTTCCTACCAGTATCACAGAGAGCTGATTGACAATTCTCGCAACACAGAATGGGTTAGAAGACTGCCCTCAGTTTTGCACGCAATGAATAATGAAGAATTTAAAGGGCTAAAACCAGTCAGCAATCAAAAAACAAACAATAGAGTTTTTGAAGAACCCAGTATCCGGTAAACTTTTACCAAATTGGTTTAAAAGAAAGGTACCTTTATTTACCGGGGGAAGCAAAAGGGGGAATTGCAACAGGGCAACAGATTTTTGGGAGTTTGACCATATGAAATAAAAAGAATTGTAAAAATGAACCCGCCCGTGTATTATTTAGAGAAACTGACACAAAAAAAAAACCCAGCCCCTAAGATTTTTTGTGAAGGAAAAAATGCAGAAAATCCCCCCAGACACATTTCCCACTTGCTTAATTAAATTTTTTTAATTTACATAAATATATTTGAGTCAAAATGGAAGCTCAAAAGGGGAAGCCAAACGAAACAAGAATGATAAAGGAGAGACCTTGAAAATAATACGGAAAAGATATGATTTCTGTAAAAGGGAAAACTTTTGCGAGGTTTAAAATACAGCTAAAACACCCAGCCCCCTAAAACCCCAAAACCCCAATTTTTTTTTGGGAAAAAAAAGAATTCTTAAAATAAAAAAAAAAAATTCGGCACACAAAAACAAAAAAAAAGATTTACTGAATTGGATGGAATGCTTGAGTTATAAAAATTTGATAAAAAATAAAAACCCCCTCTTTTATGCTTTTTTTTCCCGTGTCCAATTTGCATATAAAACTCTGGTTTAAACAAATACACGTTTAGTTTTTTTCTTTTAAAAGACTTCTTTGTTAAACGTTTGTTGATCTCATGTAAATAGATGTAGTATTCGTTGTCATGTTAAAAAGTCTTATTGTCAAACAATGCTTTTTGTATTGTCGTATTGTTTGATTGCACAACAGGGAAATATTCCTTTTGTTTCTTAATGGTTTTCCCCGGCCGAAACTGTACATTTTCGACTTAAACCAAAAAAAACTCCTAATACCCCCCCAGATAATTATCCCTTTTTTTCCTAAAACCTTTTTATTAAAGAGGATGTAAAGGCGAATCTTTAGGGGATAGATGTATATTTCCCCCCATGCCCCTTTTGCTACTTCATTTCCATGTTTTTAGATTTTAGTTTGGATATCTAAACAAAATACTTTCTGTGTAAAGTACTTTGGACTTGGATCAAGGGTTTTTAAAAAAGTCAAAAGAAATTTTAAATCAAAAAAATTTGATAATTCTAAAAAGTAAACCCCCAAAAAATACGGTTTGTCCAAATTTACTTTCTTTTTTTCACTTTTTGCCAAAAAGCGATCTGAAATTTTTAAAGGCCTGTAATTAGGTTTTGAAGTTTAGCTTAATTCCCCGTTCTCTTGGTGACCAATTAACTTTCGCTTTTGGGGGTTTCCATATCTTTTCCCAAAAAGTGTTGTTCATCAGCTTGAAAAAATCTTTTTCTGAAGCTCGTGGATTTTGTTTTAAAACAGTGTTTTTTTTGATTATGGTTTCAGAACGTTTTTTGATGAAAGCAATTATACGATGAAAGCTGTCAACTTTAAAAAATGCTTTAAAAAAAATTTTAAAGTCTGTAAGACAGCATAATTTTTTTTTTTCCGAAGATAGGCACAAGTTAGGCGGCCTGTTTTTGCCACTTTGATTTGTGCTAAGGGCAGTATTTTGGGTCATTTTAGTTCATGAGGATATTCTAAGTCAAATTTGAAAAAGCCCCCTTTTAGACAGCTGTAAGAGTATGCAGTTGTTCTACAAAATTTTGATGTTTTTAAACCGCCATGTCATTTTTTAAATTACTAAGGAAGTGATTGCGCCATAGCCAACATACAGATTGTTTGCATTAAATACAAGTGTTAACCTTTACTTGGATAAAGTCGTCCAATATTTTTTGTTGCTTTACAGTAATGATGTGAGCCCTACTAAATTCCCCCACCCAAACTGTTTTCAACATCTAATCTTGGGAAATCTGACAATAAATCCTCGGAAATTGTATCTTTTAAGGGAAAAAACCCAAAATCATCCCCGGGGCAGAAGTAATGCGCGGATCCAGGTATAATTTTTTCATGAGGTCTTTTTTAATTTTTAAAGACTCCCCCAACAAAAAAACGTCAGCCTCAAAAAATATGAAATTCCCCCTGAAATTAAAGTCTTTTTAAAACGGTTTTTTTAAAAAAAAACCTCTTTTTTTTCTTCCCTTTTCCAATGCTTCTAAAAGG
>CM031627.1:26723078-26770578 GCA_018398815.1 Conus ventricosus
GATCATTGTTTGTGTGTGTTGTTGTTGTTGTTATTGATTTATAGTCTGTTCACACTTGGTGATATTAGACTTTACAGGGGGAGGGGTGGGGGTGGAGGAGGGTGAAGGAGGAGGACAGGATGGAGGAAAAGGTAGGAAATAATGTCAAGAACAGTACAAATCTAAATATAAACTACACCATCATAATTATAAAAATATGCTAATTTGAGATTGATAGATAATTTTTGCAACCTCAACCATTTCTGAACTGAAAGAAATAGCGTGAACCGGTTTAGATTTCGAAATTTCAATGTTTGATTTTGAATAAAGAGCATTTGAAATGGGGTAATGGAAAAGTATATGTTCACCAGATAATGGCTTAGAACATGCACACGCTATATCTTGGGAATATTTGGTCTTCCAAGGGTTCAAACGTATCTTGTATATTAAACTAGAAATATGTCTAGGATATGTTTCCATTACATATTTATCTTGAGACTTCTCAATTCGGAAACAGCTTCCAATAACGAATGTATTTCATATATATCTAACTTCAAATTACTTTTTGCAGCATTGCTCATTACCCCGCGTCTGGCTAGTTTATCTGCTATTTCATTCCAATAAATACCACAGTGCGAAGGGACCCAGCAAAGACTATATTTATTCCTGTGGAAATAATGTAATTAATTAGATGCTTTATTTCAAAGATTGCATCTTTCCTTGTTTTAACATGTGTGTGTGTGTGTGTGTGTGTGTGTGTGTGTGTGTGTGTGTGTGTGTGTGCGCGTATGTGTGTGTGTCTTGTTTCTTTGCACACATATGTGTGTGCTTATGTGTGTGTGTGTGTGTGTGTGTGTGTGTGTGTGTGTGTGTGTGTGTGTGTGTGTGTGTGTTCATGCATACACTTACACACACACACACACATACACACACACACACACACACACACACACACACACACACACACTCTCTCTCTCTCTCTCTCTCTCTCTCTCTCTCTCTCTCCTCTCTCTCTCTCTCAATGTATTTCAGATTTTGGGGAACTGGACTGGTCATCCCAGAGAACGTGCAGGGAAAACGCGTCATTGACATTGGCTGTGGAGCCGGAAGCCTCTTTTTCATCCTCAGCAAACCGGTTGGGCCGACGAAATACGTCATCGGCATTGACCTCAATGACCACGCGGTAAACATGGCCTCGGACGTGGGGAAGGATGGAACTGAAGGGTAGAAAGTTAAAAAATTTGATGTGGTCTGGGTGATAACAGCTGAGAAAAAAAAAGGCATTTTCCAACCGTCTATCTTGTCCTCCTTCCGCACCTTACCCCTTACCCCCAGCCCCCCCCCCCCCCCCCCCTCCAGCCCCCTCTCTCCCCCGCCCCCTGTTCTCTTGACTGACTGACGGTTGCCTCTTTGTGTCCATACATCGCAGATCCAGACAGCCAAGGAGCAGTCAGAATATCGCTGGAAGCAGTGGGGCTATGACAAACCCAATTTTGAGTTTCACGTCCTCAACGCCGACCATCTGGTATCAAACTTCCGTGATGACGAATGTGACATGATTGTGTAAGTCCTGGAGGAGGAGAAGAAGAGAGAAGGAAAGTAAGGGATGTAAAACTTTTTTTCTTTTACATATTTATTCAGATTATTTATATGACATTACAAAATACTGTAAAGGATAGTAGTATTTCTTATGATATTAGACAAAACAGCTGACAAACAAGTCCAAAACAAGGAATCCAAACAGGCCTATAGAAAAGGAAGCTACCACCACGACAACCATCACCAACGACAACGACAACAAGAATAACAGCGACAGAAACATACACGTACGTGAGTCGTAGAGACAGGCATGCAGGTAAACAAACAAGCGTACAAATAGACTAACAGGCTGTCGACAATTTGATAAAAATATTGATAGGAGAAGAGGCCTTATCAGGTCAGTTCAGTCGCATTGGATGGAAGCAAATGAAGGTGGGTTATACCACAATGAAGTTGAGCTAAATTGAGTACATACCGATACACTGAGTTACACCACAATAAAGAGGAACTAAATGGAGTACACACCAACACACTGGGATATACCACAATACAGAGGAACAAAATGGAGTACGCACCAACACACTGGGATATACCACAATACAGAGGAACTAAATGGAGTACATACCAATACACTGGGATATACCACAATACAGAGGAACTAAATGAAGTACATACCAATACACTGGGATATACTAACAAAACAGAGGAACTAGATGGAGTACATACCAATACGCACCAGTACACTGGGATATACCACAACACAGAAAAACTAAATGGAGTACACACCAACACACTGGGATATACCACAATAAAGAGAAACTAAATGGAGTACGCACCAACACACTGGGATATACACAAAAAAACCCAGAGGAACTAAATGGAGTACATACCAATACGCACCAATACACTGGGATATACCACAAACCAGAGGAACTAAATGGAGTACACACCAACACACTGGGCGTGAACACTGGTATCCCTATGGAAGCAGCTCAGTTACAACTCCCGCCACATGCAAGCATTTTTTTTGGTCTGATATTGATGAAATCGTTATTTCTGTTTAAACCAGACAGGGAACAGTCTTGTATTTGGGAACAAAACCATGATGTACTATACTTTTATACGCAATGTCGTTTTCAATATTGTATATGTATTTTACCTTGTTCTCAAAGGCTTGCAGAATAGACATATTTCCATGGAGTTCACAATCATACAAGTATTCTTTGGCAGATATTGAAATATAACATCCGGTCAATGCATAGGTTTTTATCAAAACCATGTATAGTTACTGATTTTATAATGCGTAAATTAGATACATCCTGACATTGATCATTTATTGTATGTACCACGTTTACCTCGACATGGTGGGAAGACACTTCAGGGAGAGCCTGACCGCAGAAGGACATCAGACAAGTGTTTCAGCCCTGAACTCCTTACGCTCTGAGGGGGCCGGGTCGCATCCAGGTCATGACTCCCAGATGCCTTTCTGCTGCCAAATTGCCCACCTCCGTTTTGGCGTTGGCGAGATTCAAATCCTTAACTGTTGGATGAGTTGAGGACTCAAGGCGTGCCTTTTTAGACGACTGTCTTATCTACGTTGTTATTGGACCCCTGTTCCAGATTGGGAACTGTAAGCCTTATGAATTTCATTTTCGTTCCTGCTGAACCAGATCCGGCTGGTAACTCTTTCAGCTGCCTCTGCCATTGCCTTCAGAGTTCTGGTTCTCTTCTGACCAGAAACCCTGGACTGTTTCATGAGGTCATAGGCTGATGAGCCTACAACTCCCTTTGCTTCAACCTCTTTGGTGAGGACCTGGGCCAGGAAGCCAGAATCACTGAAGTTGCTGGCTAGACTGGCACACTTCTCAGTATTGTATATGTGAGTTTTCTCTATTCTGCTTTCCTACGGTACAGTGATTTGAGAATCATTCGTTTTGATGAGCCTGAGGAGAACAATATCCGGTCTCATGCCACTCTTCCTCATGATCTCTGGATAGTTTTGCCACTTTGGGAGGCCTGCTGTGCATTCCCAGTCATCCACTCCATCCATTGGTTTCCATGCTCTTCATATCACAATTGTTCCAGTCCTGCGATGTAGAACTTTGTTCTGGGATCGTCTGGTAGCACAGTGCTTCCTCCAGCGGTGCCAACCGCATGTGCGATCTCACTGGCCGACGAGTGAGGAGACGATCACGGGTCAAGGGTCAAAACAGGAAGCTGCACTGTCAACACGGCGGCATAGCAGCATTGTAGCGCAATCGTAAAGCCCGGCGAAGACAGGTCAAAGTTCGCGCTTGTCAATACAAAGCAGGCCAGGCGTAAAACAGAGGCGTGACAGTGTGAATTCCAACACGTTACACCAGTGGACGAAACCAGCCAATACACAACATGTGCGGGGAGGAAGGGGTGGGCTGGCTGGAGACCCACAAGGCAGGGGAAGTAGTGAAATCGGTGGGGTAAGGAGAGGAGTGCTAGTGGGGTTGGGCGTGGGGTGGTGAGGGTGGTAAAACAAAAAGATAACGGTGTGGCCGAAGCCCGGAGAATAAAGTTATACAAATTTGTACATGGAACTGTGAAGGTTGGTTGCAGGAGTTGGACATTCTGATGTTATTTCAACAATGTTATCTTTTGATATTTTTGCTTTAAACGAAACTTTTGTTTATTCAAACACAATTCCATACACACCTTTTAGTAACTATGATGTGTTTGTCTCTAGAGCTATAAAATTATCTCATCAAGGGCGATATTCGGGAGGAGTGATCGTGTTTGTTCGAAAACGTTTGGCAGGATTTGTGGAAAGAATTGATACTAACTTTGAGAGAGAGAGAGAGAGAGAGAGAGAGAGAGAGAGAGAGAGAGAGAGAGAGAGAGAGAAAAGGCAGGCTTAAACCGCGCGTCCCAGAGGTGTCATTCATCCATTACGTCGAACCACAAACAGTGGGCCAACGGGTCCGTAGGGCGCACTATGTTTAGTGGAACACATCACTGGAACCCAGCTCATTGTGCAGGTCTTCGGCATTACTACATCGAGATGTATGCTACCTATGGTTATGTGGTATTCTCACAACCAAGGCCTCCCCCCAAAAAAAGAAAAAAAAAGAAAAAAAAGGGAAAACAACAGCAATCCTAAAGCAGCCAGTGAAGTGTAGAACAGCAGAATGATGAATATAGTAAAATAAACTGTGTAATGAGTATCAAATCACTGAATAAAAAGTAATAAGTTCATGGGAAACCTTTAAGCCCATGTTTGAACAAATATAAGGAAAAGGGGAGGTTAAAAAAACCGACAGCAGTCATCCAGAGATACCTGCCTTTCACACATGCTAGTCTGAAATAGATTATCTGAAAAATGGCTGGCGATAGGGATTTACGCAAAACAGAACGTCTGGCGGCGAAAGAGTTAATACCGCAACGTTTCAATAATTCGATTCTCAGTATCGCTACGTGTTGATGGCGCTACTTTTGGCCAGTTTGGTATTCACTATGTCTGCAGTCCCACTGGGGCTTGTTCTCAGTATCGCTGTATGGTATCATTCTCTGGCAGCCTCCCAGACACTTTTCACTACATCTTATCGCCACCACGGAAGCGAATCAATTCTTCCTGCCCTCTGTGACACAGCCACGCTCCATATTTCCCTTGATTTATACTCCCCCTGCCAGAGAATAAATCTTCACAGCAGTAGCATTACAAGTGCCATTTTAATCAGGCCACCACTATGACCTACAGCGCCTCGAGGTTTAGCACCTCTGCACATAACGTGTTTCCTATTCGATTCCTGGCAGAAAGTCCTGTTTTACACTATATCTCCTTTCCCTATCTGGCCGACAGACTGACATAGCTTTGGGGGCAATGCAACTAAGCCCTAACAAAGCTGGACACGGAAGGTTCTTTTGAACTGCAGCAGCTGGAGTATTCCTGACATCAGACTCCACATTGACGGGCTGAAGGTAGCAGGTTCATTCTCTCATCTGCATGATCGCGTGTAGGTGGTTTTACTCTGTGCAGTTTCTGTCGCTTATGAGACTTGGTTCAACAAATGCCCCCCCCCCCCTCCCTTATTCCACCCCCACCCCACCCCCGTGCTTATCCTGTGTCTAATAGACAAGTTATTGGCTTCCTGCTTGCAATCGCTCTGGTAGTTAGTTAGTGGCGGTACTCTCTCGTGTTGATCCGTTATCAACGGCAAGAATGGAAGATACCAGCCGCCGTGGCGAAGTGGTTAGCGTCGCGGACTCCCGGCTGGGAGGTCGTGGGTTCGAATCCCATCAGAGTCATGTGGGTTTTTTCTGCCCCGACCAGCTCCTACCCAGAGTTGAGTTTGCTGCGGACTCAGTTGGGAAGACTGGGACCACACAGTCGAGTTTCATCCACTTAATGGATGCGTTTCTGAGAGTGTTGCTCAAATTTCATGACCAACACTGCAGGTACCTGTATATCTCGGGCCTGGTTGACGCCAGGATATATTATGAAAGGAAGCGTAGAGTACAGCCCTGTCATGTAGTCTCAGACCGAAATGGAAATCCGTAGCATCATCTTAATCATCCTCATTCCCATTGATCAGCATTACAAAAAAAAAATAATGTCTCAAATTCTGTGGCCCTTCATGCCCTGCTCTCATGGTGACCTCAATTTCGATGTCCTCTCCGCGTCTGTGGCCTTGGTTTGGTTCCGTCGGGGTCACCGGTATCGGCGAGTCCATGGGGGCTGTCGTTGGACGGACGTGGTGGCGCCCTCCGGAGGGAGAGCTCACTCACGCCGGCTCCGCGACTAAGCAATTATTGTCAGTAGGGGGTTAGTAGGTGGTGTCCTGCGCATGTTAGATCAGAACAGGCGCGACTGAACACCACCGAAGTGACTCGGCAGCAGTGCAGTGTCTCCTCCGGTGGGTTGCCTCATGACGACTTGACACTGACTGCTCCCTGTGGATTGCCGGTGCCGGGGCTGCGGCGGGGCCAGCCGGGCTATGGCTGTGGACGGGGTGTCGGAATGAGCGGCGTGGATGCACTGCCTCTGAGGTGGCGCAGAGGTTGGGACAAAAAAAAAAGAAAAAAAAAAGAATGGAAGATACCTGTAATCTGTGGATGTGATGTACTTGTCCACATTCAAAACACGTTCGCTTGTTCTTAGCATGATCTTGATTCCCATGGTAACTAAGACTTCGAGGTCTGCTCCCGAAAGCTTTTTCACCTTTTTGTTTATTGTCAGGAGTTGGCAATTCCCCCCCCCCCCCCCCCCCCCCCCCCCCCCCCCCCCCCCTCTCCCCGACTTAGTGGTCTAGGCATTTTGGGACGACTGGTTCGTTCCCTTGACGAAATGGCACTGATCATATGAGCACATCCATACCTGTCTGCAACCCTCATTAACTCTTCTAAGTCTTCCCATCCTCTCTCTGCCAAGACGGTGAACTCCTTCCAATATGTGGACAGGATTTGCTCTTTGTGTTCTTGCCCTCCAATTTGTTTACCTAATCTCATTCATGTGTGTTGAACGAAGACAGCCTTTACCCGATAGAGAAACTGTACATGGCTTATGCGCGGCCCCTCTGAGCAGCTGTCTGTATCTGTCAGCAGTCGCTGTCACAGCCTTCTAAAGGAGAAGGTGGTCTAGGGTTTCTTTCTTCTGTGACTCTATTTCTTTTTTTTAGTTTGGATTCCTCTCACTCTTGTCAGACCACTTCTCAATCCCTCACACATCTTCACCAAAGACAGGCAGATATGCTTCAATCATATATTACGACTGTCACATTTGCATATAACAAAACTACACAGAGCGGAGCAAACAAGTACAAATAAACATAGATCTTATCTTTTATGGATGTCCTCTTCTTCCCTTCCCTTTCTTTCGTCGTGCGTTGATGCTTTAGTTGAACTGCACTGGCGAGGTTGATTAACGAACAGTCAAAAAATAAAAGATGCAAATATTGCCGCTTCAAGAAGTTCCATAGAATATTGAACGCAGTCTTGATATTGGTTGTTGATCTTCAACTGTCTGAACAGCACTTTGCAGAGCGCCTCGATGAATATCCTTTTCTTTCTTCATTGTACGTTGATGCCTCAATTGTGTTGCAGAGACGATGACGGTTAATAAAAAGTCAACAAATGAAGATATAAATATTTCTATCCATGGAACATAGATCACAGTCTTGACACTGGTTGTTGATCACCGACTGTTTACACAGCACTTCACAGAACTCCTTGATGAATATCCTTTTCTTTTACACTATAGAAATGAAGATGTTGAATCCAGGACTTGATGCAGATAGATAATGGAAAAGGGAAATAAAATAATAACGCCTGCAACAACAAAAAAGAATATGACTATAGAAATGAAGATGTTGAATCCAGGACTTTATGCAGATAGATAATGGAAAAGGGAAATAAAATAATAACGCCTGCAACAACAAAAAAGACTATGACCAGTCTTGTATATTATCTTCAGCATGTCGAACACTATGCAGAGTCAGTTTTTGTACTTTAGATTTAGTCCGACTCTGTTTACAACAGCACTATCTTAAATATATTGCATTAACATGTAATTGTTTATATTTTCATTAGCACACACAATCGGCATAGGAACAGAACGAACAATACACAGATCATAACATCGATCTGGATCCAAATCGTTATTCCAATCTGCTAAAAAAAAGATATTGTTGGTAATCAACAGAACCTGTAAATATATGAGATTAGTAAAAAAAAAAATTAATGAGTTGACTCGGTGTCGAGTCGAGAAGAAGGAAATCTACCTACCCTGCGGCGTCCGATTGTAGCTGCCCAACTGGTCCGCTGTCTTCAACAGAAATGAATCCGTTAGATCTGACGCCTGTGTACTCCTACTCTCTTAGCGACGGATCCATAACTACAAGATTAATCGAGCACTTGGGCCATATTGTTAGATATATTTGTAGCAGTGTTGCAGTAGAGACTAGCAGACGACGTCCGCCGCTGAAACACTGTGCATGCGTCTTACCCATACTCCTTTTGTTTATAACTGTTTTACTTCATGGAAACGTAACGAAGCATCGTGTCAAGCCTTGTGATTTGTTTGTATGATTTGTGTATGAATTAAGACATTCACTATACATTACATGGTGGCAGCGAACGAGGATAACTGTAAGTAAAAGAACCTTTTACTGCCGAAACCCACATAAGAGCCATTACTGTACTTCGTTCATCGAACGATTCAGATTAATCAGACTGCTTCAACATTTCAACAATGGATCATTCTATACCACGTATGGACTGGACATCAATTTGTCTGATGCGTTCAAACTTTTTGAACAGCGAATCAAATTGTACATGAAAGCTAAGAAAATAATAGATAATGAAGAAAAAGTAACCTACATACTGCTTCAAGTGGGAGAGGAAGGAATAAGACGCTATAATGCCTGGACTCTAACTGATGCTGAAAAGAAAGATTCAGAAATTATTCTCCAAAAATTCAAAGAGCAACTTGAACCAGCGGAAAACTTCCGTGTAAGCAGATTGAAACTCATGGGATTCAGACAAGCAAGAAACGAATCTCTGGATGATTTTGTTAACAGAGCAAAACTACAAGCAAAGAAATGTGACTTCAGAGGAGGAGAAGAGGATGAGCGCATCCTTGAACTAATAATAGCTGGAACACCTGATGATGATTTTAGAAAAACACTTCTATCAAAGGAGAGAGAATTCAAACTAAGTGATGCTCTTGCATTAGGCAGGACATATGAAGCCACAGCAGCCCATGTCAAACAATTAAAAGACATGCAACAAAAGACAATGGAAATTGATGGAATACAAAAGCCATCTACCACATGCAGCAACTGTGGAGGCAGACACAAACCGAAAGCATGTCCAGCATTTGGAACAAAATGTAGCAAATGTGGGAAATACAACCACTGGGCAAAAGTATGCAGATCAAGAACATTTGAACATGAAACGTACGAAGGGCAGCACAGATATGGACGACAAGGAAAAATGCATAAAAACAGAATTCATAATATGCAGAAGAGTGATGAGCTGGAAGAAAATTTGATGTATTAGCATTTGATAACATTCAGATTTCCTCTATGAACTCAAGAAATGAAGCCTTTGTCACGCTCAACGTACGGTTGACATCTCGCCCTGGCGTTCACAACCTTCTCCTAAAAGTAGACACTGGTGCTCAAGGAAATACCCTACCACTGAGAACCTTTCGGAATATGTTCCCTGATTGCACCACAAAGGATGGCAAACCTGTACAAGCAATTGCAAAATCAGCATGCCAGGTAAATCTAACAGCCTACAATGGGACCAGAATACCATGCTGTGGTATCACCTCAATACCCTGCAGATTCAAAGATTCCGCATGGGAACAAACAAAGTTTTATATTGCATATGTTGATGGACCAGCAATCATTGGACTTCCATCATGTGAAAGCCTTGCAGTTGTGACAATGCACTGCAATGTCAATGCCACAGTACCTGTTCAGAGCAGCAAAAATGACAAGCCTCAACACATCAATAATGTGAAAAATCTGATACAACAATATCCAGGACAGTTTGACAAGATCGGAAAATTTCCTGGAGAAGTCAAACTCTTCACATATCCTGATGTTCAGCCACATATTGACGCTCCACGTAAAACTCCAATTGCACTCAAAGAGACGATCAAGACACAGATAGACAAAATGGAACAAGATAGCATTATCAGAAAAGTGACAGAACCTACTGACTGGGTTTCAAGTTTGGCATATTCTCACAAGAAAAGTGGAGAAATACGCATCTGTCTTGATCCAAGACATCTAAACAAAGCCCTGAAAAGACCCCATCACAAAATTCCTACAACAGAAGAACTGACTCACCTGTTCAGAGGGGCAAAAGTATTCTCCAAGCTTGATGCCAAATCAGGCTACTGGGCTGTTCAGCTTGACCAGGAATCACAGCTATTAACAACCTTCCAATCACCATTTGGGCGGTATTGCTTCCAGAGGCTTCCTTTTGGTCTATCTGTATCACAAGACATTTTTCAACTCAAAATGGATCAGATCCTAGATCAAGTTGAGGGAGCTGTTGGCATCACGGATGACATAGTTGTTTATGCCAAAACAGATGAAGAACATGAACAGATACTTAGGAACTTGATGGAGGTTGCAGAAAAAAATGGACTCATGTTCAATTCTGAGAAATGTAACATAAAAACCAACTCCATCACATTCTTTGGCATGAAGTACACAGCTGATGGTGTGCAACCAGATCCAGACAAAGTCAATGACTTGAAAAACATGCCGACACCCACATCCAAGAAAGAAGTACAAGAATTCTTGGGCTTCATCACGTACCTCTCACCATTCATTGAGAACCTAGCTGAAAAATCCTCAATGCTGCGTGCACTCCTCAAAGAAGACTCGGCATTCATATGGGAGGCCCACCATGAAGAATGTTTTTAAAAACTGAAAGAAACAATATCAGAAAGGTCGACGCTGCAATATTTTGACAATCAAACAATCCCCATTCTTCAAGTTGACGCAAGCATTCATGGACTTGGAGCAAGCATAACACAAGATGGACTGCCCGTGGCTTATGCTTCAAAGTCACTATCTGACACTGAAACCCGTTATGCCTGCATAGAAAGAGAGCTGCTAGCCATTGTCTTTGGAGTACAAAGATTCCATACATATCTCTATGGACGGAAGTTCAAAATATTGACTGATCACAAACCACTTGTGATGATGCTGCAAAAACCATTAACTCAAGCACCACCACGACTTCAACGGATGATGCTCAAGCTGCAAGGATACCAGTTTGAGCTAGAATACAGACCAGGCAAGGAAATGGCGCTTGCTGACACTCTATCGAGATTGCCAAACAAAAACAAGAAGAAAACAATAGACCTGGATGTGCGAGTTGACCTGGTACGATTTTCTGGAGAACGCACCAAAATTATTCAAGAAGAAACCAAAGCAGATCCCACTCTCAATACTCTTATAGAGATTATCATCAACGGATGGCCAGAAAACATCAAAGATGTCCCTCAAAACATCCGAACATACTGGAACTTTAGGGATGAGCTCTCCACTGAAGATGGAATCATTCTGAAAGGATCAAGAGTAGTCATCCCAAGTGATCAGAAAAATGTCATTCTTGATCAGCTCCACTATGCGCATCAGGGCATAGAAAAGACCATCCTCAGAGCCAAAGATTCCGTTTATTGGCTCAACATGAACAAAGACATTGAGTCCCTCATCAAGAGATGTTCAATATGCCAGGAACATCAGTCATCTCAGCAAAGGAAGAATTGCATCCACATGAAGTCCCCCAGCAACCATGGGAAACTCTAGGGACAGATCTCTTTCACTTTGAGGGATCAGAATACCTTTTGATCGCAGATTACTTCAGCAAATACTTCATAGTCCGCAAACTTGGACGTGACATGGGGAGCAGTGCAGTAGTGAATGCTATGAAGCAAGTCTTTGCGGAACATAGGATTCCATCAAAAATCGTAAGTGACAATGGTCCACAATTCAGTGCTGAGACATTTGCCCATTTCGCAAAGCAGTGGAACTTTGTGCACGTTACATCATCGCCACGATACCCAAGATCCAATGGTTTCATCGAGCGTCATGTCAGGACAGTGAAAGCCACACTGACTAAATCTCTTGAAGACAAAACTGACCCTGACCTTGCACTGCTTTGCCTCAGGACAACCCCCATATCAGCAAACCTGCCAAGCCCTATTGAAATCATGACTGGCAGGAAAGTAAAAGTAAACCTTCCCACCAATGTTCCTCATACCAACTCAGTACCAAGCTATCAGAGGATCCGTGAAGAACTCCAGCATCGCCAAGACATGCAAAAGAAACAGTTTGACAAATCAGCCACTCCCCTGCCTCTGCTCACTCCTGGACAACAAATTCGTGTTCAGGACAATAATGGGAGGTGGAAGGAAGGAACGGTCGTCATGAGATGCAAGGAACCAAGATCGTATGTAGTCGAAAACCCCACAGGACAACTGCTGAGAAGAAATCGAGTACATCTACGGCAGATCCCTCAAAATGCACCTGCTCAAGAAGAAATACAAGAACCAGAGCAATCGGCCAGCCAAATACCCACTCCATTAGGCTCACCGCCATCATCTGCCCTGCCACTGAGCAATGAAACTCAAGAGCGGTATTTGGATCATAAAGGAACATATACCACTAGAAGTGGCCGTGTTGTGCGACAACCAAAAAAGCTTGACTTGTAACTATAATCAAAAGTAAAACAAGTGGGGTATGTTTTGCTCCCATAAGGAAACCTAACACAGAGTAACTTTTATTCAAGACTGGCACAGCCTTTTAAACTTGAATAAAGTCAGACAAATACATAGACGAACAATCTAATAGTGGGGGAAAAAACAAGCGCAGGCCAACAACTGAACTGTCTGGCAAAGATTTGGACTTGAGGGGAGGGGAGAGGGAAGGGGAGTTTGAAGATGGAGAAACTGGGAAAATGAAATTAAAAAAAAAAAAAAAAAAGTTTCAGATATGAAAACTCCTCTCTAGCTGCATAAGGGAACCATCGCAATCCCTTTTGAAGGCAGATATATTTGTATTGCCTGCTCCGAGGCCTTTCGCCCGCTGGATCGGGACTCATCAGGGAGACACGGCTGGTTGTGTCTGCGCTCCCGGCGTCAAATAGAGACACACCACAGTCCATAATACTGTGGTGTTCTCACCACCATGGGTGCAAAAAAGAATCCAATAGCACCCCCAGAGCAGCCAGTGAAGAGTAGTAAATGCAACCAAACGAAAGTGTGGGGAGGAAAAAAAGTTGCTGTAAAACTAAAGACATTATGCATATAATATAAAATGTAGGGACAGTCTTTGAGCCTACGCCTGAGGATCCACCCAAAGATGCAAGGGAGATCAAAAGACAAACACACAGACGGACAGAAACAAATACAAATAACCTCAATTTAATCAAAGCAAAATCGGAAATGAAATGAGGTAGGGAACAGTAAACGATAAACAGTAAAACAAGTGGGGTATGTTTTGCTCCCATAAGGAAACCTAACACAGAGTAACTTTTATTCAAGACTGGCACAGCCTTTTAAACTTGAATAAAGTCAGACAAATACATAGACGAACAATCTAATAGTGGGGGAAAAAACAAGCGCAGGCCAACAACTGAACTGTCTGGCAAAGATTTGGACTTGAGGGGAGGGGAGAGGGAAGGGGAGTTTGAAGATGGAGAAACTGGGAAAATGAAATTTAAAAAAAAAAAAAAAAAAAGTTTCAGATATGAAAACTCCTCTCTAGCTGCATAAGGGAACCATCGCAATCCCTTTTGAAGGCAGATATATTTGTATTGCCTGCTCCGAGGCCTTTCGCCCGCTGGATCGGGACTCATCAGAGAGACACGGCTGGTTGTGTCTGCGCTCCCGGCGTCAAATAGAGACACACCACAGTCCATAATACTGTGGTGTTCTCACCACCATGGGTGCAAAAAAGAATCCAATAGCACCCCCAGAGCAGCCAGTGAAGAGTAGTAAATGCAACCAAATCCAACAGTGTGTTTGTTCACAGACTCGGGTGAAAGACCCCGCTCCTCTGTGTTAGGTTTCCTTATGGGAGCAAAACATACCCCACTTGTTTTACTGTTTATCGTTTACTGTTCCCTACCTCATTTCATTTCCGATTTTGCTTTGATTAAATTGAGGTTATTTGTATTTGTTTCTGTCCGTCTGTGTGTTTGTCTTTTGATCTCCCTTGCATCTTTGGGTGGATCCTCAGGCGTAGGCTCAAAGACTGTCCCCTACATTTTATATTATATGCATAATGTCTTTAGTTTTACAGCAACTTTTTTTCCTCCCCACACTTTCGTTTGGTTGCATTTACTACTCTTCACTGGCTGCTCTGGGGTGCTATTGGATTCTTTTTTGCACCCATGGTGGTGAGAACACCACAGTATTATGGACTGTGGTGTGTCTCTATTTGACGCCGGGAGCGCAGACACAACCAGCCGTGTCTCCCTGATGAGTCCCGATCCAGCGGGCGAAAGGCCTCGGAGCAGGCAATACAAATATATCTGCCTTCAAAAGGGATTGCGATGGTTCCCTTATGCAGCTAGAGAGGAGTTTTCATATCTGAAACTTTTTTCTTTTTTTTTTTAAATTTCATTTTCCCAGTTTCTCCATCTTCAAACTCCCCTTCCCTCTCCCCTCCCCTCAAGTCCAAATCTTTGCCAGACAGTTCAGTTGTTGGCCTGCGCTTGTTTTTTCCCCCACTATTAGATTGTTCGTCTATGTATTTGTCTGACTTTATTCAAGTTTAAAAGGCTGTGCCAGTCTTGAATAAAAGTTACTCTGTGTTAGGTTTCCTTATGGGAGCAAAACATACCCCACTTGTTTTACTGTTTATCGTTTACTGTTCCCTACCTCATTTCATTTCCGATTATAATCAAAAGACTTCGACAAAAAACAAAAACAAAAAAAAACTGCTCCTACCCAACAGTGTGTTAGTTCAGAGACTCGGGTGAAAGACCCCGCTCCTCTGTGGATATAATAATATTATGATGATCCAACAGTGTGTTTGTTCACAGACTCGGGTGAAAGACCCGCTCCTCTGTGGATATAATAATATTATGATGATCCAACAGTGTGTTAGTTCAGAGACTCGGGTGAAAGACCCTGCTCCTCTGTGGATATAATAATATTATGATGATCCAACAGTGTGTTTGTTCAGAGACTCGGGTGAAAGACCCTGCTCCTCTGTGGACAAAATACACTAATTGAAATTTTTTTTTTATAAGAGGGGAGATGTAGCAGTGTTGCAGTACAGACTAGCAGACGACGTCCGCCGCTGAAACACTGCGCATGCGTCTTACCCATAATCCTTTTGTTTATAACTGTTTTACTTCATGGAAACGTAACGAAGCATCGCGTCAAGCCTTGTGATTTGTTTGTATGATTTGTGTATGAATTAAGACATTCACTATACATTACAATATTTTCAGTATTAGAACCTTTAATATGAAGAAATGATTATTTCATTCATTTGAAACGTCAATCGATGAACTTTAAACAGCTAATTATATTTTGTGGTAGAGGACTATTTCTTTGGATACGGAATATGGTCGGGCTGCTGGCTGCTTGACGTAATGACGTCAAACTTACATTTAAAGAAAAGTAATCGCAGTGACGAAAAGTTTGTGATCGATCGATAAGTACGATCGATCGAGTCGACTTCCAAATGGCTGCTGCGCTTCCCACGTATCCTCCATTCGACTGTTCTTCAGAAGCAAGGGCAACTCGATGACAAAAATGGGTATCAAGGCTGAAGAATCTCTTCCTTGCCTACAATATTGAAGATGACCAGCGTCAGAAAGCACTTCTACTCACCTATGCTGGTGATGAACTCAATGATATTGTGGACACCTTCACGAACGAACAAGCTCGTCCTGCTGGTGGCGAAACCCATTTTCAAACGCTTGTTTCTGCCATCACCGAACATTTCAATCCTCAAACAAATGTAGAATGTCAGGAATACATATTTCCGGCATTGCTACCAGAAAGGTGATATTGACGGTTTTTATGGGGAATTGAAACAACTGCAACAACATGTAACTTCAATGATGCAAATGCTGAGATAAAATCTCAATTCATCACAGGCTGCCAATGCCAGAAAGTTCGTGAAAAAGGACAAGCAAGCCCCAACATGACTGAAGGATTTGCTGATGTATGCACGCATGCTAGAACTCACATCAAAGCAATCCAAAGCAATGTCTGTGCCAGCAGAGATACACCGTGTTTCGCACGAGGCACGACCTCGTAGCCATCACACATAATCGACAACCGCAACAACCAATCACTTGTCGCAATTGTGGTGGAGAATGGCCTCATCCTGGTGGACAACGCTCCTGTCCAGCATACAACAAGCGATGCAACAACTGTTCAAAACTACACCACTTTGCATCAGCATGCCGCTCAAATACCAGTGCTACACCTTCATCATCATCAACAAAAGCCTTGTCCAAGAAACCGAAACATTTCAGCTGGAAGAAGAAATCAAGAAAATCACACATTCATCAAATCAACGACAGCAGTGATGAAGATGAAGCCAGTGCTATCGATGATTAGTCTACCGATCCTGATGATATTGAATACGTCTTCAAAACACACTCAATCCAGTGAACTTCCTCATTTTAGCGTTTCCATCAATGGACATGTTTTTTTCATTACTAGCAGACTCTGGTGCTTCCATCAATCTGCTGTCTGAACAACATTTCAACGAACTCAAGCTGAAGCCAAAGCTACAGCCTTCCAACAAGCGAGTGACACCGTATGGCAGCAAAAGTTCAATCCCAGTACTTGGTGCATTCAATGTTGTACTAAACTGTGAAAACACCAGTGTTTACTGCTACCATGTTTGTAGTATCCGGCAATGGGCGACCGATTCTCTCCTGGAAAACGTATCAAGATCTCAAGCTACTGACCACCATCAACCATGTCAAAAAAGTACTTGAACAATTGAGAGAAGAGTACCCAGAACTGTTCACCGGTCTTGGTTGTTTGAAAAGTAAAGCAGTCCATCTCCATATTGATCCTGAAGTTCAACCAGTTGCTCAACCATACCGACGTGTTCCATTCCATGTGCGCAAGGAATCAATGAAAAAGCAAGCAGATCAACTCCATGGGTATCTCCGGTGGTTGTCGTACCCAAACCCAAATAACCTGGCAAGGTAAGTGTTTGTGTGGACATGAGAGCTGCAAACCGTGCCATCCGACATGAACGTCACTCAACCCCAACTCTCGACGAGCTGAAGACTATGCTTTCTGGAGCACGAGTATTCAGCAAGCTGGACCTGAATCAAGGCTACAATCAACTAACTGGACAAAGATTCTTGCTCCATCACCACATTTGCCACTCACCTCAGTTTCTATCGATACCGTCGTCTGTTTTTTGGTGTAAATTCAGCCAGCGAGATCTTCCAAGAATCAATCCGCTAAGCACTTTCAGGCCTCCCCGGAGTTGTCAACATGAGCAAAGACATTTTGTGTTTTGGTACATCACAGACAGACCATGACACCAACCTCCGCAACTTGTTTGAGAGACTCAAACTGAAAGGACTGACACTTCATAGTGTGAGTTCAACAAGAAATCGCTGAAATTTCTTGGAATCATCTTCGGTGAAGATGGTATCAAAACCAGTCAAGACAAGCTCAAGGACATCCTTGATCTTCCAACACCCACCAGTGCAACCGAAATCTGAAGCCTCCTGGGCATGATGAATTTTTGTGGTTCCCGCCACATTCCCAGCTATGCCTCATTGACACACGACCTGCGACAACTTACCAAGAAAGGCATTCCTTGGTCCTGGACATCAGAACATGATAAAGTACTGACCAAGTTGAGAAAAGCCCTAAATAATGCAACAGGTCTTGCATATTTTGACCCAAAGAAGTCCACTGACAAACACAGATGCGAGTCCAGTGGGAGTATCAGCTATTCTTACCCAAGAAGACCAAATCATCCAAGTCGCAAGCAGAGCTCTTTCACCCACAGAACAAAGATTCTCTCAAACTGAACGAGAAGCATTCGCTTTCGTGTGGTCTTGCGAATACTACCACATCTTCATTTTTGGTGCTCCATTCACAGTCCACACAGATCACAAGCCCTTGGTGTCAGTGTTTAACAATTCACGGGCTCAACTGTCTGCTCGTATTGAACGCTGGGTTATGCGACTGCAGTCATATGAAATGACAGTAGTGTACCGCCCTGGTGTTGATAATCCTGCAGATTATCTGAGCCGACATCCAGTGCATTGCTTTTTCTGCACAGACCAAGAAAAAGACGCCGAAGAATATCTGCACTACATTGTTACCACGTCAACACCGAAAGCAATGACCATCGATGACACAGCGAGACACCACGCTGAATGCTGTGATTGAAGCAATACTCTCCAATCAGTGGTACAACATAGGGGAAGAAGTGTACACACAAACATTCCACAGTCTCTACGTTTCCCATGCAGAACTGTCACTTGCTCACGACTCGTGTATCATTTGGAAAAACTGCCAGATTGTCCTACCTGCCTCACTACACCAGAAAGCTGTTAACATCGCACACACTGGGCATCAAGGCATTATAAAGACAACCGCACTTCTGCGTGAGAAAGTTTGGTTCAAAGGCATGCAACCTCTCGTTGAGCGTACAGTTAAAAACTGCATGACCTGTCAAGTGGCAACACCGAAAACGACATGTGAACCACTGCAGATGTCTGATCTACCCAGCGCACCATGGACCGAACTTTCCTGTGATTTCGGACATCTTCCCAATGGCAAACACATTCTTGTCGTTACCGATGAGTATTCCAGGTACCCCATTGTCGACGTGCTCGATTCATCAGTGAACACCGTCATTCCACGTCTGGACAAAATCTTCACTGAATTCGGAATCCCGGAAAGTCTCAAAACTGGCAATGGACCTCCATTCAATTCCAACCAGTTTGCTCAATACTGCCAACACATGGGCATCAAGCATCACAAAATCACCCCCCTGTGGCCCCGTGCAAATGGAGAGATTGAACGTTTCATGCGTACCATCAAGAATGTCATCAAATCATCCACCCTTCCCAACTTCAAGCAGGAAATGTACAAATTTCTATTTGACTACCGGACTACCCCTCACTGCACCACCGGTGTTCCCCTGCTACCACCCTCTTTAATCACAACCTGAAGACCAAACTACCCCAACTCCCAGCACAATGCCATGATGCTGACCAGGAAATGCACCTCAGAGATGCACAGCAAAAAGCAAATATGAAGCGCTACGCTGACGACAAGGCATACATCAAGCCTTCATCCATAACCATAGGTGGTGCTGACTCCAGAAGAATCCCCTTCCTTCTAAAGCTGACACTCCTACCAGCCAACCCCTCCTGTGGTCATCGGCAAGAAAGTATCAATGATCACAGCCCAGCGAGGACAACAGACTGTCACCAGAAACAGCAGTTTCTACAAAAAGTCTCAACGACTTCCGTCTACTGCAGAGACTGAACATGACCCTCCTTCTGAGCTGAATGAAGATGAAGATGAACTCCCCACAACCTCAGACACTCCGCAGGCGCACACCGCACCCAACAATTACTCTCATAACACTCACGCGCCTGTAGCTGAACCCAGAAAATCCAAACGCACAATCCCAATGCCCCGAAATTTGATGACTTCATCATGTGACCCTGTCTAATTTAGTGAAGTGAAAATATAATTTTCACATCTAATTGCCTCCACATTTCCTGATAGGAGACGTTGCAGTGCACATGACTGTTATTTCTGTTGCATTTCTTTAGGTGCACATACCCAGTGTTTTCTCTGCACTTACAAGATTAACATTTGTTATTATGTTTGTTTAACAACATTATTAAAAAAAATATTCACAACCATTATTCGCATATGTACAATTATTCTCTACATTATTGATTTGAGAGGGAGAGAAGAAGAAAAAAGTAATTGATATATAAAAAAGAGAAGTTTAATGTCTGAACAGTTGAACATAATTAATCAACAATAAAAAGTTGAACAATTCACTTTATCTTTATATCTCACTTGTTAACTTGAATTCCTTTTCAGTGAAACCAAAAACTCTTAAAACATTCTTACACTATTTTATTTTCAAGAGTAAGTCAGATACTTGTGAAAAGTTAGATAGAAACTTTGAGGTATTTGTCCATCTAATTTTAATTTCACTTTTCATTCAAGGAAGGAGGTGATGTAATGTAATAAGTAGTCTGCAATCTACGGGGAGTAATGATTTGTTTACATTATTACTATTGTGGGGGAGAGTAACCTCCCTTGAAGGTTATAGGCGATGGATCATCAATGGCTCCATTAAAAACAACAACATCAAACTGTTTAACGCAGTGTTTATCACATTTATCAGTGTGATTGATCAGGATGCATAACAAACAACAATAACTAGAATGGTTACTACATTATAGACACTTATTTGACAAGCGTCACACGACTAACAGTATCGCCTGATATCAGAGTACTTAGATACCGGCCAACAGAAATCTGATACTATCCTGTCTCTAGTCTTGCGGATGCCAAGATAACGTGGCATTGGTATGTCTGTCATGCGCTATTCTCATGACTTCTCTCATTGGCTGGGGTACCATGACCTGTCTGTACTCTTTCCCTTGTATAGTCATACATCGGCAGAGTATGTCTTTTCTGATAGTGAACTGGGCTTTATCAGCTCTGAAAGGTAGCTTTCCATTGCGGGCTACATCAAAATATAGGCTTAGACTCTTATCTTTCTCTTGTTCAGCACTTGCCTAATGTCATCTCCTTTATCTTCAATGGCGTGTCTGCCTTACAGAAGGATTTTGTCGTCACTTTGATAGCTGACATCATATTCACATTCTCAGCAAATACAGGCACCTTCTTCTTTATACCTTCACGAGTGACCATGTTGTTTCCAATCAATACAGAACACACTGGCCTCTCCATCACGACAGCCTCTACAGTGTCAGAAAAATATGGGCATTGGATTTTGACCATTGCTATGGGTGCTGTTCTTTTCACATCGGCACTTGCCAAAGTGACACCGATACTGCGGTCTGTGTAGCATTACCTTGGGACAAGCTTTTTGTCAATCACTATGACACTAGATCCAGTATCTATGCCTCTACATTTTGTGGATTTTTATCGGGCACGTAACGCGCCTTCTCAAAATGTAGCACTTCTAAAAAAACCCTTCGACCACTAGTAGAATTATGGAAAAGTACATACATAAGCAGAATTTTAGTTTTTAAAAAAGTGGCTACTTTACCATCGTGTCCTAGGCACATTGTTAGATTAATTCATAAATTAAGGCTGAATACCTGGAACACTGAATATTCTCATGGTATTACTTGTGTCTGCGGAGAAAACATTTCCGTACGTCATCTTTTGTTTGAATGCTCAGTGTTGACCTCGCTCTATCAGGAGGAAGGTATTGAGATGAATAACTTTGATAATGTCAATACTGTGGCATGGCTACCTTCGACATTGATCGTCGTCTGCCAAGTTCAAGGGACATAACGCTCACGCGAGCCTCGCTCGGGGACTGCGAGGCAACGACGTAAACATTGATGGAGCGACTCAACGTCTCCTGCTTGGAATACGTGGATCTTGGAAACACTACATGGTGGCAGCGACGGGATGAATCGCGACGATGTACCTACCGCTCGCTCTCAAGCTACAAGTCTTCCTCTACCGAAACCTTTCGATGGAACGGCAGCAACTGGAAAGTGTGGTCCCAACTGTTTGACCGCTACTATTACGCAACGCAGCTGCATCAAAAAGATCGACAAGAACAAGTCTCAGTCTACCTGAGTGAACAAGCAGACGATCTTTTGACCGTTTTACAAATTGATGAAGCTAACACAACTTACCAAGAGTTAAAACAGGAGCTCGATCGTCACTTTGATGACAGGAAAAACGTAATTGTGCAAAGAGCTAAGTTTAACCAGAGAAAGCAAAAACCAGGAGAGCCTATCGACAACTTTATCCAAGATCTTCATAAGCTGGCTGCTGAATGTGAATTCGGCAAACTCAAAGAAGAACTCATACGTGACAGAATCGTTGCTGGAGTGCTAAATAACTCACTATCAGAAGAGTCACAAGCCAAGCCTAAATTAACCCTTGCCATGGCGATTCAGCTCAGCAGACAAGCTGAAGCCAGATGGGAATCCTAACCGCTGCTCAGAGACAGACCAACAGTCAATGCAGTAAACTGGCAAGACTATACAAAACAAAAACTACAAGATCACAAAGACCTTTCAACTTTCGTTCACTCTGCAAAGCGTTTCTCAGCAGAAGATCAACACCTGAAAAGGAAATGCTACTACTGTGGACGAGAACCCCACTCAAAAATGAATGTCCTGCCAGAAATGCTTTTTATACCTTGTGCCAGAACACAGGACATTTTAAAGCAGTCTGCCGCAGCAGAGGAAGAAATCTATCCATGAACTCGCTGATGAAACTGATGCCATGGCAGATTATTTTTCGGAATGCAATTTTCAAACAGAAAGTCATGAGGACTCGGAATATTTTCTTGGATCTCTCGACCGAGATTTTGATGAAATGTGGAGTGAAACATTGAACGTCAATGGTCATCCAACCACATTCAAACTTGACACTGGAGCATCTGTCTCAGTCAGCAGCAGCAATGAACCATGGCTTAAAGGGTTACACCTCCAGACTGCAAACAAGATTTTACGTGGACCAGGGGGGTCGACATTGTCACCAGTGGGTGCCTTCAAAGTCTCACTCTCTTACCATGAAAGACAAATCACAGAGACAGTCTATGTGCTCAACAACCAATCGTGTTCTCTTTTGAGCAGAAAAGCATGCTTTGAATTGGGCATGATAAAGAGGGTTGACTCAGTACAAACCACGATCATAGATTCTGCCAGCTCATCTTCAGCGGATAACCCAATCAAGAAAGAGTTTCCAAACCTCTTCAGTGGTCTAGGACAGACGAAAAAAGAATACAAAATCAAACTCAAAGACAATGTGCAACCCACTTGTATTTATACTCCACGCAAAATAGCTCACCCACTACTCTCAAAGGTAAAAAATGAACTTGAAAACATGCTTAAACTGAACGTCATATCCCCTGTTAGTGAGCCTACAGAGTGGTGCTCAGGCATGGTGGTGGTCCCCAAAACAAATCAAAAAGTCAGGATCTGTGTCGACCTAACACAACTCAACAAAGCGGTGCAACGAGAAATCTACCCAATGTTCTCAGTTGAAGAAAGCCTGGCAAAGTTAGGCCAGAGTAAAATCTTCACGAAACTGGATTGCAGGGCGGCTTCTGGCAAATCCCTTTGTCCCCTGAATCAAGACCACTCACCACTTTCATAACGCCGTTTGGTCGTTTCTGCTTCAATCGCCTTCCATTTGGCATAAGCTCTGCACCAGAATTCTTCCAGAAAATGATGACTCAAATTCTGATTGACTTGGAGGGTGTCATTTGCCACATGGATGACATGCTGATTCATGCGAAAGACCAAGCTACGCATGACAAAATTCTTAGAGAAGTTTTGCAGTAATGTCAGGATACGGGACTAATACGTAATGAAAAGTGTGAATTTTCCAAGAAATCTGTGAAATTCCTGGGACATATCATCGACGAGAATGGAGTTCACCCAGATCCGGAAAAAGTGGAAGCCATAAAAAAAATTTCCCACTCCAACAAATATCACAGAGTTGCAAAGATTCATGGGGATGGTGAATCAGTTGGCAAAATACATACCGAAACTTGCTGATGTCAATACACCACTACGTCAACTTCTTCGGAAGAACAACTCTTGGACATGGTTTGAACATAAGAATCAGCATTTCAACAGATCAAAGGCCTGCTTACATCCCCACCTGTACTGGCACACTACGACCCTCTGAAAACAACAATTGTTTGCAGCAGATGACTCAAACAATGGCATTGGCGCAGTCCTCTCACAGGTTCAAGAAAACAGAACAAGAAAATCTGTGTCCTATATTTCAAGATCCTCAGTGATGCACAATGGAGATATGCAGTGATAGAAAAAGAAGCACTCGCATCAACATGGGCATGTGAGAGATTCAACGATTATGTCCTGGGCCTTCAGTTCACTGTAGAAACCGACCATAAGCCTCTTGTGCCACTACTGACTACTACAGAACTCTGGAAGATGCCACCAAGAATTCAACGATTTCACTTGAGACTTATGCGCTACAGCCCAACAGTCATCCACGTGCAAGGAAAAACTCAAATCACTGCTGATGCTTTGTCAAGAGCTCCCGTTTGCAGCAACAACTCAACTGACTCAGACCTGATCAATGAAGTGACAAAATTTGCGAAACAAAGCATAGATGTTTTGCCAGCTTCAACTAAAAAGCTTCAGAAAACTTGTGAAGAACAAAAAGCTGACGACATCCTACCACAACTTCGAGAATACCGTGTCAACGGTTGGCCAGCATACATGCCTGAAAACCCAATGCTTAAACAATACTGGACGAACAGAGACCATTTCACAATCGTTGATGACCTACTGCTGTTTGACGACCGCCTGGTTATTCCTAGATCTATGAGGCTCGATGTTCTGAATCGGCTCCGTGCTGTGCATCTGCCCGTTCAACAGTTTGGTGGCCCAACATCACTTCAGACATTGAAGACATGATGAAAAAAAATGTCATACCTGTGCTATTCACCAGCCAGAACAAAAGGAACGTCTTCTTCCTTCGTATTTGCCTGATTGACCATGGTCACGATTGGGAATGGACCTCTTGGAACTGTATGGTCAGAACTATCTACTCATTGTGATTATTACTCCAGATGGATTGGAGGTGAAGCTACTCAGCAAACTCACCAGCACTACTGTCATACAACAAATCAAATCTGTCTTGCCACACACGGGATACCTGATGTTGTTTCTGACAACGGACCCCAATTTGCCAGCTATGAATTTTAAGAGTTTGCAACAGAGTACGGATTCACACACGTCACAAGCTCACCCAGATATCCACAAACAAATGGTGAAGCTGAGAGAGCAGTCAGGACCTTCAAACAACTCCTGAAAAAGAATAAAGACCTTACATGGCACTGCTCATGTACAGGGCATCCCCACTCAGGAATGGGTTTCCCCCTGCTGAACTCCTCATGTGAAGGAAATTACAAACCGAAATTCCAGTCATTCCCAAAATATTAAAACCATCTACACCAGATTACGACTCCATTGCAAAGAAAGAAACTCAAATGAAGAAAAACAGCGTGAAAACTATAATGACAGACATGCTGCAAGAAATCTCCCGCCACTGAAAATTGGAGACCCTGTTTGGATTCGTGACATGAAACGACATGGGGAAGTCATCTCAGCTTCAAATGACCCCCGGTCATTCATCGTCAATACACCACAGGGAATCATCAGGCGTAACAGACGTACTATCATCGCTACTCCAGTCGTGAAAGATCACATCCCTGCTTCATCATCAGCTAACTCACCCACAGAAATGACAGTACCAAATACTCCACAGGGGCGTTCTCCTTCCATTGTTGTTCAGCCAGGAACAACACAGGAAACACCAAACTCATCAACTGGTACACCCACTTCACGTTCAACTGCTCATCAACACACACCACGAAGTTCAGTCCAAGGTTCTCCTCTAACAACTCCTGTGGGCCAGAGAGGAACATATTCTCGATTCGGACGGCAAATTGTGAAGCCAATGAAAATAATTATATTTGTGAACCAATTCAACAACGTACTGAATCTGGAGAGGGAGGGGAAAGTATTGTTATAACAAATCAAGCAAAGTTATTTTGTTAGATTGGAAAAGTTACATTGTTTAAAGTTGTTCCAGTTATTAATGTTCATTTTCGAATTCAAACTCAAAAGTTTGACTTGAAAGGGAGATGTGGTATGGTTACCTTCGACATCGATCGTCGTCTGCCAAGTTCAAGGGACATAACTCGCTCGGGGACTGCGAGGCAACGACGTAAACACTGACTCAACGTCTCCTGCTTAGAATACGTGGATCTTGGAAATACTAAAAATACTGTCTTATATGGTTCATGTGTTGCTGAAATTGCCATGGTTATTTCGCAGTCACAGGTTGCAAATTTTTTTTAATAAAGATCGCAACTTTGTGTACCACTAGGGTATTTCACTTATGTAAATATGCATATATCAGAACTAGATAAGTTGAGTGAGTGTAAAAGGTTGGTGTGTGTGTGTGTGTTTAAACAAGTGTCTAATATCATCTGGCGATGAAAAGACATTAAACAAACCTCTGAACTGAACTGAACGACCACTAGTACGTCTTTCAAATTTTCTCGCGTTTTGCCTGACAAATCAATCCAACGGTCTAACCGCAAACCAAGTTTGTCACAGAAATCTTGTGCTCTCTCACCAGGTTCAAGTTTCATGGTACGGAATCTTTTTCGATATGCGGCAGCACTGAGTTGGAATTTATGCATGAGAGCTGTTTTAATTGCATGATAATCAGCAGATTCAGCTGTGGGCAATCTTACATATGCTTCCCTGGCTTTGCCCTTGAGTAGTGGTACAAGTCGTGTTCCCCTTTCTTCTTCTTCCCAATTATCTAACAATGCAATCTTCTCAAACTGTGCCAAGTACAACTCCACATCATCCTTATCTTCTAGATAAGGTAATTTTATTTTAGCACCTGATGCAGCTGGCATGGATTTTGCTGCATCAGACTCAAATCTTTTGAGTTCTAACTCATGCTGTCGAACTTTCTCTCTCCTCTCTTTCTCTACCTTCTTCTCTCTCTTTCTCCTCTCTTTCTCTCACCTCTCTTCTTTACGCTCTTCTCTCTCTCTCTCTCTCTCTCTCTCTCTCTCTCCCTACAAGACTTTATATAATCAGTGAGTGCTGGTCCCTGCAATCCAAGGAACTCGGCCTCTGCTGTGAATCTACGGAAATCCTCAGACAAATTCTGTTTCGTAGGTTGGCTACTGCTACTATTCCCTGTGTTTCTGCTCTTTGGCATCTTGTGCAATTTACCTGCTCTATTGCAGTACAGCTACGTACATATAACAAAGGATCTTGTGCAAGCAAGACAAGGGTGACACAATACCAAGATAAACACTAATGCCTCCTCTAATGCAGTACAGCTACGTGCATATAATAGAGGATCTATACAAACGTACCTGCCTTACCTCACGGCGCAATCTTGGCTAAAAGCCCACAGTCAATTTCATTTTGTTAAGTACAAAAGGTTCAAGAGCTACACCAACAGCTTGCATGTATACACAAAAGTACACAATATGTTAAAAAGCCATAACCAATCTGTTAAGTACAACAGATACAAGAGTTATGTCAGCAGACCACATGTACATATGTATAAAAGTACGCAAACTCAGTGAACCATATACTGAGCCTCAGATCAACAACATCTCCACGACACTACTGACTCATATATAATCAACGAGTCACAACAGTCACCTTAATTACTTTCTGAATTAATAACTGTTGAAATTGTGTACAAACGGATTCCGGTACGTTTCATGTACCAAGTGTGCTAAGAGAGTGTACCACTCGCATTTCACACATTACAAAGCTGGGAAAACAGTCAGATCTAACCTTAGATCTAACAACTCGAACTTGAGTCTACGAAACAGTGGGTACATAGGGACTTAATTTAGATAGATTCACATATATTTGCTACTGTCTGAAGGCCTGATTGATGGATCGAACTAGGACTAGATCGATGTTAGGCCCACCAACCTCCCGCTAGATTGATGATGAGATACGGAAATTTCGGGGTCAGCCCGCTATTGCACGGGCCCGCTATTGCGCGATTGCGTGGGCCCGCTATTGCGCGGGCCCGCTATTGCGCGACAGTTAGGGTTAGGGTTAGGGTTAGGGTTGGGGATAGGGTTAGGGTTAGGGTTAGGGATAGGGTTAGGGTTAGGGATAGGGTTAGGGATAGGGTTAGGGTTAGCCGCGCAATAGCGGGCCCGCGCAATAGCGGGTCCCTGCAATAGCGGGTCCCCGCAATAGCGGGCCGCGCAATAGCGGGCCCGCCCCGAAATTTCGAAGTGGCAGCCAAGATCCCGGACAGAAGCCCCCAAATGATGTCACAGCCTTCTAAAGGGGAAGGTGGTCTAGGGTTTCTCTTCTGTGACTCTTACTATGTCTTTATTTTTTAGTTTGGATTCCTCTCACTCTTGTCAGACCACTTCTCAGTCCCTCACACCTCTTCACCAAAGACAGGCAGATGTGCTTCAATCATATATTACGACTGTCACATTTACATATAACAAAACTACACAGAACGGACCAAACAAGCACAAATAAACACAGATCTCATCTTTTATGGATGTCCTCTTCTTCCCTTCCCTTTCTTTCGTCGTACGTTGATGCTTTAGTTGAACTGCAACGGCCAGGTTGATTAACGAACAGTCAATAAATAAAAGATGCAAATATTGCCGCTTCAAGAAGTTCCATAGAATATTGAACGCAGTCTTGATATTGGTTGTTGATCTTTAACTGTCTGAACAGCACTTTGCAGAACGCCTCGATGAATATCCTTTTCTTTTTCTCTTTTTTGTTTTTCGTTGTACGTCGATGCCTCAATTGTGTTGCACACAGACGATGACGGTTAATAAAAGTCAACAGATAAAGACATAAATATTCTGTCCATGGAACATAGATCACAGTCTTGATGCGGAAGACAATGACCTGATTGTGAGTAAGGAAGATGTAGTTCAAGAGCGACTTTGGGTAGAGGAAGCATGGATGAGTTTCCTACAGAGTCAGAAAATAGTGAGTCAGGGAGGGATGATTCTCAATCTGAAAATACCCAAAGGGAATGGGAAGGAGAACCCCAGTTTAGGTCAAGGAGGATCCGTAAACCTGTAGAACGTTTGAATCTCACACACCATTGTGAAGGGGGTGGTGTTGTCTAGACACATTGGGTTAAGATCAGAGAAGAAATGGACCAAATCCTCCATAATGGGACCAGTTCAAATTTTCATGTTTCATATTGGACAACAGTGGCTGTAAGAGATATTTTTGAGTATTTTCTGAGAAATGCAAGAACAGAGTAATGAACCAAAACTGGTCCACAAGTCATGGGATGTTGGTTTGTTTAGGTATCTTGTATCCAAACCATTTATACATGTGTTGAGTACCGGATTTTGATAATATGGCTACATGGAACACAATTTGGATATGAATCCACAAATTAGTAATGCTTTGGTGAAAACTACTAGTGTTTCTATTATGTCATTAGATAGTTCCATATGTATATTTTTCCCGGGGATCAATATGTGTTTCTAGATGTTACAATTTTATTCTAAATGGAAACATCTAATTTTGGAGGGGTGAGTGCAACCTCCCATTTGATGATTAGGAGTTACCAAGAATATCAATTCTTTGAGGGGAAATAATCCAAATTTTGCCATTTTAATAGCAGAGTCAAAGGGGATCGTTTCCCTTAGAATGAAGATTCATGTTTTTGACAGGTTGGAGAAAGCTGAGATTTATTTTGTTTTAGATACAGTTCTAAAATAATTGAGTATTGAGAACGGGTAAAATCTCTGCTTTAGTATTTTCTCAACAGTGATGCAGGGAGGTTGTTGTTTTTCATATGTATTTTTAATACACTGAATAACGATCCGTGTTTTTATTGTAGCTTTTCCATTGCATTCTAAGAGGCTCAGATCTAAAGGGAGCGTGAGCTGCCAAATAAATAGTAAAAAGGCGTGCTTCCTAAACCAGGTGAGGTTTAATATTATTATGATTTGATATTTTGATGTTTAGAGAGGAGTGATTTGATATGTTAAGTTTTTGTGAGTGTTTGAATGTGTGAAAATGAGGAAAATGTGCGATGTGTTTTGAAGAGTGGAAATTTTGATGTTAATGTCAATGAAGTCTGTTGTGGGATATGTCGTCCTTATATTTTAGATAATTAATTGTATTTGAGTAAGTAACTAGTGGCAAGGTATTGTGGACAATTATGAACGTTTTGTACGTAGAAGGATGCAAGAAAAAGGATTTTTGTTTTCAAAAAGGATCAGAAGTCCGCGACGGTATGTACTGGCCACGTGATCGGTAGTTTATGAATGCGTAAAGAGTTTGTTGTTTTTTGTTTTTCCGTTACGTTTTTTTTCATGATAAATGTTGTAAATGATGAATTTACAACCTGTTATACACATCAGTTGTAATTGTTTTGGAAATGCCAGATAATAAATATTTCAGAATACATGTTTTTATAGACCAATAGTATAATATAAGTGGGCAAGATTGCTGAAGATGGATAAAACTCAGAGGCTAGAGAATGCTGCGGGTAGGCAAGCATGGTTTCTAGTGAGTTATTAAATAGGAGTGTCTTCTTGCATAGAAGTAGTGCAGCTAGTGATGAAATTGGTACCCATGTGGTTACATAGTAATTGGTCATGTTTGTGCTGATTCAAAACTAGTTGTTTATAATGAATGGTGTCATTCATCATGGAGAGTAGTATAGTTTTGCTGGGTGTCTACTGGATGTCACCCCAAATGGAACAAAACATAACTTAACTTTTCCATTTTTTGTGGAACTGGAACTGGGATATTGGGAGGCATAACCCTATGAAAATGGTTCCAGTTCTGTGGTTTACTCAATATTAATCCTACCTCTGGTGTGTGATATCTCCTGTGTAGGTCACACACAAAGGAGGTTTTTTTGTGAATAGGTTTTAGAATGAAATATTTGAATATATGTGGTTCAGAAGAGCCATCTGAAGATATGTTTGCATAAAATGGCACCCAATGTGGGGCCTAGTGCCTGAAATATACGTTTTGCGTGAACAAGCATCGAGATTGTAAAAAAATAAAATAAATAAATAAAACAAATTCAAAAGCATTAGAGTAAGTGGTACCACGTGCAGGCTAACAGTATTATAGTCAACAGTAAGTTGAGGTGAGAGATGGCAACCGGAGGCAAGTCCAAGGAAGGTGACCTGCAACTTCCACGCAAAGAGCTGAGGTGGAACAGCTGAAGAAGAAACTGAATGAACTCACGTTACTCCATGAAAGGGAGATGGAGGATTTGAAGCGGCGGTTGTCAGAAGGGGAACGGCCCACAACTGATCAACTTGCTGCACCTGTTACGCCAGTTAACGTAGAGGTGAGGATTTCATCACCTTACCATTTAAAGATTTTCACGGGAAGACCACCATTAGGGGGTGGAGAAGTGGACATCGACAAGTCGCTGGAGCAAGCCCAGTCATTTTTACAGAACCAGGATGTACGAGAACTGGATACACGATTGTTGGCAAGTTTTAGGGGAATCGCATCAGAGACGGTGAAAGACTGTCGTACGAACAAAGATGTTGTAAGTACACTGCAAAAGGTTTTCGGATCTATGACTGATCCAGAAGAGATGCTTCTGACATTCGCACGTCGAAAAATTGGCCCAAAAGAACTCCCCTCAGAATTTTTGGGGCGATTGTATGCTGAATTACTGAAAATTGACCAAAATGCAGATTTGACTTGCAACAGCCTTAACACTAAGCTTTTCCACACTTTCTGTCATGGTATGCAGTCATCTCATCCTCTTCTGCTACTTGAGCTGAGAAACCTTTTCAGAATTCCAGGGTCAGCGAAACCAGAATTTGCAGAAGTGCTTCAGAGAGTGAAGGTGATAGCAGAATTGATGGCTGCAGGAGGTGGGAAAGCAGCTGCAGCACACCAACAAGTGCTTCAAACTGGAACTGAAATCCCTGATGAATTCCTTACCAAGATTGCTGATAAAGTAGCAGCATGACTGTCGGAGAGGTCACAACCTTCCCCATCAGAAAACCCACAACGGAAAAGAACTCACTGTGTTTATTTTGGCCAGCTGGGGCACCATCAAGCCAAGTGCGCAAATCCACCAAATCCGGACCGTGTCGTGAAAAGGGAGGAGGAAAGGCGCAAAAGGTTGCAGGGGAAATCGGGAAATGGAGGGCAGCTGTAGGTAGGGGACATCCCGTGGCTGGATCGATTCTCAGTCCCACAGCACAAGCAGTTCATGCAAAAACTGGAGTGGACATTATAGACAAGGGGCTGTTAACCTTGAAGTCAGTAAGGTTGCGGCCAAATACCAAGATTGAACTACCACCAGGAAAACTAGTGGAATTGGATGGACCGGTCATTAAGGCTCTTCCAGACAGCAAGATCACTATCTATCCTCGGTCTGGGGACACCCTTCCAAGAGGACTTCAGGTGCAGTCAGCTGTGGTGACAGGTGAGGAAAATCCATGGGTGCATTTGACAGTGAAAAATGTATCCGAGAGCTCAATTCAACTAAAGCTGGACCAAGTGTTGGTGGAACTTGAAAATTGTGGAATAGAAGAAACCAGTGTGTCCATGCACATGGAAACACTGGTGGGACCAAGTTGCAGAGCTCCAGTAATGGTGAACGGTGTGTCAACGAACTGCCTCCTTGACAGTGGTATGAAGGTGACAGTAATTTCAAGATCCTTTTATAATCAGCATCTACAGGTCTCTTGAACTTCGAAGTATGGACCAAATTGGGATGGACTTGAAAGTGACCGGAGCAGGGGGGCAAGCTGTATCCTATCTGGGGTTTGTGAGGGCTTCAGTGGCGCTGCCACCTCACGTTGTGGGTACGACAGATTCAGTAGAAATTGTTGCACTGGTATGTCCAGACACTGATTTTAGAATTCACACTCCAGTGATTGTTGGGACTAACACTCTTAGAGTAGTTGCTGCACATTGTCAAGAACATTCTGAAAAGGTTTTTTTATTATTCACGCATTCCTATTAGGTGTGAAGTGGCTTTCGTGTATGCAAACATGCAGAACACTGACCAAAATGGGAGAATGGGGTGTGTGAAAGTGCGTCAGAAAGTGCTGATCCCTGCAGGAGATACTGTTGATGTCAAAGGGGTGGGGAGGGGAAACACACACACAAAACTTAGTTTCTGTTTTGGTGCAAGAACCCAAAGTAAATGTGTTGGAAGAAGGTTTAAGGATTGTTGCATGCAAGGTCCCAGTTGAAAATTTGTCTTTTACGAAACTTTATGTGCAGAATGTTTCAGATCAAGGCATAGTTTTTTCAACACCAACAACAAAAGTTATCGCTGATGTTTTTGCATTTGAATCAGAATGTGCTGTTGTGGATGCTTTGCATGTTTTAAAATCATGGGATCTTGACAATGAAAAGGACCAGGGAACTGATGTGCACATGGAGGCAGCTCAAGAAGGTTGTTCTCCACATTCTGACCAGTCACCTATTGTGTTCTATTTTGGGGAAGACACTCCGCACGAATGGAGACAGCGTTTTGAAACACGGTTGCAGTCTTTCCGTGATGTGTTCTTCCAGCACGATTTCGATGTGGGTAATGTGGACGAAGCAGTGTGTGACACTGACCTGGAGCCTGGACCTCCTGTCCGCGAGCGACCCCGGCCGTTGCCAGCTGCAGAGTTAGAGGAACTACAACAGCATATCAGAGGACTACTTGATGCAAAGATTATCGTACCTTCAGTAAGTGACTACAGCTCACCTATTGTGATTGTGAGAAAGAAGTCAGGCGCGATAAGGATGTGTGTCAATTACCGAAGGATCAATAGCTGCATAGTCAAAGACACTTGTGCGATACCTAAAATTGAAGACCTATTCCTGACACTTAACGGAGCACAATATTTTTCAACAATGGATGTGTCAAAAACTTATTACCAGATCCCTTTAACAGAACAAGCCCAGCGTTTGTCAGCATTCACAACGCCTATAGGAACCTACCAATAGTTACGTATGCCCATGGGTTTGAAGAACTCTGGAAGCTGTTTCCAAAGACTTATGGAAAGGGTGTTCACTGATATGAACCTAGTGGATCTGATTGTTTTCTTCGACGACATTCTAGTGCATGGCCAAACACTAGAAGAATTGGAGGAACTCAGAAAGTTCAAACTTAAACTGGATCCTGAAAAATGCCTTTTTGGAGCTTCAGAAGTGAGGCATTTGGGATTCATCATATCGAAGGGCGGTATCAGGCCAGATCCAGAAAAGATAAAAAACCCTCCAAGAGTGGCCAGTGCCAAAGACAGTGAAGGCCGTCAAATCGTACCTTGGATTCGTAGGGTTTTACAGACGGTTTGTTCCTCAGTTCGCCCAGATCGCCCGACCGCTTTTTGATCTGACAGCGGGATGTATACCAGCTAAAGCAAAGAAGACGAAAAAAAAAAAGGAGACCAACCAGCATTGACTCTATCATCTGACATATCACATTTGTAAGCATCAGGATGCTTTTGACAAATTGATGCAGATACTGTCTACGGAACCAGTTATGGGTTTTGTGGACAAGTCAAGGCCTTTTGAATTGCACTGTGATGTCAGTGGGTTTGGTTTGGGAGCAGTCCTTTATCAGCAACACCAGGGGAAAAAGAAAGTTATTGCGTACACAAGCCATGGGCTTAACAAGACCGAAGCCAATTATCCAGCACATAAGAGAGAGTTTTGGGCTTTGAAGTGGGCTCTCTCCGACAAATTTCACGACTACGTCCTGGGAAGTAAAGTAACAGTATACACGGACTATAACCCACTGTGCTATGTCATGAAGCCAGCGAAGCTCGATGCCACGAGTCATCGATGGTTGGCAGGTTTGTCACTGTATGACTTAGAAATCCTCTACAAAAAGGGTTCCACGCATCAGGACGTGGATGGTCTCTCCTGAATACCAAGGGGACCAGAGAAAGAGGATGAAGAGTATAAGAAAATGCAGGAAAAGATATAGTTTCTGGTTGACAAGGCGAGGGAGATAGACAAAGGGGGAAATGCAGATCAAGTAAATATGTCTCAGGACAGTAGCATCCGACTCTCCAGGCAAAAGGAGTCCAGAGGCCGGTGGCGTCCAACAGGCAAGGAGTGTGCTTTAAGATGGAGGAAAACAACAAGGGGCCATTGTCACGGCAGTTTTGTTCATTTTTTGTTTTTCTTCACTTTGCATTAAGGACGGGACAGTTTAATTAGGACAGTATGCCTGTGAAGCCTTGGCCAACAAGGACAAACTCACATGCCTAGTTTTGTTCATTTGGGCCTGTGTTCGTATTTGTTACATGCCCTTTGTGCTAGGTTTGTACTTTGCTATATGTAATGTGTTTGTTGATTGATTATTGTATGTGAACAGTGGTCTGTTAACTTGTGTTAGCTTGCTAGGTAGAGAGGAGTCAGTTGGTGTTCAGTTCCCCTCTCTGCTGCAGTCGGGTTGCAGTTAGGGTGGTTTAAAGCCAGTCTCCAGTTAATGATTGTAACTGTTGTTGGACTTCTTAGAGGTGAAATAGGTTTCTATGTGTCTATGTTAGTGTTGCAACCGTCTATACCTCTCAGTCAGCAGGGGTAGGTTGCATCTCTGTTCATCTGTGTGGTTGGTGCTTAGTTCCCCTTTCTGCTACAGTCGGTTTGCAGTTAGAGTGGGTAAAGCCAGTCTCTGGTTAGTGATTTTACCTGCAGTTGGATTTTATGTCCTAGAGGTGAAATAGTTTTCTGTGTGTCTATGTTATTATTGTAAGCTTCTATACCTCTCAGTGGGCAGGGGTAGGTTGCATTTCTGTTCTTATGTGTGGTGCTTCCAGTCATCAGTGTACAGCACATGTGTCCTCTGTATCCTTGTGTAGTCCAAGGCATGCACGCCTATTATTGACTAGCCTGGTTAGGTTGATGTGATTGTATATAATAAGTAAATAGCTATAAGGCATGGATATTTATGCATAAATGCTTGTTGTTTGTGTGCAACAGCTCAGACCCATATTGAGGTGATTTTGCATGTAAACATATTTTTGGAAATTCTTCTTCCTCCGATCTTACAAGAAAAAGCTTAATAAAGTTTGTACATATATGACGTAACCAATGATGTAAAAATGGTTTACGTCATTTTTGTTTTTTGTGGTAATTGGGAGGTTGGTGGTTCAAGGGAGAAGAGACGCGGACGGGCCGTGTGTGGAGCGTAAGAAATATCATCAGACATGAGAATGATGCTGGTTGTGGGTTTTGTGACTGTATGGCTTAGTCAAGGAGTCGCAGATGCTTTAGGTTTCAGGATCAGGATCAGGATCAGGATCAGGATCAGGGGCGTTGTATCAAATACAACTTAGCCTATTTAGGCTTTTTACGCCCCTTCTGTATGTATATATTCTTTTTTTATTTCGTAACCGTTGGTCCAGTCATAGGCTAGCTCAGACCTATTATCCATCAAATTCATATCTAATTTTTGTTAATAATTCATGTTTATCTATGAGGTTCTTAAAAACATTAATACTAGGCTGACGGCCCGGTCACGACGTGCGGAGTGAGCGTAGCTGTTGGGCGTTCTCGGCTGCAGTTTTCCTGCAAGACTCGGTGGTCAAGTGCTGACTCGTTGCCCCTGAATTGACCTCCAGGGAGCTGGGTGGCGAGTCATTCCGCCGCTACACTACACACATCCTCTGTCATCTCATCAGCTTACCAGCGTCAGCCGTCTTTTCGCCGTCACTCGTCTTCAGCAAGTATGGCTGGTGGGGTTCTCTGCAGCAGCCTTCTGCTAGTCCTCAATTTGGCTACAAGCCTCCTGCTCCATCAGCTTCCAAATTTTGTTCATTTCCAGTCGTCGGCATCGTTTGGTTACATCGTCTATTCGTTCAGTTCAATGGAGTTACAGTGTAATTGCAGACATCCGTCTACGTTCATTCATCGATGTGTTTCAAGTCAAGTTTGGACCAGAAACGTGCTTAGGTGGTGTCGTATGATACAAGTGTCATCTTTGTGGCATTTGATGTGACTACGGTGGTTTTTTTTAACTCTTCATGAGGGCCGAGTTACATCGTCTATTTTGTTCAGTTCAATGTAGTTGCAGTGTAACTGCGATCATCCGTCTACGTTCATTCATCGATGTGTTTCAAGTCAAGTTTGGGACCAGCAACGTGCTTAGGCGGTGTCGTATGATACAAGTGTCATCTTTGTGGCATTTGGTGTGACTATGGTGTTTTCCTCTTCACGAGTGCCGAATTGGTTGTAAAGAAGTAGTCTGGAGACTTCAAGATTTTTTTTCTATTTGTCGTTGACTACATTCCACCTACGTTCCTGTGTGTTCTTCGTTTTGGAACGTTATTCTTCAATACCTTCTGTGGATCGTTCCTTTGTGTTCTTCGTTTTGGAACGTTATTCTTCAATACCTTCTGCGGATCGTTCCTGTGTGTTCTTCGTTTTGGAACGTTATTCTTCAATACCTTCTGCGGATCGTTCCTTTGTGTTCTTCGTTTTGGAACGTTATTCTTCAATACCTTCTGTGGATCGTTCTTTTGTGCGCACTTGAAGTTTTAAATAATTTTATGTCGTGTAATACTATGTTGTTTCCTTGGTGCTGCCTCGGGCAGCGCTACGGGGTTTATATTGTAATTGGTGTGTATGATGCGTCATGATGTTTTGTTTGGGACATGAATGTGTGAATGAAAGAGAATAAAATTCGTGTGAAAGATATCTGTTCAAAGAATTCTCATTTAGTTAGAAAAAGGGGGCGCTAGAACTGATAGGTCTATTTATCTGTCTTTCCACTCCAGTTCAAGTCTTAGCGAGCTTGACAGCCATCAAATTGCTTTTTACCAGCAGTAGATCAGCTGATAAGGGATATAAGTGCAATATCGGACGACATATTGGAGCCATATGGAACAGATAGAACGCAAGGAAACTTTTCAGTTGACCAGTGGCGAAAATTTCAGTCTGAGGACCCGAATCTAAACTGTGTGATTCGCCATCTGGAGAAAGGACACAAAATGAATCCTAAGAAGATTACCTACTTGAATCCCGAGCTCAAGGTATACATCCGAGAACAAAACAAATTCTGCTTGAAAGATGGAGTGATCGACAGGAAGACGGTCGATTCAAATGGTGATGAAATCGAGCAGTTAGTTATACCACATTCCCATCGAAAAGAAGCCATGAGGGGCGTCCATGAAAAACTCTTTCACACGCATTTGGATAATGCATTGCGACAGGCAAGAAAAGGTTTCTTTTTGCCTTTCATGGCCACTGACCTCAAACGGAAGATTGATCACTGTTTGCGTTGTAAGAAAAGCAAGGCACAGCCACAGAGAGCCGAAACGCAAACTTTAACATCAACATACCCATTGGAACCCCTGTCTATTGACTATTTGACAATTCAGCTAAAGGGGGTAAAACAGAATCTGTTAGTCGTCATGAATCATTTTACAAAATTTGCTCAAGCTTTCCTTACCAAAGATCAGACAGCCAAGACAGTTGCAGCTACACTTTGGAACAAGGTCTTTATGATGTATGGTTCCCCAGCAAAATATTGACAGACCAAGGAAAAATTTTGAGTCCACGATGCTGAAGGAAGTGTGTAGATTAGCAGGGATCGACAAGGTACGCATATCATCATATCATCCCCAAAGTAACCATGTCGAACGTTGGAACCGTACATTGATCGGCATGTTAAGCACTTTGGAGGGTGACCAAAAGAAAGACTGGAGGAAGTTTTTGCCTACAACTCTTCCGTTCATGTAAGCACTGGTTACAGCCCTATTATTTGTTTTTTTGGACGGCATCCAAGGTTACCTATTGACCTGGTTTTCGGCATCGAACTCAACAAACGTGGTCAAACGACCAAACAGTATGTGAAGGAAGTAGAACAGGCGCTGGGAGAGGCAAACCAACGAGCAAATGACAAAAAACGGCCCAGCAGAACAAAGTATGGTATGATGCCAAGGCACATGTTGTGGAGTTGGAACCGGAGATAGGGTATTGGTGAGGAGATCGGGACCCAGGATGGATTCCAAAGTTTGTGACAGATGGGAAAGAGATGTACATATTGTGGTCTCCAAAAAGGACAGTTTACCAGTGTACACAGTGAAGCCTGAAAAGGGGTCTGAACCTGTGCATACTCTGCGCAGAAATGTGTTACTGCCGATAGGAATGCAAAGTGAAAAAAACAGAACAAAAGGGAGCGAGAAAAACACAGGGGAATCGAAAAAAAAAAAAGAGGAAAGCAGTCCGAGTGACCTGGGTGGTTGTGGAGATTGCATAGAAGTGAAAATGGAACTGCCTCACAGTAAGTCATTGCGACCAAATGCCCCGGTTTTGTACCGAAAGGAACGGAGTGGGAACCAGAGTTATGTGTTCAGGAGACAGAGGAACTGAAAGTCTGAAATGACGAGCAGCTTGATCCTGGATGCCAGCATGAGAAGACACAAGATGTTGGTGAGGATGTAGAACCCACAGCGGTAAGGGAAATAGGAGAAGAGGACCGGGTATCAGTGGATGCATCAAACGGAAGACGCCACAATGACCTGATTGTGAGTGAGGAAGATGTAGTTCCAAGAGGGACTTTGGGTAGGGGAAGCATGGATGAGTTTCCTACAGAGTCAGAAAATAGTGAGTCAGGGAGGGATGATTCTCAATCTGAAAATACCCAAAGGGAATGGAAAGGAGAACCCCAGTTGAGAAGGTCAAGGAGGATCCGTAAACCTGTAGAAAAACTAGAACGTTTGAATCTCACACACCATTGGGGCCGGGATGGTGTTGTCTTGACACATTGGGTTAAGATCAGAGAAGAAATGGACCAAATCCTCCATAATGGGACCAGTTCAAATTTCCATCATTCATATTGGACAATAGTGACTGTAATAGATATTTGTGAGTATTTTCTGAGAAATGCAATGGCAGAGTAATGAACCATAACTAGTCCTGAAGTCATGGGATATTGGTTTGTTTGGGTATTTTGTATCCACACCATTTATACCTGTGTTGAGTACTGGATTTTGATAATATGGCTGCATGGAACACATTTTGGATATATATTCACAAATTAGTAATGCTTTGGTGAAAACTACTAGTGTTTATATTATGACATTAGATAGTTCCATATGTATATTTTTGCCAGGGATCAATATGTGTTTGTAGATGTTTCAATTTTATTCTGAATGGAAACATTTCATTTTGGAGGGATGAGTGTAACCTCCCATTTGATGATTAGGAGTTACCAGGAATATCAATTCTTTGAGGGGAAATAATCCAAATTTTACCACTTTAATAGCAGAGTCAAGGGGATCGTTTCCCTTAGAATAAAGATTCATGTTTTTGACTGGTTGGAGAAAGCTGAGATTTATTTTGTTTTACATACAGTTCTAAAATAATTGAGTATTGAGAACGGTTAGAATCTCTGCTTTAGCATTTTCTCAACAGTGATGCAGGGAGGTTGTTGTTTTTCATATTTTTTTAATACACTGAATAACGATTCATGTTTTTATTGTAGCTTTTCCGTTGCATTCTAAGAGGCTCAGATCTAAAGGGAGCGTAAGCTGCCAAAAAATAGTAAACAAGATACAAAGCATATAAACGTACTCCCAATGTATCCTGAATGCGTGTGAGATATTCCATAAAGAGGACAAACCGCATCGGGCTGGTGTAACCGTTAGTAATGGCTACTCTGGTAAAAAAATCGGCCATCATCTGTGACCTATAATGAACATATTTACACATTTCAGAAAGATCGGCCAAGAACTTTCTCAGATTTTCCATTAAGAAGAAAACTATTATGGGCCGTTAGTAACGGCTATAACGGTAAGCTTAAATCTTGGGCATCATCCGTGACCCATGATAAACATGCCTACAAATTTTCAGATGTATCGGCCACGTACTTTCTGAGATATTCCATAAAAAGAAAAACTCATTAGGGGCTGTTGCAATTGTTAGTAACGGATATAGCGGTAACGTAAAATGTCGGGCATCATCCGCGACCCATAATGAATATACCTACAAATTTTCAGAAAGATCAGCCGTGTACTTTCTGAGATATTCCATAGAAAATAAAAACCATTATGGGCCGTTATAGCCGTCAGTAACGGCTATAACGGTAAACTAAAACGTTGATCATCATATGTCGCCCATAATGAACATACCTACAAATTTTTAGAAAGATCAGCCCAGGTCTTTCCGAGATATTCCATAAAGAATAAAAACCGTTATGGACAGTTATAACCGTTAGTAACGGCTATAACGGTAAACTAAAACATCGGGTATCATCCGTGACCCATAACGAACATACCTACAAATGTTTCAGAAAGATCGACAAAGTGCTTTCTGAGATATTCCATAAGAAGAAAAAACCGTTATGAGCCGTTATAACCGTTAGTAACGGCTATAACGGTAAACTAAAACATTAGGCATCATCCGTGACCCATCATGAGCATACCTGCTCATTTTCACAAAGATCGGCCAGTACTTTCTGAGATATTCCATAAAGAAGAAAAACCGTTACAGGCCGTTACAGCCGTTAGTAACGGCTATAACGGTAAACTAAAACATCGGGCATTATTCGTGTCCTATAATGATCATACCTGCTAATTTTCACAAACATCGGCCATATACTTTCTGAGATATTCCATGAAGAAGAAAAACCGTTACAGGCCGTTAGTAACGGCTATAACGGTAACCTAAAACATCGGGCATTATTCGTGACCCATAATGAACATACCTACAAATTTTCACAAAGATCGGCCAAGTACTTTCTGAGATATTCCATAAAGAAGAAACACCGTTGCAGGCCGTTAGTAACGGTTATAACACGGTAAACTGAAACATCGGGCACCATCCGTGACCTATAATGAACATTCCTGCTAATTTTCACAAAGATCGGCCAAGTACCTCCTGAGATATTCCATGATGAAGAAAAACCATTACAGGCCGTTACAGCCGTTAGTAACGGCTATAACGGTAAACTAAAACATCGGGCATCATCCGTGACCCATAATGAACATGCCTACAAATTTTCACAAAGATCGGTCCCGTAGTTTTGTCTGGAGCAAGTGGAACACATTTTGACCATGGACAGACGGACGGACGGACGGACGGACGGACGGACACACACACACACACACATACACACACACACACACACACACACACACACACACACACACACACACACAGAGCATTTCTTCGTTCCCATTCTAAAGTACTCCCTGTTCTATAAGAACTGGGAGTACAAAAAGTGTGTTTCCTAAACCAAGTGAGGTTTGATATTATTATGATTTGATATTTTGATGTTTGGAAAGGAGTGATTTGATATGTTAAGTTTTTGTGAGTGTTTGAATGTGTAAAAATGAGGAAAATGTGCGATGTGTTTTGAAGAGTGGAAATTTTGATGTTAATGTCAATGAAGTCTGTTGTGGGATATGTCGTCTTTATATTTTAGATAATTAATTATATTTGAGTAAGTAACTAGTGGTAAGGTATTGTGGACAATTATGAACGCTTTGTACGTAGAAGGATGCAAGAAAAAGGATTTTTGTTTTCAAAAAGGATCAGAAGTCCCGCGACGGTATGTACTGGCCACGTGATCGGTAGTTTATGAATGCGTAAAGAGTTTGTTGTTTTTTTGTTTTTCCGTTACGTTTCTTTCATGATAAATGTTGTGAATGCTGATTTTGCAACCTGTTATAGTTATCGGTTGTTGTTGTTGTTTTAAATGCTAGATAATAAATATTTCAGAATACATGTTGTTTAGAGAGCAATAGTAAAAGTGGGCAAGATTGCTGAAGATGGATAAAACTCAGAGGCTAGAGAATGTTGCGGGTAGGCGAGCATGGTTTCTAATGAGTTATTAAATTGGAGTCTTCTTGCATAGAAGTAGTGCAGCTAGTGATGAGATTGGTACTCATGTGGTTACATAGTAATTGGTCATGTTTGTGCTGATTCAAAACTAGTTGTTTATAATGAATGGTGTCATTCATCATGGAGAGTAGTATAGTTTTGCTGGGTTTCTACTGGAAGTCATCCCAAATTGAACAAAACATAACTTAACTTTTCCTTGTGTGTTTGTGTGTGTGTGTGTGTGTGTGTGTGTGAAACTGGGATATTTGGTGGCGTAACCCTAGGAAAAAGGTTCCAGTGCTGTGGTTTACTCAATATTAATCATACCTCTGGTGTGTGATATCTCCTGTGTAGGTCACACACGAAGGAGTTTTTTTTTTTTTTTTTAATAGGTTTTAGTATGAAATATTTGAATATATGTGGTTTATTGTGGGTTCTAATGCATAATTCCCAAGGTGATGGAATGTGATATGATGGTGAGTGTGGTATGTGCGGTAGAGTAATGGGAATAGGGATATTGTGTTGCAAGATAGTCGTAATCCCAAGGTGATGGAGTACGAAATGATAATGAGATGGGGGAAAGTTTGTGCATTGTTTTACAAGCTGTTGCATAATCCTAAAATTTATAAAGGCTATGGGTTTGTGTTAATAATAATAATAATAATGAACACTTATATAGCGCCTATTCTCGGCTAGAGGCCAAGCTCTAAGCGCTTTACAACCCAAACTCGTTTTCACAACGGGCTGCCTACCTGGGTAGTGCCGACTGAAGAGCTGCCAGCTGGCGCTTCATTCAGTCGTTTCCCGTGGCATCCAGTCAGTATCATTCAATATCGATCACTCATTTTCCTTACTTCCTTCATTCTTTCCATTTCTCACGCAGGGTGCATGCTATGTGTAACGTGTCATCCATACCAACGGCCAAACTGGCCTACTCTTCCGAAAGTTGGTGATGGGATTTGACGTGTGTGCAAGATGTTATGCATGCGTTCACACACGGAACCTCGGTTTATAGTCTCATTCGAAGGACTGTATAGGAAATGGAGTCAGAACCAATGTTAACTTCGAGGGAAAAATCCCCCTGTACCGAAACGCCCCCGGCGGAGGTCGAACCCGCAACCCCAGGATCACCAAGATTACGAGTCAGGCGTTTCTACCAACTGTTCTAGGGACACAGATTTTTTTCCTTTCACCTCACTTCCAATTTGCCGTACTGCAGCTGGTAACCCAATTTGTGGTACCATGAACCAATAAACATGTTTAAAGGTTATTGATTTTAGTTCACATTTCCAATTCTGTTAGAAGTTGTGACGTTAGTATTGAAGAAAGAGAAAAAAAAAGTTGGAATCCTTAAAAAGAAAATTAAAAGGAAAAATGAAAAAACAAAATACTGTGTGGGATTTTTTCCGTGAGCATGTTCATGATTTTTGCATTAACTAGCCATCTGAAGAGAGGGTTACATTGACACTGGTTATTGATCACCGACTGTTTACAGAAGTTCACAGAGCACCTTGATGAAAAACATTTTCTTTTACACCGAAAGAAATGAAGATGTTGAATCCGGGACTTGATGCAGAGAGATAATGGAGAAGGGAAATAAAATAACGCCTGCAACAAAACAAAAAGAATATGACCAGTCTTGTATATTATCTTCAGCATGTCGAACACTATGCAGAGTCAGTTTTTTGAACTTTAAATTCAGTCCGACTCTGTTTACAACAGCACTATCTTAAATCTTTTTCTTAACATGTAATTGTTTATATTTTCATTAGCACACACAGTCAGCACAGGAACAGAACGAGCAATACACCTTGCGTGGTTATGCCAAAATTGTGAGGACTGCAAGGCCGAAGGCCCTGCCAGACCTAGAGCGGATGCCAATTTGGATGCTTTGCTCGCAATTGTCCCTCTAGTGAAATCAGTCAATGACAGGCTACTTAAACTGAAAAGGAACTTTCAGGACAAAAATTAGAGGAAAAGATTGAGGAGGCAGTTGACAGAAAATTGGTTTGAAGCTCTGGGGGAGGCACAGGACAAAGACAGAAGAAAACTCAATCTCATCATCACTAATGTGAAAGAAAGTACAAAAACGTCATCAACTGAAAAGCAAAGAGATGACCTTGAACAGGCAAAGTCATTGATCAGACAGATCACTGACTTGACCGATGAAGAGATAGAGGAACCAGTCAGACTGGGAAAAGAGGGAGGCAATAGACCGAGAATGCTTAGAGTAAAAATTCAATCAGAGGGAAAAGAGGGAGATAATGAAAAAAGCACCAACCAGCAAAGTAAATGTGGACATTCCAGACAAAAGAATGCGTTTCTACTTTAACAATGATTACACCCCCAAAGAGAGAGAGGCAAACCACAAACTGAGGCAGGAACTAAAGGACAGGCTACAAAGGGAGAAACAAACCTGATTATCAGAATGGTCAGTCATGAAGCGGAGGGACCCTCCTGACCAGCCCGCCAAGGCGGAGGGTCGGGGGGTCTGACTCCCACATGACCAAAAGAGGAATGAGAGTGTGAATGGGACGGACAAAAGGATTTTTTGAAACAAAGGTGTGAAAACGACACGGGAACTTTTTCTCGTAATTATTCTTTCTCTTTCTCTGAAGATTTTTGTACAGTTTTATTTTCTAATGTTGACATTTTGGCTGCCTATAAAAAGGAAGAACTATTATCACGTATCCAGGAAATAAAACCCTCCATAATTGCTCTTAGTGAAATCCTCCCAAAGAACTGCTCCTCTGTTCCATTAGCCACTGAATATGATATACCGGGTTTTTGACCAATTTGTAAATGACAAACCTAAAAAGAGGGTGTGCACTGTATGTAGAACACAAACTAAATGCCAAACCATGTGATGTTCTAAATGAAACTGATTTTGAGAAAGTGTGTGGTGTGAGTTCAAAAGCCCAAATGATGAGAATGTCTTACTAGGTTGTATTTATAGGAGTGGCAGAGTTCAAAGGAAAATAAACAGAAACTATTCCAACTCCTGAAGCATGAGGTAATAAAAAAGTATCACAAAGTTTGTATAATGGCGACTTTAATTTTCATCAGTAAACTGGAATGGCCAATGGACCAATGATGATGATAATGAAGTAATTGAAAATATTCGTAATGCTTTTCTCATTCAGAAATTATCATGCCCCACAAGGCAATAGAGATGGACAGCAGTCCACCATGCCGGATCTCATTCTGGTTAATGAAAATAGTCTCATATCAAACATAGACCATAGAGCACCGCTCGGATTGAGTGACCATGAAGTGCTTACTTTCCAAATGTATGTAGCAAAAACCAAAATCAACCAAGAAGACTGTCCCAAATATAATCTACGTAAAGGTAACTATAATGTTTTCAGACGGGAAGGTAGTGAAAACAGATTGGAGCACACTTGTTGGCATGGAGGTAAATAAGGGCTGGTCTCTTATCAGAAACTGGTTCAGTCTGGTAATGGACAGACATATACCAAAGGTGACAATCAGAAAATCAGCTAATACGTATAAAATCAAACCGAAATGGATGGACCGAAAAAATTTGAGACAAATTAAGAAAAAGTATAACGCCTTTAAAAGATATCTCGAAACTAAATCTGGCATAGATTACCAAAGATATATTATTGAAAGAAATCTCTCAAAGAGAATGATAAAAATCGCAAAGAAAGGGTATGGAGAAAATATAGCTTACCAGGCAAAGAGTAACCCTAAAAAACTTCTGGAAATATGTGCAGGAAAAAATGAAAATAAACACTAGTATCAACGCTCTGAAAATGGATTCAGGTGAAATGGCAATAACTGACTCCGAGAAAGCGAAACGCTTAATGACTTCTTCTCAAGTGTATTTACTCGCGAGAATATAGAAAATTTACCTAAAATGACCAAACCACTTAAGTTAGAAGGTATAACTCTTTCAGAGATTAGAGTTACCCCAACGATTGTGGAGACTAAAACTTAAAAATCTTGACCCCTCGAAGGCTCAGGACCAGATAAAATTCCAGCTAAAATATTGAAAGAACTTTGTAAGGAATTATCAATCCCCTTCAGCATATTGTTTAATAAATCCTTAGAGACAGGAAAGATCCCAGATGACTGGAAATCAGCTGATGTTGTTGCCATATTCAAAAAAGGCTCCAAACAAGACCCGAGTAACTACAGACCGGTCAGCCATCACTTGCATAATGTGTAAAGTACTAGAGTCAATTGTAAGGGATTCATAGTATCATATTTTAATGATTTTAAACTCTTTGCGGACTGTCAACATGGCTTCCGTAATAAAAGATCATGCATGACAAAAACTGATTCAAGTTATGGACGACTTAACTGTACTTTTCTGATGACAAAAAACCAATAGATATAGTGTATTTAGACTTCCGTAAAGCCTTCGACTCTGTAAACCCCACAAAAGACTATTGATTAAGTTACAGAATTATGGAATTCATGGATCTCTTCTTGACTGGATTACTGACTTCCTGACTGACAGAAGACAAAGAGTGAGGGTGGGGTCATATACTCTTCAGACAAACCAGTTTCGAGTGGTATTCCACAGGGGAGCATCTTGGGTCCGGGCCTTTTTACAATATTCATAAACGACTTACCGGATGTCATAACAATATACATGTAAGATTTTTGCCGATGATACAAAGATTTACGGGATTCAAGCAATCACTCTGTCATTCAAAGGGACCTTAACAATGTGCAGGATTGGTCTCACAAATGGAACCTGTATTTCAATGTTCAAAAATGTAAATGCTGCACATTGGTAAGAAGAACCCTCAAATGATTACATAATGAAAATGGGTGATTCAAATCAAAAGATTCAAAAATGTGTAGAGGAAAAGGACCTTGGAGTTACATTTGACTGTGATCTTAGCTTTGACCCTCATATACAGAAAGCTATTAGTAAAGCTAACCAAATGAT